>JAWWES010000081.1:59678938-59702130 GCA_035583135.1 Lophotriccus pileatus | reverse complement strand
TACCTGAACTTATATACATTTAACTGGCCTTTATTTTATTTAAAGTTTTTGACTGTGACAAAATATACTGTTGTCCTGATAACGACATGGTAAACTATGCTGATTGTAATTTTAAGGCATCTGCAACTAGTGAAACACTGAAAGTGAAATAGTTCATTGAACTAAACAGAGAGAAATGGGTAAGAGCATCCCTGAGGCAACAGTGTCTATTGATTTTGTATGGTTTTAACTTTGTCATTGGCAAACTAGTATGCATTTCAAATATCTTTTCCTGATTTTTCTTGTGATGTCCTGTATGTGTAGAATGGTGTGCATGTATAAATCTGAGCATTCTTCTTCAAAACATTTCAAGGAATGCATTTGTTAGCTACTTCCATTGAGCCCAATGTATTAAATGGATTTTGTCTTTTATAAAGAAATATTGTTAAGTTACTGGCAATTTTAGACAAAGGAAGCTGCTTCCAAAGGTTTAAGAACATAAGTGTGTGAGAACCTGGCTAGTTGGGTCCATCTTCCTGAGAGGGGAACTAGGAAATTTTAGAGCTGTTTTCCCGGTGATTTTGCTCTTTCTGCCCAATGTCCTCAACTGCGTAACACACTAAACCCATTTCTCCACTTGGAAGAGAAGCCACAGTATTTTTCTCTAAATTATGTTTTATTAGCTGATACTTAAATTAGTATTTTATTGTTATGCATCGATCCTGTGGGATTTCTTACATGCTGAGCTCACCTGCTGTTTGGGTGTACGTAAGATCAAAATAGATACTTCTCACAGTCATTCTGCCACCTTCCAGTTAGCCAAGTGAACTGTGCTTGCTCATAAAGATTGATACTGTTTCTGCTGTGGTTTCTTTAATTTCAGATTGCTATCAGAATATATAATGAATGAGATGAGACCGTGATACAGACAGTATTTGTAGTATGCTATCACTTCAGTGATGCCCATTAACTTAGCAGTCATGCCCAGCTCTTTCTGTATATTGTTCCAATTAATATTTTATGTGAATGAATGAATGAATAATTCTTTATACACATGTTGTTTGGAACATTTACTTTATAATTTCTTTAAACTAATTCTTGCAAGGTAAATTCTCTATTTCCCAGTGATCTAAGTTGTATTGCATTATGTTGATTGAAATATGATTATATAGAAATATAATTAACTTTATCTTATCACACTTTCATTAGTAAAGCACACTGGATTTCTTTGAAGTTAAGCTCACGGGTTTTGGCTTAATAAGGAAATATTACTGATTGTAAGTCTGAAATGTTACCTCTGAAAATGTAATTCTGAAGCTATATAGGGCTGTGTTCTGAGCATGCCACAGTCCTTGTGTCAGACATTGGTTTGAAGTTTTAAGACCATATAGTCACATTTGTCAGTGTAGCATGGAGTAAAACTGAAAAACAGAGTTACACAATAGCAGCTTTGAATCTTTATGGGGGGGGGGGTGTATGCGTAGAATTTTGAGCCAAATACTACACTTACTCTTAGAACTGACTAATTTATTTTCATTATTCAAATTTGCTTTTTATGTTGCTCACAGAAGCAGTAGTTCCCTATGCAGCCTTTTTCCATGTGGTCATGTACAAATATTGCTCTTTAAGCAAAAAAATGTTGTAGAGCAGTCATAGTAAAAGGTTTCAACCTACCAGATCTTCCCTTTATAAAGCCATAAATCTCAAGCCTACCTTGAAACATTTTCCAGCCCCCTGTATCCTCAGCTATTAGTCTGAAAGCTCTCTGGGTTTACAGGTGTTAAATCTGCAGTTTTGAACATTTCTGAATAAGGATGTACAATTATAGCCATCATAGCTTTGCTATCCAGAATGCTGTTCTGTTTTATTATTTTTCTATTCTGTTCTTAATTTCAAGATCCATCCTCTCAAATATCAGATTAACTTTGTACACTACTAGTCTTTTCTTCCATATTCAGATATTCAAAGCCTGTTGTTTCAGAGGTAGTAATGTCCTACATTTGTAAGTGGAAAGCATCCCTGAAAAGTGGACTATTTGCATTTCATGAGATATAGAGGCTCTGAAAAATTCACATTTAGGAATATATAGGAGTGTACAGCAAAAACTGACTGGTGTAGAACTGCAGCACTGTTTAGAGTGCATGAACTGTGATTTAAATGCCTCTGGCTAACATTCAGGAAAACTGCTTATGGCTGGTAAAACCTACCTGTGTCTCTCTTTTAAAGCTGACTCTGAAATTTAATTATAACATTATCTTTTTAAAGTACTTTGTCAATAATATAAGTTGCTGTGTTTTGGATGATCAGCTGGTGGGATACTAGTTGTATTTCATTAGGTAGTTTGAAAATGGCGTGCAGATTATATTAAATTTAATGCACATGATACATATGTTGTTTACTGGTGTTTCCTTCACAGTGTCAATCCTGTGAATATTTGCAACTGGAAAACCTTTCATGTGATGATTTCTCACAAAGGAATAAGACCCCAAAAAAGTCCATTCAGATTATTTGTATAGCTTGTGATGTGAAAGAATTGTGTCTTTTTTAAATCTATCAGCTGTTTGGGGGTTAACTCTTTCAAACTGAGCATGTTTTCCTTGAAATCTGCTTTGCTTCAATGGCTGTCTTGCAGCAGCCATTCTCCTATCGTTCTTTGTGCTGCAGAAGTTATTAATATAAATGATCTTGAACCAAAACCTTGGAATAAAACATCTGGCCCAGTGGCAATTTTAGTTCTTCATTTTTTTTCTTGATCAGTTCTTGGTTCTACTTCAGACAGAAATCTTAACATTCTCTGTTAAAGTCTTGCAACTTGTCATACTACTACTCTTTGACAACTTCTTCTGTTCCCCTTTACTGCCCTATTGCTGACTTTGGCCTGTCCTTGAAACGTGCTTAGCCTTCTTTTCAGTTTCATTTCTAGCTTATTGATGTTCTGAAGCTTTACCTAGCCAGTGTATTTCTGCAATAAGTTATTCCCTTCCATCGGATTCATACCTTAGGGAGAAATAATATACTAAGACAGGGCTATTGTCCCTCAACTATTGAATATCTAGCTGAAGTCAGCTGCACAGTCTTTGACTTTTTGCGATGGCATCTCTGCTCAGCTTTATTTTTGAGAAGACCTTGCTCAGTCTCTTTAATGACAGTAGTTTTTCTGAATTTCTATTCAGTAATAGCTCAGAAAGAAGTGAAGACTGATTTGAAGAAGGTGTAGATATGCTGGTAATATTGGGCTTCTCGTATGAAGCAAGTAGAGTGGGACGCATCATTGTGTTTCTGTCTCTGTTGAGAGAATTTGTTTTCTCCATCTTTTATTTGGCAACTTCTCTTTTCCCATAGCAGAGGAAAGCAGTAGTTATGAGTCCTCTTTTCCTGAATTTTAACACTGATTGTATTGGATAGGGGTTTTTACCAGTTTGTGGCCCCTGTTGCAGACTCTGCTCTCAAAGTAAATTTCAGAATGTGGCTGTTGCAGAGCTAGTGTATTTTAATGATTTTGAGATGGAACCTTTCTCTAGGTGTGGAATGTTTACCAGTGCTGCACTTGCATTTTCTTACAAATAAATAACTGTCACTGGTATTTCTCTCTTGTGCTTTACCTTGTATAAGGTATATTACTTTTTGCTACGTGCTTACTAGAAAGCAAATTAACCCAAAATTGAAAGAAAATTTTTAAAAGTGAGTCATTTGTCTAAATTCTAGAAGTACTGTAAGAGATTTTTATCTTTTTGCGCCGGTATTGTCAACAGGCACAATACTAGCTTCTGTCTGAAGCAGAACCAACAGGTGCTGCCAACACCTCTCTCAGAAAGGATATGTTACAATGGGCAGTGTTACTGTGAAGACTAACAGAGATTATCAGAGATATGGCAGATCTGTCACACAAAGAAAATGTAGAACTCTACAGTCTGGAAAAGTGCTGATTGAGAGAGACTAGAACAGAGGTCAGTAAAATCTTGAGGAGTACCAAGAAGGTGAACAGAGTTGTTACTGGTCTCACCCAGCATAACAATCATGAGACATCAAATGGAATTAGCAAATGGCAGGCTCAGGAGAGTTGTGTTTTTTTTCTTTTAAGTGGTTATGATATGGAGGGGTTTACATTCAAGGGGAGATTGGATGAGTTACTGGAGGAGAAGTCCATCAGAGGCTATGGTTACAAAAACACCTCTCTGACAAAATCCAGTTGTTGGAAGGAGGTAGATATTCTGAGAAGCTCTGCTTCTTAAACTTGGACTACTTCTGCTGCCCATAGCTATTAGTAGAGTACTGGCTTAGGTGGACCTTTGGACTGGTCTGTCTTATCTTCAAAGTTCCTGAAACATTGCAGGATTGTAGATTATAGAGGGGCAAAAAGACAAGTTCGGAAAGTGTTTTGGTTTGGTTGTTATTTTTTAAAATTAGCATTTGTTAAGGGAGTACTGCTTGCAATTTTTTCCTTTGGTTTCATCATGCCAAAAATGCATGTTAATAATTTTGTTTTATATACCTGATTTCTGTGTCAGAGGGAAGAGCTAAATGACTGTCACTGGAAGAGACGTGGATGGGTCCTCAGAGCCCAAGATGTTTAGGTGATAAGCATTGTTTGTTGATAAGCATTGTGTCAGACTGAGAAAAAGTATATCATATTCTCAGCTACTTATGGCTGAGATCCTATTATTTCTGACCATACCTGACAGCTCTAATGTTAAACAGTGAAGGGTCATAGAAAATTAGTGTAATTTCAATGGCTGCTTCAGTGCAGCAAACATTAAGTCAGTTCCCAAGAACAGTTCCCTGGTGCAACCCTTAATAAATTCAAACTTTATTTTTAGGGATGACCTTTAGTAATGCGAGCCTTGATCCACTGAGATGCTGTTCACTTTTGATGCATCTCCAAATCCCTTTTTTATGCATTTTAAATCAACACACGCTTATTCTGAATTTATGTGTGTGGATAGACAGAGAGATGTAATTTAAACACATCTGTTCAAATATGCATTTCAGATCAACTTGGTGCCGGTTCTCATAATACGGCTGAGTTTTTGACGGGTATTATATCCCTAAAGTACACAGCAGATGGTATTTATTAGAGATTGAATGGAAATGAAGTTTAAAGATGTTGAGCTTTTTGTCTTAAGTCACTCATTTTTTAATCATAAAACAATAATGATCTGAAGTTATAAATCTGTAATGAAGTTCTTTAAAATGTTTCACATTTATGGGGAGAGTAGAACACCTTATATTTGAATAAAGTTAGTCCAAACCTTAACTGTTTGGGTTTTTTTAAAGACAGTCAATAATGGGAAGTTTTAAAAAGTTTCTTCTAAAACATTTGGGCTGCATCTAGTAGAAACTCTAGCCACCTTCACTATAATTGTTTGAAGAGAGTAAAACTGTGTGTACTCTTTCATCCTCAGGCAGTGAGCCATGCTAATTATGAAATACTTTTTATCTAGGTCACTATTCCCCGGTAACAAGGACAACCCAGTCCCTACTCGCACAGTGTCCTCCATACCTATACCTTCTCAAGTTGAGTTCTGGAAATCAGGTCTCCTAGCTGCCTCCAGGTGTCATTCAGCCCAGTTTTTGAAAGAGCTCTTCTGGGGGCAGGAGGTGGGTTTGGAAAAGAACAGTCATAAAAAATGCCTATTCTCACCCTCGGTTAAACTCTGCGAGCTGTTAGATTGTGTGTCTTGATCACAGGTACTATTCTACAGCCTTTTTAAGGTGACTTACATCAAAACCACTAATGACTCCAAATTCAAAACCAGCCTATTAAGCAGCACTTGCAAATCCGTTGGACATTACTGCAGATCACAAAGCTCAGGTGTAATGTGTTCCCTGTGGGATCTGCCACTGTGAGCAGCCGTGACTGCTTTGTAAGATGTGGAATGCAAGAAGCAGAGTACACCCTGTGACTCTGTAGCTGTCCAGTTTAGACAATACATTGTTTCTGGCACCCTTGTGTCGTGGTTTAACCTCAGCCAGCAACCAAGCACCATTCAGTCACTTGCTCTCCCGATACTGGGATCAGGGAGAGAATTGGAAGGGTAAAAGCTACAGAACTTGTGGGCTGAGATAAAGACAGTGTAATAGGGAAAGCAAAAGCCATGTACACAAGCAAAGCAAAACAAGGAATTAATTCACTGCTTCCCATGGGCAGGCAGGTGCTTAACCATCTCCAGGAGGGCAGGGTCCCATCCCATGTAATGGTTACTTGGGAAGACAAACATCACCACTATAAATGTCCCCCTCTTCCTTCTTCTTCCCCTAACTTTATATGCTGAGCATGATGTCATATGCTATGGAATATCCCATTAGTCAGTTCAGGTCACCTGTCCTGGCGGTGTTTCCTCCCAGTTTTCTGTGCAGCCCCACGGCCCTCAACAGCGTGGCAGTGTGGAAAGCAGAAAAGGCCTTGGCTCTATGTAAGCCCTGCTCAGCAATAACAAAAGCAGCTCTATATTATCAACACAAATCCAAAACACAACCCCATACCAGCCACTATGAAGAAAATTAACTCTACCCCAGTGAAAATCAGCACATCTTGAAATTTGCAGTGTTTCACTACGAATCACCTCCAAATTAAATGGTAGGATTTAATGGGCTTTCCAATTATATACACATCTCCCATGTGCATATACCTTCTGTCAGGGAAATCTGCAAGGATACTCTGAAAAAAATACTCTGAGTGTATACTCTGTGGTTATGTCTGGGTTTCATTTGTCTGTTTTGTTATTTTTTAATCAAAGCAAGCATATAAATAATACGGCATTACAATTTCTTTTTCTGGTTTGTTGTGTCTTGGGCATTCATTTCAGAGAGATATTATCCAGGCTGTGAAAACAAGTTTTTAAAAAAGTATTAAAATTATGCATTTTACACACATAAACAAAATATGACTTACTTAAACATCTGTTAGTATTCAGCATTTCAATAGTTGAGCAAAAATAAGTGAGTTGACTCATAAATGAAACCATTACAGACTTTTACATACAGTAACAAGATAAAGTTATCTTCTTTGCTTTAATGCAGACGAACTGTGATGCAAAGGAGACTTGATTTGTGAGACAACCTGGTGTTGTGTTAGGTGGTAACAGAGAACATTTTAGAAGATTTGAAATAATGTAATTGGCTTTACAGTGGGAACATGTACCTGAATAATACATGTTAGCAGGTGTCCTGCCAGGGTGGAATCTCATGCTATTGTACTTAACAGAAATACGTACATTGTAAACAAGTCTGAATTTGGTAAAACAAATTTGTTATTTAAAATTTAAATTTGTTATTTAAAACAGAAGGTCTGAAAAAATAATATGCAACACAGTTTAAAAACAATTAAGTTTAAGCCTGATAGTTTGTTAAATAATCTTTTTTGGAGAGTGAAGCTTTGGCTTTAACCCATTGCTCTCAGGATCTGACACTATTGGATGTAGTATACGTTTAGATTTTATTCCAATACCCTTTATTACACTTCCAATAGAAACTCAGTCGAAATACAGTAAATTCATCTTTTCAATTGGCTTGATCTGAGGGACAGTTTGATAGAAGCAAACAGAAGGACCCTCAGACTTAAACAAAACTTGAGGTCAAAGATATTAATACTAATTATAGAAGAGTGGAAATGGATACTACTTTTGCATTATTATGTTTACTTTGTTGAGGTCTGACTCCGTGGCCAAGTTCACACCGATATTTTGGCATTTGTGTGTTCTTTTAAATTTTATTACAGTCTGTGAAATGGCTGTCCTGTCTTTCCATTTATACTTCTATTGCTAAATTTTATGGTAGTATTTTAAATATCTTTTTTGAGAAGTTATGATTGGATCTTCCCTACTCACCATACATTCAATTGCAAAATCTCCCACTCTTGTGGGATAATTGTCCTGAAAATTTGGTGATGTCATTATGTGTCTAAAGCAACTGAACACCAGAAAAGGAAATGGCAGCATTAAATAGAATTTCATATGAAAAATAAGAACATAGGCTCTGTGGTGAACTGCTTGTTTTCTTACAAGTACTGCTTGTTTTCTTACATATTTTTTTAAGTATTGATGTTCATGACATATATGGCTGTCTTACCAAATGATAGTTTATATCTAGCCATAAGGCTCAGTCTGTTAGCATCTAAAAGGCTTCACACAGAAATGTTTATGACATGTCTATTGTCACTGAACCAAGGTACTTTCCACTTTCACTCCATGTGTAAATCAGTAGAGCAATTGATATGAGGGTTCAAAAGAGCTCTTTTTTTCTGACACAGAGGTTTTGAACTTTGTACATCCTGGACTACTTTTAAGCACATATGGAAAAGATTACTAAGAAAAACATTGTCAGTGGATATCCATTTATTAGAAGCCTGTTCACCCATTGTGTAATTTAAGGTAAATCATAAACTGAAAAGGATGGAAAACCCCCTGCTTCAGAAATTATGTTCAGGTTTAGTCCTGTAACTCCAGACACTTAAATTAGGAATATATTGACCTGTGCTGCATTTATAGTTCATGGAAAGAGAGAGAAGTGCAGGATATCAGAACAGAAACAGGCTGAATTGCTTTCTAAAAGTGTGGGGATTTTTCCATGGCTTAATTCTCAGATTAATCTCCATATAGTCAAGAGAGAAGCAGAGTGAAGTTTCATGTTGTTACTAGCCTTTGAAAGAGGCAGTGCTTCCAGCTGAGCAGTCTGTTTCTCTTGTGCGAGCTCCAGCTCGTGTGACTCCGAAGTGAGCAATTCAAATTGAAGTCAGAAATCCCGCAAGACCAGGCCTTGTAGAGAAAAGAGAAAGAGGGGGAAAAGGGCTTCTGGAGGACTGTGTGTGGTCATGGGGAAGATGCAAACATCTTCTTCAGCTCCAACACAAAATGGCGCATTGAGGTGCCTGTTAGGTTCTGTAAAGACTAACTCACATACCTTCAAATTATTTCATCCATTATGCTCATTTCATTTGCCTGTTCTCTAAATGGGGATATACTGGAGAAATATTCTAAATAACACTGAAATAGCATATCAGAGAGGACTGGTTTTATTTTCATAGGAATTCCACTCTTTTTCCCTAACATTTTTTCAATGCAAATTTCTAATTTATGTATTAAGAAGTTGCTAGGTCGTCACATTTTTTGTTTTGACCTTAATTACTATAGATTACCCAGGCAATTCTCATACCCTTCTGTAAGACCATATAGTGTTTTAAATTTATTTATATAGCTATTTATTCTAATCCAGTATTTTGTTATACTGGGAGGGGTGGAGCTGGGTGATCTTGCTTAGGAGCTGGCTTAGGAGTCGGTGGCTTTAACTAATTCCTGGATTTAAATGTTAATTGCTGAAATGGAAGTGGGAAGAATATGTGATCATGAAAAGAATTTCAAGTGGTCATGTGAGTAGCTGAAGGTGATAATTTTAGCTTCTTTACATAATTTCTTCTCTGAGTATGGACTTGGTTTGTAATGGTTATTGCTAAAGGAAACGTTTTCTGTAACTAAAACCACATGAAATAATCCGTGTAACAAGTGGATCCCAGAAAGTTTCACAGTTTTGCTGCTGCTTGTCTTAGAAATCTTGCTCTGTGAAAACAGTGGGGGAGGCGGGAACGGGCACGACTTCCTGCTTTATTTTTGACATCTTGACACCTTTATCTCTTTCTTAAATCTAATGACCAGGGATTTTGCATTTCACTCCCAACTTATCTTCCATCAAGAGTTCTTTAACTCCCCTCATTGGTGAATCAGTCTGTGGTGACTTGCTGTAATATCTCCTATACTTTCCTGTCACTGCTATTTGAGTGTCTGTTTTCTCCCCTGGGCAGAAAAGAACAGGTAACTGCACTGTGAAGGTATGTCTGCACTGCTTTCTGGTTATTGATAACACCACAGAGATACCTGAGCAAACAGAGCTCCACCAAACAGCACCTGTACTAGCAGAGAGCTCACCTCAGACTGATTTATTCTTCTGGACTTGTTTAGAGGTGACTCAGATACCTGTGAGCTGTGAGGAGGCAATTCGCAGGGCTGCAGTTACCCACAGCGCATGCTTTACATAACCACAACTTGACTTCCAGGCGTCAGTCAGTCCTTTGGGAAGTAGAGCACCTTTTTTCTCTGCCCCAAGTGGCTGACTTGGTTTTTCCTTAGGTGGAGGATAAGATATTGCTTAACTTCTGTATTCCTTCAAACATTTGTTCCTTCTTTCTGTGAGATTTTGGATATCTGTGCTGTCAGCACTTGTTCATGGGTGTGCTGGTCCTTATAGCATCACACTGAAATGGACATGTCTTCACTGTGAGATGAAGTAGTTGCTTCTTCTTGGATGGTCAGAATTGCCCAAGATAATAGTGGTTGTATTGCTGATCTACTTCAGGAAGACAGAGCATAAACCTGCTTGAGTAGATGGAAGAGATTTATGTATTCAGAGGGGCATAAAAGAGAGAATATTTAGGAATCCCAAGTATTAGGGCTGTATTATCTCATACATGGGATTGGTTATTCCTCAAATTCATCTTTTTTTTTCTGAAAGTCCCCAATTGTAAAATTTTCCAACTGAGAGTCAACTGTAAATGGAGACAATTGTATGTCTTCAGAGAAAAAAATCTTGCAAGATTTATGATTGCCAGATAAAATGATAAATGATTGCCTGTAATCTTTCTTATTTTTGTCAGAATTGTGTAGCTTTAAAACGTCTGGCAAAGCTTTAGTCGTTTTACACTCAGAAGTACCGGAACAGACTCACCACACCCAGTAGCTACACTAATAAGGAGCATCCAAAGTTCTCTATGTTTGAAGCAGCTTCCTTTTTTTTTTTTTTTTTTAATTGCGTTCATTTTCATACGAGCCACTGTGCATTCCTGGTTCACTGAACATGTTTTAGAGCTTCTGTCCTACATCCTAGAAAACGTGTTGCAATTGAATTTTTAGACTAACTGCAAATGCGTTTATGTAATGTTACAAAATGCTTACTGGTGAAGTTCAGCAGCTTTTTCTTTGGTTGCTTCAAAATAGGTAAACTGCATTTCATGTAAAAAAATTTAATGTTGGCTGATGCACAAGAACCTGTTCTAGTGTAATTTTCCATCTTACTTCATAGCTGAGGCAATTTTTTAAGCATCACCTGAATCTATGTAATAAAGAATTTTGTGCTGCTTTCTTTCAGGCTGTCAGAGCAAAGGTCACTTTAATTTTCAAATATGTGTGGTTTATATTTTTCTGTGAGTATATCTTTTTTCTGCTCTTTCTTTTTCCGTAAGAAATTATGTTTCTCATGTGGAACTAATTGGACATATTTTTGTTCCTTCATGCTTTGAAAAAGTCTAAGAGCTTGATTTTTGACATTTTTGATTTTATTCTGAGTGAAATCTTATGCTTTTCTCCCCTTTTTAAACTTCTTTGAAAACAACATAATCAACAATGATATAAAAATGCACTGTGCAATGTCATATTTTAGGCAGTTATACTGGATTGAACTGTAATTAATTGCTATTGCTGAATACACTGTGATTCTTATTCTCTTTTCATACCCAAGCTTTTCTTTGTGTGCAATAATTCCATCCAGGAATAAATCTAATTACCAAGATAATTAACACCTTATCAGCAAATGGAGTTCAGACATTTGCAGAGTTTATGAATTTTTAAAATATGTAATTTGCTTTTAACTGAATGACAACTTGTGTTATGGAGAAAAAGAGCATATTTTATTGTATCTAGCTTGATTGGATCTTATAATTCATGTTGCTATAGAAACAACCAAGCCTTTATAAAGGATGGTGTTGCTACTACTATTGGTAATAAATGCTTTGGCTGTTGCCAGTAGTGTCATTAAAATGGTTAAAATAACTTCATTATAATGGTTTTGTCAAATGTAATGAAGGTTCTGTTCATATTCTGAGAAATGGCAGCTGATGCTAGGTGGTACTGATTTATAAAGGAATGTACTCTTTCTTGCATGAGCTAACTATTGCTGCACAAGATATTTGTGATATGAAAAAAATTATGTTGCAGAATGTGGTGCTGCTGTTCACTCAGTCGTTAAAGCGAACGAATTCTGTTGTTACTTGATATCAAGCAGAACTTCATACCTTGACATTTGTCACTCTTAATAGAGCAGTGGTAATTGAGGCTGGTTAGCCAGCAAATCTGGAGATTTCTGCCGTTCTGTATCAAATTCACTTCTAATACTCTCCAGGTTTCCACTTACAGGATCATTTGTGCTCACGTGAAGTAGCAGTGTGGAGTAGCAGTCAAAGGGCCAGATAAGCCCCACAGCATCCTGGATCTTTGCCCCTGGCAGACAGCAAACATCTCTAGATCCTTGGTTGGGTTAACAGAAGAATGCTTGTGTCTTCCACAGCAGGGAAGACACCTGTTATGGTGACTCAGTGCTTCTTCCTGGCAGATTTGCGTGGTTTAGGCGTTAGGTGGGCCAGATACTTTGCTTGTCGTCACATCTACCTCCACTTCAACTTTGAGGATGATGAGCATATTTTGCAGTTGCAAGCCCTTAGGTTGGTCAAGATCCTTCCTCTTGGTGTCAGAAGTCACCAGCTTCCATCCTTCCCCTTCTCCAGAGTTCTTGCTTCCCTTGATGGTGGGCATTGGCACTACCTGCTTCTGTACTGCAGATCAAGGGGCTCTTCAAACTATTGAGTTGCAGAGAATTATAGAATCACTAAGGTTGGAGAAGACCTCTAAGCTCATCAAATCCAGCCATTAGTCCAGCACTGCCATCTCCTTTTCATCTTCTCTGATGTTGCACATCCTCCTGTAACTCCTCCACTTGGAGGCACAGCTCCTCCAAAACAGCACAGCTCCTGTGGGCCAGAGGGTCATCTCTCCTGGTTTTAGAGAGAGACCTCAAGGACTCCCTACAGCCTGGGACTTAGAGGGCTGCATCCGCCATCTGAAGCCCAGTTTGGGTGCAAGCCTTGACAGCTGCTGCAATGTCTACTGGGGAAAATGCTCAGTGACCTGTTACCACCATGTCCAAGACTGTTACTGTGGCACAATTTCAGCTAAGGACTCCTTACTTCACCCCCTTTGGTACATCCTTCTCCACTACCTGCTGTGTCTGGTGGCTGCCTCTTAGCTGCTCTCTCTTGAGCTGCTGTGTGTAAGTTCTACATTTTCAGTCCAACAGGAGCAGTTGGGAAATGTTGACCTTGCTTAAATAATAAGAGACCTCCGTGCCTGTGCATTTGTGAACTTAAGTATTTTGTTTTTCTTCTGAAGCAAGGCATAGGCTGATTTTATAGAGTACTGAGTTAGAAATTAACTTGTGACTAAGAGATGTCTTTTTGGCTCATAAGGCAATTTTGTTTGAATTTGCTGGGTTACGTGACATGCCCGTCCTTTCATTTGGATACCCTGTTCTACTTTGATAGCAGCATTGAAAAACGTTAAATGGTTGACATTTTCTAGTGACTAAGTCTCAAACAGTTTAAATGTGATGTATTAAACAATTAGAATTCAAGAAATAATGAGCTCTGCTGATCACCTCTAATTTCAAATGAAGGAAAAGGTGATCCAGATGTTTTCACTCTTCCGTCAAAGTCCTAATCCAATATTTGCTGCAATATCTTTATTCCATTCACTCTCGACTGAGTACCAAATGCATCCTTCATTACCAAGCAATGGTGTTAAAATATCTTTTTTCTTTTTTTTTTTTTTCAAAAAATCATTTTAGGTCTTAATTTCTGTAGCTGAAGTTGAAGAGTTATTAATCTGTGTAAATGAGCTTTTAAGGCAGCAAGACTTTTACATTCCTTAGTTAAGTTTTCCTTTCTACTTTCTTTACAGAGTGCCTGGAATAACAATTGCTACAGACATCATTTGCGGTTTTCCAGGGGAGACAGATGAAGATTTTCAAGAAACAATGAAACTTGTAGAACAGTACAGGTTTCCGAGCTTGTTTATTAATCAGTTTTACCCCCGCCCAGGAACACCAGCTGCAAAAATGCCTCAAGTTCCAGCTGCAGTGGTAAGATCCATTTTCTTCTGCTGCTGTACACAGTATACAGCAGATACCCTTAATACATAAAGCATGTACATGAAAATGGAGATTTTTCTGCAGAACTGTGCCACAATTCAGTTTAAGGTTTATTTCAGTCAAGTAAGTGAAATGATTGTTGAATTGCCTTTAGATGTTAGCTAGATCACTGAATGCATTTCATATATACATGACTTGTTCAGATTGTTAGGAAGAGTAAAATCACAGTTATACTGAAGGTCTTGTCTGCTCTTTATCAAGTTTGGGGTGAATGAGTACCAAGAGCAATGGCTGATTGATTGCAAGTATTAATTTTGTTTACATTTTAAAACTTTTGTGACTCCATCAGTCTCAAGCTTATTGTGAATAATTATGCAGAGTATTAATAGTAGAGCAGTGATAGCCTCTGATTTATGTCAAATGTCAAATTTGCAGGCCACTTCTTGAGAACCTCCTTATATGCTGCTCATAAACTTTACTTTCTTCAGCCTGCATGTTAGAGGCCATTAAAAAATTTGCATTTAATCTTTCATTTTTTACGTGTTCCCCTTCTCTCTATCTCTCTATCTCTCTTTCCCTCTTTACCCCCTCCCCTTTCTTCCCTTTCTTTCTCTCTCTCTTCCCCTTCTTTCTCTCTCTCCTTCTCTGTCTCTTTCTCTCTCCTTCCTTCCTGCCTGCCTCCCTCTCTTTCCCTTCCTTCCTCTCCTTCCCTTTCTTTCAACACTTCCTGACTGCTAACATTCTCATCTTAAATTCCTATGAGGAAAACAGCCCGTTTTGATATAGAGGGTAGATGGCTATTGACTGTATTTTCCTTGATATAAATAGCTATTTATAAGCAGTAATAATAGCAATCATATCTGGAGGCATGGTTTGATTTATTTCAAAAAAATTGAATTTGTTATTTTTGTAATCTGAGTCTCAAAACAGGAAAGTATACAAGACGGATGCCTGTAGTAATTCTACTCATTATTATCTCATTATTATGGGCATAAATAACATTTATATTTCCTTTTAGTGTAAGAATGAAAGTCAGCCAGCAGTGTAAATCAATTTAAATAAAAATCTGTTTCTTTCAGTGTACGTATCCCGGTACACCAACGTGAAGTCAAAACGATATAGCAGAACTTGTATTCCTTTGCTTATATGTCTGAAAGATAAACAAAGTATTTCTGATTACTCTCAGTATATACCATGAATTCCATTGGATGTGTCAGCTGGTGGAGACATAAAATGAGATTATACTTGGCTTCTTCAGTTTACTGTTTAGAGAAGTACAGCTTAAACATGACTGTTCCTTTACTATAGAACATCTCATAATGGGAAATAGTAAGTTTTCAAATATAAATAGCTGCTGTCGAGGTAATCTACTTAGTGTTACCAACTCACACTGTTGCGTTATTTTTGTTGGGTTTGAATGCTTTTTATAGACCTTGGTAAATGAAAAAAAATTGGAAATGTAATTTTTTGGAAGATAGGAAGCTTAAAAATCAAAACATCATTTCATATTTTTGTTTTGCCTTCCTTCATTCACAATTTCTTAAGCGTGTTATTTTCACAAGAGGTACAAAATGCTTAAATTAATTTACACTCTTCTGTTTAACTGGGTGCTATGGGAAGGCAGTATGTGAAGAGCTAAATTATTAGAAGAACATTAGCTGTTCTGTAGTTAGAAGTTTTACTTGGAAAATGGTAATTGTCAATTTAACCCAGTTTTACATTCTTTCTTCTTTTTTGTAGCACTAGTACTTATTGCTTTCAGTGAATTAGAACCTTCAAAGAAGATGGGGCCTCTAATCCAGGGCTGATGAAAATCTGTAATTAATAGATTTTGTTTCTCTTTTTTCTTTTTATTCCCCCTGTAGTGCTTCAAAAATCCTATGTTATGAGATCCTTTGTTCTTTTATCTCTTAGGAGAAATGGACAGTAACTAGTCAAACAGAGCAGGAAGAGCTTGTGCTAATCTCTTATGTTTTATATTCACATTACTTCTAGACAGCAGCTGATGGTCTTTCCTGCTTTGCCAAGAATGGTCAGGCATTTAATTTGTCATTCCTTGCCTAGGGTAACTTACGTATGTTTCTCTGCTAGAAAAGGAAGTAGCACATGATCATCCACATTATGCACTCTTACCCTTTCATCCTCTAGTGAAATATTATCCATGTTAATAAATTTATTTTATTGCATTTGCATAAGGAAAGAAATAGCACGTGAACATAAAACTGGCCCATGCAGGTGTCTGAGTGTGCATGTGGTACTTTGTATCACCAGTCTGAACTTGTGAGCTACTGCTTTTACAGGATGTTCATAACATTATCCTGTGCAGTGCATCTGTTGGTAGGATCTCTTTGTAGGAAAAGAATTTGGTCTGTATTGTTTAACTATTGATGCTGGACCAGTGAGCAAGTTATTTGACAATTGTTATTCTTGTGGGATGTTTTTTCTCAAGACTGCATGTGTGTGCTGTATTATTTCAGTTTTGCAATAGTTCTGCAATGGACAGATCTGCTGCAATTTGCAAACTGCTCCGCTGTAGTGAGTTCCACTTTTCCAACTCCAGTTCACGACAGCTTCAGTGCTTCTACCCAAGTATCACAGCCACAATAATAACATATTTGCCATGTCAGTTCCTTTTAGGTTAGTTTTTTTCAGAAGACCTTATGACTTCTAGGGACAATCAGTAGAATATTAAGCACCATAATATTTAGTATTTTCAAGTTTTTAATGCATGGTTTGGATGGAGATCTTAAATGTAAGTCTTTTTGGAAAAGATCCTCATTTGAGTTGATCTTAATAGAAAAAAAAATCAGTAGGTCACCATGGAATCATCCCTTCACATAGATAATTTATCTTTGAAAGCCTTACAGGCACCAGTATTTTTCTAAAAGGGCAGATGACACTAATCTAGATGGACGGTTCTGCCACCATAAATTCAGAAAAAACAGTTAAGGATGCAGGCCTTTCTTAATTCTCCTGGAGAAAGAATGTCCATGGAGAATCAGACATCTGTCTGAATGGTCTCATAATTTCATAACCATCAATTAGATTATGCTTACCATAAATACTGTCTCCAGTTTAGAGAAAAGTTAGAACAAACCTAGGCATGATTTATTTTTTTGATAAGCAATTATGGTGATGCTGAGTCATGTATGTGGAAAATGAGTCAAGATGTTGTTCAGAACTTAAACGCTGTCCCATTTTTTCCCTTGCCTTTGCCCCCATTTTATCTACCTACTGCTAAATAAACTGTTTCAGAGATGAGTCTGGATGCTCGTTATGTCCAGCGGGCTGTCGGTAGAAAATTCTCTCTCTGAAGTGTGTTAATGATGAAGTGCTATTTTGGGTATTGTTGTTGTTATTATTATTATATCTGAATTTCTCAATTTATGTACTGTGTTTAATTATAAAAATGATAGTGCTGATAATTGCGTAACTCTAATTACAGATTCCAGTCAAACAAATAATATAATAAGCAATCTAAGAGAACATGATTTAGATGTGTCTGGTAGAGAATTCATATTTAGCTGCATTGCAAAGGATGAAAATACTTTAATTATTCTGTGTGAAAATTACTCTTTTTTTCTAAAATTAAGGGTGTGTAACACCTTATGTTCTTGATAATTTTAATTTCTCTGTTCTTTATTTTTTCAAGGCAGTTATTACTCATGTGGGGACTTGCAAGGAAATTGTTATCTCTGTCCTGTGTGATTTAATCCATTATAATTTCTGAAACATTAGGGGAGATTGTCATCTCAGGATCAACTTGACTTCTGTCACTTGGAAATTACATGAGGAAATAGCCATTTTGAAAATAAGAATCATAGTAAGGTACAATTAGGTTAATCTCTACTGAGAATAGTAGATGGCAGCTGTTTTGAGAGCTGTAATGTGACTGCAGCTTCATGATTACACTACCAGCAACTGCAGTGTGGACTCTAGCCTATCTGTTTTCAACAGTGTAAGCAATTCAGTTTCAATGATTGGTGTCATTATTAGATTAAAAGAAAAAAGGCATTGTGATATGTAGATAAGACTATACATTCTCTTTCTCTTTCCTTCCTTCTTTTTATATATCATCAGATAAGTAGCTTGCTCCTACCTAGAAAATTTAGACAGTCAACTGTGGAATGTTTCCTTTAATTCCTCTGAAGTGTCTCATTAATTTTTTCTCTCTGTATTAGTTGTATTAGACACTATGCTTACTATACTGAGGTGAATAACCAAGTTACAAACTTCATGACTGTTCTGGTTTTGGCTGGGATAGAATTAATTTTTTTCCTAGTAGCTGGGATGGTGTTTTGTTTTGGACTTAATATGAGAATCATGTTGATAACACACTGATATTTCTAGTTGTTAAACAGTGTTTATACGAAGTCAAGGACTTTTCAGCTTCTCATGCCCTGCCAGCAAGAAGGCTGGAGGGGTACAAGAAACTGGAAGGGGACACAGCTGGTACAGCTGACCCAAACTGGCCAAAGGGGTATTCCATACCATGTGGCATCATGTTCGGTATACAAAGCTGGCCAGGGGCAGCTGCTTGGAAACTGGCTGGGCATTGATGAGTGGGTGGTAAGCAATTGCACTGTGCATCCCTTGTTTTTGTATATTCTATTTCTTTTATCATTATTATAATTATTATTATTTTTCTTCCTTTTCTGTCCCATTAAACTGTCTTTTTCTCAACCCATGAGTTTTTTCACTGTTTCTCTCATGATTCTCTCAAACATCCTGCTGAGGGCAGGTGGGGGGAGCACTGAGTAAGCAGCTTTGTGTGGTGCTTAGTTTGCAGCTGGGGTTAAACCACAGCAGTCCATTTTGGCACCCAGTGTGAGGCCTCTTCAGCACGCATCACCTCCTTCTCTGGCAATACTGAAATCTTTGCCTTCTTTGCCGGTCCAAGACCACTTCCAAGACTGCTGGGTGACTGGCATTTCCTATTCAATCCCTTTGTGTGATCAGTGCCACACACTCACTCCATGTAGCATCAGTTGGGTGGTGTGTGGAGGAGACCTGTCCTTTGAACATCCAGTTCAATGCTGCCAGTTAGGATGCTAAGAGGAGCTATGCTACAGTACCAGCCACTTCCAAAGCAGCTCAAACCCTGCCAGTATCTCTTTTTCAGTTGGGGTATGGCAGGCTTCAGATCCTTTGTATCTCCAACTCCAAAACCATCCTAGGAGTCGACCTAGATTCTCCCCTGGTGCTCTCTGCCAGAGGCTTCAGGTATGACCATTTTCCTCAACTGCAGTGTAGAGCACATTTTTTTCCATCTTGCTCTGTCTGGACAGGCCTGAAGACTACTGCATGAACAGTCCCCTTGTTCAAAGCCTACTTGTTGCTTAAGGCCCTGTTTGAAATTTTTCTTCTTCCTCACTTGATAGAGAGAATTGACAATCAGACTGTAATTTGGAATATTGCCAGAGGAGGATATTATTGTTATAATTTTCTTCCGTTTCTATCCCATTAAAATGTCTTTATCTCAGCCTATGAGTTTTCTCACTTTTCTGATTCTCTTCCCCATCCCACTGTGAAGGGGAGGAGCAGGTGAGCAGCTGTGGGGATGTTTTTTCTCAACCTTTATAAACCTTGTCTTTTATGGTTTATAGTGGGGAATTACTGAAGTCTTTCAGCACATGAAGGGAATGGTGGGCATGCCACATCCATGGTGGACAAAGTGTCTGTAAGTGTCTACCCCATGTCCAAAAGCTCAGTTTTCAGCAGCCTTCATCCCAAGCAGTACTTGCCCTAGGCTAGCCTTTTGTTCAAGGACAGCCAGGCCTACAGTCTGTTGCTTCTCTATAGGAATGTACCATGTCCATCCAAAACACTGCACATGTTTTGCCCCTCTGCCATCCATCTACCCGAAAATATTGTGCTCAAGCAAAAATTCTTCTGATTTTAAAATTCCATCCATCTATATACCGGGCATTTTATGTGTTTGATGTAGATTAACCTCAGCTGGCAACTAAGCACTGTGCAGCTGCTCACTCACCCTTTCCCCGTGGCATGGGGGAGAGAATCAGAAGAGTTAGAAAAGCAGCACACTGTTAATATATTCGTCATTATTAGTACAAAAAAATTATCTGTAATCAGACATTGTGTCCCCCTCCTTTTAATCAAATGGTCACTTAGATCTGTCATTGTATTTATCAATTTTAGGAGCAGTACATAATGCACTGAGATTTTTTTCTGTAAGGATAGCATAGTGCGATGTACACCTTCTCAGTATTGTCTGCCAGACAAGTTGTATTTGACATTTCTGTGGGAGGAAACCAACCATCTTGTTTTTTATGCCTTTATTCTATGATGGATGGCTACCTATTTTTCTTAGACTGCTTTGCTTTTGCTTCCCTTCAGGAGGTCTCCAAGAAGTTTTATGACACTTTCATGACTGAGTGGCTGCAGATCCACCATATCTCTCTTTGACTGAAATTCTGCAAGGCAATAGAAATAGGTATATTCTTGGGATACAGTGGATACAGTATAATGTTTAATTCCTCCTTTACTGGGTGGATGCAGGTATTGTAGTCATGCATCTCTACACACAAACAGCTGAATCTTCCATGGTAGCTCATGGTGCTCCTAACCATTCAAAATGGTCTGTCTGGGATGGATTTAGAAATACCTTGATAGGGTTTCATGTATTCTGTGATATATGACAGAACCAAGTACACTGTTAAGCACTTGCAGGTAAGAGAATGCAACTTGGGGTGGTGTTAATTAGTTAACATGATTTAAATGCCCAGAAAGGAAGGAACAGTCCAATTTCTAATACAGGCATAGCAGAGTCACCAATACTTCTTGCCTTAGCTTAACAGTGACCAATCCAAAGATCATGCAGTGGGATTATGTAAGGATATTATTTTCCTAAGATACGGGGAGATCAGAAGGTGGGAGTAAAGGAAAGAAAAATGAGTAGAAAAGGGAACAATGCCACTTATTCAGCAGTTCTGCTACTCCAGCCTCCCATCACTACCTTTGAGCTCCCCTGTTAAGTGCTGTGACTAAATGGCATTACTTGCCCCAGGAATTAGATGCAGCTGTGATAACTGTTTCTGCTGTATCAAAGATTCTTGGCCCCTGACACGTATCCCCCTCCCCAACACATGGAATAATGCATGGTGTAACATGCAGAATGTACTTCATGTGTACGAGAAGCCAAGACTGATTAATGTCTGAGTTCAACTGCTGAACCTCTGTACTAAACTTTGTTTTTTCAGCGGTGCACTTATATTTACTGCTTGCTATTTTGCCAGAATAAAGACCTGAGTGAAGACTTTTATGGCAACTTTGGGACCAGGGAGTTAAAAATGTGAGGGCTGGAGGGGAAGGCAGACCATGAAGAAAAAACCCAATATATAATTTTTCATATTTTTCACTGAACTATTGTAGTATTCCAAGTTAACATTTTCCATCAAGTTGCTTTCTAGTAGTTTTATTTTGTTCCCTTCTGATTTTTATGAGAAAAACACGTGAGGTACTGCAGAAAGCCCTACAAACCACCAAGATAGCTATGAATTCTATCATCTAAAATCCCAGTTATTCTCTGATGAGATTTATTTTGGTTGGTTAGTGGCATATCAATGTCGGTTCTTTTTGTTACTTTCTAGATGGTTACAAATAGTTTTTCATGTTTTCCTCCCTGGTGTTTTTTTTTTCAGAAACTATATTAACTGGCTGACCTATCAAAGCCAGGTTCTTCCTTTCCCCTCTTTGAAATACGGTCAAAACATTTGACTACTTTTATGCTGTATCTTTAAATCTACCCCAGTGCTCACCATTTGGTGTGTAGCCAGAACTGCGGGTTTTTGCCATGAATTCAAAGGCGGATAATTACCTGTGAATAGGGGTTTTGTGGTTAGACAAAGCTGCTAAATAGAACTTTACAAAAGTTTAAAGACCGCTTTATTTTAGAGCTACATTCAGGTCGAGTTCATACCACTTCAAGTTATTTGACCAGGTGCTGAAATGAAAATCTGGTTTAGTTGTTGTGGGAGACAGTTGAGCTGCTAGGTTTTAAAATAGGTTGTACCTTTTTGGGAGGCTATAAATGATCTGCATATGGAGCTGCTGAAAATTCAGTTCATAGCTGAATCTGGGGAATGAGTTAAATTGCACAGTAACAGCTGGACTGTGCAGAGTCAGGCCCCTGAGAAAGGACAAAACTATTTTTACTCTAGCCTGGAGCTGTGGCTGTTAAATCCTACGCTGGTGTACTTCAGACACTCTGTAGAATAGAAGTCTAACATTTTCAAGGAGCACAACTATCTTGCTTGAGAAAACAAGTCAAAATTCAAAGCTAGATTGGAAATACACTTAGAAAACCAAGTTGGTGCTCTGCTTTTTTGAATTTTGCTTTGTTTTTACAGCAGGCACTGATTGGGGTGAAAATTACCAACAGCTTCCTCCTGAACTATACAAGTCCAGTTTGAAAATTTGAACATCTTAAAGTAAAATATGGGTATGAGTTCAATCTAGGCCATGTTGTTAAGAAAACTAATTAAGGAGCATTGGAAAGTGAAATGTGGATAATATACATGTGGAGGAAGAGCCAAAGTTCTTTCTAAACTTCACTGGCACAACTGAGATAGTTACAGAATTTGCAAAGATTATGAAACTACTCTTAAACTCATGTAATTTTGTGGGCTGATACTTGTAGCCATGTGCAGCCCACATGTTGACACTTAGGCATAAAAAAAAATTACTTTTTGGAAACTGTAGTCCTGTAAGATTTGTAGTGGCCATGAGCATTCATGACCTATCATTCTTCCCCTGTGAGTCTGTGTGAAAACTCTGATATTATTTATCTGATATTAAAAACTCTCTGAGATTTTTAGTTGCGAGGAAGCTGACATGGCATCAGGAGTTTGGAACACCACATGTTCCTGTGCAGAATAGAAGGGAAGGAAGATACTCTCACAGATAAGGTAGAATAGTCTTTGCTTTTAAGGGAGAAAACAGTTTTTATCTCCAATATAAATATACATGTGTACAGCATCTCAGGGAAATTTCTCCTTTCATTATATATCTTTTTCTTAGAAAAATTCAAAAGTAAAAAAAAAACAAACACGGAAATGTAATTTAGTGACACAAATCTAGCGGTGTCCTGGAGGGTTTTTTTAATTATTTTTTATTATTATTATTTTGGTAGGTTTTTATGGTTTTGCATCTATGATAAAAACTCAGAAGTGTATATCATTCTTCTGTATTTCCCACCTAAGCTTAGTTCATTGAAATTTTCAAGATTATAA
>JAWWES010000081.1:59576493-59678838 GCA_035583135.1 Lophotriccus pileatus | reverse complement strand
CTTTTAAGGGAGAAAACAGTTTTTATCTCCAATATAAATATACATGTGTACAGCATCTCAGGGAAATTTCTCCTTTCGTTATATATCTTTTTCTTAGAAAAATTCAAAAGTAAAAAAAAAAAAAAAACACGGAAATGTAATTTAGTGACACAAATCTAGCGGTGTCGTGGAGGGTTTTTTTAATTATTTTTTATTATTATTATTTTGATACGTTTTTATGGTTTTGCATCTACGGCGGTTGCTTATAAAAACTCAGAAGTGTATATCATTCTTCTGTATTTCCCACCTAAGCTTAGTTCATTGAAATTTTCAAGATTATAACATTGTTCTTCAAAAGATGTTTATGTAACATGGCATCAGAGTAAAATAAGTGCATAAATTTATTTTACTTCTGTTATATTTAAATCACAGTACAGACAATGAATATATACATAAATGGAGTATATGCCATTAATTACAAGGATTGGATCAGTTAGTTGACATGAGGGCAATAAAAGCTGAAAATTGTGCATCTTTCTCCTTTACCACTGATTATGAATTATGTGCTTTGATCTGGGGCTTCAAGTTAGAACGTTACAGGAAGTTTAAGGACTGTTTTTTAAATTCTCTCTTCCCTGAGAGGGAACTGAAGTGAGTCAGAGAGAGAGCCAAACATTTCTTCAAACACCTTTTACGCATTAAGCTTCTGTTATTAGTAGAACCAAGCCATTATTGTTAGAAGCAGGTAACTATTTGCACAACGCATTTGTTTAGTTTCCAGCATTCAGTCGCGTGCTCACCTGTGGTCACCAGAGGAGCAGCGGGTAAGAGGCCGGCTGCAGCTGTGTGCTCAGGTGGGGAGGGTCAGCCTCTGGCTTCCAGGTGGGGTGCTTGGAACACACGTCAGGGGGATCTGTGTTCCTTTGGGTACAAATGAAATCCTGCCGTCTTCATCGGCATAGAGGAGTTCACCACCCTCGTGGATGTGATCCGAGTCTCTGTCTGCCATTGGTCGTAGTGGCCTTGGGCAGGTTGAACAGGCTGCTTTTGTCTTGAATTTGTTAGTTATTGCAGATTTGGCATGAGTACTAGTCTTCAGAGCTTATTAGTCCTTGGAAAATTTTCACTTGCTACATTTTCAGCAGATAATGTTATTGCCTTTGGCCTGCTGTTTTCTGTTACAGCTCCATCAATTCTATGGATGTGTATAGAACCCATTCACACAAGCTCATACAGAAAGAACCTCCATGGTGACTGGATGTTTAGATTAGATATACTTTGTCCTTCTGTCTACTTCATTGGCTCACAGTGAACTGGAAGAACCATGGAACTGTGCCTTTTCATAATTTTTTCTTGAATTGCAACCAGGTAACTTATGTAATACTGAAAAGTTTTTCATTTCTTAATTTGAATTTTAATTCACTTTATAAACCAGACTGCTCAGAGCTAGAAACAGTGCCAGCCGCTGTAGTCACAAGGAAGTATTGCCCATAAGTTATTCCATGAAACTGGATGTAGGCATTGGAACAAAAAAAATTTCAAAAGTCCGGACTTCTTCAAATGACCATATGATTTAGATCTAATAGCTTGTGGCTTAACACAAACAGCAAATGAATTTGTATCACGAATGGTAACTAAGCTTGTCCATAATTTGCAAATAATGTAACATTTATGATGGCCCATAAAATGTGCTTGGAAGAAGAGGACACTGAAATATCCCGAGGTGGGTTCTTGGTGACCCTTTCTTGAACCTAATCTGTCTACGATAATCCAAATACACTCTTTCAAAGCCGTCACGGTCAGTCAGGTCAGTGAGTGCTTTGGAACTCATATCTTTTGCTGTTTTCATTGCTGTGCCTGCACCTCTGGTCATTGGGCTAAAAATCTGGAAACTGGGAATTGCTGAAAAACTGGAAGCAGAGTGGAGGTCTGAATAATAGATTAAGGTAAAACAGTGCCAGGCATTTTTGTGTGTCTGGTGAATTTGTGTGCAGTGGGTACACATTTGGTCTCTCTCACGCAGCAAGCACATGAGCATTGTTTGCTGCTCACTATTTGTACCATGCTGTGCCCTCTGCAGCACTTCTATTTTTGTTCTTCTGGGGATGCTGGAAACCCTGGTGCTTTCAAGGCTGCTAGTATGTGGTAGAGCACACACAGACCTCACCAGATGATAAAAAGGAAGAGGGCCCTGCAGACAAGGCATTCCTAGGTGTATGGCTGTATGCCCATATATGTCTTGAGCTTAATATGTATATATAAAAATTACTTTTCATTACTAAAATGTACTTTTCAGTTCATTCTGGTTTATATTATTGTGTTACTTGCTGCAGTAACTATATATATTCAAAATCAGTCTATCCCTCATGACCGATCACTTTATTTCTGATTTAGTGTCAATCTAATTTGAAATATGGTTGATACCCCAGGCCAAATTTCTGTCAGATACTTTTGCCCTACAAATTTTTTCTGAGCTAAACTGTCTTCCTAATCAGTTACATCAGGCATCCTTGGAAAATACCAACCTCATATAGATTATGACATTTCTATATAAATTTCAGATATAAATATCTACCAGAAGTGAGAAAGAGCATTTTACAAACTATACCCAATTTAAGGACCACGGAGATAAACACGTGCTGAAGGCCTTTTCTGAAATTAAGGATTTCTTCGTGAAAGTCTTCAGAATAAATTTTGCATAATTTATAGAATCATAGAATATCCTGATTTGGAAGGGACCTGTAAGGACCATCAAGTCTAGCCCTTAGCTCTGCACAGAAGGGCTAAGAATCCCTAAGAATCACACCATGTGCCTGAGAACATCATCCAAATGCTTCTAGAACTCTGTCAGCCTTGGTACTGTGGCCGCTTCCCTGGGGAGCCTGTTCCAGTGCCCATCTACGGTCTGATATCCTTTTCCTGATATCCAACCTAAACCTCCCCAAACTCAGCTTCATGCTGTTTCCTTGAGTCCTGTCTCTGATCACCAGAGTGATCAGTGCCTGCCCCTCCTCTTCCCCTCATGGGGATGCTGAAGACCACAGTGAGGTCTCCCCTCAGTCTCCTCTTCTCCAGGCTGAAACAAACCAAGTAACCTCAGCTGCTCCTCATATGACTTCTCCAGACCCTTCACCATCCTCGTTGCCCTCCTTTGGACACTCTCTCACAGCTTAATATCTTTCTCATATTGCAATGCCCAAAACTGCACACAATATTCAAGGTGAGGCCACCCCAGTGCAGAGCAGTGCAGGACAATCCCCTCCCTTGACCAGCTGGTAATACTTTGTCTGATGCTCCCCCCAGACACAGCTGGCCCTCCTGGCTGCCAGGGCACTGCTGACTCATATCCAACTTGCCGTTGACCAGGACCCCCAGGTCCCTTTCCACAGCACTTCTCTCCAGCCTCTCTTTCCCTAATCTATACACACAACAAGGGTTGCCCCATCCCAGGTGCAAAATCAGGCACTTGCCCTTGTTAAACTTTATATGGTTGGTGATTTGCCCATCTCTCTAATGAAAAATGACAAGAATAGCAAATTAATCCTAAACTAAATTAAAATAACTGAAATGTACCAGAAGGAATAAAATTCAGCAATACTTGTAAAATATATGCGTTTGAAGAGTATGTATTACGTAGCTGAAATTATATGGGAGATAAGGAGGAAATTGCAATGCACATGGTTTAATTGAAAATGAATCCTTCAAGAAATTATTTTCAAATAGGTTGGCAGATGTTCTTATGAAAATCCTTTGCTTTTTTTTTGAAAATACCTGTAATTTCCCATAAATCAGAATCTCTACATAAAACGTAAACTAGACTAAACCATGACTATTTATGTCGCTATAATCCTGAGAACAGGATCGCTTTAATGTTTGCAATCATTTTCTAGTATTAATAATTAGTAAAACCGTGTACAGTTTTATATATTTTCCTGTTCTAGAGAAAAACACATTGCATGAAATCATAAAACTGTTCTATTTTTTAGAAAGAATCGCTCAGTATAAAAGAAGAGTATACAAAATATAAATTATCAGTGTATAGTTCTGTTGTTAACTGGAGTTGGAAAAAATGTTCACTCTCCTGTAACGTAGAGGGGAAGTGCTGCATAACACACTGTACAGGACATGGTATTTTCAATGTATGGATCGAAAATTGTTAGAAAGGAATTTCTTAAAGCAAGTTAAATGTGTGTGTGTGTAAGTAATTGAAATAGAACTGTAAATCTGTTTTAACATAGTAATTCAGGCAGATTAGATCAAAAAGACTAGCCAGTCACTGAATTATTTTGTATGCTTCATTATAGACATGATCAGAAAGACAGGAAGAATATCAGTAGAAGTGAGTGAGCTATAGTAAGCAGAAAACTTGTCAGGCCCGTATTGTCACTTCTGCCCTTTCAGATGTTACAGGGCACAGATGCAAGAGCGTAATGAACACGAGTGATGATTTTATCAAGAAATCTGGCTGGGGCACATTGTTTTTTTCAGGATCATTTCTGAGAGGGTGATGCACTGAATAACTCAAGGTCAGAAGAGATCGGTTCACTGGTTTCTGATCACTTGTTTGAAAATTGTTTTGCAGAACAAAAAGCAATCTGCAAACTTTGATAACGTGGCAGTTCCAGTGGCTTGGCTCATATCTGTATTGTCGTTATAGGTGCATAGATTGAAGGCTTTATGGATTGAATCTCCAAGCAAGTCTTTAAAATGTGCCTTGGTTGGAGGGGTTACTATCTGTCTCACTGGTGTTTTGCCAAATAACTCTTTGGAGATTGAAGTTAGTCCAGTTGGTGATTTGATGTAAGGTGCTCCCAACTCTATTCTCTTTTATGGAAGTTCGGAGTTTAGAACTATTCAAGGCCTTTGTAATTTTGAGATCACAGATGTAATATGGGGAAAAAGGAGGGCACAGCTTTGTTACTGGTCAGAAAATGCATGTTGAGGAAGTTAGAGAATGCCGTAGCACAAAATGTGTTAGATGTTGCTGTTTCAGAAAAGAAAGCTCCAATTTTACGGTTTTTGCAAGTGTCTGTTGTGCTGGAGTCTCTGTGCTTTCAGTTATACTGGTGAAGAAAACTGAAAATACTTGCAAAGCTGCTTCATTCTTCTTCCAGAGTCTGTCAAAGTTAATTTTTTCCTTGACTCACTAAGTTTAATGTGGTTTTAACTCTTAGTTGTGTAATCCATTAGATACTGCAGGTATTGTGGTTTTCCAGATTTATTTGAAAGGAAAACACAATATTACTCTTGGTTGTTAGCTTGCTCAAGGGTGTGAGATGCTCTGTAAGCTCCAAATTAAATAAGGTGCCAGTGGCAGTATAAAATTGTTTTATTAATTCTGGTCAGCAGTATGTAGAAGAGAAATGAGGGAGAAGATTGGTAGGTGAGGGAAGAGAACTGAAATAAAGACATTCGTTTGGGTGCCTTCACACGTTATTATTCACTGTGCTCATGAAGGAAAAGAAGAATATTTTAACAGGTATGTGTCCTTGTTACTGAAGGCAGCCCCAATTACTGAAGGGATTTTAAATCATGGGAGCAAAAAAAAAGAGATAGGAGAACTTTGCTGGTGATATATTGAGGCTGACACCTTCAGTGGAACTGCTAGAATCTGCAGATCTGTCACAGTATTAGGCTGAAAGTATTGAGAACTTTGAAGGTGAAAATAGACTTTATTAAATTGAAAGTTAAGTCTAAAGGAAATGAGTAATGCCTTCATATTGAGGACTAATTTTGTCCCTTTTATTCCTAGATGAAAACTGAGAATATTCCATTTAAGTAGCTTCTAAGTAATCTGTAATAAAAATACCTTGGCAATGTTGTAGTTCTCCTTCACAGTAAACATTGTAGACCTACGATACCATGCTTGAAAGGAAAACAAACAAGTTTTACACTACATTAAAACAGGTAATTATCACCTGAGTATGAAAAGAGGATCGCCAGATAAGTGCAATATATATGTGTGAGCTTACAATGTTTAGCATTTATTATTTTTCTGAAGTACTTCTGTTGAAGAGGTTACCATTAGAGCAGAATGAATTCATTGTTCTGTCCTTAGTCTCTGTGTTTTGAAATGTCTTATATTTCTGGTTTTTAGAGGTCTGACTTTAACTGCACTTGGTGTTCTAGAAAGACACAAATTACCACTAAGCAACCTTAACTCTCTGCTTAAGGCATTTTTATCTCTGTGTATTCAGAGTCCATACAGAATAGTTGAATGCTGTTTAGATTTATATCAGCTAAGCATATGGGGCATCTTGGGAATTCTGGGACATTTTTGCATGTGCATCTCAAGAAGTTTTATTCCATGTTCTTCTGTGTTACGGATTTCCTGCATTTCCCCAGTCAGGAGTGTTTTGGTTTTGTACAAAACCCTAATTTTTTGTGGAAAGGCAGGAAAGTGACCATAATTTTGTATAACAAAATGTGGAAGACTATTAGTGTGTTGCTTAAGGGAAGCCATCTTCATTCTTCATCTAGTCTAGCTGAGTGTGTAGCCAGTATTTTGGTGAGAGTCTGAGAGTGAAAGACATTTTCTGTCATACAGTTTTATTGTGTGTTATTAAAGCTATTGCAGTCAAAATGAATACAAGTGACCTAGACTTCAGTAACAAAAAGCAAGAGTTAGACTTTTTCTGAATTTCATAGGGTTTTCTTCCTGGAAAGATTAGTGAAGGCTTCCATAATCCATAGTAAAATGCTTTTGTCTTCTCACATGATACAACACTAAGTTTTTTAAGCAATATCTCCTTTTAATTTATTATCACATTTCTCCAAATCATCTTTTTAGTAATTTAAGCATTTTGACTGTGTGTAATGGTACTACCAGGAAAGAAGCCATTGTAAGTTGGTGATTTAGATTGTAGGTTGGTTGATTTGGAGTTTGGCTTGATGCTTTCATTTGAGTATGTTTTTTTTTCCCCCACTGGAAGTAAAAGAAATATTGAATGAAGGTTAGAGTGTGAAGTTTCCTCTATTAAGGGAGATCTTTTCTATGGCAAAAGTGCGTTCAGTTGCTGAGAAAGTCTATACTGAGAAATGTCTGTATTAATGTAACTTCTGTTGGTTTTAAAGGCCTGTATTAAACTCAGAGAAACAAGTCCTGTTAGATATTAATTATAGTAACTGAATAGAATTGCGAGTGACAGAAGTAACCTTTGCATATTGAAAACAAAATTTACCTTTCTCCCTCACCTTAAAGAGAGGTAGTGAGTAAAAATTTGTTTTCTTGACTCTTTACTGGTCTAAAGCATAGGTGTATATATATACCTGACATAAGTAGTAGTATTAATCTGATATCTTTAATGATTCAGAAACATCCAGATGCCATAAATCTGTGCTAGTAACAGAAGTAACCACTTTTATGACTAAGTTGCTGAATGTTTTGTTGAAAATAAAAACTGTGTAAAGAAAGGAAATACATAGTTTGTCTTGTACAATCAAAAATTGCTAAAATGCTCCATAGTTTCCACAGGTTAAAATAAATGCTGCAGTCATGCAGCTGTCTATTTAGTTCCCAGCATGCTGAAAACATAAACAGATCCTATCAATTTAGCTGGAAAACTATTTTTACAGAAATAATGGCTAAATAAGACAGTGGTTCAAACTACAGGCAAGGAGTTCATGTGGTTGTCTTCCCTTTACACATTTTCCAACATGCATAGCCTTCCCGAACTATGAGATAAGTAAACATTGATTTTGACATAAAAAAACTTTGAACGTATTTGTGACTCATCCCTGCGCTAAAGGTGAAGGGTGTTTTTCTTCTCTCCCTGCCCCCACTCCATAGGATGCATCTGAGAGAGTCTATTTAACATCAGCTGAAATCACTGAAAGCTCTTTCATTAAATTCAGTTGAAGGTGGATTAACTAGGTTTTGTCTTTGAACTATGCTCGTGACAGAAGAAATTTTTTTCCCTTTGCCTTGGCATTAAATGGCATATCACCTATTAATTTTCCACAATCAAGGCAGTGAGAGTATTAGCATCAAAAGAAATAGGAAAATAAAAAATTATTCTTCTTTTAACTGACTTCCTTTAAACCTAATCTCCTATAAGGCAAGACTGCATGTACATGCTAGAATGGTAGACAAGTCTTTGCAAGATTGTAGCCTAATCTCTTAAGTTTTGTTATCTGTATTCTAAAACATTATTTATGATTTATTGTGCAAAATTAAACCTAATCTGAATTGTTTAGACATTCAACTGATGTTCCACAGATTAGTGTTTATTATTTATTATGGATTTTTTTTAATGTTGTTAATATATATGTTAATTATTTCCTGTAATATTTAGTATCCTTAATCTGCATACACCACTCTTCATACTTACAGTTCCATTAAAAAAGTGGGGAGAGAATGTGTTTGTACCTGAATACAGCTTTTTTAATCAGTAGTCTCTTTCTTTCTTTCTCCCCTAATTTTCTAATATGGTCTGTTTATTAATATTCCTTTACAGAAAAAACAGAGGACAAAGGATCTGTCCCAGCTGTTTCATTCATACAATCCATATGATCATAAGGTAAGAAAAAAGTATACTACCTATATATTTGTTGTCAAGAAAAAGTCCAAACATTTATGATAACTATATTTCATGTTTAATGCAAAAATGAGAGGAAGTTATAAAACTGAACATGTGAGGGTATTCATTTTACTTAAATTTTGCTATTATGTAAATGTTTCTTTGTTTCTTCAAGCCAAGCTTGAAAAGATGCATTTTCTGATTTGTGAAACCCATGATTCACATTTACCTCATAGAAGTATAATTTATAGACTGACACTAAATCATGCAAAGTGACCATATGTGGTATTGGATTCCCCTCTTTTTTGCTATTATATAACTGTGTTACCCTTGAGTATGTGGCTTAGCCTGTTGTATCAATTAGGCCCTGAGATACATGATACTAGTGAATTATCTATTGATTCTGGGAGCATGGTTCAAAGAGGCTGCTTTGCTAGCAGCCTGGTGGTTGTCTGGGGGAAGAATAAGAAATGGACATAAACATTTTAACTTGATCCTTATTTGTAAAGTCTAGGAACTCTGGTAAAAAAAAAAATATATATTATAATTCATACTACAGGAAAAAAAAAAAAAAGGAAGGTCACTTCCCTAAAGAAATTGCAATGTGAAATAAAAAAATAAAGCTTTTACAAGAATATTTTGGAGAACCAAGAGACAGAGATCACAGCATTTCTGTGCTATAACTATGTCATGGGGTTCTTGTAGACCTTATGCAAAAGAGAGCATTAAAGAGCAGATTGAAGGAGAGATAAGGAGGTTTGTAAATATTTTTGGGGAGTTCCTCCTATCTTGGATGCATCTGTGGGCATATTTTTTGAGCAATTGCACAAAACTCTTTAACAGTTTGTCAGCAGCACAAAATGTCTGTCTTTGCTGCTTCTGTTTTGTGAAGTGTGTGTGATTTCTCAAGTATCCATTAAAACAAAGAAAGATTTGAAACATTTCTGTTGCTGTTTGTACATTGCAAAGGAAAGTTCTGAACTGTACCTCTTCTGTTCCTTGCCCTGCACCAAATACATTGGAAAAATAAGCTAAGTTTTATATCTGTGACAAGAAGGTGGCAGAAGTGTGTATGTATGTGCACCTGTCTCTTTGTATGAACACAAGCATAAATGTGTGTAACTGCACATATGTCCATGAGAAAGAAGTACAGTGTGTAAGTTAATGGATAAAATTGATCAGATAGGTTGTTGCTGTGAGCGTTCCGTAGTTACCAGCAGCTTGAAAATTTATGGTTTAAAAAAAAGTATTGTCAATCAGTTGGTATATTCTATAATTTTAATACTTGTATATAATTTCACATTAAATCCATCACTTCAAAGTACTTTTTTATAGATAGTCTCACATTATTTACAAGGATTGGTAAAGCAGATTTTAAGGGCCTGTGAAAATAGAGAAACATGAAGAATAAAGGAAAATAGTGCGATGAGTTTTTGAATGGGATTGTTGCTTTTTGGAATTGAAGCATTTTAAGGTAAATGTAATAGTAAGTCAAGTAAGATCTAATAAGGAGACACAACTGTCTAGAAGCTCTGATATTCCTCTCCATGTCTAAATTCTCCTGTACCAAACACTTTTTATTCATAGTACAAGGAAATTCCATTATTCTTTTATTAGCACTTTTAGTGGAACTCGGCCATTTGTAACTCCTGCTGCCTTCCTGCTCATATCCTTTGTGGCATTATATCAAAGTATCCTTGAGTGATTTTGGCTGCAGTTGTGAAGACTTGTGCACTCTTTACAAATTAGTCATCAGGCAATGTGGAATTGAATATAAATGCTTAGATATATTCCCTTTTGATCTTTGTTTTAGGACCTTTAACAAATTATTAAAAGTAGCACAATTGTTTGATGAGTGATTTTTGAAGCTCCACTCCTTTGCTTCTACGCACATTCTGCATATATATATATATATATATATATATATACATATTAAAATGTAAAAGAGGAAGGGGAAGAGAACAAAATAAAGTTTATTAAAATTATGATCTTTCCTCATTTTCCATTTGACAGGGAAGGTTTTCCCTCTGCTAACTACTTCCTATTTGTGGTGGCTTCAACAAACTCACTGCAGATTTCTTGCTCTGTGCTTGTAATTCCACCTCAGCTGCCAATTTCACAATTGTTGCAGTCTAGGGGAAGGCTTTTAGTTTTTATATTGAATCTGACAGTAATCAGCATTAGTTGGAAGTACAGTTATTTCAAGTGTAAGTCTATATTAGTTTTACTATAGTTCTGTTTTGCTTGATTTACATGGTGTATAAAGGGAGATTTCGTGATGGCTTTGTGAAAGCATTGGTGGTGTAGGATCATGGCAGAAATGCTTGGAATTAGAGATTTCCAGGATTCTTAATTTATTGATTAAAAGATGTTTCTGAAGTAGAAAAGAGATAAACTTAAGGATAAGTTGGTGCCTAATGGCAGTAGTTAAAACAGATGTAGAAAGCTTATGAACTACAGTGGCTGCAACAGGATTTGCTACCAAGATTTGATAGTACTTCTTCCTTTAGTAATGGGATATCTCACAGAAAAGAGAAAAATCAATCAAAAAAATCAGAAAATATTCATTCTTGCATGCTTGTGTTTCACTCACGAAAACAAAAAGTGTTTAGTAACTACACTAATGGAGTAACTACACTAATCTTACTTACCTTATTGCTATTTATGCATAGTCAGGAGACCAATAGCTCTTAATAGCTGTTCCTGGAAATTTTACCTCAGTATATTTGCCTATCTGGTCTAAGTCCCTGTATCCTGAAAGATTTAAATGTTTCTGGTCCTGCATTCCCAGGTGAAAAGCTAGCTCTTTTATGGAGGTGGAAACAGGGATTTACTTTTCCTTCCACATCCAGGTGTGGCGTCTTACCCAGTAAGGCGTTAATTCTGCAGCAGAAGGCAGAGCTTTTAAATTCTTCTCTGCAGAAGGGATGGAAAAGTGGGAAATATCTGCTCCTGCTGATAGCAGGGGAGAAGTAGTTAAGCTTCTGTATTATGTTACCATCTAGTTGTCCTGCTCATTCTTCAGATGAAACCATTCAGCAGCAAATCTCAAAAAGTGCCCTTTGGTTGTATACTTATCCTATCCAGTGGGATTTGATCCTGCTCTCCTTAACCTGGTGTCACAATAGGGCTTACAGAGCCTCCAACTACAGAACCTGTGGGTCACTCAGCTCCTATGCCATTGACAAAGCTTGTTGCAGCATCAGTCTTGAATGCCTGGCAAACATACTGAATTCCTGATGTCAGACACATTCAAAGAGTTCCATTTTCATAGATTTCTCTTTTGTTGTTGTTAAAATAAATATCTTCCAAAATTCATTATTTCCAAAACTAAATAATTATTTAAGAAACACTGACTATATCTTGCCTATGAAAAACTGTTCCAGGTATGTGATTCCCATTTGTTCAAACTTATTTCACTTAGCATATGTAAAAATACGTAGAACTCTATTTGTAGATGAAGCCATTCCTTGTTTTGAAATACTTGCTTTTTCCTGTGTTTATGTAGAATTGGAATATGTATAGTCTGGCTTTTCTTGAGAGTCAAGTTCTGATTGCTTTGTAACTTTCCTCTAGTTAGCAACAGAACAGCTTTTCCAATTATATGTACAGTTTATCTTTTTCTGGGACAGTCAGAAAAAGAATATAAAACTGACATCCTTATGAAGCTGTACCAACAATAATTTTAGTGTTTCAAAATTTAAAAGGTAGTTGAGGAACACTCTTTTTAGCCTTAGCTATAATCTGGTCAGTTTGCTACTAGATCATTTAATGAAATATTATGTTTGCACACAAGTAATTTCTGCTGAATGTTTTTTATGTGTACACTGTGAGGTTTCACATAGCACACAGGAAGAATTTTACTCTGCCTGCAGTGGATGTTTAACTTAAAAATGATGGAGTTGGACCTTTCTCCCAAATTATGTTTGTCCTTTAATATTTATATCTGATTTTTTTCAAAGCTATTAAGGTGGTTGTGATAGTAGGTCACCTGGTCAAAACAATGGGTTTGAGAAGCTTAATAGGAGTTTCAGGACCCCATATGCATCAAGTGTCCAAATTCAGCATCACAGAGCCCTAGTTCCTTTTCTTCTTTTTGTCAGATGAGTTTAAGTATTCAGTCTGGCCCTGGAGCAGTTGTTTGAAACGATAATCCTCAATTTATGCTCTGCAAAAGAATGTTTTTACATATAGTAAACACAGTATAGCTTTCACACTACTATTCATTTTGCTGTTTGCCTCCTTGGGAGGATAGCCAGAGAGACCTTAGGGCATGTCCATACATGCCTCTGGTGCTGTTACAGTGAGAAACCCCCTGAGAGTTGTGCTTAAAACTCAGCTCCGTATTTGTTTCTGCCTTTTGCAACCTGAATCTCTTGCTCTCAAATAGGGCGTGATCTATGAAAAAATAAGGTCATGTCTTATAGCATTAAGGATTTATTTTAACATATACCGTGTCCAACCAAGTAAGAAATAAAGTCAATATTCATGTGATTTGAGAAGAGTTTTTTGAGATATTTTCTGCCAAACTGAAAGTGCTCAGGATTAAAAACATTAATTCCTATTTCCAAAATGTGCTCCAATTGATGAAATACTATTAAAATAATTGTAAACTCTTCAAACCTCATGCTTTTGAATGTTCTTTATTAATGTGTTCTGGAAATGTTAACTAAAAATGTCAGCTAAAAAAAACTAAAACACCCTAGACAATGAGTATGTTTGGCAAGTTATATGGAACACTGTTTTAAGATACCCAAGTAAGTAACAAAAAATTTTTGTTTGTTTGGGTTTTTGTTTTGGGTTTTTTGTTGTTTTGTTTTTTTGGTTTTGTTTGGTTGGTTTTGTTAGGATTGTTGAGGTGGGGTTTTTTAGGCGGTTTTGTTAGCTCTTAGCCTAGTAAGCAATTTTGGGAGGCAGGGGTGTGATGTCCTGTACTCTGTCGGCTTTGATAAAGATAGTTATGTGCATAACTGATTCAAGGAACATTAATACAAGATTATGTATGTCTATCCTTAAGGTGCCTACAGACCTACCCTGTTTTCAATCAATTATTTCAATAGTATACAGCCTCTTGCTCCAATTTTTAGTGAAAAATAAATAATCTAATTTCCTTAAGCTGAGGTTTCTTTTGCTGAGCTCTGTAGTTCATCTGAATAGCTGATACTTTGTGTCAGAAAATTTCTGAAAACTGTACTACTACACATTGAAGGATGCTGTAAATAAAGAGGGGGTGAAACTGTGTTTTCACAGTGAAACAGACAGGAGTCACTATCAAACAGATGGAATCTCTTTTCGCATTGTATGCTCTAAGTGGTTTTCATTGACAGTAGCACAACACATTAATCATAGCAATGCCCAAGGCTGTGGCATTGTCTGGTAATCATCATGGGACCCCAGGTGAAGGGTGAGAGTTTGGAGTCAGTTGGCTTCTGATAAAAAAAAACTGTCAAGTTCTGTAATCCATCCACCTCTGTGCTGTAGGTGGTGGCCTCTGGGGACCACACGCAGCGGCAGGGGAATGGAGGGTGCGGTGGTGGCACCGAGAAACAAAAAAGCTGTCTTATCATGGTGAGGACTGTTTAGTTAAACAGCAGAAATGAGGGGAGTTGGAAAGTAAAGAGCTTCAGCTGGGATCAGTTTTCCTACTGATAAACTACATCCTTTCATTTTCTCCCATGTACAGGGAATCCTTTACTAATAAGGAGTTTCGAACAAAAGGAATTCTGGAGTCTACGCAAAGAAACTGCTTTAAAATGTCTTCTTTTGGTTAACTTTCTAATGGCAGAAATCACCATACTACTCTTATTAATTAGGTCCTAAAAGCTTTGGTTTTGAAGATGTTTCTGCATTGGGGTATGATGTGCTTTTATAAGTGGATATGTTAATTGAAACGTTGGACACTTGTGGAGTTGGAAGTGTTGCTATGAGAGCAGTTTCTTAAAAGAAGCTGGTGAAAGACTAAAATGTAGTTGCAGCATTAAACATATCTGGCAGGTGAGATTGACATCTTTCAGTAGTCTGTGTTCGTAGCTACAGATCTCTCAGATTTTGACATCTTCTGCTACTGTGTTTGCTGCTGTCATCTTTCATAGCTACTGGCATGATGAAGTGGTTTGTTTTATATGTGAGGCATGGCAGCTAGCGTGTGTAAGTAAACCAGGTTTGGATGCTTTTTGGAGTCTGGAAATGGGAAATTACAGAACCCTTAAAACCACAAAAAATTGTTTTTTCCTAAGGACAGTAATCTTGCTCAGTTATTAACTGTGTTTTATAAGATGTGCTGTGGAAGTGCTGTGAATGTGTAGGTTTTACTTTTGAGCCAGAAAAAAAGAAAGCAGTTTTGAGATACTGTGTCGGCCTTCAGATTTTTTGGGTAATGACTTGGGTATATGATTCTGAAAAATAATAAAAATCCTTTTAACCTACTTTCCATTTATTCCAGGAACAGCATTGTACTCAATCATAACGCAAGTGTGAGGTTGCAATACCTGTGATATAAGCCATGGTCTGAATTTCCTAAAGGAGGTGCTTTGAATTGTTCATCTGTAGGATGAAAAGGTTTTAAGGTTATTGCTGAAAAGGGACAGAGCCTTTTGCTATCTCTTGCGTTGAAACAGATTCCAGGTTTAATTTAATAGCTCAGATGTCAGATATGGCTGTGTTTTATGGAAATATTCTTATTGTAACCTACATCCATTCTTCTCTGTTCCCTTCCCTCATGTTCAGAACTGCTTTTTTGGAGGAGGTTATATAAAGCTGTTTTATGCTCTTGATATGATGTGAGGCTTCAAAGAAGACTACTGAAAGAAAAAAGCAATTTCTATTTGGAACAGCAGTGCAGTGGCCTTGTGCTAATGGCACACTTGAACATTACTTGATGATAGAGGAGAAAATCTAATTGCCTGAAAAGCTCCTGCTTATTCCTGACTTAACTCTGAGCTACACTGAAGTTCCTGCAATCGCTAACATAGAACAAGTTAATTTACAGACAGTTTGGAAGGGACTGTTCAAATACTAGGAATTTTTTCAGGATTTGTAGAGAATAGGCAAAGAAATGAAGCAAGCAATACAGTGGAAGGGCTCACTTCTCCATTGAATATATAATATATAAAGACATATCTGCTGTGTTTTAGTTCTATAGCTGAAATGCTAGGATGAAAGAGTTTCAGTCTTACTTCAAGTGTATATTGCATCCAGCAAATGAAAAAACAAAGAACCCAATTTATGGATATGTTGCTCTAAAACCAATATTGGTTGATTTTGTTTTACACAAAACCTAAAAAATGCACAGACAGGTGTATATGATTAATATTTTGGTTAAAGCCATATTTAATGCTTATAACTGTTGCTGTAATTGGATATTTAAAGCATCTAACCCTATCTGATTCTAACCGAGTTGTTTGGGATTGTTACCTCAATTATCAACCAGAAGGGTGGCTTTTCCTGTTTTAGGCTAGATGTGTATTTTTGCTGTCTTTTTAAAATGGTTTTTCAAAAAATTGTTTAACATATCAAGAGATCATCAAGAGACATATCAAAAGTTTAGGGAACTTCACCAATAGATATAACTATCTTTATGTTTGATCCCTATCTTCTCACTGGAGAACTGTGTACTTGAAATAATTTGATATATTATTTAAAATGTTAGGTGTTAGTCAAGAATACATCAATACTTTTATTACTGGAAATTTGAGTAATCTTCTGGTACCCAAAATCTTGGGTAAGATTTTGACTTTCTTGCATGGAGGGAGAATATTCCATTTATTTTTCTTCTTACTTACTCCTGTTTAAACGTTCTTGTTTTAATGACCTTTGGACATAAAGCTGCAAAGAAGGTGTGGATTTGCTGGCTTTGTGTCTGATAATCAGGTATGGAAATGTTCATCTCCTTATCCTTTCTTAATATTCTTCTGCATAGCCTTGCACATATGCACACACATGAGCACACATACACACAAAACCCCATAATCAACAAAACCTTTGATTTGAGATTGATTCCAAGTATCATCCAGAAACAATCTGCTGTATTTCAAATAAGTCAGGGAAGAATGGGATTTCATTTTTCCCAGTTTGTAATAAGTCAGCACTGGCTGCTGTTCCATCTTCTGCTGTCATATAAACTCTTGGAACTAGAAACGCTCCATTAGTTTTTATGTTGTTATAATTTCCTGTCTGTGCTATACTCAATTTAAGAGCATGAAGAAATGCTAGTTATACAGCTGAAAAGACAACTTTGAGTAAAGTGACCATATAAAACAATAGATATAATTTGGGCTTCAAATTGTTCTACACAGGAAACTAGTTCTCCTGCTCTCTGTCCGCACAGTGCAGTTCGGCCACTCTCAGTGTGAGCTGAAATGCTCTGCTTTGAAGGGCAGCTGGAGGAGGAGTCTCAGAATTTGCCAGCAAACCATGTGGATTTTGCGTGGTTAATCTAGGTGACTGTCACCTGCAGCGAAGCATATTATTTTAGTTGCATGTGAAATTTAGGGTTCTCACAAACAGTGCTCTCGGTGGTCTTGGACTCAGACACTGCCTGTGTCTGAGGGAAGCTCTCCCGACCTTAGGGGACAGAGAGTGTTTGTATTCAGATGTAACTAGAAAAACATCCTGTGGTTTTTACCAATTGTTCATTCTTTCTGAAAATTGCAGGATGAGTGCCGAAGGGTGTCAGTGTTCTGATGATACAGTATACATGCTAACAGTAAAACTAGCAACATTCAGTTAAATTTCCCACATTCTAACATGTACTGTACTCACATGAATTACGGTAGGCCTGAAAGGCTTTCAAACCTTGTTCCGGGGTAGAGGTCCAGAGTCAGTAGACTTTGAGTTCATCCTGCAGTGTGGACATACAATGAAGGTTTAGGTTGCATCAGGGCACAAGAAAGTACCTAAAACACATGATTCAGTTTCAGCTGTACTTGAGCTTTAGTGTATCAGAAGGAAGGAACGGTGCTGTCAGTAGGAAAAGAGGTACAAACCTGGATGTTATAAAAACACATTAGTAAGACCCATTTCATTCCCTTAATATGGCATGTTTTTCATAATTTTTTTCCCCTGTGTTCTGGTATTTTATGAGCATAAAAGGGTTTTCATCCAAAACACTGCATCTGGCCAAAGATGTGATTCTAGAGACTACCTCTCATTGACTTGCTTTGTGTAAAGTGTAAGATGCTTGTGAGGCTAATGGCAAATTTAAGGTTTGGTGTCTCATGATCCATCAGAATAAAAATGGGGGGTTATATCTCCATAAAGGACCAAAAGCATTACAATTTCTTCATGATAAGTGTGGCATTTTCTAATATCACTGAAAGCAAGTAAGAAGTTGATCTTTAAAGATGACATTTTAGTTCATATAAATGCTGCTGCAGGTCATGTTTAATTTTTCTTTCACCTGTTTCTCATGCAATCATGACAGTCATACCTAGTCACCTAGCCCTGTAGAAAAAGAGATGGATATGGAAGTAGCTGGTGCAGGTCTTTAAATCAGAGCATGAGATTTATTTCTTTTTACAAAATATATTTCTGTGAAATTTGATATATGTAGGACACATAAGAGATGTGCTGTGATAAAACACTTCAGGTTGCAAATACAAACAGTCATGCTGACAAATCCTTTATTTCATACTGTCATGCTAGTTCCAGGAAAAAAAACACGTATGTGTTATTACTGCTGCTCACTTTTTTGTCTCCTTTAATATTGCTAACATCATTTATGAAGCATGTGTATGGTGAATTATGCTTCTTTACGCCTTTTATTTTTACAAGCCAATTTTTTAAATAGTAGGCCTGCTTGTTAAAAAACTTTGCAAGATATAAACCATCACTGTTTTACATTGCAAACTCCAACCTTGTTTTCCATATAGCATTTGCAGAAGATGTGTAATAAAGCTAAAAATATGAACCATTTGTAAGTCCTGTGTGGGAACAGACATTAAATACCAATTCACGTGTCAGACAGACAGTGGCAGCTGCTTTGTTTATGTATGGCACGATCCCATATTAAATCAAATGGCAAGTGCACAGTTTGACAGATACTGTCATCAGTGCAAACATTATTAAACTCATTATAGACACTGCTTTTAATTTTTTATTTAAGGTACATATATTTGGCTTGCAGAGCCTTTCCCAGTCAGAGCCTACAGCAGCAAAGTACTAATTCTAAAGTGTTTTTTGCCTAACAAAGCCTGCTGTGTTTCTGGCTGTTCATCAGGGGCAGTGCCACAGTGTTTATAACTTTCCTTTCACATCGTGCATTAGAATCTGTGACCAGAAATTCCATTTGAGAGCACATCGCTCTGGATAGCACTCAGTGGTCTTTTCATTTTGATTGATGGCTCTGGTTTTGCACCATCTGGCTCCTGATAGGCTGCATTAATCATATTCCGAACTATGAAAATTTAGACAGGATTTTTTTAATAATGTATGTTGAAAAGTGCGTGATTGTATGTATTCATGTATTTAATTCCTGTAGGTTCCAGTCATACAAAAGGAGCAACAAGCCTCTCATGCAGTTTGAGTTCAGTTAAATAGTCTCCAAATAAATCTCAACTTACAAATGCCCATATTTCAATTTTACTCCTAGTTTTCACTTTATTTTATTTTGCTTTCTATCAGCTGTTTATAGCCACTGCCTGGTGTTCACACTGTTTTTCGTTAGGAACAGTGGACTTGTCTAAAGCACTTGAGTCACATTTGAAGTCTTTTATGTAAATCTTACAGTTTCTTTCTGCTGCTTTGATGATATGCTGAAGTTCCTTACTTCTTTTTAAACTTAGCATGAGATCACAGAATCACAGAATATTCCGAGTTGGAAAGGACCCACAAGGACCATCGCATCCAACTGTTAAAGGAAAGAAAGATCCGTACAGGAATCAAACCTGCGACCTTGGTGTTATTATCACCATGCTCTGAAACAGGATGTCATCAGGTTTTGCAAGAGTAGTTAAGTAGGTGTTCTTTATCCTAATTTTCAGCACCGATACTTAATTTAACAACAGATTATTGGTGAATTATGATTCTCTCCACCCCATATGTCTGTTCTGAAAATCTGTGAGACGGTAAACAAACAAGCAAGCATTGTTTTTAAAATAATTGTACAAGAAAGCATTAATGCACGAGACCTCACTACTGATCAAACTGTGCCCAGTGTTGAATTGCAGTTCTCTAGTAAATCAACAACTGATCTTGAATAATGTTGCCATGGCCTCACAGATATAGAACTCCCACCATCTTTTGCCTGAATCATTGTAAATATAGTTTCCCTCAGAGACATTACTGGAGTTAAAAAGTTAAAGTCTCACCAACAGGCATAATCAGTATCTTCTCTTAAGCTCCCTGTTGGCTATTCATAAAATCTTGGATCCTCCAGCCTTCAGAATGCGAACTGCTCCCTGGTGTTCCGATTATTCAACTTCCAATTTGGAATAACAGCTTCACTGTACCTGTGGAAGCTGGAGCCACCCAATACATTGGTGATAAAGGTCTACAGCAAAAAGGACAGTTGTTCATAGTAGCATTCTGCAAAGGATCCTCTGAGCTTTGTGAGATATGAACAAGATATATTACACTTAAAAACATGAAGAAAAAAGCAGTGTGTGTGTGTGTGTGTGTGTATATATGTATGTATATATGCAAGTATCTTTCTGAAAACGGAAAGATTATTGATATTGTCATTCAGACACTGGGATGTAGTGTCAAAGGGTGAGTTCAGGACCTGCAGGATGGTTGATAGAAATCCCTAACAAGTGAAAGATTTATACTGTGAATCTCCTTTCATCTCTTTCCGGATTTGTATATGCCTGTTTAGGAAAATAGCCCACAACAACTTGTCATACAGACTACTAGTGTTTTCAACTTTGAGTAAGCAGCTTAATATGAAGAAACATTGTATTACCATATTTTCTGAAATTCAAGGCTGTCCTGTGCTTTTCAGCTGAACAACTCCAGTCAATCTTATCTTAGCCCATGCAGGTTTAATGACCTAGCTTCCTGAAGTCAATGCAGTCAATTAATTCTGTAGAAATATGCCCTGCATTGCTGTAGTAATGCTGTATGTTCTCTTATCACTACTGTGGTTTTGTTTCTGTTTCCATAAAGAGAACAGAGGGTTTTAAATTTTGGTCTGTATTTCAGGGTTGAATTTTTGTTCCGTTCTTTTTTAGTTTTATTTTCACTCCTTATGTTGAAAGAAATGTAAGGAGTAAGCAAATACTCTAAAATTTGTTAAGTTTTACCTGGTTCTGTATGCATATTCCATTCTTTATGAAGCTTTCCAATAACAAATCAGCAAATGAGATGACTAAATCTTTTAATGGACTCCTTTCCAGGGACATTTAATATATTGGTATCTGGTTTTGCTGTTGTAGGATGTTTGGGTTTGGAAAAGAGATGACATTGGTAGTTATCTAGAGGATTTGATATGAATTATAATCTGGGAAAGTATGCATGTGAAGATTTTTTTTTAATTATTGCTATTTCAAAGGATCCTTGCTTTTTTGATACTGTATGCAGGTTTTTGTTGCTTTTAAATTCCTTTATGAATACTGTCTTTGAGCAATTCCTTTCCTTGTGATGCATGTAGTTTTAAGGTGAGGAGAAGCCCTTTATTGGTTGGGTTCTGTGGGTATGTAGCATAGATTGCTCTGTTAATAGTTGGCAACTGTGTACACTGTGCAAGCTCAGTACATCTGGTAAGAAATTGGGCCTGTGCATCAAAAGATTTTGTGGAAATAGGGAAAGTGAAAGTACTTACTGTAAAACCTTTGTAATGCCTCATATCTAAATCAAATTAATACAGTTACTCCTATTGGAAATAGGATAATGTGATTGCCAAAAAAGCTATTTTGTCTTTAGCGGTAGATAATATGCCATTATATCCCATATATATACGTCATTTCTGTTGAGAATGTTCTCCAAATTATCTTTAGAAAGAGCTCTGCTGGGCTTTGGTGTATGCTTTTTATTTTATTAAAGCTTACCACGATTCTGAGAAGATAATTTCACGAAAAGAAAAACCAAGAACAAATGAGAAGAGAAAGTTAATTGCTGATGAATATCTGTGTGTGTATGTGTTGTGGTGATGGTTGTGATTTTTGAGGAACAGTCTCAGAATGTTTTAAAATCCCAGTTTCATTGAAATATTTGAAATGAGGTATCAGCCTATTTTCTTCTGGAAAGTAAGATAGCTTTTGAATTCCAAGCTAAAGCCTATAAATTATCTAGAATCAAATATTGCTAGCAGTTTATTTGTGGGGGGGAAAGGAATTTGCATCCCATAGGAAAAATAACAGGCATGTGAGGATGTATGAGTGTGTGGAGAAGACTTGGCTGACGTGTATTTGTGTGTCTAAGTCAAATACCAGTCCAAAGTTATTGTTCTGCTGTATTTCCTCAGCAGTGAACAACAAAGTGACAACTGCTGTGGTACTCGGGCACCATCTGTCTTGTGAACCCTGACATTCTGTTCTTGCCTGAATATGATAAATTTTACCTTATTTTTCCAAGAAAACAAAAATAGTATTTAATCTACAGTTCAAAAGCTGGATAAATTCCAAGTGAGCCCCTGCTAGTAGTGATATCCCTTGTCTCTGGGGGTGTAAATTTGGGTTTACACCTAAGTGTGTATATATAAATATTACAGATTTATTACTGTGTGTGCTGTGCTATGCTGTGCTATGCTGTGCTACAAATACAAGTCTGTATACAAACATGCTGTATAAGAAAAAAATCTTTTTAACAGTCACAGTAATGTGTATCCATAGTAAACTAATTATCTTTAACTTGCATACAGTGAAGATTTCAAATGTATTCTGATGGTTGGAGTGGGGGAGGAGAGATTAAGGTGGACTTCTGTGTGATTTTGTTTTTTAAACTCTTTGCTGATGGCATATTGTGGACAGTGTCTTTAGGTATTTTTTAATCTTAATTTCAGCATGGTCAGATTTGAAATTACTGGATAATTTTTCAAATGCAACCTTCATGTTTTCTTCCATATAAACAAACTTCATTTAGGGTGGATTGTTTTCTTACCAGAATTCTCAGTGAAGTAGTATTTTTTCCGATTGTCTTACTGCTGCTTTTTCCCCTTTCACACATTTTCATCATCTTCAGTTTTGTTATGGTTTAACTGTGCTTGTGTTCTCAGCCCCTGAATTGTAATGCTGCACCACTTTCACAGTTAAATACATTGGACAGCAGCAAAAGTACCTGGAAGCCAGCTGGCTCCATAAACGGCTTTGTCTTATGAGGGGTCTAATGAATAGACACTTAAAAATTGTAACCAAAGATCTGCACAGGTCTCTGCGTAAATTTGAAGCACCTGCTTCACTTTTTAATTTAAGCTTTTCTATGAAGTCTATGCATTCATAGTCTTTCTATCAAGGATACAGGATTTCCGGTATTAATTAAAAATCACATTGTGCCTTGAGAAAAGGTGACCTCATGTAAAAGAGTTAATTATTTTAAACACTCTATTTTAAGAAAGTGATATCCACACTGTAACTGCAGTGAGCACACATAATGAAAGCAGTGTGTGAAGCCATGAATCCCAATTGCTTGGTTTTGTGTACCAAGTGACAACAAACTGTATCTTAAGAACTGAACACCAGCTATCTTATGGAATTAGATACCCTTTATGTAAAGCAAAGAAAACTTTTGTAATGGCACAAATATACAAGTTGGGGCATTACCTTCATTACTTTTGTCAGTCACTTAGAATTTTTTGCTGAAAACTTTGTGAATATATTTTCATCTTGAAAATGTCTGTTTGATATAATTAAGTACTTTTCTTACACAAGTGAAAGAAGTCCTTTATTGTTTCTGAAAATATAAAAATATAGTAAGAATTCCATACAGAAACTGGTGGGGGAGCAGATTGTTTAGAAAGGTAAAAAGATATGATCTCAGATGTGATTTTCTTACTCTCCATGCTCTGTTGTGTATCTCCAGTAGGTGCTGTTCCCAGGGGAACAGGGAGGGTGAAATGGTGCAGGGCTCTTTCTGGATCTCCATAAAAGGGACAACAGTGATCAACTGGAATGGATCAGTCTAAGGTAGAATTAAAAGAGGGCTAGAGGTAATGAGTAAATCTTCTGTCCCTTCAGATGATGAGAACCCGACATATATGCAGCATAGGGCAGAGCCCAGATGAGTTTTCTCACAGCATGCTGCACACATCCCAGCCATGGAGAATTTTCCCTCTGGGGTCCAGAAAGGAGAAAAATTTGTTCCTAGAATGCACTTCAATCTCCTGTTCTAAAAAACTCAAAAGGGTCTTGTCTTGCTACCTTTTTTGTCTTTAAAGTATTCTAAAGAATAGAACTTGCATCTGTATATGTTATATGCTGTCTCTGCTCTCAGTGAAATATTCCAGGTATAGGAATCTTAGAAGAAAAAAGAAAAAAAGAAGAAAAAAAAAAAGGGAAGATTTAAAAACGCAAAACCATTGTAGTCCATAATAAACACATATGACCTTTTTAATGTCTGGCCCCTCCCCTCAAAATGTGATGTGAATGGGGAAATGCCCGTGTAAGTGGTGTGCCTCATACAAACACTGTTTATGAATACCAAGGTGAATGTGCCTTCAGATATATCTCAAGAGACTTATATATGAGAAAAACAGAAAGTGAAGAAACAAATGCTCAAGGAAAGAAAAAACAGTCCTGCCAGACTCACTGTCTGCTTCACTTGGAGGAAAGACATAAATATTGTTTGCCACATAACACTGAAAAATGTGTGATGAATGTAGCAACTGTAAAACCTTCATTGTTCCTTCAGCTAAAACAAACAGAATGTATAATTAGTTGGCTGCTTCTGCCTAATCCTAAATCCCAAAAAGATTACATGCCATTTGAATCATCGTCTACCTGGATTTTACAGACGTATTTCAGTTGTTTCAAATCATCTCCATGTTTGCATGCACCAAACCTCTGCAAAGCCAAAGAGAACAGTTAAACACACACACTGCCCTGACATGCTGCGCTTAGTTAAAGGAGAGCTTCCTTCTTGTATTTCATTGACTTAAAGCCATACCAGTAATTTCCAAATGTTTATAGTATTTTTTCACTGCCTGCAACTTTGTTTGTACAATTGGGTTTATAGATGAATCTCAGTACTAATTTTATTTTGTGATTTTTTTTTTTTTAATTCCTGCTTGATCAGGCAGTTAATCCATTTTAATTTGTATCTTCTGAAGTAAAATTCACTTCCACTTAACTGTAGTACACAAGGTTAAATTGTTTGGGGTTTACATTTGCAAGGTCAAATTAAATACAAAATCTTTGTGGATGCACAGTAAATTATTGATTTTATTTCTCTGTCAGAATGAGGAAAAGTTTTCATTAGAATTAATATAATGGAAAATGTTGGCTTAACCAGGAGAGTCTTGAATGAGAAAACCTTTACAGATATTGCTTGGGTTTTTTGTCTTTTTAGATAAAATTTCATGAAAGTCCATTTTCCTCTTCTGCCCTGTCTTGTCCAAGTTTTACTCTTGTACATTTTAATGAGTAGTCAGATGTCTGCTGCTTCAGAAAAGGTCCAGGTAGTTCAGTGGCCTTTCATAAACCTCACACAGAGAATATTCGAACACATTGTTTTCACAAACGCAGTGTCATGGAAGAGGAAGTTCACTGAAGTAATCTATCAAATGTCAAATGTGCAGGTCAAAGCAGTAGTTCTGAGTTTGATCACAGTTGTCTGAAAACCTCAGCTAAATGCCATTGTGGAGTTGCAGATCACTGTAGAGGACGCGTGCAGTAGTCCTGCAATCTCCATTTGTTTCTATAGGAAGAAAATCTTGGATGGAGAATTTGGTCAAGTCCATCAAAGCCAGTGAAGTTCATCTCTGTAGAGCTGATGTTAAATAAGCCTCATCCTGGCCAGGCCACAGTGCCTTGTGCCATTCTGGAAAGCTCTGTCGATAAAGATGACTGCAAAGTTTATAAAGACAGTTTGTATGGAGAGATAATATCATTATAAGCCAAATTGCTACTGTTAAAAAATTTCTCAGACTGTTGAAACCTCCTCTGTTTCTTCCAACTGTATCAGGTAGTATCAATTTATTTTTAAAAAAATAATTTACCCTATGAATTTTGCTGTTCTTTTATCCTTAGATCATTATGGCTACACCACCACTGTTTTAGGATCAGCGAAAGGATAAGTTTCTACCCATTTTATTTACTTCATTTTTGGAGTCATCTTGGATTTCCTGAGCTTAAGGTGCCAGAACTGAGTTTTAGGGGAACAAGGAGGATTCTCTGATTTCTATCTTGCTGCTTTTTTATTTAGTATCAAAGTACAACATGTAGAGTCAACTTCAGAATGCTTTGTAGCTTTTTTCTTTTTCATTTCTTTTTTGTAGTAGTGAAAGGAAGAACTAGTGCACTTGTGCCTGACAAGGAGGAAGAGAGCAAGGCTGAGGTTGGGCAGTGGGTCAGGCAGCTAAGAAGGTGGCATAAGTAGAGGGAAACATATAGAAGCAAGTGGAAACAGAAACACTAACCGAAGGAAGCATGTTAACTTTGTGTTTTCTAAGCGGGATATTTGGATTACATTTATTTGATTAGCGTTGTGATTTATGGGTGTAACTGGCACTTTTTTCCTGACCAGAAGCAACTCTGTGTCTTGTCATACATAGCATCGCACAATTAAGCTGGTCTCAGATTTGCATACTATGAAGTTGTATGAGCTTATTCAAGCCAACAAAAAGAGGTCTGTCTTGCTAGGCTAGAGCGTTATTTGAGTTAATCTGCCTGCTTGTGTACAGTAATGTTTTGCATATGGTTCTAAGAGATATGTGCAGCTGGGTGGCATAGTTCTGAATTATTGGAATGATTCATGGTACTGGTTTCCATGCAGTCACCTTTTCCTTCTTTAATAAATGAATACAGCCTCAACTCAGCAGAAATCCAGGCTTTCTTTGCACTGCAGCACAAGTATTGTTTGTTCTTTATAGCAAAGATCAAAGGATACTATTTTTTTTTAAATAGCAGCAGGAACCACAGATCATAATTCATTAAAATTACCTCTCCCCCTTTTTAATCTTAGAACTATACTATTGGGGAGTATTTATTGTTTTATTATGGAATATAGATGTCACTGACTGCCATTATGTTGATTCAGTATGGCCTTTTGTATGTGTTTTTCAGAACTACAAATGATTGCATTTAATTGAAACACACACATTAGACCAGATGCTCCTTTAAATGGAAAAACTCATAATATGGGCAAGGAAGGCTCCCCTTGTTTCTGTGTAGGGAACTTTCTTCCCAGAAAAATGCTTGAAATGAGAAGGGGTGGTATAAATACACGGGTGGTATTCTAAAAGCGAAGAGGTACTAAAAAAAGCTTGGTTTGGTTTTAGCAGCCTCCTTCCAGACTTCTTTAAAAATGTCTGCTTCCCCTATGGAGCAGGGTCTGTTTGAGCCAGGAACAATCCCAGCTATTGTGCTGACAGTGGCCTTGTCTTGGTGTCTGTTGAAGTGATAGATGCAGCTAAATAGAATATAACACACAGGTCCATGAAGCACAAGATGCAGTGTTAAGGGGGAACAAAGTCAGCAATCATCCTCCTTATGTCCTTATTCTTTTTTATCACCATATTCTGCCCTTGCTGGGCATGAGTTAGAGGAAGTATGAAAAAGGGAGCAAAATAAAGAACTTTACCTGTAGCTCTACTTGGCATTTATCAGCTGATGGAAGCTCGAGGACTGAGCTCTTGTTATCGAGCCCATGGGACTGCTCCTGCCTTGGTGACTGGAGGGTCTGCAGAGACGTGTGTGTTGCAGGCAGAGCCACGACTGTGCAGTGCTGCTCTTTGCTCTGGTTGCTTCTGGTTATGTCCCATATTTTTCATTCCCGTATGCCTGCTGCAGCCAGGTATCTCTTTCCCCTTCACCATATACATATAGCACATGTTCTGTAAATCCCTGTGGACCATCTAATTGCTGTGTTACAGGTAAGGAAGGAAAAAAATGAAACTTTCCTTTATTTCAATATGGGATAAATTTCTTGCTTTGAATTCAGTTTCCAAGTAATCTTCTGTAAACTTTTTATTACTCCTGTGTTTTATTGTTTCTCATCTATACCTCCTTATATTCTGCCTTTTTGTGCTAAAACAGACATTTCTTCTGTCCAAACTTCCCCCTATTTTATTTTCAGAAGGAAAGAATAAGAAAAATTATTTTCCTCCTGCAGGTTATTCCCATGCTTTAGTGCCAGTAATGCCCTCCTACACTCCCGTTTTATGTGAAATTATCATGTTGGCATTGGGTCAAAGAAGATAGAAACTTTCAAACAGGAGGTGGGTGGTAGGGAATGCAGTTTCTAAATAGTCTTCCTCCCAGTTTGGAAATGATATTAGCATGTGTGTTGAAGGATATGTACAGGCCTAGAAAACAGGTCTGTTATTTAAATCATATTGAAAAATATGGAAACAACTTGGCTTGGTTTACCTTTTCTCTTTCTTGGAGTGGAAATCACATGTTTTATCTTTGGTGTGTTCTCTTACACTTGCCAACTTCTGAAGCTGTCAAGGTGAACGTTCAGGGTGATTACTTAGGACATTAAGTGTTTTATTTGGTTTCAAAAGAGACTTTTAAGCAGATCACATGAGAATTGTTTAAAAAGGGTTGGAGGAGGGACTTGTCCCTGCATATATGTAACAGATATATACTCCTTTTCCCCTTGCTTCCACCAAAAATACACAGAAGTGTGATGCTGCTAAAATAGCTCAATACTGCTCAATTTTTTTGTGTCTCGCACCTCTGGCAGGAGAGCAAACGAGAGTGAGAATCCCACAATTCTGTTTGCTGTAGGCTGAGTCTTCCCGTATGATTCCCATCTCTTTCATCTATCTCACCTCAAAAACTTCCTTTTACCCTGCTAGAGCATAAGAGAGGAGGAAGAAAGAAGTGAGATAGACACAATGGAAAGAAAGAGCCAGAATGCTATACAAAATTCTGCATGAGAAGATTGCTTTCAGAAATGTACTGCTGGACTTCAAGTTAGCAAATGCTCTCTGGACTGAAACTGAGGCTTCTGCAACCTTACTTGTGTCCCCAACATTAATCTCTCTAAAGAGACTTGAGCAAATTTTTTGCCATTCTTGCACCTTTGCTTCCCATATTACCAGTGTTACTGTCTGTATCCACCTAAAAAAAGAAAGTAGACCTTGCTTTTTGTATCAACACAGTTCTTACAAGGCACAAGAAGGAACTAAATGTATCCTCAACTGTTCATCCCTGTTAACTTGGTCAGGTTTTTTTCTACTAACAGTGAAAAAATGAGGTAAATTACATAGAATTCTGGGGATTTGGGTCCAGGTGTTTCCAGGGCATTGTGAGTTTGTTTAAAATAATAGCAGTGACACCCTACATAGTGGGATTTTGAATGAAGGTGGTTATTAATGGTGGTGGTGCAACGTTATGAGTCTCCTTCAAATCATATTTCTTAAAAGTTGTCTTAGAGCTCAGACTACCTTTGGTTATTCAGTGATGTTCTGCTGCCCAAGATGATATGAACTGTGAGAGTTGAGTCGGATTTACACATTTTATATCTTAAGGTCTTGCCCTGACTACAAAAAGTTATCATGCTAAGACCTTAACTCAGTTGGGCCATGTTCTCTGTGAATAGATGTCAACTTGCAGAACGCTATAGCAGTAGATATATCAAATGCAAGGGGCTGGAGTAATCATATCACAAAAATAATTTTTCTAAATAAAAAGGATTGATTGAGTTGGTAAGAGAGGTAGTACTGGAGCAGTCACATTCAGCCTTCTGGCACTGCAGTTAGGTCCAGAAAAACAAAGTGAGTTTAATGAGACAGTAAAATCCCACCTCATTTTTATCATATAGTTTCAGGAATTATTTCAATAGTCAGCAGTGCTGAACTGCTGTAAAACAAGTCAAGGAACTACTGAAGCTGTTCTTCTGTAACCTTCAGGCAAATGCAGTATAACTTACAGTTGGCACAACTGCATTTGCAGCTGCATAAAATCATGATTCTTCTCTGAGGTGAAGAATGCAATTGGGTTTTTTATTTGCAACATCAATAGGGGCAGTTGTTTAATAGGTGAAATTTTCAAATCAGAATAACATGCCTTTTTACTATTGTTGTTTTTTGATTCTTATTTTTGTTGTCTGCGTAATATGGGGCTGACAGTACAGACAGAAGGAACTCTCAGCCTTGAGGTCAGGCATCTAAGATTAAAAATCTTGACACGTTCCTTTATTGTTTCACTCCAATCTTAAAAGGGCCTTCCTTTCTTATCTGTATTTAATACCTTGTTTCTCCTATATTTTACAGCACTATCGAATTTGCTTCATGATACCCCTAAAAGAGCTATTTCTTCGGGGTGCACAGTGTTATTGAGTATTATTAAGCTATGTGCTTGAAAGGTAATTTTGCTACTGTATTAAACCAGTGAGAACTAGCCTTTCTGCTGCTGTATGACGAACAAAGCTTCACTCTGAGAAATTTTTAAAATGGTAGATTTGGCTAATGGACACCACTTGAGATGGGCTTCTGCATCTAAGCTTCTGCTTACCCACATGGTCGGTAAAGCAGCTTCAGACTTTATTTAGGATGTCCATGCATTTTTTTCCCCTATTACCACCGTCTTCATAGTATAAGTAGGAATATGATTCTGTCTTTATGACAGTGTATTTTCATGATTTTTGGCAAACCTAGAACATAATAACACAGTGTGGGGGTTTTTTAAAGGTTTGAGATCTGAGAAAATATGATCTTTTTCTTTAAAAATGGTTGACATTTTAAAATTTAACACTAAAGTTTAAGCAGGGCATTTTGGCTTCTAATCAAGTGAATTAATACTGGGGTGTATGAAGATGGCACAGCAGATCTACGGTCTTGATTTGTCTATCCTTTGAAAAAAGAAATATTTCTAGAATACATCAGAGAGCAGAATGCATCTGTGAACGTCACTGTCCAGCTTTAGAGCTCTTTGTTGTTCGTTATTTCTTTATTCACACATGGAGAAAGTTCAGCTAAGGAATTGCTCTGACACGTGAAAACTTTCTTGGACAAAAAACCACATTCCAACACAGCAGGATTTAAAGGAACTATACTGAGGGGATGAGTCCTTGTTTGGTATATAGAAATGTGTTCTAATCATATCTTCCAAAGGTTTTTTTTCTATTATGCTAATTCTTTGAAATGTAATGTTAATAACTGGAAGACTGCATTTCTACCCCCGTGTACTCTTTCACTTCTTAGAAATTGGCACCTTTATAATGGTATTTCTTTTGTTTGGGTTCGGTTTTGGGTTTTTTTGGTTGGTTGGTTGGTTGATTGGTTGGTTGGTTCGTTGGTTGTTTTTTTTATAAAGAGTGAAAAGAATTAATTTACTCAGGAAATATGTGAATAAACAGTGTTCTAAAATACTTATGAGAATTACAAGAAGATTTCCTGTTATACATGGAATGTATTTGCTATGATTCAAAGTCTAGAAGGACGAGAACATTGCTAGTACCATTATTTTCATAAAATGATTTTTTAAGAAAAATTGTTGAATTAATTTATTCTTCTCATATAAGGTCATCTAGACAGGTCTGTTAAATTTAATGGCTGTTTCATGATTAAGGAAGAGTAAGAAGTTCTTAATTGAGGAACAGATAAAAAGCAAACTAATTAACTCCAAATACATTTCTTTAGCAGCATCCAAACAGCCATTTCTAAGATGAACTTGGGTTACTCATCTTTTGAGCTTTTAATCGTATTTTAGATTGCATTTTTACACCATCTGTACTACAAAAATGACTGTAATTTCTGTCACAGTTGGAAGCATCAGTTAATAAATGTTTTCTATTTTGATCTAGGGAGGTGTTTGAATTGAGGGGAAAAATATTCTTAAACTAATTGAGTTAATTTACAGTAGATTGAGGGAGAGTGTAGTGGAAATGGTTTACTCCTTATCCATACCTGGTTTTCTTCCAACTTAAGCTTACTCTTTTTTTATTTAAATACTGTCCAAAATAAATCTCTTGCCCTAGCCCTCTATCTTCTGTAAATCTGCTGCATGTCTTGGGAAACCACTGGTAGTGCATCCATGCTCTCTGACTCTATTTATAAAATATTTAGCAGTTTGAACCTTTCACAAGACCAGATGCCTCAGAGCTCCATTCAGCCTGGATGGGGGCATCCACAACTTCACTGGACAACATGTTCCAGTGTCTCACCAACCTAACAATAAGGAATTTGTTCTGATTACCTAATTTCAGCCTACTCTTTTGCAGTTAGAATCTATTCCCCCTTGTTCTATCACTACATGCTCTTATAAGAAGTCCCTACCCATCTTTCTTGTAGGCTCCCTTCAGGAACTGGAAGGCCACAGTTAGATCACCTCGAAACCTTCTCTTTTCCAGGCTGAACAAGCCAATTCTCTCAGCCTTTCCTCATAGGAGAGGTGTTCCATCCGTCTGATCATCTTGGTGACCCTCCTTTGGACTGGCTCCAACAGGTCAGTGTTCTTCCTGTTCTGGGAACCCAGAGTGGGTCCGCCACTCCAGGTGGGGTTTCACCAGAGCAGAGTAGATGGCCAGAATCACCTCCCTTGACCTGCAGACCACGCTGCTTTTGATGCAGTCCAGGATACAGTTGGCTTTCTGGGCTGTGAGCACACATTGCTGGGTCATGTCCAGCCTCTCATCCACCAGCAACCCCAAGTCCTTCTCAGCAGGGCTGCTCTCCACCTTTTTATCCCCCAGCCTATTGATACTGGGGGTTGCCTTGACCCAGGTGAAGCGCCTTGTGGTTGGTCTTGACCCACATGAGATTCCCGTGGGTCACTCCTCAAGATTGTCAAGGTCCCTCTGGATGGTATCCCATCCTTCAGATGTGACAACGCCACCACTCAGTTTGGTGTGATCTGCAAACTTGCTGAGGGTGCACTCGATCCCTTTGTCTTTAATGAAGGTATTAAATAGCACTGGTCCCAGTACAGACCTCTGAGGGACACCACTTGCCACTGATGTTTATCAGGACTCTGAGCTGTTGACCTCTACTCTCTGGATGCAACTATCCAACTAATTTCTTATCCATCTAACTGTCCATTCATCAAATCCATTTCTCTACAATTTAGAGGGGAGGATGTTAGTGGTGACTGTGTCCCAGGCTTTACAGAAGTCCAGATAAATGACATCTGTAGCCCTTCTTTTGCACACTGATGTTGTCACTCCATCATAGAAAGACATCAGGTTGGTCAGGCAGGACTTTGCCTTGGTGAAGCCATGTTGGCTGTCCCAAATCACCCCCCTGTCCTCCATGTGCCTTAGCATGGCTTCTAGAAGGATCTGTTCCATGATCTTCCCAGGCATTGAGGTGATGCTGACAGGTCAGTAGTTCCTAGGGTCCTCCTTTCTACCCTTTATAAAGATGGGTACAATGTTTTCCTTTTTCCAGTCAGCTGGGACTTCACCTGACTGCCACAACTTTTCAAATATCGTGAGAAGTGGCTTGGCCATGAAGTCAGCCAGTTCCCTCAGGACTCTGGCATGCCTCTCATCAGGTCCCATGGACTTACGTACATTCAGATTCCTCAGGTAGTCAAGAACCTGAGCTTTACTTACAGTGGGAGGAACTTTGCTCCATCGAATCATGGAATCAGCTGGGTTGGAAAAGACCTCCGAGATCATCAAGTCCAACTCTTTATCCAACACCATCTACTAGAGCTTAGGATCAAGCAGGATCAGAGCCACTAATTAAGTAGCATTAGGCACTGATGTATTGACTACTGCATTATAGAGTCTAAATTTATAAGTCATTGGGATAGGGAATGAAAGTAATATAGTAAGTTGTGTTATGGCTAACTGCTAACCTGCAAAACTCATTGTTCAAATATTGCTTTTGGTGAGGAAAATCATTTAGTGTGCAAATGTATGGACTAGAATAAAAAACAGTCTGTGTTCAAAGCAGTCTGTGTTCAAAGCATGTATTCTGCGTAGAGAATTTTACATGTATATATGTCATCAGTATTATATATAACATACACCAGTAGTAATAACTAGCTAAGCGTTCTTCAGGGTGCTCTATTAATTTAATTTAATTTCTGTGACAGACATAGGGAATATTGATTCCCAACAGCCAGGTAGCATTAAGATCACTTAAGCATATTAATATTTTCCTATCCTGATTTATTCATTCATAGAATTAATAGATTTATGCTTTTGCATCTTCTCATGTTATTTGCTTATATATACTTATTATTTCTATTTCCTGCACAGTTTAGTGGGAAGCTGTGTGTTTCAGTGTAATCTTATTGTTATTCTGAAGAACAAATTTTTCCTGAATCCTGAGTGATGTCTGAAGTATCTTGTAGTGGAGACAGTGGAGTTGCTTTGTTTTAGTAAGAAGTTCACACTTCCACAAGGACATTGTTTTCTCTTTTAGGTTTTTTTCTTTGTCCAACTTACTAATGTGTTCACGGTTCACAAACAGATTAGCTAGGGAATACTGGTAATTATCCTGATTCATTGCTAGACCTTTACTGACATTGAATAAAGCAGTGAATGTAGTGATGTTAAAATGGAAAATGCAGTTATAACAAAAGTAAAAATAATTTGCATCTCCCACTGAATTTTATAGTAGATGTAATGTTTGTAGCAAAACAGGAAAAGAGAGAACAGAAATATATGGAGAAGTTGTTTGCAATGGTACATTTCAATTCTGGGGCTTGTTTTTACGCTGCTAGTCAGTGGACTTTTTCAGGTAGCATTAATTATTTTAAAATACAGATAATTTTTAAATTATCATGTATACCTATTACGTTGTTAATGCATATTTGTATATATTTTGCTTGAATGACAAACTGCTCTGTTCTTTGGAGCAGAAATGGTAAGGTTTTATTAATGAAGGAAAACAGCCCAAGGTCATCTGCCAAAGCCATTTGATATTTTTAGTGTTCATAAATAAAAGAATTTGGTGGCCATTTGGTAACTCATCTACTGTGAAGCCATTCAGTTATATTTCACAGAGATGATTTTGGTTCTGTGTGTTGCTCAGAACAATATTTCTGTTTTCTTTTTTAATCCTGCAGAACATTTAAGTGTCATCTTAAACCTGTGCAAGACAGTATACGTAGCCCACTGTGAGGATTCTTGATAACAGTCAGACCTTAAGGAAAAAATACTTTTTCATATTTGGACCTGCTCTGTACCACGTGCAGAGACACTTGACTCTTAAATGCTTCTGTTCACATGGCGACTAAGTGATGCCTTGCAGGTTCTTGATAGCCCATAAGCACTGCTTGGAAATGTTAGATTAAACTGAAAAGAAAGAAGAAGAGTTGTAACATCTGTAATATAAAATTTAAGGCCCTAAAAAGTATTTATGTTTCTTCATCCTTTTTGAACTCTAGTGAAGATGAGGCATTTAAGTAGTAGTTAAGCATGTAAAGATCCTTAGGAATATATTCCCAATTTCGTGTTTTGGTGTTGCTAAACCTTTACTTGATGTAGATGTTGGCATTTGATGAATAAAAGATACATAAATCATGCCACATACTTATATCCATTTTCTATAACGTTTCTTCATTTTTAAGTCTGCTTCTTGGTTATTCCAAGTAGTCATATAGTTCACTGTTTTCTTTAGTTATCAGCTAAAGAACCAGCTCTGTCTGCACAAGCAGCTGGTTCCAGGAATGCAGCATCTGTTGTGACGAAATCTACAGCCTTGATTTTCTTGTTGCTACTAAGATCACAATTATCAAGTTTCCACATACTGGTTTTACCATTTAAGTTGTTCTGTGCTAACAGCAGTGGCATGTTTTGTTGCCTCAGCTATAAGCATGCTTTTATGGCCTTTTTCTTCTTGTTCCGTGCTGTGAGTGCGTCATGTCAGAGCACTGAGGTGGAATCTAGCAAAATTCCAGAATGGCCAGCACAGCTACTGTGCTGCAAAAGACTCTGATGACTTAAAAGCACTTGATTTAATTGCATAAATGTGCGAGTTGTTAATTAATGCAGCGTTAATGGTGAGAAATCAAGTCTGCAAAAGAAGACATTCCAGAACTATAGATTTTGTTATTAAGGAGATCATGTTGTGTATATTCTAATGTACAGGATATAAATCACATAAACAACAATTTTGAAAGATTTGAAGTTAAGAACAATTGTAATTTTTCCTGTAATAGGAGTGAGTATGTACTCTGGTAACATCAGAACTTCATAGAGAATAGTGACAACAGGAATATTTTTGCAGATTTACAGGCTGGACAAAATGGGATCATCACTCCAGTTATGTCTCTGAAGCTTCTCACTGTTCTCAAACGATGACTGAGATTCTCTCACTTGTGTACATTGCAAAAGGGGATCTCAGTTGTGTGAGGTTAATTGGAAAACTGGTCCTCACACTTAGGTGCTTTTACATTTGTTAACACGTTCAATTAGTAAAATAAACCAGCAAGGCAAAATCCATACCATGCCAATAGGTGTGAAATTATTGCTGTGTTAGCATGCCTAGAGGTAACTTTGGTTCCTGAGCTACTTACCTTCCAGCAGGTGCACTGTTCCCAAACCTGCTTAAAGGTATGTTTCTCTAATGAAAAAATGAAGTGGATTGTACTGGCCTGTTAGTGCTTTCAGGCGTTGTTAACGAATCTGGCAAGTTTTCGTCGTGTCTTTCTGTGCCGCCGGATTTATGTCGTTTTAAGATACAAGTTAATCTTTTAAAGGCCGTATTTAAAAGTAAAGCTGCAAGTTTGGAATAAGTATGATGAGTTGAATCTTTTTAGGAATATCGTAGATAACAAATGGGGATGTTAATCACAAGCTTACAGATGAGTCACAGCAGTTACATACTTGTTAACTCCACTTTCTTGAAGATTAAAAGGAAAAAAAAAAGCCCAAAAAATAAAAAAATAAAAAAACACCCAGCATTTTAAAACTCTGCTGTTCACAGCAAAAATTTCTATTGAAGGAATGCAGTGACATTTGTTAGTGTCACATTTCACATCCTTCATAGTCCTAAAGAAAAAAAATAAAAAAGCTGTATTTCCATATCCTCACATCTCAGTTATTGATTTGTCAGTGACACAATGAGCACAGTGATGTCTTTTCACCTTTTCTTCTCTCCATTTCGTATAAAGCTGTTTTAAAAATTATTTTTAAAATAGTATTGAATGCCTTGTAAGTATAGGATTAAGGGGAAAAATTCTAAATTTTACTGGTGATGGCTCTTTGTTTGTTTTGGAGTCGATTTTTTTTTTCCCAATCATGTTTCAGGCCAGTGCTTCTGTCACTTAAAGAATGAGCATGTGACTGACAGGATACTGTTTGGGAAGTGATGTGCAGTCTCAGAGTAATATGACATTTTATGAGCAGCTTGACTGTTTTCATTACTTGGATTTATACTTTTATTTCTGTGCGCTGAGGAATAAGTGAGGAAGGCAGCTGTGGGAAATAGAAAAGCTGTCAGGATGAAGTTGATAGGACAGCATTGAAATTATGCCATTATGTCTAGTAAGACATTATGACTGTTATCTTTAAACCCTTTAAATACAAAAATCTGATAGAGCAGCTTGGATCATTAGATTGGTGTTAGGTGGTTACAACTTTGAAAGACTTGTGTGATTTCAGCAAGAAGATAAATGGTGATATGAATTAAATTAAACACATTCATACACAGTTAAAATACAGTAAGTAGTTCATGGTGATGTACCTTACTGTTAATGGGGAAAAACACACAGCTGCATTGACATCGCATTGAGGAGCTTGGACAAGAAAAGCTACTTGTAGAAGAAATATGACATTATAGTGTTTGAGACAACCAAGTATTTTGGTTTGTTTATTAGAAATTACTATAACATTGGTACAACCTGCAACGTTTTTTCAGTAGCAGGTATCTTCGGACCAGTAAGAATATATGAGGCTCCTTTCCAAAGTGTGTATGGGTTGGTAGGACAAGGCCTGCTAAAGCTTCTCTTTGCAGTTGTAGTACTGCAGAAGTTTACTAGCAACAGGGAGGATGACAAAGGTGAAATTTGTCTGATAAATCAATCTGAATTTTTGATTAGATAGGTAGTTCACATTATACTGACTTTCATCCCTTCACCAGCTACTGTATCACCCAATTTTCTTGAGATTTTATAGAAGGTTGGTCCTCTTCCCTGCAGCACTGTTGAATACAGTATTCTGGCAAAAGATACCAGATACAGAAAACAGGGCAAGTAGACAAAAGTTTTTTGTGTAATAGTGGCTGACAGTAGATCTGGGTCTAACAGGCAACTGTGGGAGGATAATTTTGTTTGCTTTGCTTTTCATACAGCTGTACCAGGTGCTTTGAGTAGAAAATTGGGTGAATACTCACTCTGAGTGAAAATGAATTAAAATGAAATTTTAATTGCTCACAACCTGTTTTTATCATGGAGTTACAGCCATTACAGATTTAGTCAGAGAGATCAAAGAGCAGTGTAAACCTCTTAGCAAGATATATCTTCTGTTCTCATTTAAGTCTATTGCAGGACACTTCAGGTGCCAGCATAGCTAATGTCTCTCACTGGATGTGGAAAAAAAAAAAATCATGATCCTAGGAAAAGTGATTTATGTAAAGCTAGCAGGTTAATCAAAGGAGAGCAGTAAGTAATTACAGTAACAGTTAAAAATTACAAAATAAGTAATTACAATAACTAGTTACAGATCTAGTGAAAGAGAAGTGGTTAAAGTAAAAGGCCTACCAGTGTGTGTATAATATTGATAGGAGGTCATATTTGGGCAAGCATTCATATCCTGTGTGTGTGATATGATGACATTTCCCTGCTCAGACCCTTGTATATCACAAACAAATTTTGAATGTGGTATCTGATCATGTCAAGGGATTTCTTAGACTTTCGAGGACAGAACGCTATTATTTCTGGGAAAATTGGAAGCGAAAAGGTAGAACATATTGAAGTACTGATACCTAATTAGCAGATAAACATCTCACCTCTGTAGTTGTCTGTAGAGGAAAGACCTGATTGATAGCAGTTATTAACACCTTCATGACTTGAAGAGGAATGCTTGGAAAGCTTGTCTTTTTCCCCAGTGTGTCATTTGGTCCACTTTCACCCAGATTCTGCCTTGTTTACGTCTTCTAGTAGAGTAACTCCCACAGCTCAGTTTTGTTCATTAGTTCAGTATTTTTTGTAAAGTTGGTTCCCTGGAAGAGAAGAAACAAAATAATGACTTTGGGAGAAAAAAGGAAACAGATAATGTGGTTAGAGGTGTACAAAAAGGCTTTGTAATGGCAGAGGTTTTGGCAGAGAATGGATGAAAAGGTATCAGCAAGTAAATGTAAAAGCACATGATTTCTGGTAAGAAAAGAGTAACAGAAATAATATCCTAAAATGGAGGCCTGGGAATGGTACCAGGAGAGCAAATAAATATCCATATGTACTTTCTCATATGTACAATGAATTTGGCCAAGACAAACATGCCTTTTCTCTTTTTCTTCCCTAGTACATCTATATAAACATCATATATAAACACAAACATACATTTCTTACTAAAACTATGTCACATATGCCGTCATGCATTAAATTACTTGCTCAGAAACACTCAGGTTGCACAACTTTGTGGCTGCTTCTTATTAAAATTCGTTTCTTCAAGGCTGGTCAATCTTTAAATCTAACAAGCACATGGACATTGTAAAGGTTCCAAATGCCAGACTCTTTATGTAAGTGGTATACAAGCCCGGGCAAAGTAATAAATGGCTGCCTCCATTTCACAGCTTCATTTGCTTTACCTCACTTCTCCTACATATTCATTGTTCTTCCTCTCATGGAGTATGTCCTCATCTTGTCCAATTTTTACCTGGTTTTTTTTTACTGTATCTGATCCTACAGATAGATTTTCTTTTGCCAAGAAAGTATGACCCACTCTTCTTCTCCCTTGCGTAAGCTTCATTTGTTTCTTTTAGTTCTCATGCATTCTTTCTAAGTCTTTTGGGTGCCTTGAGGTATAAGATCCAGCTGTAGCATGTAGACTTTTTTCTCCTTTTAAGTGTAGTCCAATACCCTAGACTTCCTCCTCTTTAGGCAAGCTTGGCTGGCCAACTTTTCTAACTTCCCACTGTTTCACCAAGCTTCCACTTGAATGATTAGCCTTTAAGGTTTAGTGAGTCTTCATTTTATGGGAGATGTGTAAAAAGAGCCCTGACACCACACGCCTGAGTCAGGTGTTCACTGGTGCAGCAAGTTCATCACCTCTGCTGGGTCGTGTACATTGTACAAAGTCTGATTCCCTGAATCAGCAAGACCAAGTTCACGGTTGTCTGACAGCTTTTAATTCTACTCCCTTGTACATTTGAATTATGTTTACATGATCTCATGCTATCTTATGCACTGCACAGTCCTCACTGAACGATGAATTTGGTCCATTATTTTCTCATCATCCTTGTTCCACATGTGGCCTCCTACCTATTTGTAATTAACATCAGCCATGTCTGCATTCACAAGTTTTTCACAAGTACCTGTGGAGTAGTGAAGAAGCACTACTCTAAAATCAGAGATCTGAAGCGCAGAGATGATGACCAAACCTGACAGAAATGCCTTAGCTCACTGCCTCAGAGGAGGGCTACTCTCTTACAGGTGTCTAAAGCCTGCTTTTTTTCATAATTTATTTGCATACATATATGGAGTAGTATTTTGTAAGTTAGAGATAACGTGAAGAACTTTAGTCACAAATGAGCTCTTTAAAAGTAAGTGCATAAATGGTGTTATTTCCTGACAAAAATAAAAGTGAGTCACGAGGGCATTTGGCAGTGAATCAGTCATTCAGAAAGGAGAAAACTTGTCTGCTGAGTAGGCAGAAAAGATGATGTTGGCAGAGATGGTGTTTTTATTCATCTGTTAAACTTCAGTTGTATCTAAATAAGGTCTTTAATACATCACAAATAAAATCTTAATAACTCTCAGCACCATTTTCCTCTGCTGCTGTCTTGACTTAGGGAAGAGAAAGCTCAGCAGAAAATCCTAAATAACTGTCATTCTGATCCAATCCTGAAGTAGTATTCATGCTGTGGACTCAGTAACTTTTGAATATTAAATTTTGGATTTCTACTATAATTAAGCAATGTTAGGTAACCACGTGATCTGTGTTAACTTGTGAAACTGTATGAGGTGAGAGCCATGTATTTTATGAAGTGATAAAAGGTGACATTTCCTTAAACCTGTTTATGTCCAGCTACTCTTTGTGTAAAAAGAAAAAAAAATCACTAAAATGTGTTGGTATTTTTTAAATATATTTGCCACTTAAGAAAGCTCTAAAATATTTCTCAATTCTTAAGTTTTAATATACTATATAAATTTTGCAGGTTGACATTGGACCACTGAAGTAGAATGTTAAAGTTTCTGAAGGGGTGCTGTAGCTGTGTTGCTTATCACTTAATCTATTACTTACATATATAGAGATGTATAGATATATACTGTCTGAAGTATATGAAAAGGTTATAGTTTGTTCATTTTTCAGCTATTTAAAAAAAGTACAGGAAAAACATTAAAAATTTTAAAATGGTTGACCACTTTGCAAAATCCCACTAAAATTTTATTGGCAAGCAGTTAATGGAAGGGAGATGTGGGAACATACATACCCCATATAGAAAGGGGACCCTGTTTTTCTCCCTCAGTGATACATAAAAAGGGACATAGCCTTAGCTAAAATATTCATCTTATGAGTAATTTCTCCATCCCTGGAAATTTGGAACTGAGGTGATGAAAGAAACATCTCTAGAAAATTATTCTTCTTGTGTTGACAACACCTCAAGATGTTCCTGACAAATGAAGTGTAAAATTTATTTTCTAATACCATTTTTCTCAGAGTGCTCTGAAATATTTTATTTCCCTTATGATACTGACTCCGACCTTAAAACAAGTGCTGAAATTTTAAAATTCTGGCAAACCTTTTTGGAAAAGAGGGAATAACAACTGTTTTGCGGGGGGGAGAAATGGGACTAGTAGTTGTGAAGCATTAGTAATTGTTAATACACTTTGGAAAACATATTGCCAATTAGTTTATTATATTATGCTGTCAAGTAGGTTTAATGTTTATTACCAAATCTGTAGTAATCAGAAAGGTAGGAGTCTGTCTGTTCAAGATACAGTTGTGTGTTTGGATTTTACCAACTTTCTAAATGTAGTCAAGTGTTTATCTAGTATGACCTCTAATGAAAGCCAACATACTAATGGCAGTGTTCTGCAGACGGAGTTGTTTCTTGTGACTGTAGTGCTAGGTGGTTGTAATGTGTAAGAGATTTAAATTGCCATAGTCACCTGCTCCTAAAAAACTTCCTAAAGGAATTTGATATGTTCCAAGTTTGGTCATTTAGGCAACAGCTGGTGTCAGCTGTATTTTGCTAAATCCATTAAAGTGCCTGTGTTCTGTCTCATTTCTTCTCCTGTAATTCTCATGCCTTATGATAATATAAGATTAAACAGTTTATATACTTCTTTACAGGATAACTGTATTTTTGGGTTGTGATAACGTTAGTTTGCACTGCATGATTTTCATTTTCTCTTAAAATATATGAAGATTCTTTGAGATTAAACTCACCCCATAAGTAGTATTATTAAAAATAAGTGTGTTAAACCAAAAGGAAGTTATCTTTAATTTTCTATATTACAAGAAAAAATTCAAACATCAGTAAACATTTTAGATGTCAAGTACAGTATACAAAGGCCAGTCCTTTTGGATATTTATTTGCAGGAGTATATACCACCCCATTAGACTTGCAAATAATTTTTTTAGCTCTAAAATTACCTATGGTGCTCATTATTTTTTAAGCGTGATGCAAATCTGGGGCTCACAATTTTTCTGTCATTTGGATTGCAGAGAGACAGTTTCCCTGAATGTTTACCCACAGCTCCCCTGCATGTGGAATATCATTAAAAAACTACTTAGAAAGGATGGACTGGACCTAACAGGCACGGGTTAACAAGTTGTTATTTATGGAAAGTACTCCAGCAGCATGTTTTTTCTGTGAGTCTGCCTAAGTGCCAATAAAAGGGGCCAATTTTCAGAGAAACACAACTCTGCTCATATATTCTTTCGTGAGTGTGGAGATGCTAAACTGCCACAATGATGTATGAAACTGGGGCTTTACTCAGATTTAAAAACATATGCAGCAGTTAGAAAGCTCCTTTTGTGAATCTGATTGCTGGAAGATGGAGAGGAAAAAAAGTATTTTCATGTAGGTTTGCTGTTTTTTATTGGGCTTTAATTTTTTTGTTTTGTTTTGCAGTGGCAATGCAGCAATGTAAAATAAAATTACTAGACATTGGTTAGAAACACTGATTGTTTCAGTCTGCAGAGTATATGACCTGCACATGAATCCTCTTAAATAAAAAAGAGCATATGGGTTATTTCTTCTGCATTCACAGAAAGGTTCCTTTTTGTTGGTTTCACACAACCACACTCCATTCAGTGAAGTAATTGCTGTCCCCTTATCTCACATCGCAAGCTAAGTTCAGCGTCTGGAAAAGCTTAAGGACTCAATGCATCAAATTATCCTGCTCAAACTGTTGTTTATTGCAGGTCATTTTGTCCTGTCATCTCCATGACAGAACGTCAAAGCTTTCCTTTCTGTTGCCTTCAGCTTCCAGCATCTGCAGGGATCCGATATGCTACCCCTGCCTTACACAGGGGGAAGCCATCAAGGAGGCGTCATTAGGGCAGCATGCCAGCAGTCCTTGGGAACCTCTGGGGCTGTGTGGCAGTGGTGCCTTCTCCTGGAGATCAGACTGCACCCTTCTCAGTCATCGTGTGGTTTTCTCCAACCTTCCAGCTTCCCATATGATGGGCCATTCTTGCCCGTCTTTTCTCTTCTACTAAAGTCTTCCAAAGTGTAATGGCACAAAACTTTATGGCTTTGCTAGGTGTGTACCAGTATTATTTCTTCTCTCTCTCTGTGGGTTTACACATAGATGATATAAAATTTTTTGCACATGTTAACAAAGCTATAGAGACCTTTGGTAATGTGCCTGGATGGGGTGTGGAGGTGGGGAATCCTGTCACAGGATATGCTTTTGAAAAAATACTTTGATTTACATTTGTGCAGAATTTATCTGTGTGCACATGTTGAGTTTTCACAGTACAGCCATCTTGATTTGTAGATCTTCTACTATAAAAATGTCCCAAAATCCAAAACAAAAATGCCTTCAAGCGTCTTCTTGTTACTAAATCATCTTCTTCAGACGTTCTGACTCATTCAGACTCTGACTCAGCCTCCCTCCACTGGCCATATAGGAAGCTTGCATCCTGAATGTTGGCTCGTCAAAGCACTGCTTGTGCCTTCAGTAAGCGTTAAACTGCTCTGCATTCCCGCCTGACAACTTGTCTGTGTTTTTTCCTTGTGAAATACTATGATATGTTGAGTCTCTGATAGGCATCCAATGGGTGACCTACCTTCTCTAGATTGAAAAACCTGTGGCTTGAGGGATTTACCGAGTTGTTCTTGGTTTGGCAGATAGGGACAGCATGGCTGAATTTGAAGTTTCTGTATGCTACTCAGACTAATACATTAAATTGTTTGTTGGCAAGTCTTTGAGACGATTTCTTTGCATAAAAATAACTGAGCTGATAATATTGAATTTATTCTTCAATGTAGATTGGTTTATGAGTGTGCAGTGTAGTTCTCACTAAGGTTGCTAAAGCGACTCTTGCTAAGAGTGGTATATCTGTAACACATCCTACTATGCTGTAGTTATCTACTTAGAATAGTAAGGTAAAATTGTATTTGGCAAGTAAAATCTGAAGAATTGCCTAAAAATTTTTCTGACAGTATACAGTAGGACTGTAGAGCCTGATTTACAAAGATATTGAGTTTATGTGTTCAGCAAAGAAAAAAAGAAGTTTCTTTTTCATTATGCGTCTTGATTTGCTGTACAGTTTCGAGTTGGAGATCCAACTCGAGTTGGAGTTTAACATTAGAGGTTCTCTTATAACAATATGATAAGTTATTCCACTAGTATAGCAGTTTCAGAGGTGACAAAGATTTGCTTCTTTCTGTTTGCCATTTGTACTTCTTAGACATCATCAGTATGGGAAATGCATTATAAAAAATAATTCAACAAATGTAATGTTTTGTTTATTAACTCTAGGGCTCCATACAGACAAGTAATTGGATGTGAGAACACCAAGGAAGATTACATTTCACAGTTAAATGTGATTTGGCACTCTAAAAAGTAGCAAAGTAAATTTGGCATATACTAATAATTCTTTTTTCTTTCTACATTCATTAAAAAACTTTGCCCTCTTATACTGTGAAAATTTTGAGAGTATCAAGTACCACTGGACAATAAAAAGTATAAGTGATTAGCAGGTGATTATCTTCTGATATTCAGAAATATCTGATATTCTGAATAAGAATTTCATTGTTCGTGTCTGAGTAGAAATTGTTTCTTGCTAAGGTAAGATTTGCTCTTGGTGCTTTTTATCTATTAAGGATCCTGAGCAAGGAAGCCAATTCAAAAATTTAGTCAAAACATAGCATACTACCAACAGAAAAAGTACTTTCCAGCAGATAAACCGGGTAGAAATAAGCAATATAATTCATCGGATATCATGTAAAGAACACCAGGATCTTAGGTGTCCCATAGCATATGCTCTCCTCCTTTAACTGAAGAAGTCAAATTTCTGCCTGAAGCCCACTTTGTCACTGCTCATCACCTGACCTGCGAACAGAGTGCTGTGTTTATGAAGGTCGTGTGTTCTGGCAGATGTTCAGTTTGCTACATCTAGCTCATTAGTTGTGTTTGTTGCATGGAGGAGAAATATCTGGGGAGTGAGAAGCCCACTAACATGTGTGTACAGGTTTTTTGTAAAAATTTTCTGTGTTGAAGAGGGAACTTATATTTAACAGATGCTATTCAGCCTAATGAATCCAACTGTCATTCGTTTGTTGACGTGACTGAACCTGCACAGAATGCAGGAGGGGAAGGAGGACCCTGGGTAATGATCAGCATGCAAAGCATCACCTGATGCACTTGTTCTCCTTTCTGCAGCTTTTCATCCTTAAAGGATAATGTGCTTTTTTCTGGGGTTTTTTGTTTGTTTTCTTAGAGAGGATTTTTTTTTTTTTAATCACTGGAGGTTGCATATGGTGTGTGGAGTTATCTCAAAGAGAGATTGATCTTCCAGGACCATATGATAAATAAATGGGTATGATGGAAGAATTTCACATTCAGAGTGACATTTAGAGTGCATGTCTGTGTGTATGTGTTTGTACATATGGCAGAGCAAATTCAGTTTATGTGTGATCAGTTGTACACATATACATATGAGTCTTAATTCAGAGAATAAGGTAATTGAAAACAAAAATATTTTACACTTGTAAAGATGGTTGCATATAAATCTTGCATTTCAAAATGCAAATTTGACATGATTTTCTATACATCATAATTAGATTGCATGAAATATTAGCCAGTACTTCAGTAACTCTCTAAAGAACTGCATTTGTTGTCATCATACAGCAAAATATGCATTTATGGGGAAAAGAAATCTTAACTGTTGGGTAACGGAAAGTATCTTTTCATTTAAAAGCTAAAGAAAATATGAGGCACCTTTTTTTGCTAGTTGAACACATAAATGTAAATGTCTACCCTGACTACAAAGCATCCAATAGGAGAGAGAGGAATTGTTTGCAGAGGTTAATTGATTTTTTTTTCCTTGAAGTACTTTTGGTGGGATCTTGCTTCACCCTTTATTTCATCAGACTGTTTCAGGTCTTGGCAGTCATGCTTTTTGGTTAGTTAGGTTGCAATCAAAGTGTTTCTTATTGAATGATGAAAGACAACCTAATGATTATTAATAAAACTCTCTGGTATATTGAGCACTGCTGAAAGGTAGCATGATAAACAGCATCTGGCTGACAAGAGAAACCTCAAATTATTGTATGTGGTTTGTGCCAGTATGTCAGTTTTCCACATACTATCTATTTTAATTGAAAGTACCCACTCTAGCATTGTGAATATGCTCGGCGTGGTTCTCTAGTACACAAATTCTCTTCATCTCAGTTGCTGTATTTCTGAAATCTGAGCCTGAGGAGGTACATTCTTCACAGATCTTAATTCTTTGGATAAATGACAGGAGTTATCAAACTTTGATCTCCAAGGTTTCAAGCGGTTTGAAAACAGCTGCTGCTGGGTTCTATTAAAGGCAAGGGGTTGGATCAATCCAACAAAATATGTGTTGACTTGAAAGAGGGGCTATCAGCTCTGGTTAGGTTTAAGGTTAAAGATGAAGGTGAACTGTGAACATAAACTGACAGGGACATGTCTTGTTTAGACACAAACTGAATTGAAATGTGAGGGTGTGGATGAAGAAATATAGAAGGATTTATGTTGGGTTTATTGCTGTAGCTAAATGATCTTTGCATTCAGATAGTCTCTCTGAAGTTATATGTAGGTTTGATCATTCAGAAATGTAATTAAGAGAGAAATCAATCACTTCTAAGGTTTGGGGGATTTTTTGTTACCATGTCCCTTTTGTCTACTTCAAAGTGGGGGTTTTTCCAGTACCTTCAAATTAAATGGATTTTTTAGTATGATTTACATATTCTAAAAATATTTCTGGTCATTGTAGTTTGATACTAAGTAGACTAAAAGGACTGATATTAAAAGGCAGGAAATAACTTTTTTGTTTGTCTTCAAAAGGCTTGTTGGGACACAGATTTTGGGTAGGAGACTCAGGAATCCTTCAGTATTTCAGGATGACAAGCTACAGTTCTGTTAGACACATTCACCACACAGCAAGTGTCCTTGGATGCAGAGATTGCCTGTGCTTAGCACACCTATGGGGTCAACAGCCTGGGAGGCTGTCTCTGGGCTTTCTTGAATTTTAGATATTTGTTCTCAGCCTAGTCTCAGCTTTTCCATCTGTAAAATGAGAAGATTGGCAACATAATATTGATACCTTCTAATGCCTTTTTAGATATTTGAATTGCAAGCAGGCACAAGTTTCAAAATATTCCTTTATTTATTTGTCATCTGGGCTAGAGGACAGTGGGTGAGTGTGGAGTCGGAAAGAGTAAACACTGCTAATTGTAGCTTAAATAACCTTCCAAGAGGAGCTGCAGTCTTTTGCCAACTAAAGATTACTGCTAGTTACTCCCTAAAGTATACAAACGTATATCTTGGGGATACAGCTGGGTTGTCAGCTGGGACAGAATACTTTGTGTTGAAGGTGACTCTTGTAAAGTTTCCAAGAACGTTTCAGTGAATCCAAAGGGAATTCTAAGTGCTAGAGAAGTTGAACTTTTCGTTGTCTGAGAGCTGGCTAATGTCAGAGAGGAAAATAATACTGAATCTTTGCTTTGCCCCCAAAATCTAGAAAGTTGACTCTTGCAGCTGCAGATGAGCAAATTAGCATTAGAAATACCAGAAAATGTATTTCCTCCAATACTTCTCATTATAATCTGAGCAGCTGAATGAATATATGATCTAAAAGTTTGAATAGTTTGGTTGATTGATATCTTATAAAGCTCTTGTCATCCAACAGTGCATTCATAGCACATCAGAGAATATGAACCAATACTGCCTGAAAAACTGTATGTGTAATGCAAACTTAGAACTAGCCTCATTTATGATGGTTTCTGTGAAGGATACAGTTAAAAGAGAAGCATTGGTATTAAAGGACCAGTCATTAAAGATGAGCACATGCCACTGACTTTCCATCTCATTGCTGCTTAATACTTGCCAAACTTCTTTCTATCTTTAATAGCGTGGGGTTTTTTAAAAAATTTCCACTCCACATAAATTGTAAAGCTAAGCAAAAGAGGTCAAAATATGTTGGGATTGTGCATCCATTTGTCACCAAAATGAACTTCTGAGAATACTAAGTGTATTTGATTCTTTTTAACATAAACTCCTGCAGGGTGTTTAAGGGTGATAAAAATTAGTGCTAGGTAAAATAGTCTTGGCCAGTTTTCTTTTGGGTAGAATTTGAGGCCTTTTTCTGATCACTTGTACTTAGTGGGTGTCAGACACCCTACAGATTAGATAAGAAACTGCAAAATTCACTTCATTATTACACATCAAATGGGGATGAAAACAATTGCACATAGCGTTCCTTAACTGTGAGAATGAAAAGTTATTTAGATTTTTTAAAAAATTAAATGAAAACACAACAAGCAAACTGCTAATACAAGTGTAAAGAATGGTAGACGGGCTTCAAGTACTGAGCAACGTATTTGAAGCTGATGGCACCAAAGAGAGAAAATAAAAAAGGTTTTCCTTTAAAATATGACAATCCAATTTCAAGATGAAAGTGTATCCTCTTTCTGAGGGCCATCATTACCACCTGACATTCAAAGGGAAAACATGCTGCAGCAGGTTGTGTGCCACAGGTCTTTGGTTTTTTTTAATATTTTGATTGATCTGGCTTTAACCCATACACTGAGGTTCCTTGACAAGTGGTTTTGTCCTGCCATATCTTCCAAAGGTGCTGTGCAGCCTCATTACTTTTTGTTATTCCTTTTTCCTTGTCTTTGTCAGCCTTGTGTTTTCTTGTCAGCTCCAGATTTCCAGTGTCAGTTGTTCTTCTCAGAATTCCAAAGTCTTTCTATAAATTTACTTATAGATGGCAAAGCATGAGCCTAGGTCCAGTGACCACAAAGTAGAACATTGCTCACATCTGATTGGCCATTTATCTGTGCATTTTTCTCTTTTCAGTACTGGCAAAATAAGCCTTAGAAAATTGCAGTGATTTCTAGTTTAGTGTAAGTTTAATGTAGTAAAATTTTCAAAAAGAAAAGCAGGGGAATGAGATAGTTTTAGTAGTTTTGGTTTTGAGAGTAAAAAAAATACAACTCTCTTTTTCCAGGGCCCTGAAGGAATGTTTAGGCTCAATGGCTCAGTGCCACACTCATGATATAAATACTATGCATATTTATTCTAAAATAATGTAGGCCTGTGTTATTTTCCACTACTGTGTCACGTTACAAATTCATGTCCAGTGTTCTGTCCTCCCAACAATCTTTTTCAGCATTGTTGCCTTCCAAGTTTCCCAGAGAGCATCTGTGTTTCAGATTACATGTTTCCAAGTGGATTAGTTGACATTTTCAGAATAGGAATCTTGTTTTTCTGTACATAGTTCAATTTGTTTTCTCTTACAGTGTTTGCATGTCACTCCATTTTAATGTCCTCCATGAATTTCAAGACTATATTACTTACTCCCTATTCCAGATCATGTATGAATACATTAAATAAAGATGGATGTGTAACTGATAGCTGAATTTTAGATATTTTCTATCTGATGCTTCTAACAAAGCTGAGATATAAGCTTGTCTCTTACAAACAGTTCCCATTCCATTACCAGGATGTGTCAAGGTTTTTGTCCTTAAAATATATATGCAAAATCTTATTCAATGGTAATTTTTGCTATTACTCCTATTACCAAGGAGTGTTTATTGTACTTATGACTTTTCTCTTATCCCCCAAGTTTTGACAGCTGTTTTAAAAATCCAACAGCAAGACAATAAACAAACCCACCATACCCCTCCTTCCCACATCTCAGGCTTTACTCAAAGGAAAACAATTGGTTGTTAAGCTTTTTTTTTTCCCCTAATTGAGCATGCTCATTTTTGTAGGGTAGGTGTTCTGATTATCTGAATTCCACCAGATCCGTGTGGTCAGTGTTATCTGTTAAGAAGCTGCTTGAGGTGATCAACTTCCATCTGAAGGTCTGCATTAGTGACAAGGGTGAGACAATCCCTCGAGGACTGCTGAATTGGGTTTTCAATGACCTTTGGGTCTTTTTCAGCTATTTTATGAGAAAAGTTTTGTTTAGAGAAAACTGTTTGATAGGAACAGCTTGCTTTTGTTGTGCAAATTACTACCGAGTTTTCTCCTCTCTTCCAAGATATTTTAGGATCTGTTCATTTTTTTAGGTGGATCATTGGGTAGAAAACCAAGGAGTATTCATTTTCTAATATGCTAAGTACTCCATGATTGTGACTGAGTATTTACATTTTGTAATTTTTCTTAGTTGCTTTAAAAAGTTGAGCTGAAGAGGATTTCAGTATCACCTGAGCATTGAGATGCTAAGAAAACGTTCATCTGCTTTTGATGCTAGTGCTCCAAAGGTAGTATCTATTAATAGCAAGCAATGGACACGATACTTAAAATTAATTTCTTTTGCTATTCTTTAGACAGAAGAGAACTTCCAAACAAATGTCTTCTAAATTCTTTTTTTGTCACACACCGTGACTTTCTAGTAGAAGGGTTTTTTCAGGTTTTTTTTTCCTAGCAATTTTATATCCTTTTTGAGTCTGCAGTGCAGGTTGGCCAAAGAAAGTACATGTATATTGCATTATCTGTAGAGATTGTAATTTCTCTGTAAGCTCAGCATTCTCATTACTTTTGAACACACGCTTCAAGAAGATTGCCTTTCCTAATACTGGTCTCTTCTTCTATGCAACTGTAAAGGGTATCTGAAACAGCATGCATTCTGTTTGCAATTGTATGAATTCCATTTACCTAGGAGATTTCTTAATGCTGCTGCAAGGATATAAATAGCAAATATCAGATTGTAGCAAAGTCAGTGAGGGATGCCTTACTGTCAGTCTCTCCAGGAAAATCCAGGGGTAATTCATAAGTTCTGAACTGAGCCCTTGGCCAATGACTCATTTTTGTTCTATTACTCTGAAGAGTCACATTTACAACCCAAATGAGTACACCTACAGATATTATTATCTTTAAAAATCTGTAGCAGGCTTGCTGACTACAGCTTAAGTCTCTTTCATAGTGCATAGTTATGCATAATCTTTTTAAATTACCGAAATTATTAATTACTTTGAAAGATTTCTTCTAGTAAAAAGTAGATAGCTTCTATGCCACATGACTGTACTTGCAATAATCAGCTCCCACAGGTCAATTAAATGCTTCAGGCTTTAGTCAGCAAGCAGACACCCATCACTGCTGCATGTACTTAGATGGAATGGAAGTTATTGCTTAATTATTCCATTTAAGACTGGATGGAAAAGGGGTCATTACGGGTTTAAAGCTTTACTTTTGATTTATATGGCTTAGAATTATACTTACAAAGACAAGAGCTTTTCTCTTTGCATAAATTAATTTAAAATCATAGACTTTTGAGTGCTCTTCAGAAAGTAAATGGGATTCTGATTAATTTTAGTTCAGCAATTGCAAGACTTAGTAATAACTAAATGTAGACTGAAATCATGAGGAAGTTGAAGAGATCTTTTGAAATACGTGTGAAAATGTCAGATGGATCTACTGTACATGTGTTTCTTTTATATATGATGCAAGCAAATGTTTAGGTTTCCATCTTATATAGTAAATTGTGTGCAGTGCCTCCCTCAGCCTTCTGTGGCATGTGTTCAAGGTGTGAAACCCATATATCTAAAAGTTTTGAGTTGTCAGTCTAATTCTAGGAAAGCAGGGAAATATGTGATATTACATTTTGTAAAGAAGCAATCTGTCTACTTTCAAGTGTTACATTTTTGTGACTGATTTATTGCCATTGCATCCATATGTACAGCTTGTGTGCAGCTCTGGGACACTTGTACTGAGAAATCCTACATTCTTCAAACCAAATAATTTAAGAATTGTATAGAATGTCTTCCTGTTTTTAAATAGATCCCTTTTGATTAAACTGATGAGTGTTTCTTATGTAATCCAAATGTCAGGTGTATACAATGTAAAGTATTGAAAGACACAACAGTCTTCTTACTCTAATCTTAGTATTTCCTAGTGAGAATTTTGTTCTCACTATCCATTTTTCCTTATGTGTCGTAAACCTTTAAAGCAAATATGATCTTTAAAGAAAATAATTCTCTGAAAGGTTGCATCAGTCTATCATAAAATTAAAATATGGGGTTTTACTGTGCAGTCCCTGAAATTCTCCTTGGAATACACTGAAGTTCTGAATAGAGTCTGCCTTTCTGTTTTTCTTTCCAAATTGTTTGTTTAAACTGATCATTTATTTTTAACTGCCTCAAGCAAATGCACAAGAAATAGAAATCAGTTTCAAACCATGAGAGGAGTGAAAACAAGTAGGTGCTTCTTTGATCTTGATTCAGACTAGTTTTATGAAAACATTGACTGTTGTTACTGTAGATAGCTTATCCCATCTTATCCTAAATGACAAAAATGTTATTCAAACTTAAATGGCTAAAGTGAACTCAGTGTTACTGTGTGGTCTGTTATTTCAGTAACACACACACATGCACATACGTGAACAGTGATAGGGTACTTTCAGAGTTTCATGTAACAGTGAGTTCAGAGAGAATTAGTGACTTCTAGCATGGATCTTTGAGCAGCGAGTGCTCAGCTGGAGCAATCAGAAATATAATACAGTGACACTGTAACCAGAAACCAGGGCCACAGACTGTGTTTTTGTAAAGAGCAACCTGTGGAAGAAGGGCTAGAGTCAAGGGGACTAAATCGACTAAATGGAAGTCTACAAGATCAGAGATGTATTCTCTTTTAAAATATAATGCAATGGGATTAAAAACAGAAAGTACCTTATATTCAACAAAGCTAAAAGGAATATTTGTTAAGAACAAAACAAGAAAAACAAACAAACAAAAAAACAGATGAAAACCAGGTGGCTCCATGGGATGACTTGGTTTGCTTAAATGAGAACGCTCAACCACGGTATTCTCCTGGAATAGTATCTTGTATACAAAACACACATACTTACTGGTAATCTCTCAGTGACTTTAGATAACAATTTTGGACACATGAATGGTACATTGTAGCCTAGTTGCCAATATGAACACCTTAAGATATTTTCTCAAATAATATTGTTGTGGCCACCCAGTGAGCAGCCAGCTCTTATCTGTAAAGCCAGTTTGAAGAGCAATGGCAGTTCTGTTGTAGATATTAGCTGACACCTTTAAACTAAATCTTTTGCTTCACTGATCATCAGTCTCTGTGTTAAACAAGCCAAAAAACAAGCAGATAAAGGAGAGATTTGAGATTACTGTAAAAACTGCAACGATAAAAGGATTTGCCAGTTCAGAGTCATCTGCCATTTGCCGAGGATTCAATGTAACCACAAACTGATGTTTGCTTTACCATCATTTCTCTTTATTTTCAGCCAATGTCCTGTGCACCACTCCATGCGTAGCAGAATAATAATTTTCCTTCTAATGCCCAAGGCAGCTGGTGTGTCTTGAGTAAGAAGATTACATTTGCAATGGCAAGACAAGTATCTAAACACATTAAATTAATCTCCCAGTCCTCCTATAATTGAAGAACCTGGTTGTTGAAATTTTGCTGCCTGCTGGAGAATTTCAAAACCGTGGAAGGGCTGGAGTCAGACTGTTATAACTGGACTCACAGTTATATCATTATTTTTCATGCAAGTCACAGTGTAAGAGAGGGCTCAGGTGGCAGGGGTAGAAAAAATCCTTATTACTGTATCTGCCAATCTCACTCGCACTGGCTTCCTCCTAAGAAGAGACTGCAGTATTTGATACTGAAACAGAAACTCTGTTTTAAAACATTTCCTTAGCTGTTTTCTTCCCACTTTACGAGTTGAATGTATTGTTACCTCTACAGGCAAAAGGGTAAATTTCCTAGTACAGGCAAAAGCATTGTCTAAATATAAGTCCTCCTGACAGACATTCATAAATAATTAGATCTTTGTGCTCCTGAACTACTTTGCTTTTTTTTTTTCCCCATCCTTCACCCCATTTTTTAAGCAGTGTATTAGAAAAACTAAGGTAACTGTGGCCTGTCTATTTTATGTCTCTGCATAAGAATAGGAAAGGTACCACTGTCCCAGGCTGAATGTTCTTTTCAATTCTAAAACCTCAGCAAGGTGTTTATTTAGATGTTGCTTCTGACTTGTAAATTTCTTGTTCTGTGGACACCAGAGAACAAACAAAGAAAAATCTATGAAACAAGTAGCCCAAGGACAACTGTGTGTTTTTTCCAAGATGCCTGAGAAGATTAGACTCTATTCTGTCAATTATTTTTTTCTATGCAGTTTTTTCCAAAGAATCATTAAATGTGCTAAAATGCTAAAATGCTGCAAAACTGTTAAACAATTCAAAGTGAAAATAAATGGCAGTTTTCCACAGTTGCCTGACTTCATTATCTTTGGATTTTCTATCTATACCTACCATGAGATTCCTTTAATAGCTTCTGGAAGGATCTGTGTTCTAGGAAAAATATATGTTTCCTTCATTGTAAGCCATGCTTTTGATCTTGCTGCTGAAATTATAGAAGTACTTATGAAGTTATATAAAAACAGAACAGTTAAAATGAAGGAAGAACAGGTATAGTCTAATGCTAAAATAAAAACCACATTCACATAAGATTAATATTTTTGCTGGTGTAGAAACTAGCAAAATAACAAGCCCCAAACACAAGAAGAAAGGCTATAAAATGTAAAAGCACTCTCCTTGAATAACAGCTTGCCCCTATATTACAGATGGGAAAACTGGGGCGCGTAGAGAGCTTAATTGATTTCCCCAGTGTCACCCTATAAATCATTGATGTGACAAGGCCTAGAGCTGATTCTCTCTGAGAGCGGTGCAGCAAACTCTTTGCCTGACTCTCTTCAATAAACAGATTCTGAAAGCATGTTCTCTTCCGTGCAATAATTTATACTTGATGCATGAGAAGCCTGAAGTATGAGCAGATAATGCTATTTGATCTGTATTTTGCAAAAAGCCCTTCCAGATACTCTGTTCTACTTGATCCGCTTCTCTCATAAACAGATTTTCTGTTGCTGACTTCTTTCCTCGTTCAATCTCCTTTCTCTTTGTGTAAATGAAATGGCATATCCTCTCTCCCAGGTTCTGCATTTATTTCATGCTCTCTTGAGTTTGGATCATATAACTCATCTCAACCTCTCTGAGAGGCTAACCTCTTCTTCACTGAAGCTGGGTCATGAATAATTTCCTAGAAAGTGAGGCATTACCTCTTCTTCAACCCTGGAGCAGAGGGAATATCAACTGTGAGCAATTATTACCAATAGCAACCATCTAAAAAGGTAAACCTGTGTGTTAGGCCCTTTCTTAGCAATGGACTCTTTATATGACAGAGTATATTACATGACTTACCAGGGCCCCTCATCTTCCTTGCCTCTTTATGAAGTCCTTGTTTTCTTTTAATCAGTCCTGTTTGTTAATGTCATTCATAAATACTGGACTTCAGCAGTCAGGCTTCTGTTGTGTGAGCATTGCAAGGTACCAGCGGTCATGAGCCTTTATATTTCCTGCCTTGCCATCTGGCCTTGGTAAAAGGAAACAGACCTGGGACAAACCTAGGATGAATTCTTGCTTTGTGGGCATTTTCTTTGTCCATCAGGTCACTTGTGGCACATGTTCTGGCTTATCTTACTGCATTATAGCTGAAAGGAATTTATTTGGAAAAATGTTGGGCAGATTTATTAAATGGTCAGAATTTTTATGAGAAAAGTTAAAAAATGTATTTTCAAAGTCCTTCAAATACAAATGTGGCTACTTATCTCGTACTACCTGAAGAAATTCTGTCCTTGATTAAATAGAACAAATAAAAAGGAAAATATTTCCTTCATCAGAAGCACTCTTCAGAGATTAAGTTTAACAGTATTCCTCAAAAAATATAGCAAAAGCTCTACTTTTTCTACTGGCATTCAAGCATGATGGAATATAGCAAAATTCACTATATAAAATAACAGGGCTTTTTTGGAAGACATGTCTGTAACCTGCTTTAATTTATGATATTGAAAACTGAAAAGCGATCTAATAATATGCCCAACTTCATGTTGACCTAATGATGAAGCTGCTGATATTCACAGTTAAGATGTTGTGGAGTTTCTCTTTATTCAGACAAAAATGTAAATTTACCATATCCCTGACAACATGGAAATGTGTTGCCATTGCATCTGAAACTGGCACTGCTACTTGATTTGCTGAACTAACTGATGGGTGTGATGAGGGTGGTGCCCTTTGATTCTACAAAACTTGTGCAAAGCCTTGTGTTGCTGAGTTCTGGTACCACCATTTAAATATTACTTAAATATTTGAAAAAGATTTCTAGTAATTCTCAATTAAGTTTGTGCACAGTTTTCCATCACAAATCCCTGTCTTTACTGTAATCCTTGTCAAGTTTCTAGAGCTTGAGAAACCTCAGCGACCCTGAGTTATTTTTTACCGTATTAGCTAGGAAAGACTGTAGGACAAAAGTGCAAATATGTGGAGAGTCACTTGGATGCAGGAGATACTGGCTAAAAGTTTGGTAGCTAGAACTGATGAAAACATCTAATTTATGTGAAGATATTACTTTTTTAATGTGGTGAACTGTGGTGCCATTTCTACAACATCATTTTGGAGAAAGGAACAGTCCTACATTTTTTTAACCAAGAGCCTTCTTATTTTTAGGCAGTAAACTTCATTCGCATTTCTTTCTCATTATGGTATACTATAATAAAACGCTAGACCCCATGCTGGTGCTCTTGACTATCTCTTTTGTTTGTGTAATACAAAGTTTGCATCAGCCCAGACCTGTTCACCAGTACAGCTGATGAACCCAGATATAGGTACTGCGCCAAGCACCTTGGTCTTCATAATAGCACAAAACGGTGTAAAATCTGTACCATTCTTTTCTCCTGTCTCTCGTACCTGTTTTGTGAGATCACCTCACGGAAAGTAGTTTATGCTCTTCTTGCTGTTTCTGACATAGAGATAAAACACAACTGATGTAGGGCTGATTTTGATACAGAATTCTCTTTGGAAAATTCATAGCTAGCTGTTAAAGTGTAAGAAGGACTAAAAAGACCTAGGCCTGTCTCACTTTGTGCCATATCTCAGTTATTTGAAAGGTGATTTTTAGTTAATTACTGGCATTTTGCCTCTGAAAGCTGGCAGCTAATTGTTTTGCTGCCTTTACTGGTGTACAATAGAGATGTAAGAGGGGAAATGGGCGTAGATTCTAAAAGTGGAGAACAAGAATAGAAGTGGAGAACAAGTGGAGAACATATTTTTTCACGGGTGGCATCAGTTTTCCCTCTCCACATTTGGAGCATCTCAGTGTGGATGAAACTAAAACAACGTTTTTGTGCTGCTGCTTCCGTACGTGAGACTTGTTCACAGAGTCCCTTCAGGAGCAGAACAATTTTCAGGGAAAGAACAGTCATCTTAGGCCAGGAGTGGTGGAAAAGTATAACAAGATTACGTGTTGGGTAAATCAGTAGGATGGAGGCAGAAGGACGGAAGAAGCTAGGAGCAGTCTTGCCATTCTTGAGTTTTTAGAGAGTTCTTGTCAGGAGTGGATATGTTGTTTAGCTCTTTCATTCCAGTCAAGTATGGGTTAAAATGATACTCTGAAAGGTGGAAACAATGGAAAAAAAAGGTTAGGGTAGGAAAATAAAATGCTGCATACTACTGATCTTCTGATATTATCCAAATTGATTGAAGGCAACCGCAAAAACAAATGTATTAACTTTTCTCACAAGTATTTCCACATAATTCTGGTACATTCGTAAGTCTGGCTTTGAGAACATTAGAATTCAGGATTTACAGCAGTTATGGGAATACAACAGTGATTTCTGCCTAGTGTGCCACATTCATTAATACATTTCTCTTAATGAAAGGTGATTTGCTTCCTGTGCCTCTGATTTTATGTTGTGTTCTGACTGTGATTAATTGCAGATTACTTACAAAAGGGAATGACCATAAATAGAATTTTGAAATATTTTTCCCTTGGAGAATTGTGGTATTTACATGGCACATTCTATTTGTATGTGCAGGCTTTTGTCACAGAGGCTTAAGAAGATTCTTTATTCCTGAGGCCCTGTTTTACAGCCATCAACCTCCTTTGTGAATGGTCAGCAAAGATCATAAAGACAGGCAGGACCATTCCTTTCCTGACTGTTCAATAATGCTAAACAATCTGTAAAACTCCCTCTGAATCCCCGTTTTCATATACATTTATCCCTCTTGCCATACCCACAGAGAGGGTTAAAAAGATCTGTCTTGCAGCTGCTGAACAATCATTATTTTCCTCGTACTGTTCTGTTAGCAAAGACTTCGCACTGTAAGAAGTTTCAGGCCTGTCTAGGCATTGCATTGTTTAGTGTGGATGTCCAAACTGTTTTACTGGTTTTATTGATAATGTAACTGGTCCACTTGATGTGGAACTGGAAACTTACTAGGTGAGAATGTAATAGTCTGATTAGTGATGTGATAGGCACAGAAATGCAGACAAAATATTTGACGTTAGCTGTAATTTTTTTTTATTAAAGGAGTTTATAATTTGGACTTAACACCTGTGTTAGAAACTCTACCATATTTCTTGTTGAGCCATCTGAATAATTAATTTCACTTGCAGTTAAATTGAACAGCTGGTTTCTCTTTTTGTCTTGTTAAAATCCAACTACAGCAAAGTCTGCTTAGTTTGAAAGATTGTAAAAAACCCCTAGCATTCTTCCAGTTTTTAAGTACTTCTTACTGCCTGGGCTAGGTAAGGAGTTTTTTAAAGAGGAGAAGGTTGCACACAGTGGTATAGGTGTTGAAAAGAATTTACAAAGTAGTGAAGCCTTTAATTTGACATATTTCCTTCTAATGTCATGCAAAAGGTAGTGTGCTGAGGCACATAGAACAGCACACAGTTGAGGTTTCTGTGATAACTTTGTGCTTAGCCTTGAGAATTGAGTAGGTAATGGAGAAGAAAGGAAAATGAAAAACTTAGTCCACACTAGTAATGTTTTTCTTCTTTTCTAGAACAGAAGTGATTTATCTTACAGTTTTCTTGAACTGATTTCTTTTAACTTCCTTTAGTGGATAATAAAGAACTGGTCAGAATTATTGTTCTAGTATGCTAATGAAGAGGTGTTTCTTTTGCTTACCTCTTTCAGATGGATATGATTGGCATGAAGTTTAAAAATAGTAAAATGCATTACAACTAGTTTGACAGCAGTGACTGTTACATTCTAAACAACATGAAGTCACACTACATTTATCACTCTTTAATGAATCATTCACTTTGTTCCCTCTGTAAGCCCTTGATGTTATTTGTCATTCAGCACTATGCCGCTAGAAGTGTCAGCAGTTCTAGGGTCTTACCTTACCTTAGATTGAAGTAACCCCCTGAAGTGTGTAATTTTTGATCATACAGCGTCTACCTTCAAAATAGAAGAAAATAATATCATTATCCTATCCTCATTAACATTATCAGCTTCTGACGATATTCAGTTGCTTTTTTTAGTAGCCTGTGATACAGGTATGCAAAAGGAGTTTTAATATGCTTTTGAAAAGAAAGCTGATACATATTTATACCTTTTTTTTGAACTCTCTCTGTTAGTGCCACCATTTTGTATTCTAACTTAATTAACTTGCAACAATGTTATGTTACATATTTTGTGTGTTTTTAAATGTATTAACACAGCTTTTAGTGGACTTGGGGAGATTTGGGTTTGGCTTTGCATACCAGGGTCGTTTTGGACCTTTGTTTTTTCTGTTTATCCCATCTGCTCTCCCTTTGCTCTCAGATGAGATGAACAGAGAAGATTGGCCTGACTTGTAGGATGAGCAGAAAAATTGTAGTCATATTTTGGAGAGAAGCTCAGCTTTTTGGAGCAGTCTTTTTGGTGTATTTGATTTTTAAAAAATCAGGTTATAGACATATTCTAGGAGCACCCAGTCTTACTGTGAGGATTCCAGTATCATGTCAGTGAAGACAGTACTGACTGTTGATTTGTATTAGTGCTGTATTCATTTTGTCACCTGTGTTCTTCAATCCAGTATTTCCATCTATTCCTAACTTTTTCCTGCTTTATTATGTCTGTGAGGAAGCAACATGCGGTTCTGCCTGCGATTTACTGGAGTGACACTTATGTTAGGCCTTTTATTATTACTGGCAATTCTCTCCAACAGCTGGGGATGCTGAACACAGTATTACATTGGCCTGTGCTACATCAGCACCCTTCTGACAGAGCCACTGGTAAGCAGTTTTATTTCCGTAGTGTAGACAAGACTTTAGTCTGAATAAACAGTTTGGTATTGCAAGTTCCTAAAGCAATTTCTGGAGGAGTTATTTGATAGGGTATTTACCAAGATGATTTATAAATTCTCATATAACTGATACTTGTCTAGGCTTATGCAGCTGTTAAAAGAGATCACTGAAACAGGAATTGCATACTGTTGCCTTAGCAACTGCCACTTCATATTGTGCTTAAATCACTTGGAAATATGCAGTGTATCTTAAGGAATTGCTTCCAACAAAAACACCCAATCTTAAGTAATTTTAAATAATTTCACAGCAGAAGCAGAAAGCATGGCTTTTCCTAACAAAGACCATCATGGTTTTAAGCTTGGTCGCCTCAATTCGCCACAGGCTTAGCTTGTTAGAAAAACAAACCCAATAAAATTTAAAGAACCTACATATTTGTTTACTCATTACACCATAATCCATCTGATTGCCAAATTGACTGGAAGCTGAAAATATTTTTAAAATATTCGCCTAAATGCCATCCTTCATTTTAGAAGATCAGCATTAATGGTATGTTTTGCCATATTTATATTTTAAGTGTCAGGTTTCCTTAGGGGAAGACTCTTTGTCTAGTTTTTGTTTCATTTGCAAAATATTTTGGGTATGAAAGGAAGACCTTAAACATATTTTACCTTCTCAGATGTTTCTTGTTCCTATTTTGAGCTGATCTTTTCATTTGGGCTTTTTCTATAGGTATTTGCCACAGTTTTAAGGGGATTGTAAGATCATCTGAAAAAACAAGGGGAGAGGCTTTTGCCACAATTACATTTGGGCAGTTGCTTGACTGCTCATGCTATATGATAGTTTCAAATACCAGTTCTGGGTAGAGTATTTTATATTACTGTAGCAACTTCCCCATCTTTGTGGTCACTACTCTGTGTAACAATCAGAATTGAATTTTGCATGTGTGGAAACAGAGAACACAAGAAAACTGACGGAGTGCCTTGGCAACGTTGTGCCGGAACCAGAATAAAACCAGAATCTGACACCTCATCGTTTTACTGCTTAAGCCCAGGTTTACAAAAGAAAGATCAAAATGAGAGAGACTGCTTTTGGGGAGAAATATATCTCCTGTTTCAGAAAACTTTATTTCCTTGTATAAAATTGTACACAGTCAATGAAATTTACAAAGGTAGTATGAGAGAGTTGTCAACCTACTACTTTTATTACCCCTTTTCTAGTCAATGAAAAGAAGAGACAAGCAAAATACAAACTTACAGAATTTAAAAGGAATCAGATATTTTGAGGACCAGTTGTCATTTTTAGGTCACCGCTCACATCTCTGAATATAATTTTCATCTGAGCAGCATGGCAGAGTTTGTATGTGCTGGGAGAAGCTACATTTTCACAGCAGGAGACCAAATCAAAATGAAGCAGTCAGATGCAGGTGCACAGTAATAGAAAGGATCTATTTACCCTGAAGCGTGAGCAATGGGCCAAGACAGCAGAAGCAGGCTACTTCTATCCCTCGCCTCCTTCTCTCCCTACCTTTTCCCTCCCCCATAGCTATGCCAGCAATTTCATGGGGGGAACCAAAGAGAAGGGGTTCACTTGCTTTTAATGAGCTGCATTGCCTGCTGCTGAAGGCCTGAGATGCTTTTTTGTTATGCTGATTGTGTACTATCAGAGCTGGCTGTCTTTTAATTTATATCTAATCCTTCTTCCCTGCTTGCACAGTCTCAAGCCAGCCTGGAAAATGGTACTGTGGGCATCTGTTGCCCATGTCCATTCTGAATTTTGAATGATGCTGTGGAAAGAGCAGTGATGTCTGAAGCAAGTGTGCCTAAAACAAACAAAAAAAAAATAGACCGTTTGCTTAGACATTTTATAAATCAAACATTTTGAAGTAAAATTTTGGCAGCTTTGTTTAAAGATGGGCAGTTTAATATTTGTGGTTTAACAAAGCTGTATTGGTTAACAGTGAAATGAGACACCTTGATGAACATTGTCTGCTTTTCACTTGGGATTCCAGAGTTCACTGGAGTTAAGAGCTAAGTGCTTTCCTGTGTGTGAAGACGACCACCCAATGCTGTTTCCAAGGCTGCAAAAAAAATGAGCAGTGTAAGTAAGGGAAAAACACTGACTCATAGCAAGTGTGAAATGGTAAAATTTAACACATTGGACATAAGTGCGGAACAGTCTGATGTGTAGAGGAGGACCAGTAATATCCACTGTTGATTAACAAATTTATTTTAAGGTCATCCATAGCTCTGTGATCTATGTAAGAGGTCGAGAACTTTGGTTTTGTTCCTGATCAGTGGTGTTGTAGGACTGAGGCAGCAATGTCTAGGTCTGGGAGGAGAAAGCAGGAATGCATGAAATCCATGTGGTGAAATCTGCTGCTTACTTTGCAGCACTGTAGTGGTCAGATTCTCTGTTTCTTTCCTCAGGTGTAAAACAGGGCAGACACATGTTATAAAGATTAATGTGATTAATTATTGTGTGAAGTAAAAGATACAGAATTTTAAATTTTCCTGTCACTGTGTTACTGCATTTCTGTACAGGGTTATGCACTGAACATAACATAATAAAAGGAGGCACCTACCCATCTGGAATTGGACGGCAGTTGTAACATAAGCCCTAGTGAAGTAGCAGCTGTCTATGCTGTATGCTGAAAAGTATTTTTATCCTGGCATAAAAATTGTCATGCTCAGGAGCTGAACTATTTTAATGTTACTCCAGTTTTCCAGTCTCCACGTTTAAAACCCTAGCAACTTTGTAGAAAAGCTCTGAGACAAGGCCATTCTCCTTCAGAAAGGGATGTATGTACACACCCTAAATTTGTAGGAGCAGTGCTGCAGAGCTGAACAAAGCAGTACAAAGGGGAATTTGAAAAGAGATGTGTTATGGTGTCATCAAAACAGGACCATTTTGTAAGTTTCTACGAACTTCATCTTTTTTCAGGGAGGTTGTGGTGCACTTAGACTTCTCTGTCGGGAGGACAAAATACCTACAATGTATAAATAAAAGACTTAGAGAGTGCTTAATTATAATTTTCAAGAAATTTGGCTTCTATTTACAGAAGGATTCACTTGATTCATAAAAAGTAGGTCCTGCAGTTCTTGCCTGCTTTATGGGGAAGAACACATCATCTGCATAATTATTAAAATATATTTAAAATAATTAGACTGCAACTGAAAAATCAAGAGAGAAGTGCACCAAAACTGATGTAGAATGAACACTTTCTAAATTACTTTTGCTTAAACTTTGCTATACACAGTAAAGGTCAATGTATGCATGTTTACTAGAAATATTCTGTATGTCAGAATAATCTTTTAAAACATACACACATGAATTGTGACAGTGTGTATTTTTTATTGCCTGCATTATGATGTATTTAAATAATAAATACAGGAAAGCAGCTTTTTATGTGGCTTCCAAGCTTTGTACTAAGTATATTCCATAATGATTGGGGTCAGAATCCAAGCCAGCCTCCTTCAACATGAATTGAGAGATGCTCATCAGTTCCCACTATGAATTGAATTCAACCTGAAGTAGGCTTTGGCAACTGTCACTAAATCAGTGGAGATGCTGCATGTGCAGTGTGCTATCTTCTACAGGAAAAGTATAGAAATACAGTGGTTATTAATTTATATTTTTTAGCCAAACAGAGGGTCTTACAAACAAAGCTAACAAAATTCAGATAAAAGAATGAGAAGAAAACAATGAGAAAGATCATGTGCTACATGCTCTGGCTGTAATAAGTGATAAAACTGGTGCAATCATAGTTTTCATTAAGTAAAAAAAATAGAGGTATAAATTATCTTAAGTATAATTACAGCAGGCCACTGTTGATGTTATGTAGCAATATTCTGTCAAAGAATGTAAAAGAGGGACAGCACTTTGCAAGCAAACTCTTGCAGAGTTTAAAAAGCAGTCTTGTCTTTTAGGTGATTCAGTCAGTTTTGGTTAAAAAGGAAACTTAATTTGACTGCAGCCAAGAATGATTTTGGAAATTTCTTACTGTTCAATTATTTTATAAAATCAGCCAGCTGGAAAAACTGCTTTTCATGGTTTCCGGTAAAGGAAAAACTGAGTCCAAGTGTTATCATGTCAGAATTTCCTGTAGGATAAATGAAAATAAAATAAAAGTTCCTAAGTGATTTGATTGCTAACTCTGAGATTTACAAACTTCCTGGTACCTGTTTTGGTGTAGGAAGTGGTATGACCAGCACGGCTTGTTGCACTGTTTCTCTTTGTGTAAATTTATGTGACCAGTCCACGTAGGAATGGGGGAGGTTGCCAGGCAAGTTTTTTTGCAGTCATTCATAAGAATTTTCATACTGCCATCCATAAAGAAAAAAAAGTAATGTTTCTGTAGGAAACCTTTCCAAATTGAGATGCCAGGGCTGAGTTTCCTAAGTTCCAGATGCTTTGGCAGCATTGTAGTTCCCTGAGAGCTGGAACTCCTGTGTACCTGTGGAAGCAGATGAAAGAATAGGAATAAAAATAAGATACTGAACTACTTCTGCTGGTACATGCCTGAAAAAAAAAATCATCAAAGGTTATTATAATTATGACTGTTATTAGATATCATGTCTGGTTTCTGCATATTTAAATTCTGAGAGGGGTGAAACTTAGGCACTTAGAGATCCCAGGGGAATAATTGCAGAAATGATGACATATTCCACTTCTTGAACAAATTTCAATACCAAAGCTGCATTCTGCATACTTACATTTCTTCTTAATTATACTTGGATGCAGGATAGATAGTCATTTTCTGTCTTACAAATGCATGTAGCCAATTAGTCTTGTAGATCATGAATACTCAATGGCCTAACTCATTAAATGGAATTTTCCTTTTCTGTTGTTATGGCAAAAGAATCTGCAAATTCTGTGAGTTCAGTCTTGGCCAAAGCTACAAATCCAGTAACTTCATCAAGTGTACAATTACCGTGTTTACCTACATTCCTTACAGTATGCCATCTTAGTCTTCTGTGCTTGTCTGTCTATATGTGTGTATTGTAAATTGGTATAGGCTGTTTGGCTCCTCTGCACTTCTGGTGCTCAATTTAAATGCCACAGTTCTGATGCTATGTTACAAATTCAGTCTTCCTGATTTCCTCCCATTCCCAAGAAATTCTGAGCCCAGAAGCTCTGTCTAGCCCACTGGGACATGGAGACCTGAGCTCTTTTGCTTATGGAAGCCAAGATGAGAAAAACTGGCACCGTGTTTCTGAAGAAACCACTGTTTATCTCAAATGATCTAACACAGGTGTTCTTTTCTTCTTCCCTCTGATTTTTTTTTTTTTTAATAATATGGTTGCCATTCTTTCATCTGAGAGTATGAAGATAACACATGTAGCTCAGTCTGCCTCACAGGCAGGATTTGTAGCGACAATAGTGGCAGAATGTTATGACCAGTTATGACCAGAGAGACCCAGGGAACCACAAGACAATTGTGAAATGAGTTACAGGCCCAGTATTGCTTTGAGCCAGTTCTGCTAAGTTTTGGTATCAGTAAATAATGAATACAATGTGAGGACATGACATGGTGATTGGCCTTGGTGCTTTTCAATGGTAGCGTGTTTGCCCGAGGGTGAATGTTGCTTATTTTGTCCTTCTCTTTTTCATAATATCGCATGACATCTGAGACTTTAGCACTTTAGTGCTACAGCAGATACTGAGTTGTGATTTTTAAAAGCCGTGGTTTCAAACATTATAGCAGTAACACAACCTCTCAGTTTAGGGGAAATCTTATTATTGGAGTAGTTATCTTAAGTGTCTTATTGATATGTTTTGCGAAACTCCTTTGGGGATTTGCACTGAATAACTGTTTTCTGGAAAATAATAAAAAAAACCCACCTCACTGTTGGTTACACTGAATTTTTACTAAAATTTGAGTGTGTTGTGTCTGTTGTTATATGTAATTGCAGACTTCCCAGAGAAACATGAATGGAAATTCTAAATGTGCTATAAACAATTCTTAAACACCTCTTAAAAGTACGCAAATATATACATCCTTTCTACTGTTACGATTCTGTTGCTGTGTCTGGAAGCCAGGGATTTTGCCCCTTCTGCTGAACCCCCTCTTGCAGTCTTGAGAATGAACTCTAACTGCCTTTGGGGAAATAAGCTGGATGCTTGCTGTCTCCCTTGCTCTCCAGGGTTTACTTTGGGAATATTTAGATATGTGCACAAGGAAGAGAAGGCAAGAGCTATTCTGTGAGGTCTTTCTTTTCAGTGAATGCAGAATTGTATATGTATCGTTTGTGTGTGTGTATGTATATATGGATATATACAGTATATATATACTATAATGTAGGTGTGATATTGCTGTTCTTATTTCTTAGTGTTCTATTTTCTGCCATTGACTGTTAGAGAAACTTCTAATCTTATCTTTTACTTTTACTGCTTGTACCTTAAAGAATCAAAACATTATTATCTGATCTGCAAGTTCTTGCTACTTCCCATCAACCTTATGATGGAGGCCTTAAAACTTCTATGTAACAGCTGCCACTAGGATGTGGTAGAAGTCTTTCAGGGAGGGGGCAGGGTCTTGAATGTAACTTTGCTCATAGATATTAAAACTTCGGAGTAAAATGTGAAACCTTTTTCAGTCTCAAAATAGTAATAAAAGCAGTGAGTAAATTTAACTTGCTAGACAGTTGTAATTTGCAGAATGCATTTGTCAAATAGTTTGGAAGTAATCCAGGGCACATTTAGATGGAAAAAAATAGATATGGGCTCAGACTAAAAATGTGAGCTAAATGTCTTCAAGGTTTGCAGAAATTAAGCTATACATTTTCATTACACAACTCAGTAATGCACAAAATCAAAAGGTGCTATGTGAGAGATTTTGAACTTTGGGGATGTTCAGATTTTGTTTCATATCTACTTGGCCCCTAAACACAACTGATTTGTCTTGGTGTCTTTCATTTAACTAATTGTAAAAACTGGTGCTTCCCTTAAACTATGTTGGAGCATTTGGAAGTTGGGGATTTTGACTGAAACAAAGGGCTTTTTACACCATTTTGCCTTTAATATCACTGTGTCTGTGAGTTGTTAAAAACCCTTCTTATTGAGTCTTTGTAGTATGCAGTGTTGGCTCCACTGTCATGGAAATAAGCATGAGCTGATCATGAGCACAGCTTCATGAGATCACTAAAAAGGGATAAAGACATGCCCTAGCATTATAAATAAGAAGTACAGCTTTTAAAGAAAGTATACCTTTTGGGTGATTGATTTCGCAATTTTTTCATTAGTAGGATGAAGATGTAATGGACTCTGTGCACATCTGACATTTTTATTTGTTATCATGTTAATAAGTAAAAATTGGTATATATTTCTGAACATGATTTTCATGTTAAGCCATTATAGCCCCACAGTTCTAGCCCTTAATTCTGACTTTTAACCCTGTCAGTTTTAGACAGTTTAAAGTAGAGCTTTTCCTGTTCCACTTTCTTGCTGACACAGAATTTCCTCAGAGAATTTGACTATTTCTGCTAAGAGCATTTGTTTGTAGTTGCAGTTCTCTTCTAAGCATAACTCCTTATTTTTCCTTTCTCAGTCATCTCTCTCGTCTTCTATTTTCCAGGTTGGTGAGAGGCAGAGAGTTCTGGTAACAGAAGAATCATTTGACTCCAATTACTACGTTGCACACAATCCTTTCTATGAGCAGGTACAGCTAAATAAACCAAATAACATCTTTTTGTTTTATCTTTGCTTTCTGATAATCTCAGCAGCACAGTGTGTTATGGTACAAAAAAAAAACAAAGAAAGAAATAAGCATTTTCTAGGAAACAGGTGACCAACAAGACTTATTTATGAGATATTTTATTTCTGTGTTGTAAATATAATTAACCTGAAATTACGTTAAGAAATGCACAGTGGCTGTTTGAGTATACAACATGGTTTAAGAAGCTGTTAATTATTGTAGTAATGTTAATTACTGTGTCCCCAAAGCATTGTTTTCTGAATAGTTGAGTCATGATAGTTTCCATACATCTTTCTGAAAAGTATTTCAGGCAATGCAATTTGAAAAAAAAAATAATTCTAGCAATAGAAAGGTCAGAAAATTCCTTAGATTACCACTTTGTCATATGTTGTATCTCATAGAATCATAGAATGGTTTGGGTTGGAAGTGATCTTGAAGATCATCTAGTTTGAACTCTTTTGCCATGGGGATGGGTGCCACCCTCTAGAGCAGGTTGCTCGAAGTCCCATCCAACTTGGCCTGGAATTATTCCAGGGATGAGGTGTCTATAACTTCTCTCGGCAACCTGTTTGAGTGCCTCACTACCCTTCTGAGTATAGATTTTCTTCCTAACATCTAATCTAAATCTCTTTTAGTTTAAAATTGTTCCCTCTCATCTTATCACTTTTTGTCAGTGTAAAAAGTTGCTCTTCCTCTTTTTTATAATTTCCCTTTAGGTACTGGAAGGCTGCTACAAGGTCTGGGATTGTTTTTTACTCCGAGCTGAACAACCCCAGCTCTCTCAGCCTTTCCTCGTAGGAGAGGTGCTCCAGCCCTTTCACCATCTTTGTGGCCCTCCTCTGAAACTGCTGTCTTTTGTGTCTGTCATATGCTGACATATCCAAGACTCCACAGGGGTCTCACCAGAGCAGAGGGGCAGAATTACCAACCTTGACCTTGACAAAGCATGGTACTTTGCCAGGTCACCCTCTTTTGGTGCAGCCCAGGATACAATTGGCTCTCTGGGCTGCAAGCACGCATTGCGCATGTTCCTCATCCACTCATCCATTGAGCCTCTCATCCACCAGAACCCTCAATTCCTTCTCAGCAGGCCTGCTCTCAGTAAGTTCTTCTCCCAGTCTGTACTCCTGTCTGGGATTGCCAACTCTGATGCAGCACCTTGCACTTGAACTTGTTGAACCTCATTAGGTTCTCGTGGGTCCACTACTCAAGCTCTTCGGCCCTCCTGAATGGCATCCCTTCCTTCTGTTTTTTGTCATTTCCTTCTATGTACTTTCTGTAATGGAATTCTTTCCACACAAAAAGATAATCTTTGAGCTAGGAAGAAAGTACATCTATTTTGCAAAATTATTGCTTTTGCTCAGAAGCAGATGACTTGCTAAGACAATAAAGTTTGCTTTTCTGAATCACCATGATTTTATTTTCATTTTGCCTTTGGGTTGTTGTTCGTTTCCTTGCACTGAGCTATCTATGGTTTGCTTTTGCTACCTTTAGGTATTCAGTTGTCTGAACCTGGAGAGGCTGTAGATGATGGTTGTGCTTACATAGTCACCAGTAGTGGTTTCTTCTGGTTTTGGGTTATGTTACAGCATTTATTTATTTTTGCTTAGTAGTAAGTAACATTACTATTCATAAAATATCTGTTTCTATTAGATATCTGGTTCACTAATTATTTTTTCCTCACTTCCTCTTCTTTTGATAAATCTCCTTTTGTTTTTTTACATACTTAACTTCTTGTCTAAGTCTTATGTATCACTGTTCCTTGCTTTTGTAGCATATGAGTCAGATTTGAGGAACACTGTCTTCCATATAAAGATTAAAAAGAAATTGCTTGGGGCTTTTTAGTGGTCAGTGCATGCTTTATGAAAGCCTAATGAATTAAATGAAGAGCAATATGTGCAGGAAAAAAAATGTGATGACGTTTTGTGTTGTGTTTGTACAGCACCTAATACAGCTCCCAACTGGGACTGGTAAAGAATACACAAAATACACATAGTAACATACATAGGAGTAATTTTGAATTCAGTTATGCAAGAAATACTTTTCATTATTAAAATATAAGTCTTTTCCCTAAAATCTATGTGGGGTGTGTTTCACAAGGATACTATTCTACTGCTTACACAGCTAAGCACAAGACTTGTTGATAGTGACTAAGATTAATAGCAGTAAATTGAATGATAGTAAATTGAAAACCACTCTAGAGTCACTAAGTATCATATTATATATTCTTAGAAGGTGAAGCTCAGAGTCCTGATGAAATGTTCTGTTAACTCAAGTAGTTACCAAACCTGTTCTCTCTTCACTAAGCTCATCTATATTAAAAAGAATTTGCTATTAAGGCCACATGGATAGAGCTAAACTGACAGACTAATATAGTTTTCATTGAACAGAGTAGTCTAAGCTGACTAAAGGGTACTTTGCCAGATCAATGATCAAGATGAGGGTTTCTGTTGGTGTAACTTTTGTTTCTTAGAAATATGGTTGAGGATTTTTTCCCTAAGAAATAATGATATCAAAAAAATGTCTGAGTGTATGTCAGTGTGGGCTGCTTGGTTGTTTACAGTACCTCCCAGATATTTTCACTTAACCTCTTTCTTTTTCTGAAGTTCATTTGTATTTAGTTACTGCCCTTTTGCATATGGAGACACCAAGATTTACAGCAGTCACAAACACAGTGATATACTTGGCCGCCTAATTTTCCTTTGATTTAAATTTGCCCATGATGAATTACATGGGAAGAACTCTGATCTAGTTGTATTGTAACACTCTCCCAGCATTAGAACCCTGGCTTTGTGTTTGCTTAGTCTCAGCTTGCCCATCTTTGAAAGGCAAAGATGTCTGCTTTTCTTGTAAGATGCTTAGGAAGCTCAGCAGAATCCCAGAATCTGGAAACATTTATGGTCATGAATACCTTAAGCCTTTAGGGAAAAAGGAAAACTACTGGTGGTGATTTCCTCCAAGTGGAACAATCAACAGTTGTGATAGGTGAAAATGGAGAGGCATTGTTTGGCAACAAAATGCTCTCCAAATGTGGTTGGCACAGAATTTTTCTCTGAAAATCCTCTGCAAAAGTAGACTAAAAGTCAAGCCATTTTAAGGAATTTCAGTTTCAGCATCAAAGAATCAAGACATATGATTGTGATCTTTGAAAAGTTCTCCTCAGTGCTCGAGAGGCCACATCTGGAGTGCTGAGTCCAGTTCTGGGCTCCACAGTACAAGCGAAACAGGGAGATTCTGGAGTGGGTAAAGTGGACAGTGACAAAGGTGATTCAGGGACTGGAGCATCTCTCTTATGAGGAAAGGCTGAGGGAGTTGGGCTTTTTCAGCCTTGAGAAGAGAGGACTGAGAGGATGCCTCATCAGTGTATATAAGTACCTGAAGGGAGGGTGCCAAGAAGGCAGAACCAGGCTCTTCTCAGTGGTGCCAAGCAATAGGACAAGAGACAGCGAGTAGAAACTGATGCACAGGAAGTTCCACCTAAACGTGAGGAAGAACTTTACTGTGCGGGTGACTGTGCACTGGAACAGGTTGCCCTGAGAGGTTGTGGAGTGTCACTCACTGGAGATATTCCACCAAAGTCCTGTGCAGTGTGCTCTAGGATGATCCTGCTTGAGCAGGGAAGTTGGACCAAAGGAGCCACTGTGGTCCCTTCCAACCTGACCCATTCTGAGATTCTGTGTGTGGATGAGCTTCAAGTAAATGTGATTAAATAAGTTCCCATGATTCAATTTTTCACTGTAAACACTATAAAATATGTAATTTCACCAAGAAATTACTCCACTTTTCTTTTTTAACTGCTTGTATATTTTAGAGCCTTTTTTAAAGCCTTTTTTACTCCATTTATTCTTCCAGCAAAAAATGTTGCTCGTGTATGTTGAGATCTTTCTTTTGTAAGACGCATGAGCTAGGAACAGCTGTTATGTGCTGTCTTTTTTATGAAATGGGACTTTCTGATATCATGATTGTGCAAATTCAGGAAAGGATGGCATTAGTTGCTGACCCAAGAAACGCACTCATCCATTTTTACAGGCATTCATTGTCAGTCATGCATTTTAGCTGCAAAGGATCTGCACAGTCAAAATAAAGGCTTGTGCAAAGAGAAACAAGGGCATAATTTCTGCCCAGAAGCACTTACAGACTCAAAAACATTTTTTAAAAAAGTGTTATGGGTGGACATGAAAATAGGAAGCTTTACAGCAGGCTGTTAGGACTGTGTATTATGAGTACCCTTGGGAACTGTTTGGGTCTGGAGTCAAAAGCTGCAATTCAGGCCCAACTTCCTCATCAGTCAGAAAACACGACTCGCAGTTGGAGCTGAAAAATGCTGAGCTAACACTGCAAAGCTCTTGAAGAATGCAAGGTGGAGATCTTATTGGTCAAATGTGTCTATAGTGTATGCTGATGACTAATATTTTAAAGTTTCAGGATTTTCTCTGATGTTTATCATCTGTTTTCTGAGTGGAAACTGGAGATTCTGATGTTTCTTTTGGTATTTAGTAATTATGTCTTTATTTGAAAGGTCCTTGTGCCAAAGGATCCTCTATTAATGGGTAAGATGGTAGAAGTGAATATTTATGAAGCTGGAAAACATTTTATGAAGGGGCAGCCGGTGTCAGACGCCAGAGTTCACACTGCATCCATCACCAAACCGTTAGCGAAAGGAGAAGTTTCTGGTTTAACAGAGGTGAGTAAAAGACATTTTCTGCTTAACTACACTGGGAAATCAACATCTGTTCAAGCAAAATGATTCCATGCTATGTATCTGTTATCATTTTATAGTTCCCATTTATATATGCATGAAGCTTTAATCTTTTCTGACAGATTGAAATTTGAATTCCGAATAGGTTTTTGCTGATGCCCGTAGCTTTGCTGACTGTAAAGGCAATAATACACTTGTTTCTTTTTTCAAGGTGCAAGATGGGGAAAGAACTTACTAGAATGGAAAAGATTTAACATCAGTAACTTCCTTTCACTTCAGAGGAAGGATGAATCACTTTACTTTTCTTTATCTAACTTGTTAAAAAAAATATGTATTGATTACCTATCTGTTAAAACAGGCCAAAACACAATTCAGAGATTCAAAATTAATTGATGGGTAGAGGTATGGAATATTTACAATATATTTTGGAAAAAGGTCAACATCTGATTTAGTCATGTAAAGAAAATGAAACTCTTTTAAAAAGAGATCTGATCCTTATTTTACACCTCAGTAGATATGGCTGTTAGCCAAGTATTCTCATACATTTCATGGAGCTCTAGTTGTAAAAACTGATGGAGTGTGAAATGAAAATGTGTATCACATTTCTAAGCATCATTTGATGTCCTTTCTCCAGCACTGTTAGTATCTCCAAAAATATGTAGCACATGGAAGAAGGATAATTGGCAGTTTATCAGCCACCTTACTGCTTTTACAGTAAATTGTTGACAAGTATTAAAGTATATACGTATCCTTGTTTAAGTTCTAAGTATTCATGTTTAAAATACATAATCAAGGCATAACTTAGGTGTCTAGTGTTAAGCTAAGCTCCTTGGTCTCTTGGATAAGCCTGGCTATGGAAGCATAGAGCAACAAAATAATTCATTCTCTATATTGCACCTACTGTAATGTGTTCAGCAGATCATGAAACTTAAGCACAAACACATTGCTAAGCTCTCCATTGAATACTGTCCGTGTGTATGTGTATATTGGCCTGATAAGGGTCTGTAAGAGGAAAAAACAGCCAAAGCCCTTAAATTGTCTGGTTGGATTTTATAGCTATTTAAACACAGCTGATTTTTTCATCAGGACATTTTTCTTTTAAATAATCTGCTGGAATAGAACCAAGACTGTCATTAAACTGAGTACATGCTGCCAGAAGGTTGTAGCATGGTGACAAGCAAGCAGAATCTTGACTGAAATTTTTTATAGTAAAAATGAGAGATAAAATTATTAAAATCAAGGATACTGATAATTTCCATAAGAACTCATTGAGATACATAGATCTGGTCCTGCCCTTTGAATACGTATGAACAAGTACCTGGAACGCATCAGTAAATGGCTGCAGCAAGTGAATGATAAGGCAAATTGCTTTTTATGACTTTTGTGGGTACCAGTGCTCCTTCAAGGGAGTATCTTATTTATGTTTGGTCCACTGAAAATATTAGGAACTTTTGCTTTATGGAAAAAATAGAATCTCAGTACTTCAGTAAATGGAACATCTTTTGTACATGGAAACTGCAGCTCAAAGCTTTTAATCACATTTGACCAATGTATAATATATAGAACATGAACTGAAGTTCTTAGTGGCAAGTTCCTCCTGACAAATCATGTATGTAAGTAGCAAATCAGGAACTTTCTTTACGTTTCCAGGGAAAAAAAGTCATTTTGTCACAAAAGTTACTGTGGGCTTCTGTCTGGTGCAAGATGCTCTTTGGGTTGTTCTGTTTGGCTGGACTGCTGGGAAACATTTCCTGCTAGGTGTGCTCAAGACATGTAGTTCTAACCAAAGGTGCTGTGAACAGGATAAAAAGGGCAACGTATGTCATATGAGCCTTTTATAGCTTGTTATGTGCACAGATGGCAGGTTGGGGAAAGATGAAGGAGGCAACTCAGAATGTATGAATTCAAATACTCATTCAAAAGTAGCCAAATATCTTGGATCTTTATAAAGATCCCAAGTGGCTCCACTAGATTTTCTGCAGCATGCAGAACTGAAGCCCTCGATAACTTTTCCCCTGTGCACACAAATGAGCAGGAATTAGAGTCTGCTGTACATTCCCAGGCTAGAGAGTAGCCAGCTGCCAGCTGGCTCTTTTGAAGCCAGGCACATTTCTGTTGCTCAGCAAGGAAGGCACACTGGGCAGAAGCTCTTTTAGGCAGCAACTAACATCCTGTAGCTGGTATGCTGTCTGAAGTGCTCAGGAAGTTTCAAGTGGACTTCCAGTCTCACCCTGTTGATGCTAAGACTTCCTCTGAACTGCTTTATGTTTGCTGGTCCGTGATGAGAGCTAGGTCAGAGAAGTACACAAATTTAATTGTAGATTGAGGTGATCTGGATCAAAAGAATGAGATATCGGGCCATACTGCTGTAAAACATTCCTATACTTCAGTCTATCCCCATTCAAGAAAGCACTCAGCTCTTTCCTGACCCTGTGTATTGCTGGGGCTGCAGTGCACACCTAACAGTTCAGCATGTTGAGCAGCTACTGTGAGGAGGAGAGATAGATTGCTGAGGACTGTTACATGGTTGTAGACAGTCTGCAGCGGTTTAAAATATGCTATTTTTCTAGTTTATGCTAGGCATCACTTGCTATTATTGACAGTGTCTTCATTAGCTTGTGTATGACACAGTAAAAGATGTTTCAAAATCTGCACTTCTCTCTAATGAGGAACGTTCAAAGAAAGGGTGAAAGCTTTCAAAACTGTAGCTTTCCAGGAAATTAATCATATGGCTAAAAAATAAAGTTATAAAAATCGAGAGCACCATAATGTGAGGATGTTAAAGCCAGTCACAAATGCATGCTGAGCATGAAGATGGTTCTGTAGATGCTGTGAGAAGTACCTCCAAAGGATTAGAGTTTTATCTGCAGTTGTGTGCTCTCTTTCTCATCTGATACACATCCCTCAATAATTTTTTTTGGTGTAGAGGGAGCACCACAAGCAATATTGAGTGTCTGAAGGAACAATGGTGGGCTTTTTTTTACCTTTTCGACTACATGACTGTGGTGGCAAATAGGTACAAAGAAATAGAAAAGTAGGTTGCCAACTGGAATCAACAGATTTGACTGAAAAAGAGGGAATGCAAAATGCAAAAATACAAAGGACAGTTTAGAGATTCCATTCATACATTGTATATCTGTAACAAATAAGGAGGCAAATATTGGTAGAAGTAATTAAAAGTATTTCTAGCATATCTTTTTTTCATGCCTTTTCAGTGTATGAAAAACACAGTTAATGTGAATATCCATTAATGTATTAATGATGTAGAATGTCTTACAGTTATTATATTCTTTAAGGCAAAAACTGTGACTAAGTAGATAGTCTTTGAGTCGGGTTTTGACATTCAGTAATGTTAGGCTCTGTGGCAGAATTTGGGACAGGAAGGACAGAGGAGTCTTGGAGTCAGCAGCTCGGGTTAAAAAGCTGTCAAAGCAATCAGACTTACCGAGTGTAATGGTAAGTAGCAAAATGAACAGATATTTGCCAGGATTTATTTTTTTATTTGCTTCAGAATGCTTTTTTTATAAAAGTCACTCAAAAGGGAATGATGTCTCCAAGTTGCAAAATTTTAGAGGGGCTATTTGGAGGGAGGCAAACACATTCAGAAATTTCATTTAACTCAGATCTACTGTAGATTTTTTTGGTTTTAAAATGTGCATTTGCTGATTCAGTAATAAAACCATGTTTAAAAGACATATATAGCAGAGGATATATGGGTGAAAGTTGAAATCAATCAAGCATGAACACGTGTAAAGGCCTTTTTAGTTTTTGTTCTAGTAAGTCTTACATAGGATGTATGTGAACTGGGAATTAAAAAGTAGTGACAGTAACATTAAAAATGAACATTCAGAGAAAACAAGCATGTTATGAGTACTAGCTGCAATTTAAAATATTAGTGAATAAATGTTTCAAAGCTTTGATCAAGAATCAGTTCTACTAAGTTTCACACTACTAAGGAAAAAAAGAAGATGTAAATTCTGCAGATGTGATACCCTTTCACTGACATAGGTTTGGAGTTGACAAATCATTAAGGGCATATTTCAGCATTTTAAGATTCAGAAAAGCAATTTAGCAAGTATTCTATGTTTGTGTGTGCTTTGGTAAACTTGCCTTTGAGATTTTGGAGATGGGTTTGCAATGTACATAGTACAAAGTATATTATCACTGGGTAAATATTTTCAAAAAGTTGTCAAACTGTGTTAACAGTAGGAATGTAATCTAATTTTAAAAAAATGTTAATATTTTTATTAGTTTTATTTGGCCGTGTTTAAGGATCTTGACAGTTTATCGAAAGCATAAAATAAAATACCTAATAAATGTATCCTTTTGACAGACAAAGGTTTGCCCAAACCTAATAACTGAAAAAAGTAAAAATCTGCAAGAATATAATCTCTTGATAGAAACAGAAAAAGAGTGTGTTATGCTGCTGTACTCCAAAAATAATTCTAGTTGTTTACATATATTCTAGAGAGAGAAAAAATACTGCAAGATCATAAATGTATGAAGAAGAGACCAAAGGGCTGCAGAATAAAAATAAAAAATTTTTGCAGTTCTGCTACCTGCCAGAATTGCAATGCATTGTCAGAATCAAAGCCCTATAAGTCTGAGGACCTTTGGTGGGAAATTTTAATCTGATGGAAAATTAAGGCAAGAGGAAAAAATAATTTTAACAGGCTACTTAATTACATAGTTATGATTATGTTCATAATTCCTGTTTCTATAAGGCATCTATGACTGACTTTCTTTTCAAACAAATACAGGCACATCTTTGAATTTTCTGTTTTCCTTTGGTTTATGTGATAACATTCTCCATGTCTAACACTTCCCCTGCAATCAATATCTTCTGGAAGCCTCCATTTGCAATATCTGCTTTAGCGAGTCTGGGATCTTGGTGCACATCTCTATGGCTCCCAGGCCATGGTAATATCCACAGCTGGCCTCTAAAGCTAATGAATATTCAAGTCATTGGGCTCTTTGGAGGAAATGAGGAATGAGATTTTCAATTAGCAACCAATTGGTTGGTCTTCTTGTTGCTGCTTGCATTTTTTGCAGTGGGTTATTATGGCATTGTACTTCTGGATATGAATGAAGAAGCTTTATGTTCCTGGTCTTACAGGTATCCATAAGTATGTTCTAGTTACATTAGCAAAAGATGACCTCTAAACATTACCCAGCCTTTTTTCTGATGTTAGAAAACAGGAAAGATGCATATATCAAAGGCTTCTTTATAGCCTGCCAGAAAGAATATTCAACAAAGCGTAGCTTAAAGGAAACTCTCTGATCTCAGGTAGAAAGGGTGCTTCACTTGCAGGCAAAACAAAATGGAGAAGAGGGAAGAAAATACCTTCTCCTGGAACAGAAATGAAAGAAGTCATGTCAGAATTGAAATCTCAGTATTGGAAACTTCCTTCAAGGACTTGGAAGGAAATGTGAAAGATGTGCATTAATTATTAAGGACAATTTTTACATATGCTGGAGTTTCAAAGTGGTGGAAAATCTGGTTCCTGAACAGGAAGTAGAGATTAGAGATTTAGGGAAAAAAGAGAATGAGGAAACAAATTTTAGATCAAAAAACCAGCATGGAGGTGTGAGGAGAAGAACCGTTCATAAAATTACAGAAACAGAAACTGTAGAACATATGAGTAATGCTACTGAAAGACTGGAATTTCCAAAGAAGAAATATAAACTAATATAAAATATGCCTTCTACCTCTCTTGGAAAGCTACTTTGCAAAGGCATCTTTATATCATGAAGTGCAAGAAGGAGCAATTTGAGAAACATACTGACAAAAAAAAAAGTAACATTTTCTATGTAAAAATCATTTTCTGGTAATGCTTTATGAAAATGTGGTGTGCTATTTGGTCCTCTTGCATTCTTAGGAGCACACCTTTTGTTGGCTCAGTTGCACTCTCTCCCACTTTCTGACACCCTGTTTGTGACATCAGGCTGAGTGGATGGCGCCAAACTGAGTGGTGCATGGAATTTTTACAAGAGCATGTAGTGACAGAACAAGGGGTAATGGATTCAAACTGAAGGAGAGTAGATTTAGGTTAGATATTCAGAAAATATTCTTTACTGTGAGAGTGGTGAGACATTGGAACAGGTTGTCCAGTGAAGCTGTGGATGCCCCATCCCTGGAAGTGTTCAAGGCCAGGCTGGATGGAGCTTTGAGCAACCTGGTCTAGCGGAAAGTGTCCTTGTCCACAGCAGGGGGTTTGGAACTAGGTGATCTTCAAGGTCTCTTCCAGTGCAAACCATTCTATGATTCTCAGAAAGAACTGATTGTAGTGCAAGGCATACAAGTAGATAGTGCCTTTGCATGTATTAATCTGCTTTATTTAATGTGTTACTTGTGTTCCCTGCTGGTTGTAAATAGAGGTCATAAAAGATGGTGTTAAATCCTTCTTAATTAATCTTTTTTTCTTATGTTTTCTTCGGTTATTTCCTGAAGGTCACTGTAAAGTTAACATAATAAAAGAGATATTTCCTTTTGAAGAGTAGAGCTCAGTGCCACCTATGGATGTTTTTAAAAAGAACCTTCAAAAGTCTCTTTTTTTTTCCTGGAAAAAGAACAAAAATTTGTAGTGTGATGTTCCTTAGATGCAGATTTTTGTGATCTACACATAATCTGCATGCCGTGTTAGCTTTGTTTATTTGGAGAGCTGAGTTGACCTGAATTTTTCTTCTATCTGAAAGGCCAACATTTCTCAGTTTAGAATCAGAAATTTGAGATGGATTATTTCTTATGAGCAGAATAGATTTTTCTTGCTGGGTTTAGATAAACACTGAATTGGATCACATGTTGTGGTCGGGGAACTTGAATCAATGCTGGTCTTTAGGAACATAATTAGCAAATATATGTAACAAACACTTGAGATGCAGGTCAGCCACCTTAGGTCATGGGTATGGGCAGGATGACCTCTCAGCTTTGTTTCCAGCCTTATCTTCTGTAGTTCTGTAAACATTTTAATTTAACCAACAATCATTTGAAGACAAGAAAACTGGAATAAAAGGTAATGCATTGATCCAAGACATTTCTCTGCACTGGTTAGAGGGCTAAAATACATAGAGGTGATTTAAGGCAGGAAACCCAAGAGCCAGCATAAGACTTTCACCAAGCAGTTTTATCCTGAGGTATTTAATTTAATGGGCATGTTGTCTTTCTGCCCATCCCTCTGGCAGGGCTGAATTTCAACTACAGTGATCAAAGCTCAGCTGAAACAGCTCTTATTACATAGCTCCTTTTTAAACAAATGCTCACTGAAGTCCATTTCAGGTGAAAATATCTGAACTTTAGTTTATTTACTTTTAATTTCCTCAACAGACAGTGTTATTTGGCTGAATGTCACTGTTTAATCACTTTAAATCACATAATTATGTTAATCCTGTGCAGTGCGTGCAATAAATGGAAATAATAATGGCTGGGATGATTCACCTTGAAGTCATTTTCTGGAGAGTAAGAGAAGGTTAAGCAGAAGTGTTCCCCTCTTCTGCCTCCAGAAGTAAAAAATTCCAAGTGCTGAAATAGTTCTGCCACTTTTGTGTATTATTTCTCATACTTAACCTGCTGATGCTGCACTATAGAATGAGGAGGTGGGTTCTGCTCTCTGTTGGCATAGGGACAAACTGGAAGTGTGTAGCCATGGTAATTTTAGCTACCTGACACTCCCTGTAATATTTAGGAGCTACTTTTAAAATATTTTCTCCTTTTAATCACAGCACTAACAAGCAGACTCTTTCGAAAGAATCAAAAGACATTTGTTTTTTATAATAATGCTGTATTATTTAATGTACCAGGTTATAAGTTCACTAAGTTTTAATTGGCTTTCAGGAAAAAAATGTAGCAGCCACAACTTTTCTCAATTTCTGTGTTGTTTTGGAGGTCATCTACTTCCAAATCACAAAAGTCATTATAGGTTTGACTTTTGTACCTCTCCAGTAGAGTTTAATACAAAGGTAGGTGAAGGATATTCAGTCCATGTGTACATCTTATCTCTGCTTGTAATGTTTAGTCATCCCTTTTCTTTTTATTAGTACTCATTAGATCAACAAAAAATGCATACGGGCAGTATTTCTCTCTCAATTTCTTCCCTCTCTCTCCTTTTCCTGCAAGCAAACACACAGTCAGAGGCATCAGATATTTTTGTCTTGGATGAATGTTATTTCTGTCTGTTCCTCATCTATTGAAGCTGTAATCATAGTAGTCTTTCTACATGAATACTTAAATGAGACAGCATGTAAAAGTCACATGGAGCTTGTGATATAGCTTTCCCCATCACCAAAGGTCAGTAGGATATTTGATTTTACAAATACAAGGTGCCGGAATGTTCAACTTCAACCTCTTAGAAATGTATTTGTTGCCAGAACTATTTCAGTCAGATAATTCATTAGCTTTGAGATTATTTTGAAGAGCAATAAAAATTACAGACTTGAGCTATTTTTTTAAGCAAACTGTTTTTAAAGTGTATCTCATTTCAAAGAAATTAGCAAGCTACATTAAAGGTAGACTGTATCCTTTAATATATTAATATAATTACATGTTCAGAATTTTTATTGGATTCTGAATACATTAATGGGTTTCTAATAGTCTAAAATCAACATTTGTGTTCTTGTCGATTCCCTTTATGATAATGAGAATTTACTAAGATATGTATAAATTTTGCAAATAGCTTTTTTTTTATTCTGATACATCTATTGAAACAGTGTTGAACTGATCCAGCAATATTAGGATTAATTGTGAGTCATAGTAGTATACCAAGATCCATTTGTAATCATAGTTTCCCAGTCAGACTTTTATAATATTTGGATATAGTGATTTATGTTTATGCTTTTAATATACTTGTAACATTAGATAAGATATATTTTTTTTGGTACCAAGGATAATAAGATACAGAAAAGGGGGAAAAGGCTTGTCATTAAGAGAAAGAATTTTTTAAGGTTTGTCTATACTAAATTATAGTTGGGGGGATATCTGCATATAAAAATATGTAGCAGTGGCTATATCTTTGACTGAAATTAAATTGCAGTTGAGTAATAATGATGAGGTTCTATTTGGTGGCTACATTGGAGAAATGGTATCTTAAAATATTCAAATACCATATTTCAGTGAAGTAAGTGGATGTGAAAATTCAGAGCCTTAAATTTAGTCCACCAAGAATATACTCCTGGTTAGACTAGAATATCCAAAGAATGTCCAAAGAACTGTGACTGTTGAATATGTTAGAATGATTGTATCCTCAAAGACAATCCACAGAATGTTGTAGCATCTATGCAAGCTTAGTAAACTAGTGCTTGTTCAAAGGCTGCATACAGTAACTTTGTGTTTATGCAGGCTGCATTCCATATCAAGTTTAACATCCACTCTCGATCCTTTGTCCTGTAACCAGATCAAAGCCTTTATTGTGCCATTAGCCATTAAAGCATCTTGTTGCAGTTTTACTGGACCAAACAACAACAGAAATAAACCCTTGCCCTCCTACTACAATCTCTCCCCCTAAGATATTTTTAAAGGAGGAATAATTGCTTTAAAACTTTGCATTCTCTCTCGAAGAAACTTGGCTTATTGCCTGTTTTCATAAGACCTGACTCTTAAATTTAACTCTAGGATCAGTCCTTATTTGTAGCCAGTTCCAAAACAAGCTGTTCCTGTGGGCTTTATCAAAGACCATTAAGTCAAAGAAACAGTTAGAAAAATTACCAATTATTTAAGTACTTCATTAAAGACAGCTTTACTTGTGGTTAGTGTACAGTACACCAGTCTTGATAACCTTCCTCTGACTACTTCCCATTGTCTATTTAAATTACTTGAAAGCTTCCCCCACCTGTAATTTCTTATTTCAGATGTTAGAACCCTTCTGAAAGATGCAAAATGATTTTCTGCAGACTTATTCCAATGTCAGTCACTCATATTAGCTAAAATCCAGAAATTACTACTAGGTTTGGTGTAATTGTCTGATTCAGCATTGGGATGAAGGTTCGAAAAGATGTAATCAGGTTAGCATGAAAGGTAATGGGGGTGTGATAGGGTTAGTGTAGATAGCCCAAGTCCTGTACATGTTCCCACTAAAGTAAAATTAGTGCTACATCTGTTTACATGGTCCTTTAGGTATTATGCCTTTCTTTTTCATCGCTTGTTCTTCATTTTCACATGGAGTTGACACTAAGGAAATTTGCATATTAGCATCAGAAACTGTCCATGTGTTGAGGCTCCAAAACAGTCAGAGGACTTAAAGCACAGCTTTTCTGTATTCAAAACTCAAGTCCATAGGATGTTAAAATTTCAGCATACTTACTTTCATTTCTTTTACTGGAGTCAGGGTCACAACCCAGATTTGTTGTAATAATTAAATTGCTATCTAGGACATATTTCTTCCACAGTAGATATTATAAAAACCTGAGGTTTTGGAATTACTGTGAGGAAGATATATGTACTTCAGTGTTACTCCAGCTTTTAATTGCTGAGATCACAAGCACTAGTATGAAGTAATTTTTCAGTAGGATATAGTGGTGTAAAGTCAAAACTGAAGTTGAACTACATGGTGATCAATGCCACTGAGGTTTGAAGGAAATAAGATGGATTTTTCTCATTTATTCTTTATTGTAGAGAAGGGCTGACAAATCCTATGTAAAATAAAAACATGCATTTAAAAATTTTTTCAATTGTAAACATTTTTTAAAAAAGAAATGTACATTTTTAATTGTTCTTGTTGATGGAAATCACACAAAATAATTAAGAGCCTGATGGCAGAACCTTTCTGGTCTAGGTGGCTATCAACCCACAACAAAATAGTTATTTTCAACTCATAGTTATAAAATAGTTATTTCTGTCTCAAGTGAACAAATGCAGTAATGAGTGTTGATTTTACTGTGCTATCAATGTCTTCTTTATGACAGTTTTCATTTTGCCTTTTTACCTGGTCTTACCAGTAGAAACAGTGTTTGTGGTTCTTGGCCCGTAAAGAAGCCCTCTCCACACAGGTGCGTGAGCATGCTGTTGTTATTCTAGTGCAGAAATGGCCAGCCTCTGGTATAGGACAACCTAAAGAGCACACCTGCCTCATTTGGCATTATCCAATACCCCTTTTCAAGTTGCTACTAGGTCAGCGTTGTATATGTCAGAGCACATGTGAGATGTGGAGAAGGAAAGCTAGGAGTTATTAGTTAGTCACCCGGTGCATTTATGTCTGGTGATGTGATTGGCAAGGCATGGTGGTGTAAGGCTCTTGGTACACTCACATGACCTCTCAAAAAGGTCATCTGACCACCCAAGTGCTACAACATGAGATGTATGGGTGATTGAGAAATAGTGAGAGGAGTGAAACCTGACTGGCTGGAGAGCCAGATGTCAAATGTGAAATAAAAAGGAAAAGCCCCATGGAAATGCCCGTTATTTTCCTTTAGTCTCAGTAGAACCAAGGGGTCCAGTCCTTGGAATAATATTATATGAGAAAATTACTCACTGAATGTCTTGGCTTTCAAATTGATGGATTCTTCTTTATACCTGTGTATGTATACTGTGGCACAACTTGAGCAAATGCTCCATTTTGGATTTGGGGTGGCTTGGAAATTTTTGTGAAAGTACTTTTGATGGAAGAAAGATGTGTAGGCAGTACATTTCAGCTTTTTGTCAAAGAAATCACATAGATACAAAAACTACCTATGCATAATAGCGACCAGATGGATCTCTGGTCCTCAGTAAAGGGTCTTGTTATCAGGACTGGAGAATTTTTTTTTTAAAATCTGGTCCTTGTTTTGACATGACTTCATATGTGATTGTAAGTCATCTCAGTCAGTGTGACTGTGATTTATCTTATCCGTATGGAAACTATTTTGCAATTCTCACATACAAAATCTCTGATAAGTGCAGATAACATAATTATCATACAAAAAGGACAGCTGTGAATATCCATTTCTGACACAGATAGTTTTTTCAAAATACACGAACTTTAATTTGGTAAAATGATGGAAGTAGCGCTTAGAATGACAGGAATTTTTTCCTTTTTCAGCTCATGTGTCTCTGTCCAAAGAAACATTAGTTCATTATTTTTTCAGTGAGGAGTGCTTAAGATTCTGTAGCATAATCAGATTTTGTCACAGAACCACAAGGGAAAGCCAGATGTGCAGCTCTTAATAGCTGGAAAGGAATAAATTATACTTGGGAGAGTGTCTTGTGTGATTAAAAAAACCTGTTGTAGTGCTGTTAAGCTGTAGTGTGGAGACCTGAAGTACTTTAAAATCCAAACCCATCAATTTGTTAGAAGACTACATTAAGCCCAAGAATTGTCCTGTGGGCTTGCATTTCTCACCCCTGTAGAAACACCTGGTATATGTTTGCCATTTTCGGGTTGTCTTGTTTTATTTGTAGTTTTCTCCATTTTTCTTAATTTCTTTTCCTGGTTTTTGTAACTGTTGTGTGTGATTTGGAGTTTTAGGAGTACAAATTGGTCAGCAGGGTGATGGCATAAAACAGATTGTTGAGGCTGGGGTCTAGCCTTCCCCTCAGCAGGAGCACTGATTTAGATTTGGGTGAGGTTTTCCTACCAGCCCTTGACATGACTCTTCCTGGGTTGTTCTCCCCTTGTTGAACTAAGCGAGTAGGCTCAAATATTGCTAGGGTGGGCAGGGATACTGAAATGGTGTGGAGTTCACCACTTGCCCAGCAGTAAAGTGATGTTTATAGTTGTATTCACCTAGAGACAAAAGGAACAACAAAACATCAAAGAAAGCTGTATTGAAATATTATGGGTTGTATTCTTACAAACCAGTAGCCTTTTCTAAATAGAGAAAAGTTGAACACTACAGTGATACTGAAGATCTATAATATGTGATAACAAGAAGAATGTAAGCATTCCATTTCTCGTGTACATGTGTGCACAGATTATTTGGAGTGTTAAGTGAATTACTCTGAACTAAGGAAATTGTAGAGTTTTAGTTCCTCATTTCCATGTAAATGCCAACTGTACTGTATTTCAGCCTTTAATTAGGTGCTTATGCAGTATTATCTCACACATCAGCACACAAATTTGTTTCCCCTGTGCAAAGAGCTGAGACTATTAATTTCAAATCAGAATCGTTTAGGTTGGAAAAAACCTGTAAGATCATCAGGTCCAACCACTAACCCATCAATTGCAACTCCACCACTTCCCTGGGCAGCCCATTCCAATGCTTAACAACCTTTTGGTAAAAAAAAGAGTCCTAATATCCCATTTAATAAGGTACTGTTAGATATTTTTCCTCTTCCTTGTTTGTCATGTAATGACAACATGCTGTTTAAACCTTGTTTTCAAGAGAATTACTAATTTCTTTCTAACCTTTCCTAGGACCCCCATAACTAAATTTCTGAGTGCTTCAGAAACAATAATAAGTTTCTGTTTATTATTGTCCTGAAATACAGTTTTTGTCTTCCCATTTCATAAGTGAGGATGAGGCAGGTGTTTAAAGTGTTTGCTAGAAGGTTAGACTAAAGAACAAATTTGATGGTGGTCAGTTAAAGATACCTGGGACAGATACTTATGAATTATTAAAATTTTGTAGCATGCATTTAATAAGCAAGTTGCAGCAGTGACTGTTCAGCATTTGAGAAACCAACTCCAGCTGATGAAGTCTCAAAGAAATAGAGGAAATTAGTACTTTTTACTTCATGGCTAATTACAGAGAAACTTATTTTCTCCTCATCAGCTAATCCTAGGAGTTATCAGATACAGTGTGATAGAGCAGTCCATGTAAAACCAGTGTGGGAGAAGACTGAGGTCCGGTGGGTACAAATTGCCAGTATTTGAGCATGACAGGACAAAAATTCGTGCACGGGCACTTCAATCTTTTGCAGCTACAGAAGTTGGTTGTCTAGTCAGACCACCCTCTGACTGATACAAATGCTCTCCTGAGGGTAGATATTTGTTACAGCCTGTAGATTGGATACTTACTGTTCTTTGATGTCTTAGACAGAGTGCCAAGGTGCTATCATGATTATCTAGCATAAAATACACAGCAAGCCAAGAAAGGTTTTTCTCATGTAATCTTTATTGTGGGGAAGGGCTGACGAATCTTTTGTAGAGACTGGGGATAGAGAGGTTGTGTTAGAGCAGTTAGGCTTGCTAATCACAGAAAGTAACCATTGTTTGGTGTTTCCATGAGAGAGTCCTCCATTAACTGCAGTTGAACTTGACTGAGTGTGAAATTAAAAAGGAGACTCAGATTTCCAGACACTCCCTTAGGTGCTCAAAACTATGCTAACTGGCAGTGTGGGAGACCTCCTAAAACAACTAAGGAAAGGGGCCATGACAATATGAAAAGAAAACCTTTGTATTATCACTGAACCCACAAAGTTGGTCAAGATAAGTGGCACTTTATTAACTGTTAAATTTCAGGCTTACATGAAATGCTTCTTTTCACCAAGGTCTGATTCTGGCTGTGCTTGATGAGCATCTGTAGTCCCAGGAGCTTGAGGTGTTTAATACCAGGCAGAAAAATCTGTGAAAATGAATGTAAGAGAAATTGTCAGGAGATGACGTATTAAGTCATTGCCTAGCCTTAAGAAAATGTATTTAGAACTAAAACTTAACAGAGATAAAAGGTTTTACAGTCTATCTTGGTTTCTGGTGGCAACTGCAATCTGAGACAGGAGTTGTAGAGGCCTGAATCCTGACTTATGCATTATGGCACTGGAGACACTTCAATCTTCTGTATTTGTTTCTCTGCCTATAAAACAAGGGAGGCATATAGATCCCATAGATGCCTACTGGTATGGCATTTGAAACTGTGGAACCTAGTATCATTTCAAAAGATATAAAATGCTCTTTTTTTAACCATGTTTATTATCCATGAGGGCTGTATCCTTTGTCTCCAGCATTGTTATATAATATAAGTCTCTGTGAAAAATTCCATATTGATGTTTGGTGCTGTAGGAAGATATGAAAACACCATAAATTCAGGATTATGGTATATTTTGGGATTAGGGAGAAGGCTTTAGCCAAGAATGTATATATCAGGTTTTTTCTATTTTGCTCCATGCAAAAGATCTTTAAAAGCTTTTCTTGATTTTTTGAGAGAGAATGTCCCTTGAGTAAAAGCAGTATTACTCATTTCACTGTTGTGTGAATATCATTCAGTTATATTCATGGTTCTTGTGACATGAATATATATTTTCAGATCTAGCTATTCATTTTACTGGGGTACTTCTTCTGATTGAAACCTTTTGTGTCTTTGCCTGTAGCTACTGTTGACCTCCATATAATTGTCATTGTTATTTCAAGATTTAAAAGGGAAGCAAAAAGGTGATGGTCTCTGAAAGCTTATGCTGTAAAAAATTGTATATCATATTTCATTTAATTATCTCATTTGTAGAACAGTCTTCGAACATTCACATACTGCTAGCCTTCTGTCACTCTTTCATCATCCAACAAAATAAACTGGGGAAATTTTTGTATTATAAACATAACCTTAAAATAGTTATTAAAAAAGCCCACCAACAAAAAAAAAAACCAACAAAAAAGTTTCTGTTATCCTTTAAAGAAGGGGCAAGATGGAATCCTGTGGAGTGATATCCAGTAAGACAGACCATGGTATGCACACTGAAAAATTATATCTAGTGTTACAACAACTAAATGTACATCCTGTAATTCACTGTAACGTATTTTCAAAGCTGTGAAACCTGTACTGGTGATCTCTAGGAAACAGATTTGTCTGTTAGCCAGCTAATTACCAGATAAGTGCCCAGAGCAAATACCTGCCATCTCCTTCATAAAACTGTGCTGTGCGCAGGGAGATAGATAGTGACAGAACCCCATCCTGAATTTGTCCACATTGTGCTGGTAGGTTCATTCTTTATTTCAAGTCATTACTTGGATGACTGTGATTTTTGAATTGCAAACTTCTTCTATTTAGAAGGTCTCTCAGTTCCATTGTGGTTGCAAGTTCTGACTGGAATGCTGTCTTGCATGTCCCTTGTGTTTCCAGCAGAGTGATTGACACCCCCCACACCTTATTACAAAGAAAAGAAAAAAAAGAGCTCAGAACCCAGACATCACACTATTTTTTAAGAAGTGTTGTGTCTGACTTTGAATGGCAAGTTATTTTGACAGTGCAGTGCTTGTGTAGTAGAAGCATACTTAGTCACTAAGTTTAATAGCAGCATAAAATACAAATAAGTAAAAAAAGTCAACACTTGGCTGGAAGCATTCGTAGGTAAATATAAAGAAACAGGCTAAAACAAGTGGGTATAATGAAAAACAGCAGAAGTCTGTGTTTTAAACATTTTGGAGGTGGTTTTTGGCTTGTGTTTTCTTGGTTGGTTGTTTCTTTTCTTATCGTTTCTTTTGTTTAGTTGAGCTTTTTGGTTGTTTCACTCCTCCTAAAAGTGTACATCAAAAAGGAAGTAATTTAATAAGCTCCAGTTACTCCACCTTCTGTCTAGCTTCTAAGTGTTTTATGAATTTTGAGGTCTGATTGAGGGAATAATCCTTAAAGACTGTTTGGGTAAGGAAAAAGGAGTAGGTAGGCAAGGGCCTACCTTTAGGTAGGAACATGGAAGAGAGCAGAGAGATGTCTGCCAAGAAAAACACCAGTGGAGCCTTACAGTAATGGTGGGAATTTACAGAGAGAAATTTGAATTATTTTATACTCTTAAATAGGAATATTCAACTTTGAATTTAATGTTAATTTAGGAGGAGGGAGTTCAGGATACATGTCTGTGTGACAGGGACAGAAGGTCATGATATGACATGTCATTCCAAATTTGTGTTCCTACTGACATCTCTGCCTCTGTTTATTAGGAGAGGCTGTATGGTCAGATGATATGAGAGAGGGGAGAAGCAGAAGGAAAAAGGAAGAGACAGAAGGGATTGTAGTAGTGATCAAGGCAAAAGGTAGTTGAGTAATGAGAAAGATGGGGTTTTTTTCTATGCTGACCAAAGGAATCAAACAGATCATGCAGGTGTTACTGGAAAGAAAAAAGATTTTGCTGCCTTGCTATGCAAGGCCCTGGTTAAAGATGGTCTCCATAAGGGATGGTAACTGGAAGAAACTGTCGTATGTAGTGCAGATGAGCTTAAGGTCAATCAATCCCTATATCCTCCCATTATTAAATGTGTTGTTTGTTTGTATTTGACTATGGTCCAGCTGCTAGGAGTATTGCTGATCTGATTTGACTGGGTCATTTGCAGTGATGTTGACATAAATTAGGAATTGGTAGCTGGAATGAGTTTGGCTCAGCATCAACAGAAATGGTCAGGTCCTGCACCACTTGGTCTGTGAGGAGAGACTGAGGGACCAGGTTTGTTCAAGTCTGGAGAAGGGATGGCTTGAGGACACCGACAAAGGCCAAGCAGTGCCTGTGGGAGGGTTGCTGAGAAGACTGAGCTAAATGCTTCACAGTGGCACATGTGGGAGGACGAGAGACTGGACCTAAGTTGAAATGAGAGGTTCAGACTGGATATGAAGGGAAACATGTTCCCCGTGAAGACGATCGAGCAGAGGAACAAAGACCCAGAGGTGTCTGGGTCTTTGTGAAGCTAATCCATCCTTGGACATTTCCAAAGCCCAGCTAATTAAATCCCTCAGCAAACTAGGCCATAGCTGACCCTTCTTTGAGAAGGAGGATGGACCAGATACAGTCTGAATTATCCCAGGATCCTATGAGAGGCACTAAGATAGTTTAAGTGACTACAGCTATTTGCAAGATACTTGCTTAATTTGTTTTATTGCTATATCTTCAGTTTTAATGATTTGGGGTTTACAGATTAATAATTCTAATCTTTGCTAAGACTCTCACCATTTGCTGAGAAATTAATAATAAATCTATATATCCTTTGGCTCAGTTATGTTCCCTCACTTATATATTAAATCATACAGTCATACATCCCACACAAACACACATGTATATATGCACACAAAAAGAAGAAACGATATGAAATTCCTTTGCAAAAGCGCTGGCTTATTTATTTTTTCAGTGTTTTCCATTTCTTAAAATTGGTGTTGGGAATTAGTGAATTCCTAGGTATGATTTACAGCTGATAGCATCTGACACAAGCATTCTTGTAGACAGCATTTTCTCTTAACAGCATAGCATTGAAATACATGGTGACAGGGATGCTTCTTATAGGAATTACTGTGTTAATTCCATTAGGAAAAAAGTATTTTCTATGCCATTTATTTTGTCAATTAAGGTCAGCATGCCACATTTGCAGAAGGCTGGTGGAACTTTTTAAGGAATAAATCAAAGGAGCTCTTTTAATACCTACAGAGCTAAATGTGTCTTCCGGAACTATTCAATAAAATTCAATTTACATATTTTTTGGATGTGTAATCTATGTGACCTTCAGTAACTGTTTGTTTTTTTAAATCTGAAAAATGCCTTCAAAGTGTAATAGCCCAGAATTTCAAATGGTGCAGCAGGATATGTAATGCATATTTTAACATGTTTTCTTTTAATTTGTCACACAGTCTTGTTGTGCATGACTATATAAAAGTCCATATTTTTAAAGCCAGTAGTACAAGTGTGTAATGTACTTGGTTGGGCTAAAAAATTCAGAAGTCTAATTTATCTTGAGATATGCTCAGCCAAGGAGTTTTTCTCAGCAGTTAGCTAACACTTCAAGCTCTAACAGTGCCCCTGAGCCATAAAAGAAATTTACATGTAAGAAATGTTTTGAATCTATTAAAACCTCAGCTCGGAGCTAAAGAGTTTCTCTCATGTCTTTGTTGACTAACATGAAGTGAGATCTTACAAAAAGCTAGCCTATGATCGACAGATGCCAAATCTTAGGTTTTGATGTGATTATGTATTTCTTTCATGCACAGTGGTTTAGTTCTGGGACTGGAGTTTCAGAAAGACAGCAATCAGTGGGTCTGTGGAAGAGTACACAAAATTTATTACTCCTGGCAGTCGTCAAGGCAGAATTATTCAAAAAATAATCTGAAATGCATTTGATCATACACTAGAAGTTTTAATAATTTATATTATACCTTATTAGCAAAGTCTTGTGTTTACTTTGTGACTGCCAAAACAAGATGAAAGGCTGCCTCCATGGAAATACAAGATGCTTAACTCAAAGTGTCTGTCTTTGCGTTTCAGTTTCATAATTTCCCTTCCTCCACTTATTTTGATTAATAGTCTATGGTGTGAAATCTTAGAGTACCTTTTCCTTCCTTTTTAGTGGTCCTTTTTAGTAAGAGCAGTGCTCCTTCTCAATAAGTCTACCAAAGATTTTATGGCCTATCTAGACTGAAACTAGTATAAACACATATTTTTGGAATTTCTTTACCTTAGGGTTTCCTCCAAGTATTTTTTGGTTAAAAGAGTCTTTGTATTTAGTTCTAAATTCCACTGAACTGACTCATTATGATAATCTTCCTTAGTCTTGCAGCTACAAAAGTGTGATTTCTGAGCTCAGCTTAAGAAACCGTTGCACTCTGAGTAATGATTGTGTATAGTAAATATCAGAGCTATATCAATTCAGAATATAACAGAAATGACATAAAGATTTCCTTGAAAAGCTAATGCACTGTAAATATTTTATCTAGAGGTACAAATAAGGGCTGTTCAGAATTAATACTCCTATGAAGTGAGAGCGCAGGGAGTGGACCAGTGTAAAAATGCTAGTTCAAAAAATGAGTTCTTTGCCTCAGCCCAGGTTTTTTACACCAAAGGTTCATGAAAGAGCTCCAATAAACTTGGTTCTCTGTAGAAAACTACCCTTCTCACAAAACATGAAAGATCTTTCCTGCAGGTGACTTGGATAGCTCTTCCAGGCACAGTGTATGGAAAGCTTTAGGGAAAAGAACAGGTATGGGAGGATTTCAGAATATGGTTCTACAGTATTGCAAACTCTGAAGATCATATGATAGCCCAAATAATCTCTTGTAATTTGCCTTGTCTACCCTAGAAGGCTTAATTTTAGTTTTAGTTTCTGTAGCTTCATCCTTTCCTCTCCTTCTCTGTGTGTGCAATATACACTATTGTATACTCCACCTGAAAACTAGTTCCTCAGACAGAGCCTACAGAAGCCCTTTTGCCCAAATAAGATTATATATGTAGTGTTTTTCACTAATACATCTGGTTATATAATACTTGTGTGTTAGGAAGAACTGCTTCTATTTTTGGCAGGCCCTTCACTCTTGTCCAGACTGCAGTGGGGGCCACTCAGACCTCAATTCAGGAGTATGAGAGTGCATTAACATGGTCAGCTTAACAAATTCCTCTTCCCACTGAGAGTTTTGTGCCATGTCCTACAGAGCTGCACAGCAGACTGTTAGGAGGAGGCATCCACCTGCAGGTGTCTCTGAGTGATTATCCCGGTTTTAAATGCTCTTGTATGAATCTTGGGAGGGGGACAAAAGACTGCCGTTTTCTAAAGGAGCCTTTCGTTTGCAGGGAACCAGATGTACCCTTTTTTTGCAAATACATGTTCTGTGACAATAATGAGGGAAATTTTCAAGGGAGCCAGTGGTATTACCCATGTGTCAGTGTTGCAAGGCAGAATTTTGGGCCAATCTAGCAAATAGTTTTTAGAAAATACAGATCAGATTAACATATTCTCTACTTTTCTTGAAAGAAAGTATTTGGCGGGATCATCTGAAGACATACGCATTATCAAACAGAAATGCAGTAGTGCTTTCAGTGGTAAGCTGTGAAGTGCATCTTTAAGAAAAGGGTCACTTCAGTTTGGAAATTGTGGGGGTTTTGTCCATATAAAAACAGTTTAATCCATGAGAAAATTTGTAAAGAAATCAGATTAGCAAGATAATAGGAGCAGTATGTCATGTATGCATCCATTGAAAGAAAAGCTTCTGGTTTAAATTTTTTTATAATCTCTTATATGAGCTGAGGTACTGTGAAAAACCAAAGTTTTGAGTAGTTTAGAAAATGTGACTACCAACAGAAACAAAAGAAAACAAAGGCATAGTGAAATTGTGAGAATTGTACCTCTAACCAAGTTAGGCTTCAACATTAATTAAATACTGTGAGATAAAATCTCATATATGGAAAGGAAATAAAAAAGTGGGGTTTAGTGTATCAGTATGATCATCTCATTTATGGGAAATATGATAAAGTAAGGAAAAAATTGGTCTCACAGGTTTACTGGCTGACTTAGATGAAATGGTACTGGGACAACTGGTCATAGGGCCAGTGGTGTTCACCACTACTGGAACTTTTTAAACCTTGCTAGAATATGTTTTGCCATTCTGTTTATGCAGCACTACCTAATACATATGCATTGCATGTTGCAATAGAGGCATAAGACAACAATATGGTAACAAAAAAAGGCTGCATAGCCTATGCATGATCAAAATTATACCAGCAAGATGAGAGTATTTGGTTTTATGTTGGAAAAAACAAAAGCTATAAAACGTAAATGAAATGCCAGTTAAATCACTACTGAAAACTACAGCACAGAAACATGAATGGGTGCATGAGACACTGGTGTGTTTAACTGTTCGTGAAGGGGAAAAGGAAAAAAAGCTCAAAACATTTTACAACTTGTAGCTTGTGTCTGGGACATTTTGCTGGCTACCCCAGTCTCGCAGATACAGGTAGGTAGGAACTGAAGCTGAGCATTGAGGAGAAAATTACATCCTTTATGAGGTACTGACCCTTTTTATCTGTTTGCTAAAGGATAGCATCTAGTCCTATGCAACTAAATATTCAGGACTTTTATCTTGTGGTGTAGAAATATTTAATTAGGAGTTGGTAGTCTGATTGTAAGCAGGCAAGTTTTAAGCCATGAATCAGTGAAAATAAATATCAGAAGAAATCAGGCCTTAGTTATAGTGATATTTTTACTGCCTTATTCATTATTTTAAACACTTTAGCCTTAGTGTTAATGTACCAACAATACAGGTAAAAGCTGGTCATAACCATAAATTATGCTCTGTAGATTAGTAGAGACTTATGAGACTTGCAAAGAGAAGAAAGACTTTATAATGTCTAGAAAGAATAAATTGCAAAGGAATTCATTTATAAAGAATCCTGTACATTTTCCAGTTTATTCTGCAGGCAGAGGTTAATCAGCTTTGATTTGGGAGGATAAAATAGCTGTGGCCAGGTACTAAAATTTCAGATGCCTTAGAAACTGATTGTAATTAATAACAGTATGAAGCAGTTTCGTAGTTTTTTTATGAAGGCAACATGTTCATCACAATGTAGACTGAAGTCCTGGAGTACTGCTCTTTCCGTGCCTCACACTACAAAGAACTACTACACCCCAATTTGCTTACCTATTGCCTTTCCTCTGTTTACCCAGTTGATGGTGTTCTAGGTGCAGTATGTATGAGAAGTCATCCTTATTTCATAGTTCGCTTGATCAGTAACCCTTTGCCTATGTGAACTGAGATCTAATTCAGCCATAACTCAGATGTTAGAATAGCACTTACCCCAGGCTGTCATTTGTCCCTTTGATGCTTACTTACCTAACCAGTAGTAATCATTATTTTCCTTCTGCAATTATTATAATGGAGCTGATTGCAGAAATGGAAAACAGGAGGCAGTAACAGACAGTTTGAATTGTACTGTCACACTTTTGTGGGCAGGCACCTTTCTTGGAGCTTTGATATTTCTTTGAGTTTGCCCAGAAATATGTTTGGTAAAAGAGGGAGCGGGCATCTGGTCTGTATTTTCATGTGGCTCTGTTTCAGCTGCTTGGAAATACAAGATTATCCAGATAGATACTTTCTGGGTCCCTGATTTGTTTTATATGACATGTGAAGGTGGGGAGGGGGGGAATTTTTTTTAACTGGAAAATTTCAAGCCAATTAGAAATCCAGCTGAACTTGGTTGAATTCCTGAAAGATTACTGAAATAGAGGGAAGGAAACAGAAAGTATCAACAGAAATACTAAATCTTATGATGCAACATCATTACATCTTTGTTTAATTACACCTTTCCCACTTAAACTTCTTGCAAATGTCGTTAGACTACAGTTGCAATGGATGCTTTTACTTTTGAGTATCTACAATACTAGCATGCTGAACTGATCAAGGTTGCAAGAGGGAAGAGATTTTTATTGTTTTCACTTGGATTTTCTGCTGAAATGGTGACTCACTATCTGTAATGTGCTGCAGTTAAAAGACCTCATATTCTTGGGGATCTTGGTGCTTGCAGTCAGGTTGAGAACGGTAATGGCAGGCACAGCAGGGAACTCAGATGCAATATGCTGAATGAGAAGGTGAGTGTTTTAGCACTCCTGAGGGTCAGGGGAAAGGAAAAGCCCTGTGGGAGGATTTTCAAGCACCACTGAGCTGGCACACCAGGAGACGATGATTGACTTCAGAAGAGCCCTGCTGCGCAAAGGATTGTAGTGTTGTCCCCTTTATCACTGGTTAGATGTTTCTTTTGAAAAAGCCAAAAATGGGAAAATAGTGAGATAATGTAAACCAAATAAAAAAGTCAAACAACTCTCTTTAATGACATTGGGGTCTGGAGATTTGTTTTTGTTACTCACAGCTTGATATATTTGGTGGATAATTTCATTAGAAATATTGATTTTATATGGCATTGATAAGATTTCTGTATGGAAAACTGATGACCTGATGATGATGATGCAGTGCAAGTTGAACTGTTGTTTGTCTTGAAAAGGTATATTAATTTGGACCTCAGTATAAAGAGAATGTTATTTTCAGTATGTGCAATCAGAAATACTTAACACAGTTTCAATCTTAATATGTGCATTTCTTCACAGGAGTTCAGATGTGCACCACAGAATGGCACGAACTGGAAAACACACCCTTCTGCTGACATCCCAGTGAAAACACCTCTCAGCTCGTGGATGGCTTTGCGGCTCCCATGGCAACAAGGAGGTGGACTGAAGATACTGTCTGCCAGCCTGGCTTTACTGGCAGTTCTTGTTATGTTTTACTACGGTGGAATGAAAACAGAACTGTGAACTGAATGAGGCTTTTATGAAAACAATAAAACTGCTGTTTAAAATCTTCAAAGGAAACACTTTTACCAACAATTTTTTTTTCTTTTAAAAAGATAAATTGGGCAATAATTCGTACTCACTCTATGCCTTTCCTGTCATTCAAAGGAGAAAATGTTAATAAGCTGTGGGGAGACCTATCTTGCCAAAACCTGAGATCCTTGTTTGGCAGAACAGTTTGTTGCGTCTTCCCTTTTCTTTTTTTCTAAAATGATGCAATGTTTGCATTGCATACTCTTTTCATAACTGCTGTATCAGGTAAAATTGCATGAAGTTTATAAGAAGTCTTTACATTGAGTGATATTGCTAATCTTTTATGATCAGAATATTTACAACTTTCTTCACTATTTTGCTTAATGCAGTGTGATGGTTTGATATGTGTCTTTTTACGACATACTTCTTTGCAGAATCAAACACTGCAAGGCCATTAAAGTTTTTCATTTGTTGCTATTTATTTTGCTGTCATGTCTGAAAGAATTTTGCCTGCCATCTTGCCTCTCTCAACTTCACAGTGAATCACTAGGCTTTCTTAATACAATAAGAATTATTTTTACATAGAAATAGTTTTAAAGGTATTGGGGTTTTATAATTGAATGGGAATATGTAGAGTTCTATTAAAAGATGGATTTAATACAGTCTATAGATTTAATACCATGCTCAGTGAAGGGTATGTGAATCTCTATGAGCTGTGCACTGGATCATGCTGTGTATAAGACAATATTGCTGTGTTAGTGGGGAGGTTGCATTGGGCACACTGGAAATTTCTAATTAATTTCTTCAAGCCATTTTTGTCATGACAGGATCTCCATGCATCTTAAGAGTGGGCTGGTCAGTTAGGGGCTGGACTCTGCCCAGTTCTTCCAGCAGCTAACTGCCTGATATTGTTCATTTGTTCATGCCTTTTCAGCTTTCTGAACCTTCATCCAAACTTCTACTTGCAAAGGCTGTATAAAATATTAAGAGCAGGAACTCTAAGGTTTATGGCTTTTTTGCTTTTGGGATGTTTGTGTGGTACCCAGATGGAGTGGAGCTGCCTACATGGCTGATTTAACCCCAGTAGGCAGCTAACACAGAGCCGCCCGCTCATTCACCTCCCCATGGAGTTGGGGCAAGAATCAGAAGAGGAAAATTGATAAAACTTATGGTTTGGGATAAAGACACTTAAGTAGGTAAAGTAAAAGCTGCACAGGCAAGCAAAGCAGACTGAGGAATTCATTCAGTCAGTACTTTGGCAGGCAGATGGGTAGCCATTCCCAGGAAAGCAGGGCTCCATCACACATAACGGTGACTCAGGAAGACAAATGCCCTCACTCCAAATGTGCCCTCTCCTTCCTTTTTCCCCTCAAGTTTTTATCGGTGACGCCATATGGTCTGGAATATCCCCCTGGTCAGTTGGGGTCAGCTGTCCTGGCTGTATCCCCTCCCAGCCCTTTGCGCATCCCTGTCTTCCTCACTGGCAGGGGAGCACGAGAAGCGGAAAAGGCCTTGACTCTGTGCAAGCACTGCTCAGGAACAGCCAAAACATCCCTATGTTAGCAAATCTAAAACATAGCCCCAAACCAGTGCCAATGAAGAAAATTAACTCTGTCTGTCCCAGCCAAAACCGGTGCACTGTCTCTACAGTGCAGATGAATAGTCCAGTAGTAAGAATGCTTTGTGCTTTATAAGCTGGGTGTGCATAATGGTTGCAGGCAATTAGTCGAGAAGTTCCACCATGATGTTCTCAGTACAGCCTGTAAATTATAACAACAGATGTAACTGTCTTCAGGAAATCAGGTATGTGATGACTCAAGTATTATACTTCTTATTGCTACCACTGAAGGTCATGAGTCAAGACTCAAAATTCATGAGATTTTAAAAAAATAAAAACCAAACTGTGCCCTTGATTTGCCTGTGTTTGATTTGGGGTTTTTTTCCATGCTTTTCTTTATGATCAGGAATATGTAACGATCAGTAATTTACATTTTTAACAAATCTGAGAAATTCTTAAAAAAAAAACCAAGAGCTTGACTCAGGGAGTTGAAATTTTCAGGAAAGTACCACAGATTGCAAGATTCTCAGGAAAACTACAGATTGACAAAATCATTATGTCTGAGCCAAATTTTTGCATGTGATGGGAATAAACTATGCAGATATGTTCTATGCCTCTAGCATTCTCTCTGTCAGCCACTCTAGCTTATCTAATCGTAGCAATTACAAATTCATTGCATCAGCTATTACAGAGATTTACAGAGCTTGTGATTTAGATACTGTGCACTTTAATGGGGCCAGCTTATTTCCTTAGAAAAAGTGCAATATACTGAAAGAGGCCAAAGAAGACTTTGTAAATGACATTGCCCGCAATTGCCTGCAGATGCAGTATATTCATAAACTGTCTTAATCTGACACGTAGGAAGTGTGGTTTGTTGAGTATTTTGTTATCTTCCTTTAGATTTTTGAGAGGGAGTTTTGACACTGTTATAGAGCAGTAGTGTGTTTGTCTCTTTTTTTTCCATTTATGTACAATTAAAGCTTTCAAAGTCTCTGAGCTGAACAAATTAGTTCTGGTGAAATAGCTCACCTGGACCTTCAGGCCAAGCCAAGACTGCATTGCTGCCTGGGGCTACTGGTGCAGGTTGGGAAGCCTCAGTGAGTGTAGAGTGAACTGCAGAAGTATATCTACTTCATGGAACAAGTTGACCTGAACATACTTGATCTGTGATTTTTGACCCCATTTGGCTCCCTGAATGTTTCTAACTGCCATGACAGTCAGCATTTTTAATTTTTTCCATTGGCATTATGTTTGAGGCCTACTTCCACCAAGGATTCTTTCTTTATAAACCATCAGTGTGGGTGAGAAATCTAGTGCACTCCAACTTACTGAAGTCATTGCAGGAGAAGTTTCCCCACAGTCAACTGATCCTACGTTTTCACATGCTAAACACACTCATCACTAGAGAACGTGCCTGCTAATAAGGAATCTACATTCAATGTCTTTTTTTTTTCAAAGCAAAAAAAAATATAATTTCCATTTCTTACCAAGAAAGCCTCAACTATTTTTCTTAAATATCTGTGGTAGCTCTGAGTTCTCTTTGGCTGTTTCCAATGAGGAATCTTGCAAACCACAGGACCCTGAATAGCAAAGACATCTTAAATCTCTTGGGAACAACATTAAGTACACACTTTATTTTTTACTTGTGCATTGTATGCTGGAGGACTTTGTCATTTAATCTTTTCATTGTAGCTTTCTCTTAATGGTATACTGGTTAAGAAAAAGAATATGAAATAGAAGTAGTGGTTTATGTAAAGGTAGTTCTATAAAGCAAGGGAGATAAAGAAGGAAAAGAAGGTACCTTTTGAGGAGAGTGCATTCACCTCTATCACATTGTTCCTTGCACATCTCTGAACATCTGACAGCTTTTGTTAATCTAGTTTCACTCCGCAGTTCAACTTCCCATATGGAAAGCTGGAGTGATTTTTGAATAACAGCAAGTAATATCTGAAGTGGCAGCAACTGGCAACTCTGACATTGAGCTTGGCTGTGGCCATTACCCAGAATCCTTCCGCTCTTCTTGAGAAGCAATTACAATTTCACAGGTTGGAATTAAAATTCCCTGCGGTATGCAGTAGAGTAACTGAAACTGTCAAAGTGATTTCAAGCTGCTAATCTCTCGCTGCTCGAAGAGTGAAAATAGAGCCCCTCTTAACCAGGCACAGATCTGACAACTTAAAAACTCCAGCCTTCCACTACGTTTAAATACATATGGAGAGTGGCTTGATCTGCTCACAGAGGATATCTGTAAAGATGTTATGTCTATGAACATTTGTGTGTTATTAACAAGTCTATCTTTTTCAACTTTTAAGACATGTGTAACTTCAGGGACTAAGATGAATATAAAAGAAGTCTTACTCAAAAGCTCTGAGAATTTGGAGGAATGAGTAGGCATGTGCCTGTTTCTGTGAGGCTTATTAAAATCTTTTTTATGTCTCTTTGAACATGTATTTTTTGCTAGAAAAATTGCTTGCAACTTTCCCAAATTTTATTTTCACATATTTATATCCCACATTATATGTTGTGTGCACCATGTTTGATTGTGTGGATAGAAACAAAGAACATTTAGAAATCAAAAACAGAGTTAAAAATTGAGGGGCTGTATGGCTAGGGTGCAAATCAAAAAATATAAGGGCAAAAGCTGCAGAGCAAGTTTGAACTAGGAGACACAGCCCACAGAGTTGGGGACTGGCTGCAAAACACCACTTGACTTGTTCAGAGTCAGGGTTCATCGACTAGATAATTCAAATTAGAATAATTGCTGGAAGGTGTTTGTACAAATATCATTAAATGTCTTTTAGTTCCATGCATCCTTTTAACATTCAAGTGAATGTTTTTTGTCTTTAAATGAAGGTGCTTCAGTACCTGGTAGAGGGGAGATGAGTTATGGATAGCCCTATTTTAATTTTAAAGAAGCCTGATACAAAAAAAAAAAATCATGTCACTACACCTGCTGGTATCCCAGAGTCTGTTAATTCCCACTTGGGAAACTGTGGTTGTGGACTTGGGTCATTAATGCTGTCCATTCACATCCCATGAATGGATAAAGAGTAATATTTGAGAATCTTTTTTCAACAAGCTTTATTTTTTTGGAAAATACTTAGCAATTATATCCATTCTTCCTGAAAAGCGGTGTTAACATGATGTTTTATAGAGGACAGTCTGCCTCACTGGTTGTAGGTAATGGAGTGAATTTCCATGTTGGTGACCAGAGTGTGATGCAGATTTGTGCCTACAACTTGCATGCTTTAAATGTCCCATCTGTCTTTGAGTGTGAAAACAGGCTAGTTGTGCTCAACTGAGCATAAAATATTGTGTTTACTCCCTTCCTGGGTAGTGTTTGTGGGGAGGGTTTACAAGTGTTAGTTGGCAATGGGTTACAGATTACAGGAGAAGCTTGGAGATGATAAAACACACCAAAAAAAGGGCCATGATTGTTTGGCACATAGTAGGAGTTGGGGATCTGAGAGAAATTAATGTGATGGAAACATGACATGATGGGAAATTTAACTTTGCATAGTTAGGATTTCATTATAGTGTAATCTGAAGAATAAAACTTTTATGGTGCTTGGAAGGCTTTGCAGCACAGACACCCTTCCCAACTGCTCATAACTCTTGAGCTTACTGTGGTGTGTTAGAGCAGTCTGTTTCACCACACTAGTGTCACAGCCGTAGAAAAGCAGTCCAGCTCACCTGGCCTAGAGATGCGAACTTGGCACATACAGTTTTGTGGAGGAGGCCATTCCAACTCTGTCACCTCTCACCCTGCTTTGTCAGAGTATTACATGTCTGTCTCATTGCTCCATAGGGAAAATGAGTAAACTGTGACTAGCAAAGAAACTTGCTCAGTCCAATGGCATTCAGTAAATAAGTCATGCTATTTAGTGGTTGCAAGCTTTGACTACTTGTTTGGTTTTGAAGTACCTCCATTCCATTGTGAGCTCGCATTCAGTCTTATCCTTTCTTCCAGCTACTTTCACCAAGCTATTAGCAACTCATTTTAGGGAGCCCCCGGTCGTCTAGTGGTTAAGGACATGGCGCTGTCACCGCCGAGGCCCAGGTTCGATTCCTGGTCAGGGACCTCCCTGGGCAGATGGAGCTCGTTAGCCCTTA
>JAWWES010000081.1:59546107-59576393 GCA_035583135.1 Lophotriccus pileatus | reverse complement strand
GCGCAGGCTCGAAGGCCTTATCTGCATATGCGGGTAAGGACCTTCCCCGGCTCTTCGTTCGCGAAGACGGGCCATAAGCTATAAGCAACTCATTTTGCTTTATGGAAGATGACATATCTTCAGAAGGGTAAGTACTAGTCTGAGCAAGGTGGCTTATTCTGTGAAAACAATAATGCTACTTCTCCAGTGGAGCTGATTTACCAGAAGTATCAGTGCTTGGAAGCTATTGTGTTGCAGTGTCTGTCCTTTAACTGTGTGGTGTTTGGTTGCCACAGCCTTTTGGGTATGTCAGAAACTCAAATTTCTAGTAAGCAGCATTAAGAGGCCTCTTCTGTTATGCTATATTAGTTTTAATCTTGCAAACCCCAGAAACGTAGTAATTCGAGGCAAGAGATACGTCACTGATGTCAGTTGAAAGTATAAAATTTGATATTCGCTAGTGGCTTTATGAACCATAAAAGTCAAAAACTAGCAATCGCTAACTATAAGATCTCTGCACAAGAGATTATAGAGGTCTGCGTGTGCGTGGTCTGCAGAGTGTTGGTGTGAGACTGCAGAAGGAAACAAGTGAGCAAGTTACTGAGTCAACTGTACAGATAACCAATAACAGAGAGAAGGATGTTCCCACTCAAGGGACAGCTTAATCTCCAAGTATTATGGTAATATTAAGGAAATTAAAAAAGACAGATAGCAGCTTGGTCATGCTGCAGCAGCATTAATTCACTTCTGTCCTGCTTGGATTGTTTAGTAGGCAAAAAGGGCAATCTGAATGACATTCGCCAGCAGAAGGATAAAACAGAGCCTAACAGCAGTTAACAGCCTTGGATGTGTGAGAAATAAATTGCTTGGTACAAATTTCAACCTCCTTCGCTTCCGTATCTTCTCCCGATGCTGCTCCAAAGAGACACCTCCTTTTTTTAATTTGGTTTTCTTTGGCATTTTTTTCTGCAAACACCTTTTTTATTGTACCTTTTTATTTTATCTGACTCTGAAACAGTACTTACTGAAAAAGTAATTCACTTATGCTTTTGTCCTTAAGATCAAGCTTGTTGGTGTTTTGTTGCATGCCGTGTGAGCCTGCATCAACCGGTGTCTTCATTGTAGGAGGGGTGGGAGTAATTTTTGTATTGATTTGAACATAAAATGGAAGTTTTCAGTTGATTTTTGGAGTACTTCGAGGGGGATCAAGAAAATCAAGCTTTGCTGGCAATCAATTTAATATATTTACTGTCTTTATCTAGAGATTTGCCAGTATTGCATAATAAAAATTGTTGAAGCTAACTAATCTAAATCCACTGACAAATTTCCAGTTTCCACCAATTTATAGTGTCATTAAAATCAGACACATGGATAATTTGATAGCCCTGCCCCAGCATAAATCTGCTGTAAGAATCACTGCTGTAGGTCAGTGGTATTATACATTGCTCTCACCACGTCCTCCATAACATCTGCTGGGCAAGAAGAAAAACAAACAATAAGCAGCAGATAAGAGGCAGTTTCTAAACTTTGTAAAGAAGTGTCTGTCTTGAGCCTCAGTACAAATATTCATATTCAAATGTTGTAGTTCTTTTCATTCAGAAAGTCTGTTTTAGGATAGCTATCAGCTGTATTCCAGCATAATAAGTTTTCCTGCTATTGTAGAAGGATGGAGGACCTCTTCACTTCTGCTACCCCGTAGCAGCAGTGGTCCACCACTGTAGAGGTGGATGAGCCTTATATATGTTGTATGTCAAACAGTGGCCGAGTTTCCAGGGCCAGCCCTTTGCCACCTTTGTTTCTTTCCACAGTGTTTGAGAGACATTTGCTCACCACATATCCTGCAGAAGCCTTATGTTCTCTGATGTCCTTTAATGAGCTCAGAAGCTCTTGTGAGTATATTCTACAGAAATCCAGGATTACAGTTCCAGCTTTCTGAGTCACAGCAGGGACAATAAGCTATTTCAGCCTTTCACATCAAAGCTGTTGTCATAAGAGGGTTCAATAGTATATTTCCTGTTCTTGGTTCAAACAGTGCTGCAAAAGTTGAGTCATCAGCATATAAATACTTTCTTGGCCTCAAAATATCTGATCTCTATGTGTGTGTGTTGATTAGCTGCCCATTTCATTTCTCTTTCCACACTTATTGACTCATCTAAGAATAATGAAATTGGGTTGCTGCCAATCATACTACATATTGGTTCAAATGTAGGAATGCTAAGGCAACTCATAAATATTATCTTATCTGCCAGGAAATCCATGAAACTGAATTCCTAGTCATTCCCATTTGCAGCAGTAGCTCAAGCAAAAGACCTGGAATAATGGCAGTAATAAAGTCTAGTCCTGTGAACAGTCTTGCACTGTGCTCTCAAATGGTGTGCTTGTGAGCAAAGAAATTAAATGAAAGTCTGCTTCATGGAGGGAACAGGGTTTATTCTGTTTTCTTGAAATGTTTATCAATCTGGTCCAAACTCACTTGACAGGTAGAATTGACAAGGTCTTCTTGCTTAAAAAAAAAAAAATGATAGTGCAGTAACTAGTCTGATTTTCCAATTGTCAGAGTTCAGATATCTGAACATGCTCTTCATGTTTCAGGCATAAAAGCAAGCTGGTGTGATGGCCAAAGAAAGCGTAAAACTTGTTCTCATCTTTTCTGAGGCACTTCAGAGTTGGTTGGAAAGCAAAAATTTTGGCTGTATGAAAGAGCAGTGCTATAGACGATTCTTTCCGTACCTTGTAATTGTCAGTATGGGACAAGCTTTAAATAAAACAAAGGAAGAATTTTAAATAACTATATTCTGTTGTGCAGTATGGATTTTAAAACTACATTTTAAGTGTTATATTCATTAAAAGGCCAACTATGGTATTTTGATTTTATGGTGGGGTTTTTTTAATGTTATGTTTTCCTCAGCTCTTGGCAGATTAAACATTTTCATTTCAAAATAGAATAGCTGCAACTCATATGGTACTCTCACAGGAACAAATTTTGAGTCACAGTAGTTTCTATGGGCTGAAACTAATTTCCCAGACACTAGAATCAATGTGGCAGCCTCAGGAAGTAAGTGCAGTGGTCCAGCGAGATTTAAATGGAGGATGCTGCCTTTCTGATCTACCTCCTTCTGTCAACAGCTCTTGCTTGCACCAGCAGTAATGTCATGACACTGCCTGAAGAGAAGTTTGGTTGGCTCATCCAACTGAAACAGTGTTTTGGTGGGGCTCGTTTTGAGATGGCTCACGTTGCTGTGAGCATCTTTGCAAGGCAAGGGCTGATTTGCATTGGCTCGAACTGCCAGAGAGGATTTTGTGTGTCTTACAAACTGAACTGCCTCTTGCTGGTAGAGGCTTTGAAAAGGTCCATGGTGGACACACAAATATGTGACTGAAAACAGAGTAGTATTGCACAAGCACTGTGGAGCAGAGCCATAAACTTGTTGTTTGAAGACCTTCACACAGCTTTAGAGGTGAGGTATGCTGGGGAACTGCAGAGCTGAGGTCACAGCCCACAGTGCAGACAGGATGTTGCTAAACTGCAGGATTTACTTCAGTGATCTTTTATGAGCAGCTCAGGATTAGTGGATCATAAAGGACATGTAAAGTTTCTGGTAACCTGTCCTCTGCCTTAGGCTAGCAACTTCTTTTTGATATCTAGAGGTACATACATAATATGACTTTTTTTTCCCTTTTTTTTTTTCTTTTTTTTTTTGTTTTTTTTTTTTTGTTTGTTTTTTTTTTTTTTTTTTTTTTTTCTTTTTTTTTTTCTTTTTTTTTTTTTCTTTCTTTTTTTTTTTTTTTTTTTTAATGGAAGAGCAACATGCTGGTTGCCTCCAGGAAGTGCTGTTCATGTGGGTAGAACAGACTTCATCTTTCAGGACTCCCAATCTGTCTCTTTTGGTAGCTGTAGAAATCAGTTTAAAAAAACAACTGGCAAGTGAGTGGGTGGTTTTGGTTGTTTATAGTTTGGGGGATTCTTTTCTCTTGTTGCTTATTTTCCTGATGCACATGCTGCTAAATTTCTATTTGTTAAGGAAGTTCAAAGGAGGAAGAAGTAAGTTCTGCGTCATTTCAGTTTGCCTTTGTGCTTAGATCTGGTCAGAGCCAGCCAAACTCTGGGCAGTCACAATGTGAGCAAACATAAAGCAGATATCTAGAAAAGGACTTGGAGCTTTAAAGTCACATTAAGGCTTTGTTATAAACTTCTGCTTTGAAGACTTGCAGTATGACACATGAAAAAAATGTTAACTTCCATCAAAGGCTCTCATGAGATTTGTTACCAAATGTTAGCAAAAATTCAGCAAAACATTTCAAGGGGTACAATTGAAAAGTTTCTATCATGCTTTTGATGAAAACATCTTTAAATAGCCCGATTAGTGTAAAGGAGGAAACTCTGTATGTGCACCAGAGTGATATTAAATGCAAGTTTGTTTTCTGAGACCATTTAGGAAAACAATGACTTTCAGTGAGAGCTCAATGGAAATATGTGAGAATAGAAATGGTCTTTGCTTGATGTTCTGTCCAGTGCTCCCATAGTATGTGGAAAGCAAGTGACTAGACATTTATACTGTGAAACACCAGGGAAAAAAAGAGCACTTTATGATAGTATTCTTAAAGGAGTATTATATTTCTAAAACTACATTTTTTTGCAAGTCTTCCCCCTTAGCTTGCACTCACGTAAGAGTATATACACCAGTTGTATATGTATTCTGATATTTTTCTTTCTGCTGTTCATTCTGTAGCCAGTGGTTTGAGAAGGCTTGCTTGAGTTTAGAAAGAGGACAGTTAGGTTTAAGAAGCAGTACTGTGTCTTGTTGTAAAGGCTCTGAAATTCACTCGTTTCAGTTTCTTGAAACAAATGTCCTGGTTGGGGCCTGTAAGAGAGAGAGAGAGAGAGCTGTCTCCCCTGCCCAGGCCTGCTTGCAAGACAAATGGCTCCATTGTTTCTGGAGTGTGCAAATATCACCGGTCCTGGGAGGTCAGGATTGCACACACTGAGAGGTTGCTTAAAGAACTTGGATGAAATACACATAGAAGATTTTAAAGATAAGGAGTCAGTAATGGTAAGGCTTGTGTACTCTTTCACCATGTTTTGGTGGTACAGTAAAAACACAAAGCACTGAGGTTGTGTAAACTTACTCATTCTGCTAGATCAGAATATGTCAACCAGCTAACATTCTACCGTAGGCTTTGTGCCACATAAGGTATCATTTTTCCCTCCACAGCCAGCCTAAAAACCTAAGGCTGCCATAGGCTTTCTATCGTTTGCAGAAATGCAGTTATGTACTTATGCCTTACGTGATCCACGTGTGTTGTAGGTGACCTGGTGGGTGTGGAAACAGCAAGCTGGGAGACTGCACATGTCTGAGGCTGGGGTGGGACTATGTGAAGCTGGGCTGTGAAGGCTTTCCAGAGGACTGTACAACTGTTCAGGAGACGGGGCCTAGGGTAAGGCTGAAGGTAAGCTGTGGAGTAACATGTAGATTTTTAATTTTAGTGCTATAAAGAAGATGATTTTTATTTCCATTGTAAAAAAAGGAGTTGCCACAGACATTAGGGCTTATATAGCAGCCACCAGGCTGATCAGATATTACAAAAAAGCACAGCAGTGCTGGTGAGCTGGTGATCTTTGCTTTGGCTGTTGCTGGTATTGTTCTGCATTAGGCTGAAACAGCTCTTCACAGAAGATCAGTGATCATGGAGTTTTGGCAGACTTCTCAGTTTCTTATGTTCTGACTAAAAAATCTTCCTGATGTATTTTATATCACTGCCTGTTGCTCTGACCACGTACAGGAAATAAAAAGCTTTGTGCTGTTCTTGAATTACACAGATGGTTTCCACTGTGTAGTGTCCTTCATAATTAGCTGTCATAGAATTGGAACAGAACCATGCTAAAAAGTTTGGCATCTTAAGATGCCATATGATCTTGTAAGATTTTGGGAGGACAGTCTTCACCTCAGCCTGCCACCCTTAGCCTTAGGAGGGGAAACTTCTCTCTTTTGTCTTGCGTCTTCTGTACTGTGAATTCCCCCTTCGGTTGTGTCTACTAGAAATGGCATTTTACCAATATGTGGGACCATTATTGACTTTTATATTGCAGACAATGAAAAATCACTGGCAAACAGACTTCATTGTTGTGATGGTTGTTTGGTGTCTACTTAAAATGCAGTTGTATGAGTTTTAGTGACTTGTCAATGTCCGCACTTAGCATGAGACTCTCTAGACAGCAGTTGCAGCTGGAGATAGTTGTCAGAATGCGACAATCTTGACGGCAGAACTGAGTGGGCTCATTTAATTCCAATGCAACAAAGTGATTTAAGGGCCTGGTTCCCTCTTATTTTGAAACTGGATTTATATGACTCAAGAATTCCTACATTGACTACATTCCTGGGGTACAGAGGCAGCACCAGAACTGTATGCAAAGTTAGTTTTTTGAAAACTCACATTTTTTGATACATCTGCTGATCTCATATTTTTTTTTTGTCCACTAGACAGGGCATATTTTCATAATTTTTCTTTGCAAATATACAGAGTATAAAATTCTAATGTATGTTTTAAATGAAAGCTTAAATCCTTCTCTCCCTATTATTTTATCACTCCTTTTGTTTTTCATTTATAAAGTCACTGCAGACAGATTTTTTTTTTCTGATGTGTGTTTTCTGGCCTTTTTTTAAGGGCTTGGAGGAAGGGCAAAAATAGTTAATGTAAGAGAATGATTTTCATTCCACTAATGTTGATTCACTTGGCTCATAAGCAGAGGTTATTGCTTTGTTTACTTGGAAAGAATGAATATCAACACATAAATAATCAGCTGAGAACTAGATTTGCAGGAGGGAGAATTTTCCTAGTCACTTTTCTGTTAATTCAAAGCTATATCTTTTAAAACTGATGTAACTCACAGCCTTATGATGATCACATTACTTTCCCTCAGGAGTAAACAGACAAAAGTGTCTGCTTAGTTTCCAAACTAGAGAGCAGTTGTTGCCTCAGGTACTTAAATTTCGATAGAAAAAAAGCTTTCCATTGCTCTTGTAGCTGTACATACTGAATGTATCAGTGCACCTGGGGACTTCCATGCCAGCTTTTGCAAAGTACCAGGACCTCCTCTTCAGATAGACATGGAAAAACAATTTACTGAACAAGCCTCCCGAAAGTGCTTTTCTTCAGACAGTCTTTCACCTAGCTAAAGTACTCAGGCCTGATGTGCTATAGCTGGAAGGAACTAACTATATCATATAATTTCTGAACTCTTCTTTTCACTCTTGGAAAGATATGTAACCTAACAGGACAACGGAGTCGACCCTTTTTTCAGGCCCCATTGCGGTGCAACACTGAAATCTCCTTCTGGAAAATCCTCTTGGGCTAATACATTGCAATCCCACTTTTCAGAGTTTGCAAAACCTTGTTAACAGCATCCCACAAAATCTGAGGTCCCAGGGACAATTCCTGTCCTTCACTGCTCAGGGATTGCATAATACTCAACAGCAGTAAGAGAGTTGTCCAGGAGGAAGGTCCAGGCCACTGGTCATGTACGTCATCTGCATCCTTATCTGTTTCAGCAACAGAACTTGGTTTTAAAATTTATAATGGGAACTGTATTACTTACATTATGCGTAAGTCATCAAATGCTTTTATCAGCTACTTCAGCTGTTTCAGATTGCAAGTATGTTTTTGGGCTATGTACATCCAATGGGTATTTGTATATCAGGTTTTCATAACACTGGAAATAGATACAGAAGCAGATTCATTTTCTGCAAACTGCTTGATGTGAGAAAATTATGCTTGTAGTTCATGCTGCTATAAAAGGTTGCTGTGACCTGGAAATATACCACTTAGCTTATCACTTTCCAAGTTTAAAAGAACTAGCTGTCAGAAACAGAAACTTACTCTCTGCTTGCTTTTAAAACATTTTGCAGAATGCAAAATGCAGTGTCAACAGACTTTGGATGCTACACAGGAACACTTAAATAAATACAAGTAACCAATCATCACACTGGCTTCCAGATATTTACAGTAATAATGCCGAAATCCCTCCTTAAGACCTTGGATTTCTATACCTAGTGAAGCAGGAGGTGCCAAGAATTAAGTAACTTCGAGGATAAGAAGCTGGAGACAGAAGCTGTAACAGAGACAAGCTCTAAAAGCATATCTTAAATGCACTTGGGGCATTTGGGGGTGAGGTGGAGTTGTTTTCTGTGCAGAATACCTGAACTGAATTGCTAGGTTTTGAGTCAGCAGGGCATTACCAACATTACAGCTGAATGTATTTTCTACCCAGATTGAGTCAAATGGAAAACCAGCTTTAGTTGTGTAATAAGAATTGCATGTGATTAGTAAAAAAAAAAAAAAAAAAAAAAAGAGATCCTCTTGAGTTGTGTTTTCATAGTGGGAAAATATTGGTCCTTTCTGGTGGCACTTGAAACTGGCCAGAGCCTCTTGTTCAGATGTTTCTGGACATAGTTCAGGACAGAAATCCTTGGGAATGATTAAGCCAAAGAGAGTTTTTTGTAGGTGGACACTTATCTGAGTTACCAGTAAACCTACTGTTTAATGCTAAAATGAAATCACTGCCAGAACTGTGCTGGAACATTCCACTTTTAATTACTATTCAATTATATTAAAAAAAAAAAATCTGGCCTTAGACTTCAGCTTGCTGAGTGGGACAGAAAAGGCTGAGGCATATGCAGAGAGAATCAGTGTGATACTTTTTTCCCCATTGTTTTGAACTTTGTATTCATTTGCATGTGACATTGCAAAGCATGTATGTTAAATACTGCCAAGTCATGACTGTAACAAATCTGCACCTACTTGCACATAAGGTGGTCAGAAATCAAGCATGGGAATATTTACTCCCTGCAGACTGTTGGTAGTCTGGCAAAAATATGAGTACACACCCTTATCCAGAATAATGTTAGGGCCTCATTCATGTTTAGCTGAATCCACTTTGGAAAAGGAAATACCTTGTGACATTCTTCAGTGGCCTCTGTGGACAAATAAATAAAAGATTTAATGGAGCCTTCACAGTAGGATATTGGCAACTGATGAGGACTCTGAGGACTGAGTTGTATAAATTAGGCAGAATCGGGATATTTTCAGAGCTCCATAAGGGATGAGGAAGAGGTCTTTCATCCACCCAAGTTCCTGGGACTGTGAAGGGAAAAAAAACCCTGCACCATGTTTGGCACAGGGAACAACTGTTTCCCATGAGTGTTTTGAGGCTGTACGTGTACATCATATGGTCTGGCCTTGTTCCATCAAACACATTCCTCTGAATTGGATGTTAGATGGTAACAGCTTTTAATATGTCAGCAGGTAATTAATTATGATAAATGTGCAAGTTCTCTTTTGTCTCAATAGGCTTGTGACTAAATGTGTCTATTGTCTCGATAGGTTCATGTGACTAAAAATATTCTTATTAAAGGTCTGCAGTAGTAATGAGCACTGCAGCAGTATACCACACTGAGTCACTGAGAGCTGTGCTGTCAATTACCTGTGGATTAAGGACCAATGCGATTTTAACCAGATCTCTTATGACCTGAATGGAAAGCCCCAAAGGGTTTTGTGGCACTGCCTCTTACAAATGCTCCGTGGCAGATCTGTTTTTAATTCTTATTCTTTCCCTTTTTTCCTCTTTTTTTCCTTAATTTTTTGAAAGAAAAACAAACTTCAAAGTGATAGCCTAACTTATGATTAATATGCCTTACAGTATGTATCCTATGACTTTTTTTCCTTGTCCCATCCATTAGTCTGCACTGCAGTTTCTGCACCTGGATGCTGGAGGGAAGGAGGGGAGGAAAGAGGTAATGCATGCCAAAAAAAAGTAATTGTGATGATAAGAAGTTTTAGCAACCTGGAGAAAAAATCGTTTCCCTCACAATTTTCCAGCCTCTTTTGGCTTTCATGCTACCCTCTCTTTGTTATTTGTGTGTGGGCACACACACACATGTGTGTGTGTGCATGCGCATATTAAGCACATCATTATATGTACAGAGGAAGGTTCTTCACTTCAACACATCACGAAGAACTCAGAACCACTTTGTCAACATAAGTAAACTATTAGACTATCCACAACTGACATCTTTGAGGTCATCTTCTGTAGCCAGAATAAATTTCTCTTTAGCAGTACAGATGGATACTAAGAAAGCCAGCAGATGCATTGTAGCTAATCAGAAAGAGACTCAGCAGGGTAACTAAAATCTCTGCTAGAATTCATATCCCTTCACGGAGTTTAATTAAAGAGATTTGTGTGCATCCTTTTGTTTTATCTGTTGCCAGTGTTTTGTCCCCTATTGTGGCAGTTCCTTCAAATAACCATCAATTTGCTGTGATAATCTACTGAGGGGAATGAGCAGCACTGTTTAATTATATAAAAATGATAATGAGCTTTGGCTGTCAAAGAGTTAAGGAGCTGCTGCTGGCCACTGGAATACAAAACAGTTGGTGCCAAAGGGGCCCCTGGAAGTCTGTGACACTTCAGACTTCATTGCTGAGCAGCAGTAACTGGCTTGAGCAAGCAGCAGGCCAGTGGAGCTTCCTTTGGGGAGAGAGAACTGAATTATTGAGCAGCCTCCTAACAGCAGGAAGCAGAAAAGGCATGGACAGAGTTCTGTTTCACACCCCAGCAAAAATACAAGGCAATAAAAAAAAATAAAAGATCTCTTGTCCTACATAGCCACAATGCCTTTGGCACTGTACTCTGTTCCTGATCCTCATGGCAGAAGTTGGAGTTTGGGCATAACCAGGTGTCATCTGGTGCCATATTACTGCGGGAGGTAGGAGAACTTGGGAGAATGGGGTTCTGGCTGCTGGGGAAATCATGAGCCAAGGTACAGATAACTCAGATAGGCCTGTGCTCTACCCAAAAGTAGTGGAGATTCAGGTTTATCAAGAGAACTCTTCTAAGAGGCGAAAGCTTTCTGTTTTCAGGCCTTTTTTTCCCCAATCCTTTTTTTTTTTTTTTTTTTAGCCAAGAGGTAAATAAAATCTTATGTAACCATCTTATTTTGCATCCAAACTACTTAGTCACTGAAGCTGTTGTTTTCCCTTTTCTGTTTTCTCTAGCTGGAATCATGCTGAGGTAAGCATGGGGCGGGGAACTTTGTAAAACAGGAACAGCAGTGGAGCACAGAAGGAGAAATTGCTGGAATCCCTGTTTCTTAAGGCAGAGAACCGAATCCCTGGAATTCAGCTTAATATTATGTGAGTGACTACCATGTGCTTCGTGTCCTGGCTAATCACAGCACTAATGAACTCCCGAGGTATATAGTGCCTGCAGGGGCCTACAGGCCAGGTCCCCAGGCATAGAGCCACTTGACTGGAACGTGTACGGTGGAGCTGGAGAAAACACACACCCAGAACCAAGGATGTCTGTGAAGGCAGTGAGATGTGGCAGGGCCTGCAGGGTTCCTTCTCCCAGTGCATGGCCTGGCCACACCACTGCGGGGGCAGAGGTGTGGGAAGGCAAGGGCATAGGCACAGTTGAGGTAAGCGGGAACAACCTGTGGCAGAGCAATATTGGAAGTCTGACGTGAACAGGGCAGTGGTGGTACCGCTCCTGACTGACACTCCTGCACCACTGACCCACAGAAAGTGGAAAACACTTCGAGGAGCATTCTGTTTTTACCATGGTGTGTGTTGATTTTATGTAAGGAAGGCTGCCAAGCGAAGGGTTAGTACTGAGTTGATAAGGGATGCAGTTTTGCCTTTATTGAAGTATTCATCCTACACTACACTGTGCTGTGTATTGGTATTTAAGGTAAGTTTACGTTAGGAGCATTTCACAGGTGTGGGACTACAATCACTTTATTCAGGTAAAGCATTTTTTTTTTTTGTTAGGGATGGTCTTTTAGACACTGGCCCCTTTGACCAGATCCTTTGTTTGATTCTACAAATTTCTCAAAAGAGCAAATGAGCAGATGTGTCATCTTCCTCCCTTCCTTTGCTTATACTCCACACCTCCTCTCTGCAACTGTATATTCATACCATCCATAACAGGATCATTGACCCACTTTCCCTTGTTGCCCCTCCCTGTGCCACTGTCTCTAAGCTTATATTTCATTATATTCTCCACCTTTATCCTTCTTTCATCCCTGTGGGCCAGACAATGCTGTTCAGCCCCAGAACCATGGAACTCTTTTGGCACTGGCTCCTTTGTGTTCCAGTGGCAAGCCACAGCAATGCCTGCATGGCCAAGGCATGTTATCATTTTTACACAAAGAGTACCATGCACCTTTCTCACTAGGAAAGGTGTGAATCTGAATTACTTCCTCCTCTTTTAGCCTCGCTGTTTTTGACATCCCTTCTATGCCTTCCATTTACAATCCAGTTTCATAAGTTCATTCTGCATGCCATCTATGCAATACATCCTTCTCTCTCTACCCAGACAACTACAACTTTGCTGTTACAACTTCAGCTCTTGTTATCTTATGGATCAATCACTGTACTCATCCCATCATAAATTTGACAGATGTACCATACCAATCCCCAGTGCTCTTGCAAAGATAACTTTCCCAACGCTTAAGTTTAACCATGTTGTCTGTTCTCTGTGCTTTCCCATTGCCTTGCTCCAGAAACTTAAGCTACTTGTTTTCACTTCAAGGCTTACTGTGACCTGTCTCCTCTCTACCTATAATCACCTCCTCAGTACTGAAGAGTTAGCTTCCACCTCTGATAACACACAGTCCTTGTCTTCTCTGATCACTCATTTCATTTATAAACATTTTTCACGCTCAGAAGGACCATCCTGTGAAGCTCTGCAAAGCAGGTTCTTTTATCTCCTATCATCCATTCATAAGACTCTTCCTTTCCACACTGATTCTTAAAAGACTTCATGGCTGGCTGACATTTTCTTATTTTACTCCCCTCCCTGGCCATTCTGCCCCAATATTGTATGCACGGGCCATAAATTCTTTGGGATTGGGGCTGTCACGCTATTCTGCCCAGGTACAGCACATAGCACAAGGGGAATATGGTCTGTGAAATGGGCTCCTACAACACTTCAGTAATAAATACTTAAGCAAAAGGAGTGCACCTGTAAAAGCAAAGCACTATAAGCGTAGTAGCACAGCAAAGTTGTCACCTTCCCCCTTGGTGAAATAAGCAATCCATGAGAACAGCAGAGTTGCTGATATGTTTATATCCACACTTGGCTCATCCACACTCAGAAGAGATCACATGTCTTTCTGCTCCTACATGACACAGCTCAAGCCCAAACCTGAGGGTGTGAGTTTTAGTGACATCACCCAAAAGATACCTGTAGCTGGGCTGTGTATTGGGGGAGATATCCGTGAGCTCTGCAGCACTTGCAAACACAACTAGTGCATTTAAGGACTTGGCAGCTGGCCCCATTGCCATGCTGATGAAAAGGATGGTGTAAGCACACCTTCATCTATTGCAGCACAGTTTCATCAGCTTATCTCAAACTGCTTTGTCGATGGCTTAAACTGTCAGGGCTTGGTGTGCACTGTTGCAGGCTCGGGGGAGGCACACATGGACCCGCTGGGGTGCCTTCAGGGCAGTAAGTCCTGGTAGTGGGTTGGTGGAAAACAGCCGTGGTGTGGGAGAGCAGGAGCAGCTGTAATGCCTTCAGTCCTTGCAGCTGCGTGCAGTGTAAGTGTGTATTTACAGCACCGCTATACTCACTAGCACTTCAGAGAAAGTTGTCCTTTCCTTCTGCACAGACTCAGGAAAATGTTGTCTTTCTTTAGGAACTAAAAAATCCTTCGTTATCCATGGAGTTTGACTAGTGTCTCACTGAAATGAACTTCAAAGCAAATTCACATCGAAACTGCTAGAGACTTCGTGTTTGCTTGGTTTTGATACAAAACATGAAAATCACCTCAGGCTAGCTGGCAATGCTTGTGACAAGCAAATCTTCTGGTGAAACAAGAGAGGGCTTCCAGTTACTAATGAAATCCTCCCCTCCCCACCCTCCAATCCAGTGGGCATTTACATGGTTTTCTTGTGAACATTTCATGCAGCTTTGAAAATCAAATGCTTCCTTACAGGAAATGTTTTTTCTCTGCTGTGCATCTCTTGTGGCTGGCTGCCAAGAGATCCTGATCCGACACCCAGCTGTGCTTCTCTGACCGGCTTTTGTGACTGTGGAAAATCATTTTTTTTTTTTTACTTCTGCCTTCTCCGTTTTCTTCTCTCTTAAATATGTATAAACAAGTTGGAAATCAGAGCCTGTATGTTCTTTGCAGCCATACTGGACAGAAATGTGATAGCAAGAGGTTAGGGGCTTACTATCTCAAAAAGCCTCTAAGAATAAAATGGATGAACTTTTTTTTTAAGCTGACAAAAATTGCTTTTTATTCTCAAGGTCAGAACCATGCAATATTTCAATGTAAGTTAAAACAGTAAGTGACAAAATGCTCATCCCTTATTAAGTTTTGTTAAAGGGGGGAGAGATACAGCTTATGCAAGGAATATGCAAGGAAATCAGTTTCTTTTTCTGGAAAACACGTTTTACTGACGCTTATCCTTCTACACAGTCTTAAGGCATTCTGAAGTAACAAGGCTGCAGAAGCAATCTATGTTAGCTGCATTTTTACTTTAATAATGAGGTAATTAGTAATGAGGTAATTTCACGTGGGCAGATGCATGAAAACACAGAAAGACACCCTGCTTTACACTTATGCAACTCTGAGTGTTGCAGTTATAAATATCAAAAACTAGTGAGAAAAGGGGTGTGGGGAACAGGAGCAAGTCTGGCAAAAAAGCTGGGCTTTATACAGCCAAAGCACTTCACTTACATTCTGAAAGCAAGGCCAGATTAGCAAACAGAAGGCTATTATGAAATAATGTCCAACAGGAACACTTCATGGACTATGGTGTTAAAGTGACTGCAGAGCTCCCCTTGGAAAGTCTCATGTACACATGTTGCTCACATGTGGGGCATCACTACACTGAGGACACAAGGATTCAGCAGTGGAGGCTTTTGAGCAGTGTTCAGGTAGATGCCAGCATTTGGCCCTCACCGAAGTTTCTTTTGCACTTTAAAAACCAGGGATTTGGCTGATGTGTACACCAAAAACCCATTTTGATTTGGGAAACAGATGCAGCCTTTAATATGCAAGAAACATGGCATCTAATGAAAAATTTATCTTTGTTCCTTTCTGATTTGTTTGGGATTTTTTTAACCAACATTTTGGCCAACGCTCTGTGTTCAAAAAAATTTGAATGTGATGGTATCTGTCTTTAGCTAATCACAAGAAAATAGCATTAAAAATAAATATATTTTCCTTTTGATTTGTCATTATGATGGTTTGGAGTATTTAAGATTTGTGCTTCCAATTTCCCCTCATCTCTGGCAGTAGATTTGATGTATGTTTCTTTTCTTGATAGTGAAAGTTGAGGTTTATGCTGACTGTGAAACTAGATTAAGTATTTCCTGCTTTCCAGGTCTATCCCTTCAGTCTGTTAGCTGGCCTGGAACATTGGTTTGTGGTTCAATTTCAGACTTTCTGAAAATAATGGCTAAGAAAAGCTGCCTCACTTTTTCATGAAGACTTACTTTTTTTAAATTATTTTTATTTGGCATTTGTTCTCTGTAGTCAGTAAAACTTTCCAAATGGCATTCTGAGTATGATTTCCCTATGCTCTGATGGCCTTTATGATTGTCATCCCTGCTTTTCATCCAGCTCTCTTGTGAAATGGAGGCCTCATTAAGGTAATGCCATGCTTTCCTGCAGAACACTATTTTTCATGAATTTGCTTCAGAGGTATGACACCGAGGAAGTGGTTATGTCTGTACTCCTGGTCATGTGCTTCTCAGGAGAAGTTTACCTATGGTAGACCTGGTTAAGGCATATTTGCTCCACTAGAGATTCACTGTTCTTCTTACATCTGAAAGTTATGACTTCATGTTGTAACAAAGATGACTCAATGTTTCATGCTTCTCAAGAGAGTAGATTAGACCATTCCTCTGAGTCTCTGGTGATCTCTCACCATGATCTCTGGTGTCATCCAGATCCTTCCATTAACTGAGGTAGCCTTACTTCCTCCCCTGTTTCCTTAGGTAATAATTCAGAGAGAAATAAAAGATTATTCTTAACAGACTGTTGATACTGTAGTCTTCAAAATGAACTTGCACAGCCTGCCTCATTGTGTCCAGGAGGACTACTGAGTAGTCCTTTTAGAAGGCACAACATCTGCCAGAGATGTGGAAAAATTCTGCACCAACACCCAATTACTGTTGGTGGACTGTGGAACAAATTTGTGAGGGAGAAGTCCTGACTGCCACTGCTCACTTTTCTAAATCAAGAAAAAAACCAGTATCAGCCTCAGAACAGCTTGTTCATTGACCTCTAATTCAATCAGGTTCACGGTTAAAGTAACCTACCAATCAACAAAATAAAAAGAAAACATAACTGTAGACTGTAATTCCTCCTATCTATTAGGAGTTAATTATTCTTTTTATCTGCCTTTTCAGCTACTGAAACTTGGTTAAAATAAATAGAAGTAGAAAAAAAAATGGGTATTTCAGAAAGGGCTCTTTAGAAAATTCAGAAAGTCTTTAATTTTTTTTTTTTTTAAGGAGGTATACTCCCTGTGCACTGAGAAGCTGCACTTTCCATTTGGGAAGGCTGCTATGGCAACCTCAACAAGCAGTTTAGGGATGTCATTGATTAGTCATTGGTGCTGAGTTGTCATTTTTAATGTACTGTATTGTCCTTACTTGTGGCTGTTGAGCCCATCAGCTGCAAGACTGGCAGGCTCTTTCTTTGCTCTGTTCAGTCTGCATGTCTGGTGTAGCATACCTGCATTTGCAACTCCCATCACTTTGCTCAATAAAAACGTGGTACTTCGTGGTGGTCAGGAGATCTTGGGCTAGCATTGCCATTGCAGTTCTGTTTGGCTTAGGATTTGGGTATTTGCAGTTTTATTCCTAATTCCCATAAATTTTTACAGAATTTATTTTAACAAGGTCAGTGTGCTTTCTGAACAGCATATCAGAGACATCTCCATCTGCTTGACTCTCAGTACTGTGGGTGTTTGTATGGGCACAGAAGTGCCATAACCTGTGGGATGAGCTTGGGAATTTGCTTAGCTAGGATAAGGGAAGAAGAAATTGGATTCTTTAACAGACAACAAGGACTTAAATAAGTGCTTTAGGAGCTGAGTTTTGTAGTTGTTCCCTTCTATAATTGCATCATATTTGCTTGTAAGCTTGGATGACTTCAGAATCTTCTTCACCAAATCCCAGTACCTATAACTAAATTTATGATGATCTTAGCTTGCATTTTCTTAAAGCACAATTCTTTGCCTTGTGGTTGCCAAGAAATAGTTGGAAACACTGCTGAAGTGTCTGCATAAGAGTTCTTTTCCTTTCTTTTAAAGTGAATCAGGAAAAAAAAAAAAAAAAAAGGCAAACCACCACAGCATTTAATAAAAATTAAAACATTTAATAAAATCTTATGATTTTAGAGAGACGGACTCATAATTTATTTGAATACAAGGAGTTGACAATATTGCTAGATAAAGTGTTAAATCCTTTCAAGATCTTCCCTGCTTATCAGCTTTATTTCACGAAGAAGAGTGAGCAGACATTATGCTTATAACCAAAAAGTTAAGATCATGAAAAGGTGGTGTTAGATGCTCAAAGTGGTGTGTCCTTTCCATGAAGGTGAATATGTTAATATCCACTCATATGTTTCCTTCCAAGATCAAGGAAGAAAATACTCCTGAGCATCTCTCTCAAGCTGAAAGTATGATATTGGGATGTCTTCCATTACCTTGTGCTGTAACATATTAATGGAAAGAGTGATAGCATTTAAACTGTGTTTTTCAAATTACACAGCACATGCCCACCTCTTTGGATATTGTTTCCTTGTTCTAAAAATCCAAAGGAAAGTCAGAAATATTTTCAACTAAATGTTGGCCCCTGTACATGTCTTATCATTTATGTTTCTCCCCCTTTCCACCAAGCACAAAAAATCTTTTATATTTGTGGTTTATGTATGGTCTTGTGGTATTTTCCCTTGCTATTTGACTAGTTCTCCCTTTATGTGGTATCTTATGCCTGGGGCAGAGTGCAGTGGAGGAGGATGTTTAAAATTAGGTTCAAAATTATAAAATGCTGATAAATATTTATGTAAAATCGCTCAAAATCAAGAAATTTTGTTGCCAAATCACAAGCCAGCAGAGCTATCTAGTTTCATGCTACCAGAGCCCTGTTGAAAGAGAATACACTGGATTTGGGTTTTCTGGATACCACTGCCCTATAAACAGTACATAAAGTAACCACTTTAATGATAAGGTAAAATAAACATAATTAGATGCTATTGGGACATTTTCAACTAAGTCTATTTTGTGGATGCAAGGGGTTTATCATGAGACACAGAGAAGTTGGGATGTGTAGGATATTACCTATGTTGTACAAAGAAGGGGCTTCCTGCTGTGGAAGATGTACAGTACCCTCAGCTAATAAACTGAAGAATACTTCTTATAAATAAGTGGTAATTAGCATAAATGAGTGAAAAGGATGTAAATCACAAATATATTTCTATTTATATTAATAAAAATTTAAACAGTTTAGAAGCTGGGTCACTGGTAAATCAGAAATGCCATGGAAACAGCATAAGCTTTAGCAGCAAAGATGAGATCATAGACAAGGTCTTTAAAAACAACACTGAATGATTCTGTGAATTTCTTGACTGCTGTACTTAATATTTTTAATCTGAAATTACTAATAAAAATATATGTTGCTCTGGCAGATTTCAGGCACAGGCTCCTAACACGGGGAGGGGTAAAGCAAATGTCCTACTATCTGCTGCAAAGGCAAAGCTGTGCCATATTTTTTCTTAGGTATTTAAGGCCAGGAGGGACCATTACAGCCATGTAGTTTGACCTTCTACATAACACAGACCAGAGAATTTAACTCAATGATTGCTGCCCCTGGGCTAGATTTCAAAAGTGAAGAGAGATTTATTCCTTTCTTTTTTTCTTTTGATCCCTCAGTGTGCTCAACTCAGTCTGGCTCTTTGTTAAAATTAAGAGACTGTAATTTTAAGTTATGTTTTGTTTTCAGAATAAGTATACATACATGTATATATATATATAAAATACACAGGTGTGTGTGCAGACACACATTTAAAATGCTTTGCATTTGTAATAATAGTTGGCACCAGCATAGAGATGACCTCATATTTAAAAGGGTAAAAAGACTCACAGGAAAATTGGGAAAGGATGGCAGAAGGTAGCATGACCTTCACATGCAACTCATCATGGGCCTCTCTGGTGAAGTGTTTATACTTGATATTAAGTCAGCACAGGGAGGGATTAGAGGCCTGCAGAGAGAAACAACTTGCCTCACCCTGAATAAATTGCCAAAAATGTAATGCAGGACAGAGACTTCTCGGTTGGGGCTCATTTTATAAAGGCAGAAACAGGCCAGGCGCTCAGCTGTTTGCAGGGATGTTGAAAACTCCTTCCCTGTACCTACTGTGGGAAAAGGCTGGGTAGAAACATGCACACAAGTGTGGAGCCGCCTGCTTTGCTACCCACTGCATCTGTGCTGGCTTGAAGCTGCAAGGCTTTTATCTTTTGCTTCAAAAAGTTATTAGTGAAAGCTCCAGTGACATTATTTTATTTTAACTTATGGGGGCTAAAAATAATTTCTGGAAAAGCCTGACATCACTTTACGTGCTCTAAGGAGCGCACTACACATGAGGGGACACTGTGCGGGCTTTCACCATTTTGTGTTTACTGCCAGTGAAGACCCTTGGCCACCCCCAGAGAAACAATTTCTGTTAAGTGGTCCATTAAGTGCTGTAGTCTGATTAATGAGGCAGGCTTATTTATTGTCACTGGAACTTGACCTGGAAGCTTATTTTAAAGGAAAACTGCAGTGGAAAGTTATCACGCTTTGGATAGGTGCATATTTATACTTAAGAAGTAAGACTATATAAAAGTGATTTTTTATTAGTGTAGCTACTCTCTCTCACACAATTCCCATAATAACCGTGACCAGTCTGAATGACCTCCCAGTGGGCCTTTTTATTGATACTTCCCAGCAGGAGTTTCAGTCTGATAAGTAGGTCAGGATTCAGTTGGTCTGGTTCCCATTTGAATGCATGACGAAACAGGAGGATTTCAGCTTTATTGTCAAAAAGGTTCTTCCCTTTCATGTTCAGGTTATCTAATATTTAGAGGGCAGGTGCAGGGGTAAAAAAAAAATAAAAATCACAGTGGGGAGAAGAATATTAAGGAAAGGAAAGTATCAAAATTTAATCCTCTTAGTGATAGCATGACTAATAACTCCATAATCTGTACTCTGCCATTTCCTATCTACCACAGAGTTGTCCTGCTGCAGATAGTTCTAAATGTCCCAAAATATTTTGTAGCCACCTTTAATTTATGAAGTGATCTCCCACTTTATCGTCATAGCACTATCTTTTTGGAGTGGAAGAGAGGGTGTGTTGATACATTCTGCCCTCCTCCACAAAAATGCAGAAGGTCCAGGGGGCAAAACTGAACTTGCTCTGACAATTCCTGCTTCTCCTTTTTCTCCACGTGCCTTGTCCTGGGAAGGGAGCTCATGCAAATTTCCCAGTGCCCCTCTGGCACTGGGAAAGGAAATTTAATATAATTTACTAATTCACCCATAGGCTTATGATGAATAGAAAATGAAGAGGTGTGTCATCTTGTCCAGTGAAGTTGGGGGTGATGAGCTGAAACCAACAAATATATTACAGAAAAGATATCAAGCTGGACTAAAACCAAATTCTCATTGGTGAATTATTAGTCCACTGTTCATTATGATGTCTAGTTTCAATCCTAATGAGGTGGAACCTGATGAGATAATTACTTTGAACTATAGGATTCTGTTTGCCCACAACAAAAGCTTATAGTATGGTATCATCTCATCAAGCCCTTCCCTTTTTCTCAAAAGTTATTAGTTTTCTTTTAAATGGGATGTTTGTCTTTTCTCATTTAATGAAAATGGCTCATTGACTGCAGATATCTGGTACCTATCAGGATTTATCTGAAGGTAACTATCATCTGCAGATGGTTCCTATTCAGCCTGATAGAGAAGAATCTCAAAAAAAGGAACATTGAAGCGATATTTACAGGCAAATCTGGCACAAAGTTGGTGCCATGTGTATTGTCTGGTTCAAAATGGATGAAGTGACCTTGTGTTATTGAAACATTTTTTGAGTCACGTGTTTCACAGAGCATATATTACATAATTTGCACAAAATATGTTGCAGCATGTGGAGGTTGCACGTTCAGCTAACTGGAGCCATCATTGGTGTGTAGACACCTCAAGTCTCTCTTTCACCCCACCTTTGCTGACCATTTGTTTCAGTCTAGCATATAGGAGCATTTGTGAAGATACAAATGAAAGAGTTCCTGAATTTTATTGCTTTGGCCTGTGGTGGGAGGATGTGTATATTTCACTGAGCGGCTACTCACAGTTTTAGGGGGTTTTAAATCCTTTTTCCATGAAAGTGAGCCTCGTCACTTTGTTCAGGAACCTAGAATTGCTGGATTTACCATAATTTGGTATGGAAAGGGGATGAAGAAAACTGTCTTCAGACTAACAATAACATAAGTATTTTTCTGTGGGTTCCGGTCTGAAGGATGGAGCAGTATGTTATAGATAGAGCACAAGACAAGCAGTCTGGTACCTGCTTATCTTCTTCTCCACAAATATCACAGATTTAGGATGAGGCACTAATTTTTCTGTGACAAAAGCTTCTTTGTTAAAAATCAGATTGATATAATACAAATCTTGGGGATGACAAAGGGCCAAATGTACTCCTGTTTTAAGAGAGTCTAAGACTGAAGCAGCTCCAGAAGATCTGTTTATAGCAATCAAGTGATATTCATTGAGGGAATGGGAGGGTGTGTTGTAACATTGTAGAACTAAGATAAAAATGAGGAAAAGAATCAAAATGGATTAGTAGTTAGGATGGAACCAAAATTTAGCAAATGACGAAAGAAATTATCAAAACCTAAAATACAATCTGACATACTTTAAAATGTGGAGGCACAAATGAAGGCACATTTTTCTTCCACTCGTTGACATCTCACACCAGTAACGGCATTAGCACAGAACAGTGGCTTCTTTGTATTTTGAGGTCCTTGATTTTCTCCACAGAGACACAGACAGGGCATGGACTAACTCCACAATGAGACCATAAGAACTGCCATTCTGGATAAAACCAGCTTCCTATCTTGTCTCCACATCAATTCTTAGCCTTTTAGCCAAAATCTAGTGTATTATCCATTCTTGTCAATTTAATGCCAGACGTATCTCTAGTTTGAGGTCTTGATATTACATGGGTGTAATATCCAAGGTCAACTTGGAACCTGCTCTGTGCCTTGACATAGCAATGCAGTGCTCCTGAAGGAATAGGGTGATGAGAGGAGTGAGTACTAGTGAATGCAGAGACAAAAGTGTGAAAGGCAAGCATGCAGCAATATTTCTCCACAGTATTTTCCCAGGCTCGTGACCCACGGTTCAAGGACTTTCTGGGCCAAAGCGAGTCTTTGTGTAAACTCTTTTCCAGGACTTTTCCAGATCTTTTTGAGCCAGGTAAATGTTAACGTTCTGCAGCAAGGAGGTCGCGGTTACCCTCTCAACACACTGTGGAAAGAAGCATCCCTTTCTCTTGGCTTTGAACCCCCTACCTGCCTTTTCCATTGGTGCTCCCCTAGTTCCTTCTCTTTCAGAGGCATAAAATAACCCTTCTCTCATTCACCTTCTTTGTGAGCAACTTACGGTTTAAAAGGTCTGTGCCGTGGCTCTTTAAAAACCTGTAGATTATGGTTATTATACGAACACAGTTAATTTCATTTAATGGCAGTCTGTGTAAGAAAAAAGCTAGCAGGAAGTTCAAACAATGATACATCCTTCAACAGACATTTCAGTGTGATTAAGAGACAATACAGGAGCTATTAACTATCAGACTGCAATGAAGTCAAACAGCTTGTTTTGTTTTTACTGGAAAGCAGAAGGACTATAAAGAATTTTAAATGTCTTTCAAATCAGGGCAAAGGAGTTGCTAAGAAGCTATTTCCTCATGTAAAAACCTTACTGAAAGGTCTGAGGAGCTTGAAGCTCCTAAACTCTTTTCAGAGGGAATAGGTAGGAGAGTTGTGTAGAGAGACCATTTATAGCTCTAAAATTCCTTTTCTTTGAAGTATGTTCTGTGCTTGCAATTCAGGCAGACAATACTATGGTACTTGCTCTTTGTTAGAAGAACAGAGGGAAGAAATAGAAGTGCTGAACCCGGTTAGACCCCCATAGATAAGCCCTGTTGACATCTGGGGCATTGTAATCCATGCCAGAGCCTAAGCAGAAAAGAACTTGGAAGTTCCCAGGAGAACTGGTGATGATTCAGGTTCTGTCAGCTGAGGAGATGCAATGAGGATGCTTTGGAGGGCATGGGTGTTTGGGAAGCCCTCCAGGCATTGTTTTCGTTTTCATATATTTTTAATGGTTTCAGGTTTTTGCCTCCAGGAAAAGATAGGTTTAGGGAACTCGTAGAAGCATGCAGCATCTTTCAGAAACCCCAGCCTACATTTCTCTAGAATTTAATACCTTTGCTGGCATTGACATTTTTTTATTAAATTAGATATTGGGGATTTTTATTTGTCTGCATATTTTGGCACTGGCTGTTTTGAATAAACTTATGCTTCCATAATCCTGACTTTTTGTGCAGAAATGCTACTTTCTGTTTTAGCCACAGTGTTAAAGCAAGATGTGCTGACTAGCTGCAGGTACTTTTCAACACTACTGTCTCTGAAATAATCTTCAGATCATGTCAGTGTCAAATTTGTAGATGTTTAACCAGGGGTCCCACAGGTTGTGTTCCTGGCTGTAGAAATGTCCTGTACCTATTAGAACACAGGACTGGGAGCAGGAAATTCGAGCTCCAATTCCAGGGTTTCTTATTGAGTTGCTTAGCATTCTTTTGCTGAGAACACTGAAACCACTAAAACCACCAGGTGGTTTTAGGCTCCATGAAACAAGTACAGTGTGACCCAGTGTGCTGTTTCGAAACTCAGTAAGATTCATCAATGAAAGACATTTCTGAATGACACCTTCAGTAGTAAGGTTGGTAATTGAAAATTTCTCAGTAAAGTAACTACAGCAAATGTTATAGTTGTCATTTTATCTAGATTGTTCCCCACTAAAGGAATGCAGTTAAACTCTTGAACTATTTCTTCACACGCAGCAAAATATTACTGCTGTGGAGAAGTCATCATCTAACCTGTGGAGGAGGTGATGCCCAGTTTTTGATGTGCTGTGAAGTGCTGTACCAAAGCTTTGTGATTCCCCTTCCTCTGCCCCTCCTTAGAGTCTTCTGAAGAAATTACAGAGAGAGTTGTGGAAACATCTACCTTTGAAAATTAAAGCCTGGATGGCAGCATCCACAGATACCATGTGGGGTGGCTGGCCCAAGGACTCTTGCCTTTATTGCATGTTCATGATGAGGTGTTCCCCACCCTCTTCTTTTACACAGCCTAATCCCCTCAAAATTGAATCCCAGCCAATGTATTTGCCCCACACAACTAAGGAGACCTTAACCTTATACTCCCATCTACCTCTTCTGTCCCTGCTAACTGTCACAGTAACATCCCTTCATGTACAAAAACACAGATTAAGCCCTTGTTTGCTTAGTGTCAAAATATACTTGCAGATGCTTGATAAAAGTCTGCGGCCATGATACTGCTCTCTCCGTATTGCAACTATTTCCATGTAAGATACCTGTGTCTGAGTCTTGCAAAACATTTGAATTAGAGATTACAGGGATTGTTAGCCAGTGCTCCTGGCAGCAGCTGAGGATGCAGGCTCGGGAGCCTTGGTGGAGCACTTGTCACTAAACCTGCACTTCCTTCCTCATCCAGCTTCCTGTTCAGCTCTCAAGAGCATTTCTGATCTGGGCTATGGGTTATTTACTCAAATGTTTGCCTTTTACTCTTGGTTGAATCTCCAAGTGTTTCCAAGCTGTGTTATGCTGGCTGCTGGCGATACCCAAGCGTGTTCAAAACGCTACCCAGCTGGGGAAGAGATCAGTGCTCTCTTCCCAGTGGTGGTCCCTGCTGCTGCAGGAACTGTCACCGGGAAAAAATGCATGGGTCTGTGGTTTTTAGTCTCTTAAGGGCAGAGCCATCTCTTGTAAAGCCTTGCTTTGGCCATTTTCCAACTGGGTGAGGTTAGAAAACAGTCTGGCAGCAGCTTCCACAGGTCTTTCATGTCCGACAGACTGGGCCAGGTGGACTGTTTCACTCAGGAGCTCATGTGTTTTGCCAGCCAACTTCTTTTCTATGCTTAATGACTTTTACAGCATGTTTTGGGCAGCTCCAGTTAATCTCATCCTTTCATCCTCCTGTGATCTCACTCAGTTTCCTGGAGAATGAAGTGTGAAGGTGCAGTTGGCTTCTTCTGTATTCTAAACCCTCTGGCTGCCAGCACTGGAAAGAGGAAAGTGCTCCAGCTTGTGCTTAATTCTTGAGGTGACTGGAAAGGTACCTGTCCTTGCAGAGATCAGTTCTTCATTGGAGAAATCCTGATAGCAGTGGTATTTCAGTGCAAATTAATCTTAAATTATAAGCTCTGGTCTGTGTATACAAACCCATTCATTCAGCTACATGCTGAATTTATGCAGGATTTTTTATTTTTTTTTTTATAAAAAAATGTGGAAAACCATGCAAATATTCCTAGAGAATAAACGAGCAGTGACTATATTTATTTAAAGAGGATATAGAATACACAGATGGCTGGTTTAGTGTCTACTGCTGTATTAACATATGCAGAGAGATGCTTCATGTACATATGTGTAGCAGTAACTGAATATTAAAATTGAACAGTCATGTAGCACTGTCTATGTTTTCCCTCATTTTAAAAAATCTGGCCTGCTTTATTTAGACAATGTATTGCTATTCTTTTTTGAATGTCTGTGCAATATTTACTGAATTCATAAGTCAAAATATGAATTCAGTTTTCATAAATTGAAGAACACTTACCATTTCTGTGGTCTCATTTGTTTGCATTTAATAGAAAATTCACAAATTGAATAATAAATTTTGAAAGTGAAAAGCATTTCACAAAAGAAATTCATCAAGATGTCTAGTTCAGAGAGGATATATCAGATGGAAAAGTCCTCAATATGCTAGAATAATTATAAACCCTTTTTAAATAAATTTATTAATATGATTTTTTCAGATGTTTCTTAGGATGCTCTTATGGACCACTTAATAAGTTAAAGACTATAAACACTCCACCTAAGGACTGGAATCATTATTTGGACCAACTTTAAAAGTTCTGCCATTTATTCAGTAGTCTATAATCGGCTTTATGAGCTGTAGGATTTCATTATGCAAATACCTATTTAAGATTTGTATGGACTACAATTAAAAACACAACTGTTATTTTTACATGCTCAGTAGACATGGTCCAAAGTGAAGTATCTCCACTTCTAACTTAAGAAAATTACATTTTTCCTATTAATACCTGTGTTGCCTTACTTTCCCCCTCTTATTTTCTTTCCAAGCCTAATAGTCAAGGACTACCATTGAATTAGGACAGGGAATAAGCCATGTGTTCAATATTACATATCATTGTTAGGGCATGTCAGGGCATGTTCTTATGAGACCTTTTCTTGCCAGCATCCTCGATAGGTTATATCTTCAAATACACCTATTTTTATAAACTTAAAATGGCTAAATTTCATGAGACATTTTTGAAAGTAGAACCTGTCAAGCCTGATGTGTCACTAAATTATCTCCTTGAACCCTTAGATTGTCACAAGGGTTAACTCTGCAAATGTTAACAAATACTTGTCTTCATTTTGCCTTTTGTCCCCAGTTGCAGAGGTTTCCTTTGCCTGCAGTATAATTGAATCAAAGGATTCCACTGTTTTTTATGGAAGCTTAGTGTACAGTCTCCTCTGATAAAAGACTTAAGGCTTTTCCTGCCTTGCATTTGCCATCAGTGGAAGAGGCATTTTCTGTCACATATGAGGTGCAAATAAAGTCTACAAGAGTCTCTTCAGGACGCTAATATATAAAATCTTCACCACACGGAGTTATCATTCTACTGTTAAGTTGCAAATGAAGTGGAAAATCTTCTGTGATAACAAGACATAATAGTGAAGCAATTGGATTGGGGGCTTTGTGCCCTTTCTTTTGTGTCTTACAAGAAATCATTGCTAGTATGAAATAGAGAATATTTTATTCTCTTTTACAGCAATGGTACAAATTTTATTTTATAGAGATTATTGTTGTTGCATTAAGCTTGTTCATGTTCTCACCTAAGAGCACTATCAGTAATATTGCAAGTGATGAGTTGTTTTGTACTCTTTATCTGAAGATCCCACAACAATATAAGGTGAAATTACTTGTACTGGAAGCTAATCACATGTTTTGTATCTCCTCCCCTGATGTTGCCAGATTGTATTAATCATAAATGTCAATGAAGTCTCCAGATGACTTCCTAACAGAAGACCTTCATCTCAGCCTCCTAAATTCCAAGGTCAAGAGGAATGTAACATTCAGAATAATTATTAGCATTATTTTACCTTGACATTTCAGCCCTTCTTTCAGTTTAGCATTCCAGCCAGGCAGTGAAGATGAATGTTGTCTTTCAATTCACTGGAGGGAATTGCCCCAATTAAACCTGATTTTAACCTATCTAAAGCCCTGTATAAATGTGCTGTCCTGTTTTTTTAAGCAAGAAATACTTCTTGAAGGAGAGAAACTTTCATTAAAAACATTCAAGATTTACTGTCAGAAGAAAAAGCAATTTTTGAATTGCACTTTTACCCCTAGGCTAGGATAATAATCAGTGCTTCTCATTTTCAGGGCAGTGAGTGGCTGTGCTGCCCTAAAGATTCTTTCACCTTTTGTTTCTGCTAAAAGGTCAAAGTTATAATTTTGTCTCATCATGAATTATTAGTGGTACCTTGTCAAAACCTTTTTACTTGTCCAGGATCTTGCACCAATCCTTTGTACATACCTGTATTTACTTAATTTTTTAAAGTCATATCAGGTAATAGGGACGGAATACATTGTTCTTTGGGGTTTTTTTCCCAGCAAAGAAAGATGTTTTTACCAGAACACAGACAAAAAGAAGACATAACCATTGTGCCACACACAACCCTGCAGCTATTTGACCTTGACTGGGTGGAGAGCTGGCAGTCTGGTTCAGTCAAACAATTTTACTTACTCACTTCCTGCAAACTTTTGATGACCCTTGCGGTTCCGGAAGTGTGTGTTGATAATGGGGTAAATAACTGTATAAACATCGTTCACTGTAAATTGGTCAGAAAGCAGGTGCGTACAGATGAACCACAGACACTGGTTAGTGTCTTCAGACAGTGAGGTTTTTTGGTACAGTACAGAGAATAAACTGAGTTCCCCTGATGAGCACAATTTATTTCAGGAGTGTTGTTCCCATTTGATCCGTGGCAAAGTTTTGAAGTAGAGAAAAAAATGGAGCCACAGTGCAAAAGGATATACAAGACTGCATAACTTTTGCTCCCTGTCCTTATTAGTTGCTATTTCTAATGTGCTATGCCTTTCTGTGAAACCTTGAAGATGAAATTGGTTTCCATGTTTAGGGCTGTAATTTGTGGCTGCTCTCCAGCTGATAGCAAATTGCTATTTGCATCTGTTATGTTCATGTGCCCAGTTTGTGATTTGACACAACCGCTGTGGCCCGTACTGTTTCAGTGGAAGTGAATTTTATTGGCTTCCACCTAAATTTGACTTTGGTACTTCACCTAACTGGAAAGTAAATTGATTGATGCTGACACTCCTTCTCTCCTAACCTCTAGCTCCATGCAGATTCATACTTGAAATGTTTTTGTCTTTAGCACAAACATGCTCTTCTTCCTATTCTTTCTTTATTTTAAACTAGAAATCTTACATAAATATCATATGAACATATAGTTCACTGCATAAGTGTATAACAATCTGCAATGTTTATTCCCCCAGAATTTTCAAGCAAATTTGACATTTCTTCCTTAAATTATGTCAATTTTGACATGGCTTATAGTTAAAAGTCTAATTGTACACAAATATCAGAGCACTTTCTATGAAAAGCTGGTTAAGCAATGCACCTCTTTAATGTACCCTGAAAGTCCACAGGAGTCTTGAGCCCATTTCCATTTTCCATTTCCTTCCCTGTTTCCTCCTATTAGATATTTACTAAGGATAGATGACTAATCTTTGGTGAGTTTATGGCCAACAGTTCCTGACCCGTCTTGAATTAGCTTTCAGTGACTTAAGCAGTGCTGTGATTAATTGTGCTGATAAGAGAAGTGGAAGCTTCTTTCCTCCTGCCTGTCAAGCTTAACAAAAGCAGTGAATCCAAAGAACATGGCAGGGGTAGAGAATTGATACTGAACCCTGTGGAAAAGATCCTGTGCTGTCTCAACTAAAGATCTGGCCCATTTTGTGAAATAGAATGAAATTTATTGACTTATTACTTCATTATGTAGGTGCTACAGTAAGGCACATGCATTGCATGCATATATACATGTAAGGATATAAACAAAGACATTTCTGGTCTTTTACGTCATAATCTTTACTGAGTACTATATGGTGTTGAACGAGAGTATAAAAAGCATTCCACTAAACAACTGCATTTTCCTTCCCCCTGCTCCCTTTTCCCTACATTTATAATGTACTTTTTAATTTTGTAACATTTTCCCATCTGATTGTCTCATTAGTGCTAATCTACCAGATGGGATGCTGGAGAGTGGGAAAGAGAGATACAGGAGATATAGCTGTAACCCAGGAAAGCAAGGTTTTCTAGACCCCCTGCCATGCAGTTGCTTTGTATATTCTTTTGGGGATGGTTGTTTTCTGGGATTTGCTCTGTATTCCTTCAGGATTACCTGACGCCATAAAATCACTCTTCCTTGTACTAGCATTTCCTTCTGTGTCTCCAGCAAGCACAAGACTGGTGGTTTTGAGGGCTGAGAACATAAATCTATCGCTCTCTAGCAAGCTCCTTGATTTTTGTACAAGCAGTACGTGTTCTTTCCTTTCAGTGTACTGCAGCCCTCAATTTCACCTTTTCAGGAGACCATGTTCTGGTGCCATTTCTAACTTAATTAGTCCTTTTTACAGTCCTGCTTCTAAGCCCTTGGAACCTAAAGCTCGGGAGATAATTATTTCCATCCCTGAAGAGAGGTCTTTCAAAATCCTTTTGCATTGGGTTAAGTGTTTAATGTTTCAGCTAGAGATTAGTAAGCACAAGAACAGAAACTGAATGGAATGCATTGTGTTCAGTGCCCATCCATTTTAAATAATTTTCCTTTTGGCTCTAAACTTCCTTTTTATATATATATATATA
>JAWWES010000081.1:59503660-59546007 GCA_035583135.1 Lophotriccus pileatus | reverse complement strand
ATATATATATATATATATATATATAAAATGTATTTGGAGTTTCCAGTGAAGAGGAACTAGATATTATCTTTCCCCCTTTCAACTGAAATAAGCCCAGGAGTGTCTGGCTGATAATGGATCTGCAGCAGCACAACTCCAAGGCCTCTGTTGTCGGTGTTTTTCATTAAGTTTGTATGTCATCCTAGTAATATAGAAATGCTAACAAAGGAGTGTTGTCAAGTGTGGAGGAGCAAATTTATTCAAATCTATTTTTGGAGTAAAATTTTCTTGAACCATAAAAAATAAAAAATTACTCCATGCTGACAAGTAGTCCTAAAAAAATGGTCTGTTGAGGTAATTTATGTGTGTGTACACATACAGGTAGGTATTCTGGTCTGGCTTTTCAGTTTGAGACAGTTATAAAAGTGATTGAAAACAAAAGGAGTTGTTTGGGAGCACTGCTTCAGTGAATCAAAACTATTAGGTATTTTACTGTTGTGAAAACAGGGTTTATTTAATAGGCCTCTCCAAAGTGGTTTTTTCCCTCTGCCTCCAAGCCAGAGTGGACACTGGCATGTGAGATGATTGCAGGCTGTGAGTTTTCAAAGAGGTTTAAAGTAACAAGACCACCCCAGTTGCTCTGCTAATGCTGCTGCTGCTGCCCTTCGAAAGAATTCTGTAAGTGTTTGAATTGCAGAGGCAGCACGGTAATTGAAGAGACTTGTTCAGGAAACAACTTATGAATGTTTCCTTACCCGAGAGCTCTTCGGTCAAGAACATGAAAGCAAATGCAGCTTAAAGAAATCCAGTAAAAACCTTAATGTAACAGCACTGATTTTCTGATTTGTTTTTTTTTTTTCTGCTGGTTTGGTTTTTTTTGTTGGTTTTTTTTTTTTTTTTTTAGTTTTCTTCTATTTTAATATATCCTCAGTGCCTTTTCTGAAAAATTATAATATTCCACCCATTGCCTAAGAAGTTTGAAAAAACCCAATTGAGCAATTAAACAGGTTTCCAACCGCTTCGGTTGCAAAGCCATTGGGCTGCATGGAGAATATTCTGGCAACAAACAACTGATATAATTTAATGAGGTGTAACTGAGTAATTTGGGGCATCCAGCAGGTTTTTGCTATAAGGGGCTACATCAGAAGACCTCTTTAAAAAGTATCCTGTGATTGGCTTTTTGAGTTGTCCTCACAGAGCAGTTTTGAAATGCATTGTGCTGATGCTGAACTCTGGGCCCAGAGCTCCTGCTTTTCACTCATTTAATTAATTAGAGAAAAACAGAGCCAGAGGATAAGTGACTCTTAAGGTCTCATACTTTCTTTTCACATTGTATTACTTACTTACAAAGAACTTGAACAGGGAGAAGGTGACCTTGCATGTAATTGTAACATTCCTTATCTTTTAATATGAGCAAAAATCTTTTGTCCTTTGCATTCACATACTCTCAGAGTTATGGGTAGTGAGTTGCTTTAGATTTGGATTGTTCTCTAAGGAAAATTGTGTCCATCTGCCATTGCAGAATTGGTCATAAATTTTCCAGATTTGTGTCTCATTACAATAATAGATAGCACTGTTTCAAGAGCAGTTAGTGTTGCAAACTTCATGACACTGCTTATATACTTTGTGGGTCTGAAAACGTCTGTGATGTGATTATTAAAAGGGACAGTCATGGCCACTAAACTGAAGACTACCAAAAAACCCCAAACATTTTTGCTCTTTTATTTTTCAAATACTAAATTGAAATGCATTGATCCATGTAATAGCCATTTCTCTAGTGTGAACTGCCACCAAGTCCATTTTTTCTGGTCAATGGTGTGTGAGTCCGTAATGCCCTGGCTGCAAACAAGCCTTCCCTGCTTTTGGAGGGCTGGATGCTTGGAAGAGTCCTTCTTAGAAAGCAAGTCTGCTTGATCATCAAGCCTGCTCAGGTCTTGCCCAGAGGGAGAGAACAAGCTCTCACAGGAAAATGGCAGAAAAATTATATGTTTTTGGCTTGGTTTAAGAATATTACATTTAAAAATTAATCACTTGTCTAATATGGAAATATATTTTGGAGAGTTTTTAGGAGGGTTTTTTTTTGTTTCTTTTTTTTTGGTTTTGTTTTTTGTAATAGCTATGGACAGTGTTGCCTCAGTTGGCAAGATGACAGAGAGCTGTGGAGATGCTGCATGCACAGTGCTGCAGCATGGGCAGGAGGCAGGTGCTCTGGAGCAGTTCCCGAGATGCCCACTGCCCCTTGGAGCACTGCCTGTGAGTGACCTGAGAGTCAGTACCCACGTCCACTGCCCTCCCACACCAGCTGCTGGGCTTGCCCGCTCCTCCCACCCGCTGAGCAAGAGCAAGGCAACAACAAGGGAATTCTGCCTTATGGAAGTGCAAAATGTGGGTTTAAATGTGTGGAGCCTAGTACTGGCTGTTGAGATAGAGATAGCTATAGAGATAAAGGTAGGTAGGTAGGTAGATTAGATAGATAGATAGATAGATAGACAGATAGATAGATAGATTAGATAGATAGAGTGTCTGTGAGTGAGGATAGGGAAGGGGTCTACTGGTAATTTCCTCTTGTCCCACGTTTTTAACCCCTGCCAGAGGGTGTCTGTGAAATCACTGCAATGAGCAAAGATGGCACTCCTAAAACTTAAGAAGCTGTTGAAACACACGTCATGTCAAAAGGCAGGAAGCTAATGGGAGGGCTCTCCACAGAATGGTAGTTATTAGTCCTGCTAATAGAGCATCAATTTGATCAGTTTACTACAAAAATGTGTTCCACTTCCAAAATGTGCCCAGTAGTTTGAATCAATATGGTACAATGACTTCATCAGTTCACTAATATTTGAGATACTTGTTTCTAAAATTTACACTGTTGGCTTTTTTTTTTTTTTACTGCTGTGTTTCAACCTGATTTTCTTCCAAATCCTGACTAGTTTGTAAGTGATTCTTACTGCTACTTTATAGAGAAGGTCCACTGGTAGTTTTTTGTCATATTCATGAAGATCACAAGAAGAGGTCTGTTTCTTTAATTTAACCTTGATGACTGAGCCTTGAAAGAAATATGTTAATCAACACCCAGTTGCTTCAATATTTATGCTGAAATAATATCTTGTGACTGGAATTCCTTTTAGATAAGTGTGATTTATAACCCATTAACTTCAAGTGTTGGAAGATGAAAGTAGATCTGGGACTTTTGACAGTGTACTCAAAACACCACCTAGTATAAACCAAGACTGAATGAGGGTTTAGGTGGCTATGTCTTCTTACCTGTGAGCAGTGATTTTTAAAAAGCACTGTATTTCAATCAGATAGTAAAATAATAAAGATCTACATCTGCTTGCATACATAGGCCATTATGGAAACTGTGCTGGGAAAGTTGCTTGGAGGTTAGCCTGCTGATGTCTGCTTGCTTGTTTGATTTTGAGGGGTTTTTTTCCAGGTGTAGATGCTCAAGTTATGTACAGATACAATTGCAGTTATAAGTACTGCAGTCAGGCAGTTTAAATTATACACACAGGATACCTAGGAAATACATTTTGCATGGGCAAAAAAACCTTGAAATGTTTTTCAAGTGCATTTTAGGCACCTATGGAAAAAAAAAAAAGAAGCTAACAGGAAAACAAAAATCTGGCAATGCTTGCTCTAATAGCTGAAAGCCTGGGGCTGGAGCCAAAGGTCTGAAATAGAAATGGGCAACAAAACAGTCCTTTTTGGTGAGTAATATAAAGACTCTGTTAGAGTTCCCAACTCAGATCAGTCCTAAATATAATAGCAGGTGAGCTAGGAAACAGTGGAGAGAAACTTGTGGAGAGAAGGAGCAAATGAGCTGCATTTTTCTTGGTGAGCTCTATCAGAGAACTGAATCATTGACTAAAACTGGTTAAACCAGGATGCTCAAGCCTTCAGGAGTTAGATGCCTTTACAGGCATCTGTTTAAGGAAAATCCACACCTTTTTTTTTTTTTTTTTTTAAATGCCATTCTACTTTAATGGGCCAAGTTGTCTTATCCAGAAAACTTTGATCAAAAACTTTGGTGGCTCTTCAAAGCTAACTTTAACCACTGTGGGTAGAAAGCCAAAGTGAAAGTATGTGAAGGTTTTCATACCTCCTGCTTTCCTTTTAGTTGGAAATGCCAGAAGAGGGACTTTCTCATTTCCTGTGTGGTTGTTTCCCCTGTTTCTCCTCATACTTGGAGTCCTTGGTGAAAAGGGGCTTGTGGTTCATGATTGTGAAACCTCTTTGTTGTTCAGAGAGAAATGTGACACGAGCAAAAGGGTGATATATGCTAAGAAATATGTGATATTATTATTCCCTTTGTGTTTTCCACCACTAGCATAAATTTGGGCTTAGCAGTGAGAAGAACTGGGACTGTAATCTGCTACAAATGCCCTCATCTCATCTGTACCTAATGGAAGTAAATGATGCTCAGTATCTCACAAGACTTGTCTTCACATCTTGGTTTAAAAGAGGGGTTAAGTAGGTTACAGGAGGGCTTTCTGCTGTCTTTTTCAGAAAGATCATATTTTTCCATCTCCTTCTTCAGAAACAAATTAATTTGGGAAGAGTCCTGAGTGGTAACAGAGAGGGGCAAAACTTTACCCTGTCAAGCCTCCCTCTATAAAGTCAAGGAAAGCAGTGTTGGCACGTGAAGTCAGTCAGTTCAAGGGGGAGATAAGTGCTCTCCACTCGTCCGAAACTGTCTCGGGAAGTTTTATGAAACTCCAGAAAGGCAGTTGTAAGATTGTAGTGGGTGGGAAGACCCAAGAAACTGGGTGGAGTGGTGAGAAAATTTTAAGAATAGCTGGCAATTAATCTTAGCTCCTGGGACTTAGGGACTTTCCAATGCTGGCAGGTCTCAGTATGTGTGTTGTTATTCAGGCTGCAAGCCAAGAATATTTAATGCTGACTGCTGAGTGTGTTGGAGAAAAGTCATTGTGCAGACACTGTCACTCAAAGTAAATACGCCACACCATAATCACTGGTTCAACAGTCATTTTTCAGACAATGAATGCTGACATTTGGATACCAAATGGAACAAATAGCAAAAGAGGTGGGTGGGTGGGCAAACCTTTGACTTTTTGGTAGTTAAGACCATTGAATCTGTTAGTATATATTGTCTGTATGTGGGTCCTGAGATGCTGTTGCAGTTTTGATAATTACAGTTCTGTGAGAGGGTGTTAGGGCACACAGGGAAAAGGTGATAGTTGAAATAATAATGGCCCTCTCTGGTGGAAAAAAAAAAAAACCAACCTGTCTTTTTCCTCAAAAAGCATACAACATAAAGCAATAAACCAGAGAAAATTAATAAAAGATGGCAGAAAAGAAGAAAACAGTTTGGATATAATGTAAAGATGCGAGTTACCCTTCAGATTTCAACTGACCCTGGACTTCAGACCTTATTTTGTGTAATATGCTATCTGTCAGTTGTGACAGGCTGGGATGTGCCCTTCCTACTGCAATACGTCAGTGAGTGCTTATGGAGTGAGCCTATTTAGAGTGCTGGGATGAGTGGGGAGACTGACTGAGCAAATGAAGATATGGGAGCCTCTTCCTGAACTGAGCCAAGCAAAGGTACAGAGCTATGGAAAGTGTGTGAACATGGCCATGCTGGCCTTTTAGGCCACACCCTTCTTGTTGCCCCACAAATGTCCATTCGAGGATCTTCCAAGGCACGTCACCAGCACCCAGGGCCACCCACGCCGTATGCTGCACAGGGTGCCCCTGACACTAAGCAGCGATACGGGCGCTCTGTGGTACCTTGCCTGCACCCACAACATCCTGCCTGTCACCCTTCAGCCCTACCAGAGTGCTGAGGCAGCTCCAGGAAAAAGGGAGAAGCAGGAGATGGGCAGAAAGGCAAACACACTGCAGTGAGCAGCAGCCTCTCAGTGGTTGCTGCAGGGCCAGTTGGCTGCCTTATCTTTGAGACTTGACTTGACTTGATAACCCCGGCGCCAGTGCTGGTCTCTTGCAGATTATCAGCCAGTCACTGCCTTAGATGTGCAGGACAGGATCACTGCCACACTTTGTCATGGTCCTTGAGGGAATACATGTAGTGTTCCAGGGCACTTTGAGAATGGCCTCAATTATTAATAACCATTATGATTATTTTTTTCTGTTAGACTCTGAAGTCTTGCTGGTCATCATGGATTATTTATACACTCTAGTACTGATTGCACCAGTTCTGTATCACTAGCCCTCCGGTGCCTACCTTTCTGCCTGGCATCCTTTTTCCTATACAATACCCTCTGCTAGACCACAGGTGTAGTGAGCTGTCTGATCAACAGATATATTCTCTGTTCACCCCATTGTAGATACAGCTGTGGTGTTGCAACTTCAGAAAGTTCAAACATGTCCTATTTTATTCCAGATGTGTTTGTGGTAAAGGACAGGTAAAGGATGTACAAGGCTCAACTTTGCTGGTGACTCAAGGTTGTGGCCCATGGAAGTTGTAGTGGTATTGATGGTATTTTTCACCTCATCCTTTCTGATGTTCAAGACTTCCTTTTGCTCATCCAACTGGTGGAAAGGTGTTTCCCCTTCCTCCTCCCTGCTGCTTTTAAATGGTAGCTTGATGCATGTCCATCAGCATGATGACTTCCCTCCCAAAGACTGAGACAGCTTATTCTGAAGGCGGGATCACCTCCAGCTTAGAGAATTACTATTCCTGGTCTTGCGAAAGCTATCCTTTTTTTATCCATCATTGGAATCCAGCCTGCATGTATTCTTTTGGCAGCCTTTCCCTCCCAAAGAGATCCTATTTCTTTCTGAAAAATACTGCCAAACTAGAACCAGTTGGGAGTTTTTCAGATGGATACATAGGCGTGGCCACTGCAGGTTGTCTTTCTAAAATGGCAGTCTTGTGCACACTTCAGGGCTCTGACAATGCAGTGTTTCCAGCATTCACCACGCAGAGCTGACTCACAGCAGGCTCTGTGGGAGAGTCTCAAAGGTGAGTTGTCTGGAACACCAGTTATGTGGAGCTTTCTTGGAGGTCCCACGGTGTACAGGAGACCCCTGAGGTTTAGTCTGTAGATGGAGCAATGAAGACCCCTTCACGTCTTTGTCACTGTGGGTGGATGACGTTGCGTCTCCTGGATGCCACCACAGCACCCTGCAAAAGCAGCTGAGGAAACCAGTTCTAGCAAGAATAATGACGTAGGAGAGAGAAGCTTAGGTTAAATAAAGGGGCAAGGAACAAATTAAGAGGAGATTGGAGCAAAGCAAAGAGAACAGGTTTGTAGGTACTGAGAGCAGTAAGCATCTGCCTAAATAAGTTTGTTGTCCATTGGTTAGTAACAAAGAAACAAACAAAAAATGAAACTCTACTCGTCCTTTAATTGTGTTTTCTTCTGCCTCTGTGTGAAGAATAAATGTATTCCCCATTTGCCTCTATATGAAAAATAAATGTATTCCATGTTTTATGCTATAGAATTGCACTGCAGAGAAAATGAAGCATAACAGCCCTCCCCTGCTGGCATGCCCCACCTCCAATTAGCTACCTCTGCAGTGCAGTGCTGGGCTGGGTAAAAAGCTTCTGGGCCAGAGACCTTGGCTGGGGGACAAGAAGTAAGTCCACAAGGGGTTGAGAGTGCACTTTATGGGTAATGTTAAACCTGTCTAAAGGCTTAGTGCCTTCAAAAAGACTATTCCCTTGCTATATTCCTTCTGCAGTGAGCAGAGAGTTACACTGGCAGGAAGGGTCTCGGTGTTTGAAGGTCTTCATGTCTTCAGAAATTCGCATAGCCCCAGGAGCTGGTGGTTGGAATATGAGGCTGCGGAAGTGGCATCCCTGCTTTAGGTGGTGGTCTGCTACTGGAAGAGCTAAACCTGCTGTGCAGAACTGAAATCTCTCCTCACTATTACTAAAATTCTCAGAGCAGGTTCCCATAGGAACAGTGAAGGTGTAGTCACCCCATGGCTCTAAGAGTTTTAGGTTTACTCCTGGAGGTTGGAGGCTTGTCTTCAAAGTCAAGGCCTGAAGCAGTTCATGTAACTTGGAGAGCAGTAGGGCTCCAGAGGAAAGCTGAGCACCAGGAGTTGAATGTGGTAATAGAAGCATTTTTAATGTTGAAGTTCTTCTGAGGGTTTCACTGTGTTTAAACATGGCTAATTTGTAACACTGTTTTCATTGCTAGTGAGATGTAGATAGCTCCAAAACAGTCATAAAAAAGTAGATAAAATAATTTGTAGAGAATGTGTGTGCATATTACGTTAAAAAAATATATAAAATGTTAACTGAATGGTTATATAAAATTGGCATCTGGTGTCATCAGCAAGACAAGATTATAGACAGTGATGAGACACTGATGATACTAATGCTACTGACATGCAAGAAGAAGCAGCAGGAATTCTTCCCTTTTGTGTCATCAAAATCTAAGCACATGGTTAAAGCCAGAGGAGAGTGTGTCTGACAGGGAAGAGCACACTCGAATAGTGATTATCTGTAATATTTTATGTTGAGTTTTTCCCATTTATTTTCCTACCAAGAGGTTGATTTGTTTAGCCTTGAGGCTGAAATTGGTTGTAATTTCCATGGACAGCAATTTTGTGTGTGTGGTACAAGCAGTAATATTTTCCAAAAATATTCTTGCCAGGCTTGTGAATGCAAGAATTCAAAGGTGCTAATTTCTGTGACTTGTAGTGATAGTGTAAGTGGAATTGGTATTCAAAATTCAGATAGATTAAACATGCCATCACCCTGCAGCCCTTATGAGAAAACCGCAGAATTGTTGTTATATGTACAGGCATCCTAACAATATCAGAAAAGACTCCTCAAGCACATGCAGAGAGTAGGACTCAACCTGAGCTTTGGGTATTTTTTTAAATGAACTCTTATTTCTGAGCCATAATGTGTGACACTCTTCCCCCCAAGGATGTCTCTGCTTTAAGTGCTTTGCTGCCCAGCAGTGAAGGAGGAGGAGCAGTATTGCTGAGGGCAGAAGGTTAAGGAGTAACCTGATTGGGGAAGAAGCCAAACTAAACAAAGGTTTAGAAATATAGCTGAAAATAGTGTAACTTACCATTTTCCTCTGCCAGTGGCTGACACACCAAATTTTTTGTTCTTTAAAACCACAGTGAACCATTCCCAAAAAAGGAAGTGTAACCTCTGTTTTCTACACTTCTGTCCTTCCCCTCATCTGGGGAAAACCTGTCCTTGCTGTATTTCTCATGACACATTTGACTGGAGGGTTTCTTCACAGTGTTTCTGCTGGGGGCTGTTTGTTTTATCTTGCATTTTGCAGGAGATAACAGACCTGTATGCTGCACAGATTAGAGTTGGCAAATTTTGCCACTGATTTCTTTAGGCACAGATAAAATGCCTTAGTCTTCCCCTCATGTCTATACTTAAAGCAAATTTTTAAAATGTCTGTTAAAGGGAGTGGTCTCTGCGTTTCCTTTGCTTCTCATCTGGCCACGTGTACATGCTAATGAGAATCACTAATATTAAAAGAGGAATTTGGTGTGGAGCAGAGGCCAGCCTAATAAATCTTCTACTAGTTCAGGCTCTGAGGCGATGTGGCTGCGGCCGGAGGGAGGAAGGGCAGAAGCTGGGCGTTGGGCCCGAGGGACCGAAAAGGAAATCAGCCGTGGGCAGGCAGAGAGGCAGAATCTCGGTTGCTGAGGGCTGGAGGCAAAAAACAGCTTCTGAAGGAGTGCTGGGGGCAGGAGGGTGTGCAAAAAAACAGGCTGTGGAAATTTTGTTTCAGGTGGCAATGCTGCTGTTTCATACTGCAATGAGAGGACGAGTGATTTTGAAGTGAAAGGTTCTTTATACATAAGAGTAGAAACTCAGAATACACATACATATAAAAAATTTATAAAAGATTAATGCCTTCATTTGGGAGCCTCTTCCAGGAAGAAAAAGCAATCAGTTCTTCTTCTTCTTCTAGTACAGCCAAGATTTTATGCTGACCAAGCTCTGACTTCAAAGCTGGCCCTTTTCTGAGAAGGAGGCTGGGCCTTCTTACCCTGGGAGGTCCCCCAAACCTGAATGTTCTGTAATTACATGATTCTGAGCACTGAAGGATAAATCTCTGCTACATTCACCCCTGATGTCATCAAAGCTGGAATCGTACCCTAAAAGTGTGTTGACTGTAATACCCAACAGAGGAAAAGCAATTTAGATGTGAAAGGCTCTATATGTTTCAGGTTTGAATTTGCTTGTTTGCCATGTTAGAGCCATTGACTCCTGTGAAACAGACAGATGATACCCATTTCTCACTGATCAAAAGTCCTTACCAAACAGCACTCATTTAGAAACTGGCTGGTAACTCACCAGCAGAGGCAAGGATTTGAGCTGTCATAGTGACATGGTGGCCTCACTACTTGCTTGAATTTCTTCCTACCATGAGCACGTGTAAAGGATGCTTTAAAGAGCTAGATTACTGCTGTTATGGATTTCACATGCCTCCAGGCCAGGCAGGCGAGCAGGCTGGAGCTAGCTATGTCTGTTTAGCACATAAAGACGGAGGCTTGGTTTCAAGAACTCCAAGTCTGGTGCTGTCGTGAGCATCAAGTCCCTACAAGTGTGAGAGAAAAATGCTGCTGGAAGAGAGCAGTCATTCTCCAGAAGGGCCAGTGGCTTGGACTGGAAAACCCTATCAAAGACAGAACATACAAAGCTGTATATGATTAAAGTTATGGAGCAGCTCTAAACCTATGATGAATTAGACGCTCAGTGGATGCCAAAATCTCTGCAGAGTTTCTTGCAAATGTTAAATTTCACTATCACTCTCTCACTATGTGGTTGTGGTTTTTTTATTTTTTTTTTAAATAGTCAGGAGTTGTAGCTATCCAGAAAAGTTTGCTTCCCTGAAGTAATTTAATTCTAATTATTTTTCCTCAGTCACATTCAGAAGAGGCTTTGTAGAGGGAGGACTAGCAAAACTCTGGAAAACAGATCTGAACAGCTGTACCTCATCACTTTGTGAAAGATTAGGAAGGGATGAAACCTCAGGCTTGTGACTGAAGTTGGCCAAAGTAAATACAAAGGGAAATCTTTGGGGGTTTTGATGAAGCTAAAAGTAGCAAAGAAGTAAAGCCATCAAATATATTCAAGTCGCAGGTTGCATGGGATATTTCCCTCTCCTAAGTTTGATTGGGCAAATAAGGTCCTTTGTTTCATCAGCAGTCCTGACATCAGTGGAGATTCCTTGTATAAGATATTATTCTTTAATGTGAGTGAAAATATTACAAACTAGTCCTATGTTTGGATGTTATACCCCCATTTATATTTCTTGTCCATTTAGACTTGGAGCTCCCTGGAAAAGGATGACTTCTTCATATGTACACAGTACAATTGGTTATGATTCCCCCACAATCATATGTCACTTATACTAAAAAGCTTAAATGTCAAAAGGAAATATTTTGATCTCTATAAGAATATTCATTTTTATATATTTTCCTCTGAATTTAAAAAGAAAAATGGCTACATTCCCATGAAATATTTTAACTGTGCCTAAATTATTATTTTCCATTTGGCCAGCTCTACTCTAAAGAGATTTGGTGAACACAGAGTCACTGTGAATAACCAGAATTGTGGGTGTGATATTTCTTAGTGACCTTTCTATCTTAAATCAGAGGTTGTTCTTTCATGTCTGTTGGAGCTTCTTTGTACTATTCACTTTAAGGAGGAGTGAATTTGAATAATAAAGGAAAAGATGGCATGTGTATGGATCCCCGTTGAAAGGCAAGAAAGTAAATGGCATAAACCTTTGACAAGTTCATTTTGAAAAGGAGCAGGAGAGATTGGGAAGGGGAAAGTTTTGCTATGGAAAATACCTGTTCATCTGAGATCACAGTGAGCTTGCCCAGGGTTTTGAGGGAAATTTTATACTCCAAACTGAGTTCAGCACTGAAGCACAAATAGTAGGATCAGCCTCCCAGGAGTGTCTTGACTAGAAGCACCTGGAGCTCCAAGGTGCCACAGCCTCCAGCTAGCCTGGGTGCCACTGTTCTCAGCTGTGACTCCCAGGCACTGCTGTGAAACAGCTGGAGGAAAAGCAGGCCACCTCACATAGGTCCTTTCTGTGCTTCTGCAATTGCCCTTTGAGAAAATGGCAAGGGCAGCCCCCCCACCTGAGGGGTTGAGCACCCCAAGTGTTGGAGCACCATTAGCTTTCTCCCATGAGTCTTTACTTGGAGTAGCTCAGGACCTTTTCTTTCTGCAACAGCAACACACACTGGGGCTAGCAAGACAGCCTAGGTGTTCCTCATTTTGATTTCATTTGGTTTGGTTAACAAGTTTTAAGTTGTCACTGTTCTCAGACTGCTAAGAGCATGAATAGTCAGACCAGATATCAATAGCTTTACTGTTGACAGGGAGCAGGACAACATTCTTCTTTTTTTTTTTTTTTTTTCCCCAGTAAAGCTGCAGTCAGAAATAAATATCTGGAGTTTGAATATGTCTTTGTATTATTATATACATGCCACTTTACAGTGCAGTTCCTTGTTGCTCAACAAAATGTCCTGATGTATTTATTTACCACCGCTTTTTACATTGCTGCTATGTTCCTCCTGAGTGAGTGATGAATGCATTTGCAGAGGACTATGAGTTTCTTCATAGAATTGTAGAACCATTTGGGATGGATTATCTAGTCTATGTGCTTGAAATGAGCAGGGACATCTTCAGCTAGGTCAGGTTGCCCAAAGTCCTGTCCAACCTGTCCTTGGATGTTTCCAGGGATGGGGGATCCACAGCTTCTCTGGGCAACCTGTTCCAGAGTTTCACCACATTATAAAAAATTTCTTACTTATATCTAGTCTAATTCTACCCTTTTTAGATTTAAAACCCATTACCCCTTGTGCTAGTGTTACAGGCCCCACTAAAAAAATTTGTCCTCATCTTTCTTTTATGTCCCCTTCAAGTTCTGAAAAGCCACAAAAAAGTCTCACCAGAACCTTCTCTTCTCCAGGCTGAACAGCCCCAGCTCTCTCAGAATTTCCTCATAGGTAAGGTACTCTATCCCTCTAATCACACCAACAGCTCAATACCCTTCCTGTGCTGAGGACCTTGAGCTGGATGCAGCGTTCCAGGTGGGGTCTCACCAGAGCAGATTAAAGGGCCAAAATCACCTCCCTCGACCTCCAGGCCACGCTGCTTTTGATGCAGCCCAGGATGCAGTTGGCTTTCTGGACTGCAAGTGCACATTGCTGGGTCATGTTGAGTTTCTCATCCACCAACACCCTCAAACCCTTCTCCCCAGGAATGCTTGCAATCCACTCTCCATCTACCCTGATTTCTGCTTGGGATTGGCCCAACCCAGGTACAGGACCTTGCACTTAGCCTTATTGAACCTCATGAAATTCTTCTCACTTTGAATTGCAGTACCTGCAGCTATTCCCATCCTGCTGATGGGAATACTTGTGTGTTCCCTTTGTAAGGCGTGTGTGCTTGGGTTATGATCACCTCATTGCACAATGGCTATTGACAAGCTGCTGTTGACTGAATTTCCAAGAAATGCCATCAGATGCATCTCTCCTTATCTTTTGTTTCATTTTTACAAGTAGACAGGGAAAAGGAAAATAAAGTGTTTTCTTTTTACTATTCAAATTGCTGCTTGGAAACAATACATGTCATCTCTAGGCTCAAAGTGCTAAATAACTTTGTTTCATAAACATACAGCTATTTTGTCCAAACAAACTGCTTCATCAAAATGTTGGAAATGTACTGTACCACTGCGACAGTTCTGCCATAGACAGTTTTATTTACCTCTCTTCTCTTATTTGTGCTTTAGGAAAAAAAATGCAACAATATAATCACTATTGGTTTATTATTCAAATATTTACTCTGGAGCCTATAGAAGAGAAATGGTTATTATACACTATGTAAATTATATCTTTAAAGAAAGCAGTCTTACCAACACTGCTACATTAACCTTTCTGCAGCACGTAGCACCTCATTCTTCTTTGTCTGTTGACAAACAAGGCCAATTAACATCAGCAAGATAATTAACTAGAGCTCCAGGTAGTATTTGCATCCCATCTATTGCTATTTGGAAGCTGTCTCTTCTCCTTACCTCCTTGCAGCTTGAAGGTGCTAATTTTAACACCTACAAAGAATGAAGTTTGGATTTGGTTGAAAAGAGAGCAAGACTGCTTTTTTTCATATTATTAAAACATTGGATGAAAAATTGTAACAGTGATTTCAACCTTCTGCTAGATTTGCCCCTTCCCCCCCCCCCCCCAATCATTTGCATATTTTGGGATGCTTTTTTAAATTTCTTATATTCCATATGGCAAATTATTATTTTTCAGTGTCATGTACTTAGAGTGAGAACACTTTTTATATGGACTTAACTGGTGGTCCAAACTCAGGGTAATCATGATTGTTGCCAAGGAAAAAAGAGTATTATTCCTGGAGGCACAACAGGCATTTTATTAAATGATTGTACCAGCTGGAAACAAATTATTGCCTTTGTTTTAAACTGTCACTCAAAAATCTAATGCTTTAATTTCAATAGGAAACAAATTTTTAGGAAGATTACAGCTCACCTGTGCTTGTAATTTTTATTGGTATAAGCTAGACTCATATAATTATTCATGATAGTGTTATTTGCCTTGGTTTTGATGAGGCTGTTCTTAACTGCAAGTCAACAGTTGATCCTTACTGTTATTTCCCTCCTGTCTGATACACCGACTCATTTTGGAGTGAGGAAGAACGTATGCAGCAGGTGGGCTGTGTTTCTAATAATTAGTTTTCTTAAACATGTTACAAAGAGCCTTGCCAAGAAAGTATCACTGGAGCATTTTGAGCCCAGCTGGCACTGTATTGGAGCCTGGAAAGGAGAGGAGAGAACAGGAAACTGAGCCATGTTCATCTGTGGAGTCTCTCAGCCAAATTCACCTGTAGGTGGATTTGACACTCCCTGTGCTGTAGAAAATGTTTTTGCCTGGGATTATGTGGAAGGAAACAGAGGCAGTGTTTGTGGGCAACTTGCATGGTGAATGAGCATGTTTATTTTTCCCTCTGAATGAAATTCTTACCAAACATAGTTTCATTTGAGCAAGGAGCTCTTGAGGTTGAGTGAACTGCACAGCTCAGTTCTCTGGCTCATTTGCTAGAGTGCATAGATACCCAGAGCAAGAACACGCTGATGGACAGCAAAGCCTGAGCGAAGGCTCTCTGAGCCTTCCTGGACAGAAAATTCTTAACAAAGGCTCTCTAAGCCTTCCTTTCCCATCTTTCCAAGCCAGAAATAGATAAGAGACGTCTAAGAGCAATAGCAGTAGGGATGCAGCATGGCTCTGTGTTTTGGCAGTAAGTCGGATTTCACGGTCTCTAGATCAAAAATGCCTCAGCCACGTAATGCAGAGTGCTGACATGGTATGAACTCACACCAGCATTTCAAATCTCTTCCAAAATGTTGAGGGATTAGGATTTTGACCGCCTGCCTTACTATCAGATCAAGTCATTGTCTGTCTTCCTGCAGCAAGCAAAAACTCTATACGCCTTGGCTAATCAAATGGAAATATGATCTTGGGCCTGTTCCTGAAATGACTTAAATTTGTGTTGCTGGATTATCTTTGTCAGGCAGTGCACTAGCTGTGGAGTACCAATGTGAGTACTCCCCTCCCTTCTCTCAGAGAAATGGGAACAAAGCAAGGCTGGAATGGTTTTCCTTAGCACTTTTCCAAAGATTGCTGAACTCTTTTGGCCGGACCACTCAAATAAATTCAGTTTTATGAAACATGGAAAAGTTCAGAAAGGTTACATGCGTTTGAACAGTGCCAGGTAATCCTGTCAGCCCTGGGTTTTATACAGCAAGTCAGATCCAGAATATATATTGCTCTTCAGGTAACCGTGATTAGCAGATGGGTGATACAGCACTCAGCCTATTTTAAAAACTTCATACCAAGTAAACTCTGTCATACACACAAACTTCTTTTCTCCAAATTAAATTTCTCCAAATTTTTGGTAGGAAACAGCATCATCTCTTTTATAAGGCTTTTAAACGTTTTTTCTTGATCTTTTTTGGAGAAATCAAACCAAGGACCTCTTCTACCTGCTGAAATCAAATTAAGGACCTCTTCTACCTCTTTGTGACATTGTCTCGATAGAAGCTTGTTGTAGAGAAAACTAGTGTTCCCAGTAAAAGCTTCTCTTTTATATATGATTTGCTATATGTGTAAGATAATTTCTGTAGCATTGTGCTATAATCTCCTGACAGCCTCTGAAAAAAGAATGGATGTTGCCCTTTCCTACCCAGTAGGATAATTCTGAAAATGTTGCCAGGATGCAGCCACCTACCTCAGACTATTGCTAGAGGCACTTTAGCAGCAAGGCCCATTTGTGCAGTAAAAGCTCTATGATTAATTTAATACACATGAAGCACTGACTTCCCTAGGGAAAGCAGAAATAGGATCAGAGAAGATAACCAGAGAGTTTGAAGGCTTCAGGAGGACAAACAGGTGTTGCCTCCCACTTTGCATCTTAGTCTGGAGGATACATTATTTTCTTCCTTGATTTTTGCTTCAGGAAGATTTTTTTTTTTTTTTTTAGTGAAGTCTGAGTCCTGATTCATGAGCTAAAAGCCATCTGTGTGCTTTTTTCTTTTTTCCTTTTTGGGTGTTTCTGTTGCAACTGACTCTCTACAGTTCATGGATATGAAAAGGCTGAACAAGAAAGTAAAAAATTCAAAATGCCTTTGGGGAAAGGAACATACAGTCAATCACCTCAAGGTCATATGAAGTATAATGGACTTATACACTGGTGTAGGTTGAACTGATTTGTTTCATTAATTAGAACTTATACTGTGTTTGCAAAAAAATAATTGACATTAGCAGAGCTATGTTACTTAGGAATCTGATATTAACCTTTCTGTTTCATTATATTGAATTTTATGGTCAGAAAATAAGCCTTTCCTTATTCAGTAACAATTGTTTTTTTTTTTTTTGTTAGCAAAGCAAACATTTTGTCATGTTATGTAGGAAAAAAATTGTATTTTTAACAAGTTATTGTGACTGTGGTTTGGTAGAGGATAATGCCAGGTTCTGAAATGATCTTGTACTCTGAGTTTCTTGTGCACATCAGTGGGCAAACCAGAAAGAAAATTTCAAACAGTTGTGCAATTTATTTTTTTTTTAAAGGTATATTTTTCTCAAGGGAAAGGTGAGGAGGAGTGGGAAAAGAGAGGGTTCAAGATAGGGAGGATCTGTTGGAGAGAGGAAAACTGAAGGCAAGAAAGAGCTGTATTGGTATGTTTTTAAAGGAAAATGATGGATTAAATTTTTCTCTAGTAAGATAAATTCAAAAATATTTTATCATGATCTAACAATTGCATGTTGTGGCTGCTGCTTATCCTGCAAATCATAGAATGGTTTAGGTTGGAAAAGATCCCAAAGATCATCAAGTCCAACTGTTAACCCAACATGGCCAAGTCCACCACTAAACCACGTCCCTAAGTGCCACACCTACACGTCTATTAGGGATGGTGACTAAACCACTTCCCTGGGCAGCCTGTTCCAGTGCTTGAGAACCCCTTTTGTGAAGGAATTTTTACTAAACCTCCCATTACTTTTTCTTTGACTGGATAATACCATCTTGCTGCCCCATCTGGCTGGCATCAGTGGTGACAGATAGACTGGATGTATTGCTGTAATGGTGCAGAGGACTGGATGAGGGCATTCAGTGCTGCCTGTCCTGCAAATCTGTTATTACAATGCTCTACCCAGGCATCTGTATTCGTTAGTGTTCCTGCAAATGTGCAAGTAGCAGCTCATTGGCTGAGCTTTATAGTTTGCTAGCTCGATGCCTAGTGTAATATGGCTTTGATCTATGAAGTAGCCATTAATATTGCTGCCATGCACATGGCTGGTGGGTTGCAGCAATAAAACCTTTCTGTCTTTCTGATGCTAAGTGTTATCTGTCCTCTGGGGAAATCCTGGTGAAATCAATGGATCTACAAAGGTATTGCTCAGTTTAACAAAGACAGTAATAGCATCTTCTCCTACATTTCATTCTTAGTTGAAGACATGTTCCACAGCAGGAGTATATGGTTTGTGTCCAGAGTGATCACTCCTTCCCTTCTTTCCCTAGATTAATGAAATGGATTGTTTCAGTGAAAGGGAGCACCTCACTATAACCACCCTCTTTCTTCTTGGTACTCCATCCCTCAGTGTTGGAGGAACAGTCAGTCATGCTGGAGTGAGGTGAGCTTGGGAAAGGTCCCAGCCGAAAGGAGACAATTCATGATCCCCAGTTAGGTTTCATGAGGAACTGTAAAGGTGGCAGCTAGGAGAAAGAGCATGAATTGCTCTTTGCTTACAGCAGCTAAGTCCATCCCCTTGTTCTTGGGCAACTTTCTGCTCCCCAGTTTTCATACATGCGTGATGAGTTGGGCCTTCCGACCAAGGCTGGTGATCTGGTGGATGTTCAGAAACAGCATGCAGGTGCAAAGGTTTTGTCACGTCGTGGGAAAAGGGCTATGGCACCATCCTTCTCCATGTTCTAAGTAGAAGTAAGGGACCTACCTAGAGTTAAACAGCTTCATACTACCATCCAACGTGGATGGTTGTTCTGGCACTGTAATTGGGCTCAGGAATTAGGTTGCTGAAAGAATCTTCTAGCAGGAGAGTTGGTCCAAAATTAGTAGGATAATGGTGTCCCTGCTGCAGAGCACTGTAAAAATGGAGTTGCACACAGCCACGCTCTGACACGTCTTGCTGTCTGCATGGTCAAGGAGTCCCACAGCAAAAGAATGACTTGCTCCCCCACTAACTCTTTTAATTTCTATTGCATGCATTCCCCATTTTCAGCTGTCCCTCTTGTCACATTCCTCCAGTTTTTCATTGTCCTGAGTAAGCTCACCCTTTCAAATGGGGATAACTTGTCTGCTCTTTGGCCCAACTGTTTTTCTTAAGTTTTGTAACTAAAAATTCTGAACTACTTAGCTGGTACTTCTGGATTCTCCTCTTCACAGACTGTATCAGCCAAGGACAGCAATGCTTGCTTTTTCTAACTGCAGCAGTTTTGTTGTCCTGACAGAACTCATTTTGACTGAAAGTGCTACTATTATCTTGCTTTTCCTGCTACTGCTCTGCATTTTTCTAGCACTGCAGACAATTTCACTGAAAGCTTAAACAACATGCCCTCCTCCATTTGCTGTGTTGGGTCAGAATGCCACCGATAATTTCAATGTAGCTTTGGCATTTTTCCAACATTAGCTGCCTCTTCACTTCAGGATTCAGCCTATGCACCTCTGCATTGTTGACCTCTGAAGCTATTGATTTCTGTAGCTGGAATACATTCAAGTTGCTGAAAGCTGCTGAAGGAAAAATCTGCTTCCCCTTATCAGCAAAAACGTTTGGCCCTTCTGTAAGCTGCATTTTTAATTTTGGGGTTTACTATGGAAAAATATTGTAAACAGTGTTTGTTTATTAATAGCATCTTGTTTATTGTTTGCTATCCAGACACTTAATAAAAAGTAAATACCAAAATGGTTTGTTTACAGATGATAAACTTAAGCACAAGTCTGTTCATCCAGTGGCAGAGTTCAGTGAGGTTTTTACAGAACCTCCTGACTTTCACCCTTTTCCACATCAGAGAGATGCATTCCTCACATCTGGGGGGATAATCAGGGGCATCTGGAAAAGTTTGTGCAAAAGAGCAGTTCATTCAGTCTCCCACCCACCCTACTCTAAATGGAAGAGGACATGCTTCTCCAGGCAGTACTGACTATGAAGAAATGTGCCTCTCTTTTGGAACACAGGAGTTCTTTGTTGCCAAACTTCAGTTGTTCTTGTGTTCTAGCCCTTTTTTTTCTTACTTATTTTTAATGATATCTCGCCAGTGACTGCTGTTTCTCATGCTTGGAAAATATAATTAAAGACACCTGTACATCACAGACGGTATAGAATCATTTCCATCATTCTTAACATATTATGGATTGTTGATGAATTCTCAGCAGTGATTTGGCTCAGGAGGAGCGAAGTGTGTCTGATTTCACTGACCTTCTCGTTTGCACCAAGTCTGCTTCACAGTGTTCTGCTAAAAGGGGCCTTGAATTAAGAACAAAATTTGTTTGCCACTGCTGCCTCCTGTATATATTCATTAATTATGTTTGAACAGGCTGCATTTGTGACATTTTATACACTTAGGCCACGATATAATGGGGGGGAAATTGTACTCTATGGCTGCGTCTTTCTCTTGGACGGTTTTGTTTTTCTTGGTTGTCTGGGTTTTTGTGGTTTTTATAAGAGTTTTTGATTATGTGGTTCTGTGGGGCAGCTTCAATGGCTGTGGCCTCAGAAGTCTGAGAAAAATGGGCAGCTGCTGATCTTGCAGTTGTATGTTTGTCTGTGTACCTGTAGGTTGAAGGGCAGTGTTATTTCTTGAAATATTCCCATCAACTGAAACACAAAGTTTGCTTTTATGAGAACTGAAAAAAAAAAAAGTAATCTAAATGTGTATTTTAGTCTTTAAAAATACTTATGGCTGCCAAACAAAGCTATAAATTTTATTTTGTCTAAACCAAATGAAAGGTTCAATCTTCCCAACAGGAGACATTATGCTTTTTAATTCTCTTTTGAGACTTGAAGGCTCATACAGCTAGTTTAATTCCTCCCTCTGGAGCTTGTTATCCATCAGTTTAACAGTTTGATGCAAACTGCTGTTTCCTGATCCTGGTCTTTACTAGCTTTCTTTTTTAAATAACTAAATATTTTTCTTCCCCCTCCCCCCTTAATTTTTTTTTTCATACTCTACCCATCCTTCCCATAAAAATTATCAGTTTTTTTGACCAAGAAATTGTCTTAATTTTGGATATAATAGCTGATTATTGTCACAAATACTACCCAATGTGTGCATGTGTGGAGTGAGGACTGAGACAATCTTTTATTTCCTATCGAGTACCTCATGTCTTGCACACAGGTTTTTTCATATATTTTGTCATCAGGTGCGTCTTGCGGGTTCAGATGGAGAGACTGTGTCTATTGTAGTTGTGCCAGCTTCCCTGCTAAATGTTTGGCAGAGAAAGGTGAAAAACCCTATTCATGAACAGTGGAAATCAAGACCTAAAAGCAGATTCCCCTAGTGACCAGATTTTATATTTCCTCCCCATCCCACTGCTTTTATCTCATCATGAAGCTGGAGTTTCTAAGCAAAATTAATTTTAACAGAAGATATAGAGTTTAATTGTAGAGAAAATAGTATTTTTTAAAGTTATCATGCCTTATAGGGGTCTTGGTTTATAAGAGTTCTTATTCTAGTTTTATATTGCCAAGTGATGAAAGTGTAACTTGGAAATCAGAAAAACAAGTCAGGCTTTAGTCTCCACACAGCCACCTCAGGTCTATGTACCTACTCTGGCTGGTGTAGCTCTGTCCTTCCAGGTCTTTGTTTTATTGCTATAGAGTCAAAGCCCTGTCCTCTAAAACCTCCTGATTTTTTAAAAATTATTTTTAATTGAGATGACAAAAGTTTTACAGAATGCACACAGGCACACCAAATTTACAGACACACCATTCTTCCCATGAATCTCTGCTCACTCTCTCCACCAACTGCTGCTCTTTTCCTTGCTCTTAATTCACATCCAAATGTCTGACTTCCAGGTGTCATCCCTTTCCCTGGTTTGGAATCTCTACTTACAAAATATCAACATGAGGGGTTTTGTTCCAGTGGCACAAAACCTCCTCCCATCCACATTGAAAATCATGTTGCTTTTCAAGAGGTCCACACAGATCCAAGTAAAAAGGTGAGGTCTGCTTATAAGGTGCACCTTTCAAAATTTCAACAAAACAGGGCATTAAAATCAGTCTCAACACTCTGAGTTTTAAGAAATTTCCTATTGAACTGATTGGAAAACTGTACACTTTGCTCATGTGTCCACACAGTTTTGCAGACAGAGCTTTTTGGGCAATGTGCCGCACTTCTTGGCGAGTTCAGCACAGCAGTGGACAACCTTGACACCACAGACATAGATGAATTCTTGGTGCTGTACATGCTCAGGTATTTGCAGAGTGGGTTCAGCTCAGTACATCTTCTAATGTTTTTATTTTCACTGTGAACTTTGCTTGTGCTATATTATTGCAAGGTGGATCACGTTTCAGCAATGAGACTGGCACTGATGAGCCAGTGACATCAGTGTGGTTTGGCACTGGAAGAGGCTGAGACTAACTCCTGCAATTTACAGCCCTTTGTGAAACAAATATGTCACTAACACTGCTTCAAACTTTATATTCGGGGCAGGGGGGGAGGGGAAGGGTTATATGAATTTTTGTACTGAAGGTGCTGATTAGTTTTGGTTAATTTGGTTTTAAAATAAATCATGTTCTGATATGTGGAAATATGATCCAATATGTATTGAATATTTTCGGCCAAAATCAGCTGGAACTGTTTTGTGTTGTTTCTGACTACACATACACACACAAAAAAGGGATTACAAGCACATACTTGTAAAAAAATAAATGCAAGCACCAATTTGGTGAGTGGGTTGAGACCTTTGTGTCAACACAAATGCACACTTGTAGAGGTAGTGCTTTTATAAAATCCAACCTCCTTTTTTTTTTTTTTTAATAGAATCTAACCAGCTAATAAAATCTAAGCTGTGTGACCATGCACAGCTACTCCAAGTGAGTAGGTTTCGCCCTGCTTCTGAAATCCAGTGTATATAGGAGTTACTATTTTTTAAAAATAAAACGGTTTCTCTTTAAAAAAATATTTTACATCTGTTGCACTGGTGGCATTCTCAAATTTTTGTGAATTACCTATCTATTGGCCAATTATATGATGCAGGCCACTTATATGTATTGGGAATATATTATAATCTCCAGTTTTAGATGAAGCTCAGTAAGAAACAGTATTTTCCAATATAACAGAAATACATTTAGACCATGCCTCAAGCTGGCTATTCCAGGATGCAGGACTTTTGGATTCCTGATATCTAAAAGAATTATTTGCTCTTGGCTTCTCCACATACTGTACAAGAAAAATAAATCATACCTTGCAAAATTCGGTCAGGTTTTGATGCCTCAGACTTGGCAAGTTTGTCTTACTATGAAGCAGCTGTTTCATACTAAAGTAAACAGTAAAAATTAAGTTTTTGAAAATAAAGAGGGGGACAGAGGATGAAAAGAGGGGCTGACAGGAGAGGTTGAGCCAATACTTGTAGCTCTGAAGGGGCAGCTAATCCCGTAGTGCGTGATGATAAGAATTGCCTGTTTTTTTCAACAGGCGGCATATGATCAATGTTTGACTCAAACCACTCTGAGGAGGAGAAGCACAGACTCCCCTTGTTTTGGGGAACTGTGGTGTATGTGTCATGCACCATACACATTGTCATTGCCACGTACAGTTTCAGGGCAGCAGGGTACACTAGCTTGTATTTATTTGATTTGAAGCTAAGTATGCTTTAGCAGCTCACAGGGAAGTATGCAGTGGGTCCTGATGTAAGAGAGGTCTTATACCTGCCAGCTCTGGTCTCCCCAGAGTGTGCCCCCAGACCTCACATGGCCACCTCCTTCAACAGAGACAAACCAAGCCTTCTTTGAATCTAGCATTTTCTTCTTGCAGTTGTTTACTTCCAAAAATACTGCTGGCAAGACATGTAAAGTGGAGGGAATTACTTTACCAAGATGGGAAATACATATAGTTAGCAGTGCTGTGGTTGACTGGTTTGTCTTCTTGACTTAGAGCGAAGTGATATTCTAACTGTCAGCCACACTTAAGTTGTATTTAAATGAAAGTGACTCCAAAGTGGCATGTAAAATTCAATTAAAAGACCATGTCAGCTCCTGTATTTGCATTCTGAGGATTGTGACTAAAATAGCTGTTAATGCTACATATTAATACAAAATAATGAAATTTCTGGGGTCAGTTTCCCAGTGGAAGATAAACAACAAAAATACAGAACTAATGAGGCCTCATTTTAAAATGTAAAGCAGATGCTGTATTCAGCAGAAAATTAAGTTAACCAATAAACTAATTTGACATTGTAAATTGTGAGTAGAGGCTATGCATTGGGCAGATTTAATGGAGTTTAAAGACAGATACAATTATTAATAATATAACTGGGCTGAATATCTCTATCCATTCTTTTATACTGAAAGGGTCTTACTCCTAAATATGTAACAATAGTTATAACAAGTGGTTTTTGTAGGAAGAATAACTTCATTCTTTTATGTCCCTTTTTTTTGTGTATAGAAATGAGTTTGAGGGAATCTAAGCTGGAGAAACAGGTAAATTGGTGCTGTGGCTGCAGCTTGGTGTTGGTTACACGATACAAGGCAAGCATAGCGTCTGTGTAGGCTCCGTGTGTCTGCTTCATGTCCTACATTTTGGTGGCAGGTTTGTTCTTATAGTGAAATACAAATGTGGGAGACCATGGCTACACAGTGATGGTCCTTCATATAGACATGGCACAACATATCAGTGTAGAAAAGCCAATTCCATTGCAGTGGTGGAGAACAGAGAAAAGAAACCTCCTAATGGAAGTGGAGGTGGTTCCTTAAGGTATGTGGCTTCATATAATGAGCCAGATCCTAAGTAGAGAAGAGCACGTTTAAAACTACCTTGAAGAGAAAATGTGGTCCCATTTTCTTTCTTGTGTTTTTATCTTTGCTCTGTTCTTACAAATCAGTATTATTTATCTGAGTAGTCTTTTACTTGGAAAATAATTCTGTATATTTATCTTTCTGCAGATAATTTCTCTCTCTGATTAGTTCCCTTCTTTTTTCTGTAAGCATTTGGATTGTTATACAGCTGCTGTCCTCCACTTGAGTTTGAAGGCCTCTATCTCTCCTTTCCCCATCTTGCATACATGTATTTTGTTCTTTATAAACTATTTTGAGAATAAATTAGCCTGATTGCTGTGATATTTTGGGGTCTAATATCACAGAAATATACCCAGATAGATGATAGGAAAATCAAATATAAGAATAGGCCAAAGACTCTACTAAGAGACAAGGGAGAAAGTTTAATTGAAAAGTGATCCTGATGGTTCAGTATACATAGACTAAAGCACAGAATCTTCGCTGTCATGTCTAAATACTATTCTTCCACCATCACTGATTTCTATATAATCCTATATTTTTCTGACCTTTAGACTACATGAAGAATATCTTTCAAATGTACAGACTTCAAGAAAATACAAGTCCAGTTTTACCAAGCTTCTCAGCTTCTTACATCATCATATGGGAAGCTGCGCTTGTCATAATGTTGCAGGACCCCATAAAGCTAATTACATTGTATTTCATCACAGCACCATGAAGATGGATTAATCTCACTGGGTTTTGGCAGGTAAAAACTGTACAAAGCTCTGCCTTAGCTCTTTCAGTGTTTTTAGCCTGTCAGTCACCATATTACTTTCTTTCCATGCATAAAATAGTTTGTGCCTCTTTAGGTGCAGAGGTCATTTTGCACACTGGGTGTAGCTCCTAAAATGAGCCAGAGAGGAGGGGATGTAAGCATGGGGGAACAGCTTCAGGAACTGTAAGGGAACCACTCCCAGCTAGTTAAAAAATTATTTCCATGTGAGCTAACACAATTCCTAACTCTCCTAGTGGAAACAGAATTCAGTATTTTCTAGCTACATCTGGAAAGGCTCTTAGAGTAAAATTTTTATAACATGGCTATTCTAGAAGTGAAGTGGAAGCTCTGTTTAGCTTTCAGTCTAGTTTCCTGAATGCTCTTATGGCTCTCAGGGTATTTTCCCATCTCTACTAGCATCTGAATTATAAGAACCAAAGATTTAGGTACAGTTGTACATGCCTTGTAGTTTATGAGTTTTAATCAGTTTTCTGAATAACCAAAGTGAATATGTTTCCCTTATGGACAGTTTGTGTTTATATGTGTGTACTATATGTGTGTGTTATGCTAAATGTGCTTTATGGAAAACATTAGAGTACTGAATGCACATACACGTTATATAAAACCCCTTCTCAGGTTGCTTAGGATTTCACAATAATACAGCTTGCACTACTAGCAGTGAAGATTTTATGAACACCTGATGAACAGGGCAAAGATATATCTGTATCTTTGTTAAAGTGTGTTTGGGGGTGTATGTATGTTCAGCACTGGCACTGATTTTTGTAGGGAGCTGAGCACAATCAACTTTCACTGAAATCGCTGACCTCCATGAAAGATTGTTTAAAACTATGCAACTTCTCCATTCTAAAACTTGTTTTTCTTATATTAGAATGTCTGAAAAGAGGTAAATGTCAGGTGGAGAAGCAGGTGGAAGGGTTTTTTTGCTTGTTGGCAACACTATTAATTTTAGAAACATCAGATAAATTAGAATCTGGCTTCTTTATTTTTCTGGAGGACCTTCAGAAGATTGGAGTGAGGTTTATTCTGAGCTTAGTCACCCTTATTCAATATAATTAAACTATGTACCTTTTTCTCCAGGTGCCTTCATTCAGTCCCTCTGTAGGTCTCCACATATTATGGAATTTTCCAGTGCAGACAGGCCTGTTGTTTTCAGTGTAAAATAGTCTGGGAAAAACACACCCCATTTTCAGTGGCTTTTCTCCATGATGAATAAATCCACAGAGGGGAACAGCACAGAGAGGGACTTTTCTTTTCCTTGCTTTTCTGAAGCATTAAATACAACCTTCAATACCAACAGGCAGCCAAAACCCCTCTACTCTAAGTTGGATGCTTAGAAAACAGTTTTAGAAGTGATCCCTTAGCAAAGATCTCCTGCCATTTTTATTGTCAAAATAACAGATAATTTTTATTGCTCTTCCTTTACAAGTGTAGTCAGTGAATCTGCCTGAGAACAGTTTATGTACTAAACAGCTCATTTACGTATTGTGAGACTGTTAGAGTAGACAACTACCAAACTTGGTGCTTCCAAAAACTTTATGTGTGTCTCTGTAGAAATAACAAAGCAAATACATCCAGAAACAGAAATGAGATGCATCATTTTGAATAGGTGTTAGGTTTAAGTACTGGATGACTGATCTATAAAATGAGGCAAAGCCACTACTTCATCTGAAGTTGTGCCTTTGTGCACTTTTGCCTAAAGTCAATTCAAGCCTTCAAATAAAATAATTGACCCACTGTCTATAACACACAGAGGGGAATTCATTCTGTGACAAGTGTATATTTTCAGAACATATCAGTAAACTCTCTGCCATTAATAAACTGGTTTAAGTTGTATGTTTGTTTAGAAAATGTGGAAGAACTGCATCTGGAAAGCACAGGGAAGAGAGGAACATGTTGCAAGTGTTTATGTTTTTTTCCTTGCTATGTATAATTCGTAGGAATTTGTAGGAAAATTTTTGCAGCATATTGTCCTTCCTCCCTTCTCCTCAAAATTAGAGCAGAAGTTTCGGGGTTGCTAACGACTACAGAACCAGCTCTAATTCTGTAATTTCCTCTGATGCCCTGTCCTGACTGGTGCAGGACTGGCTGGCAACAGGAGACACTCACCTCCAAGCTGGTCTTAGGAGAGAAATAGGTGTATATGAAGCTAGCAGGTGTGGGGGCAAGATCGCTCTGCTACCATTTTCTGGCATTCTTACTGGGTTTCTGAATAGGTCAGGTTGATGGGAGTCTTTAAAAACAAACAAGCAAAGAAAGAAACCCAAAACCAAACAACAACAAAAACCACCAAACAAACCTCACTCAAATGTTATGAGTGGAAGGATTCCATGTGCTGTGAAAGTGTGACAGGGAAATCCCCAATCAGATTTTATAAGCAGGGACTTCAGAGGTGAGGGAGATCAGGCTAGGATAGTACCCAAAAGGAGCGCCTAATGTTAAAATTTAATTTAATCCTGTCTCATTATTTGGGAACATCAGATTTAATACCTTTTACTGTCTCTGTGTGTGTCCAGATGTTATAATCTCAGGCCAGCACTTGCTTATACTAGAGAGCCCATCGCTCACAGGTGTCTTTGTACAGGAAGAGGTACTGCTTTAGTATGTGCAAATATGACTTTTGAAGATACAGCTTTTATAGATGAATCTTTGATAAATTTCTTTTGAAGATACTTTTAAGAAAAAGTATCTTTTGAAGATGCTTTTAAGAAAAATACAGAAGGAAAACTTAGTTTAGCTGTCAGGGACTTAAAAAAATACTGTTTCTGCATAGGCTGCTTAAGGCTTTTAGTACTACCCCATCACTGAGGATCAGTGCTAGAATCTGAACACTGCAAACAGAAAATCAAATCGCACATTCCACTTTATTTTCTGGGAATCCTGATATGAAAAGTATTACTGGTGATTGCCATGAATGGGATTGCTTCTTGCCATGTTCTCCACATATCAGTAGGATGGCCTGTTTTCTTTCAGTGTGTTGGAATGTTAACTCCAATAAAATATGAAGTCTTGTTAAAGTTTTGATTTTGGAAATAGGTTTTATTTTCTAGATCAAAAAAATAAGTGGTTGTGTTCTTCTTTCTGTTACTGCTTTCTGTAACATCTCCAGGTTTGTGCCATTTAAAAGTTTTTAAAATTTGAAGAGAAATCAGAATGTGAGAAATTCTGAGTTAGATTTTCTTTTAGCACTCTGTTTTTTGTACAAACGTTAGGCAGTTCTTTAAACTGCCAAGAAGAACTGCCATGGAGGGTGCCCTGGGAGTTTGGAAGTAGAGAAAACAGTAAGGATTATTTTTTTACCTTACCCTGGAGGAAAACCTTCTGGAACTGAGGTCTAAACAGAAGACTTCAGTGCAGACAGAAGCTTCAGAAGTAATATAGCAGAGTCTGTGTAAAATTTTTGCTCCAGTGAAAACCTCCCAGCAGTACAAGTTGTAGACATCTCTACCCAGATTTGTCTCCCAAATACAGACTGTAGGTCACCATTAGCACTCCAGGGTTACACTGTCTAACATTCAATTTAGACACAACTCCTTTAGGAAGCTACTATGAAGCTGTGATTTACAGCTCAGTATTGTTTCTTACTCTGGCATACGTAATTAAAAGAGAAACACCTTCACTCTCTATCTAGTGGGGGTAAAGGGTAACCCTTTACAACCAGGAGTGGAATTTTGAAAAAGAAGGAAGGAACTACAAGGACTGATTTAGTTTTCCATTAAGAAACTGTGTAGGGATATTTAGAGGGGAAGACACCAAAGTTCCTATAAGCAATGATAATAAGAAAAAGCAACAACAGAACCTTAGTACCAAATACTAGTACATCATGTATGTACCAAGACAGGTTTTGTCACTGCTCTGTCAATACCATCTTTGTTGTGACCTGCAAATGCAGGTAATGTAATCATGTAAATGTGCCTTTACACTACTGCCGTTCATTAATGTATCATACACCTAAAGTGCCCATGGAGTGGATGTTCTGTAGGCTTCTTGTCTGGTTTTGGCGTAACTGGTTTGCGTGGATTTTAAAGGGAAGAGATTACATTAAGAAAACAGCATCTGTCTATCTATCTATCTATCTATCTGGGGAAAATGGCAAAGTGTGAATCTGTGTGACAGCAGACCCCTTAGTGAAACTGAATTAGTCCCACCTGCACAAGCAGGCTGTTCACTAGGAGGTATAAGCAATAGTGAGGACAGAGGTTTTTCAGGCTGGTGATGGCAGGTTCAACACATCCAGTGTTCCTGTCAGTGTCAGTATTTTTCAACCTGAGGGAAAATGCAGCCTGATGCAAACTGCATTAGGGTTGTGGCACTCAAATGGGAAGCATTTTTATAATCAGTCTATTTCATGAAATGAAAGGAGAAGACCCACTGTGACATGCTGGGATATATGCTGTTAATTGCTCGTCATAACAATTCTGTTTCTTCAGTAAGATCTCCCTTTTCCCTTTCCTCCTCTCCCTATGAAATGATCTTGTCAATATGGAACGAGGAACCCTGAGGAATCCATAATTTAATGAAAAATTGCTGTTGCCATGGCATAGAGTTCATACGTTTATATTGAAATAATTTCTCAGTCTTCATTTGCATCCCCTGCCTCTCTAAACAGTTATATCAGCTGCTAGGATTCAAACAATTAAACATACTCAATTATTAAGGAGAAATTAAAAGAAGTAATCAGCTTAACACAATTTCACTTCAAAAAAACCTTCCCTGGCAGCTCACAGGAAAAGCATATTTGTATGCTGTTAACATCCCAAATTGGTTTAAGTTAAAATACACCAGGGCAAGATTAAACCAATGCAAAGATAGTAGAAAAAGAACTAGTGTTTTCTTTTCACTGTGAACAATATGACATTTCATCAGTTTTTGTTGTTAGTATGTCATATGAAAATATTATGCTGAAGCCTACTATGCAGGCTGTTACAGTTTCGTAGATGGGACTCTTTGCTATGGATTTCTTGGCATCCACTGAATTCCCCTGTTTATTTGACTGAAATGCTTGTACCAGGATTGTTCATATTCCATCTTCTGTGTTTGAACATGACAGAATTTTTTCCTCTTCTTCTTTTTTTTTTTTTTTTTTTTTTAAATTTTTTTGGGGTTGTGGGTGGATGTAATAGTTTTTTAAACCTGATTAACTGATGGTAACCGGGTTGAACTTAACACAAGAAGAGGCAGATGGTATTTACACCTCCTTTGCTATTCCTAAGACACCTATTGCCTTAGTTAGCAGCCTCTGCTGTTAACATCTTGGATGTCTGCAGGATAGATGCTGCAAACTGCACTGCAGCTCACCAGATGATTTTGTAGCACATGGGGTGGTGCAATCTGTTCTACAATCAACAAGAGCCTTGGCCAGCTTGTATGCCCCAGGTTAAAAAAGCCTAAACCCGTAAAAGTTTGGCTCCTGACCCTTTAGGTATGCTGAGCCAAACTTCAGGAAAGTAGAGCCGAGGAGTAAAAGTTTATGTTTCCATTTTACTTCTGTTACTAAATATTTTAGCTCAGAGTATAAGACACAGGCAAGAGATCCAGGCCTTCCTGGGATGCCCAGCTTCAAAGCTTAAAGTCATGGAAGCTCTCTGTCCTACCCTGTGTGCTTTCCCTTGTGGCTCTCTCTCCCTGCTCTCCAGTACACTAGTATAATTTTTTTCTTTTCTTCCCTTCCCTTTCCAGAATATACGCTTCACTGTATGTTTGACCCTTGATCATTTGCACATCTGTGGTTGAAATTCACCTCTAGAAGCAAGTCCAAACACCAGCTTGGGCACTATCAGACACTCCTAAACTTTGAGAAGTGAGTCATGCCTGTGCTTTGTGGTCTGGGACTGTCCCAAATGAAATCACTGACCTTGGTTTGATGATTTCACTCCTGCCTGGGTGAACCTCAAACCACTGCTTTGAAAATGAAGCTTATTTTGCTCAGAAGGAGGCTCTTCCCATTTGTGGCATACCACATAGTGTCCATATGCTGGGGTTAACGTGGAAGTCCTAATGGTTTTTCAGCTTGGTGAGTTACATGTCTCCAAATTTTAGCCCACTAGATAAGTAGAGCCAAAGCAACCTTTAAGAAAAGATGCTGTTGTAACTGTTTTCTAGTTCTCTCATCAATATATGGGATGTTGTCCCTGTCTTTCTCTTTCTGCACTGGAACTAAGAGTGAACTGTGCTCATTTCCAGTATCACGACAGTTTGCAAGGTGGGTCATCCATAACTTCATCTCCAAAGCACTATTAAATCCTTGAATTGGAGTGTAGCCGAACTAAAAACTTCACCAGTTCAAAGGCCAAGTGGGCTTACTTGCAAGACAACGACGGTCCAAGAAAAGTTTCTTTTTTTTAGACTTCCCATTCATATTTTCCAGTTTGCCTCCAGGTCATCTGATATACAGACGGTTCTTTTACCATCTATTTAATAGATAACTTTCTGGTACAAGGTATGATCTCTTTCCTAATCCAAGATATCTCCTCAAGAAGGCCTGTCTGCTTATTTGATATAAGATTATTTTTGTAACCTATAGCAGTCTTGAAGGCTGAGGTTCTTTGCCTGGAGGTTTGTTTATTAGCTTTTTTTTCCTAGCCTGCTGCATGTGTCGGGCAGAGGAGGAGAAAAAGGTGCAGGTGAAAGTCTTCTAATCTCTAGTGTTTGATGTATACTTAGTTTTGTTATTCTAACCTTGTATATGCATCTTAAGGTTGATGAAAGGACAGAAAACAATTGCAGAAAAGTAATTTCTTAAACTTATCTGGTGTAGCCAGTCCATCTCTGAACTTCAAGATTCATGAGTGTGTTCCTAAACTGTCCAAAAATATATTACTACTTTTTTTTCTTATTCCCTAGTGATTGAGTCACTGGATGTTAATAATCTAATTCCTAGTGATTGATATGGTCAAGAAAAAAAAGTCCCCAATAAATTCTCATCAAATTCTCAACAAATATCTGGAGATACTCCACTTCTATGTGGAACACATCCCAAACTTTTAACTTACCTTGTAAATCCAACTGAAACTTCTTGGGCACACCAGTGCACAATGGTGCACTGATGCTTGTTCTATTTTGCCAAGCTGACTCAGCATCATGCTGTGACCAAAACAGATTCTTCATCAGTCATTTAAGAAAAATATTTTTACTGCTTACAGCTTCAAAGCAGAGGTTGTTAAATAAAATATTTAACTAGGGTTAGCTACTGTCAAAATGTGTAATGAACCCTAAAGACATGGATGATGTTTAATAAAGAATCATCTCAATTTTTTGCTCTTGTAAGAAATTTTTCATTAAACATGCTCATGTTTAAGTTTTGAAGCTGCCGTAATGTCCTAGGCAGGGTTCAAAGGCTTCCCAATAATAATTGTACAATGTGGATTTCTCTTATAGTCCTTGATTTCCTGTTTGGTCCAGCAGAAACATAAATTATTCCTGGATTAGAATACATGGACAGCTAAAATTAATGTGCCTGTATTTCATGTGTCAGATATATATGCTTTATAGAAACATAGCAGAGATGAGCATGAGTTTGGATTTTTGGTGATGGTTAGAGAAATGAGACTTCCCTAGTAAATCAATTCCTGGTGAAAGTAGTCTTTTTGTAGAAAGCACCCTTCTTAACTGCCTCTGCAAAACGAGATTTAACTTTATGCTCCTCCTCCAAAGTCCTTTCTACCTTCTGCTCAATGACTAAATAAAAGTATTTTAGGTAAGTAAATATTGCCCTTTCATAAGAACAACAAAAAAAAAAAGTATGCTATTGTGGGTGTCTAACCCTTCTTTAGTCTTTTTTTCCATTTGTCCATGAAGAAAACAAAACCATGTAAATCTCAAATACTCATGGGGGGGGGAGAAAGAGAGAGAGGCTGTTGCTTCTCTTTGTTTTGGATCAAGGAGTAGTGCCCGGAGACACCGAACACAAGGAGGTTCCCATTGTGCACAGGCTGCACAGACATGTGAAAGAAGCAGCCTGTTGTTTTAATATTGCTCTCATAAATATGTGTATATATTTGACAAGTCTATGGTATGCTGCTGTAAAGTTGTTTGTCTCCCAGTAGCCTTCCGGGAAATGTGTTGGTACCTGCACATCACTTGTTCACATCGCTCAAACTGAGAGCTGTTGCCTCATTAAGTAGAGGAAAATGAGGGTGAGTTTAGATTTGTTTGGGAAGTGAGCTCCAATGTGTCTTCCTCCTGTTTGTCTGGTATCAGTTTTTGCTGACAGTGCTCTGCAAGGGAATTTCCCTTAGGAAGTAAGGTTTTTATTGGACGAGTGCTTCTCTGAAGTATTTGTAGAGGAAAATAACACTGGTAATGTCAGGCAGGAAAAAAATAACTCTGTAGGAACTCCAGCAGGCCTCCCTAAATATTAGCACATGTTCTATGATACGGGGAAAAAGAAAAATAATTAGTGATTATAAACCCCTACATTTTATATATGGTTTTTGTTATCCACAAAGCCAGTGTTGTATTTGAAGAAAAGGCTCTCTCATACAATGTCAATTTTATATTGTTAACTTTTATAAGAGGGCATGTAATTTCAAAGTATAAAGAAGAAATATGATAATTAGCTTCTTAAATATTTAAATAATGAAAAGCTGTTGATAGCATGGTGAGCCATGTTCAAATACTACCTTAAAAGAAGCAGAAAATCTGCAGGAACTGTATAATTACCCAATTTGGTAAGCCTTTGTATTTTGCATTGATGACACATCATCTTGTGTGTATATATGTTTGCAAGTGAAATCAAGCATTTATCATTTGATGCTTCAATTGCTAATTATAATATGGGATCCAATACAGTAATAAGCATCTACAGTAAATAGAGGCTGACTGTAGCTCAAGAGTAAACTTTTCCCATGTTTGAATCTTACTTCTAGGTGGACATAATACCATTTTTCTTTATTTTGTCTCCAAAATTTTTTTTACTCCATACTACAAAAGGATTAGTACTACAAACAGTTCCAGCTGTTGACCCAGCAGTCATTCTTAACTCTTCTTAGGTCTGAAACATACTCAGGAGTGCCCTATCAAAGCTCTATCACATGTTAAGCCATGAAGGGTACATCCAATTTCCTGCCTTGGATTTTGACTGATAGGGACAAGAAATAAGGAGAGAAATCTCTCACTCACCTTCTACCTCTGCTTGTAGATTAGCTCCATTCAAAACCTTTGGACTCCATCTACTTCCTTGGACTCTGTCTTTTCTCTGTGCTTCCTCTAAGGGGCTGTTCCCTCTGTTATCCTTAACGATATATTTCAGTCCTTGAATTTGGAAAGGCCAGTGACCCGGATAGTTGTTTTTTCTGTTAGCAGGGATGCAAAGAGAAGGAAATATCTTTTTTTTGTTTGTTTTCTTATATCCTTGAAAGTCCACTTAAAATTATGTTTGTAATATGGGAGCGTTACACACTTTTTCTTCCTTCTCCAAGCTGCCTATCATTCCCTTGCTGACCTTTTAATATAACAAGCCTGGAGATTTTTCTTCTTCTTGTTTCCAGTGGGGAAGCTTCAGTGCTCCTGGAAACAGAGATACCTGCATTAATAAGAAAGTGACTGAACAATTATCAGCACATCCAGATTCCTGGACTGCTGTGGAGGATTTGGACCAACTTGTACTGTCGTAAGTAAAAATACAGTTGCTTTAGCTGAACAATCCAATGCAAAGGGGAAACTTGAGCATGCTTTCTGTTATTCTATTAACGTTTCTCAGTTTAGGTCCTCAGGAAACCCCTGACCACTATTAATTGAAGATGCCTCTGCCCAGGATAATATTATGATTAGAATCAAAGGAAGTGGAAAAAGATAGGCTTTCTTAATGAAACAAAGTAAAGGACAATTTTTTATTTCCCTCCACCTAAAGAATCTGTGGAAGAGTAACCCAATATAGGACTTGGCAACTACTTATTATTCTCTCTGCCAAATAATGGCTAGAGATCTAGCGAATCTAGTTATTAAATGAGCTGAGCAGGAAGAGCCTGTTTGAAACTGCACAGAAAGACTTGCACTCTGCTCAGCAGAGGACCAGAGATGCAGGGATTATAAACTGCAATCACTGAGGCCTCATGACTAGTAAGATCAGAGTCAAGAGCAGGAGAAGCGGGAGAGGGGAAACGGGTGTTGTTGAGGCATGTGTGCTGCTCTTGGCACTCGACCTACTCTTGTTATTGTTACTTTGCTTGGCTTTTAGCTGATAAATAAAATATGGAGTAGTGTCTAGAAACACAGACAGAAGACAGTTCAACTAGTACTGCCTAATTGCCATGTGGTCCAATTCCTGCATAAGAGCTATCTTTTTAGAATTAAAATGGGAACCAGTGGCATGTTATGGACTGGGACTAGCCATAATGGTTTACAGTAATAGACCATGAATAGGGTGGTTGAGGGAAGTATAAAGGCTTTATTCCTAGGCAAATTCAAGGAATGGCATTTAGGCAGTCCAAAGAGTCTGGTCTGTAGCTGAACTGAACTGGCACCAGTTGCTAGAGCAGATTGCATAAGTGCCCCGAAAGGGATGGCAGAGAATAGCTTTCCAACTCCCAAGAGCAGAGGGATCCTATTCAGGGAAGCTGTCTCAGCTGTCAGGGCAGTTTTTCTTCCATGTCAGTGGCCTGAAAAATATCTCTATTTTTCCCTTTGCAACCAAAAGCTGGCTTTTGAAGAGTATTTTAAAAGTAGCAGAGCTTCAGGCTTCTGAAGCTTGATCTTCCAAAATTTTAAAGATGGCTCATAAAAGCTAGTATTCTGTAAGGAGTCACTGTGCCATTTCTGTCTCGCATCTTTCTGAAACATGAGTGCTGATTCGATATGGAGGATAATTCACTTGCTGTATTAAAGTTGGGGAAGCTGCAAATTAATTTAATTCTGTAACTGTATGATCTCTCTGTTTCAGTACTGGGGAGGAAGTACTGCTTCTTCCTACTGAAATCCTGTATAGGTGTGATGTACAGAAATCTTGCCAGGAGCAGCGTGGCTGTGCTTCTCTAGGTACGTGTTCAGCAGCTTCTCTACCAGGTCTTCCCAGAAGGACATTCATTTTGTGGCAGTGCACTTGGAAAAAGGGGTGAGCCCTGACTGAGTGAATTACTCTGTGGCTTGAAGAAAACAGAGGAGAACAGCAGCTTGTATTCATCTGGGTTTCTGGGGCAGTAGACCAGGAGAGGTGTACCGTATCTTTTTTTCAGCCTGCTTTGGCTTCCCTTCCTCGCCTGGTGAAGGAGGGCCTCCATGTGCCTGGGGCCTGACTCGGAGCTCAGAGACTGGGTTTGCGAATGGCTTTCAAATGTTAGCCAAAAATATTCGTCTGTGCATGTGCATGTGGAAGCGTGGGGGAGGGAGCATTGCTCCCTTGTGCAGTCGCACAGAACAAGCCACAATCTGGCGTGCTTTTGGTTATTAATAGCTAGAATATGGAAGTAGGGCAAATATCCATCCTGATTTATCCTGACCTGAATAATCCATATAGTCTTCAGGCCATAGACTAGCGATTCTGTCTCTAGCTGTCACATTCCTGAATTTTAGGAAGTGATATCTGTGACCATTTTGTGTCATGATGATCAATGTCACATTAAAGAGAGAAGCCTGCAGGCAGGCGTGTGAGCTGTGTGAGCGCTGCTTGATTAGGGAAGCACTGGGGTGGGGATCCTGCTCCCTGTCACTCCTGCTCCCTGTCACTCCACTCTGTCTGAGACCAGGAGACAAAAGATCCCAAGAGAGAGATCACCCTGGCCTGGGGCTGCTCTGCTGGAGAAGGGGGAGTGGGAAAGACGCTCTGAGAGGCAGGTCACAGGCAGAGGAGAGAAGTCATAGAGCCGTGAAGCAGCACTGAAGGAGGCAGGGGATGTTAGATTCAGGAGTGGAGAGTGAAAGAGGGAGAGATGCATAAAACCCCCTATCCCTACGATTAACCATTCCTGAGCATGATCAGGGGTTTCAGTTATGAGAAGATGGGATTTTTCTCTCTTTTTTATTTCTAAAAATCATGAGTACATTGAAATCCGTATTTTTATTCTCCTCTCAGCTTGCAACGTGTTGTTCTTCACACCTATTTTTGAAATCACAGCAACTTTTTTAACAAAATGTGCAGATTCCCCTACATGTTGTAGCCTACTTACATTTCTAGCATGTGAAGAGAGACAAACAGAAGGGCATTAACTGTGATAAACCCAGTAAAAAGACGCCTGGGACACAAGTCAGAAGTCCTCATTTGGTCAGGTTTTCCACTGACTTCCACACAAACTGACGTGATTCTTGTGTGAAGCATGCAGGCTGGAAGAATAGGGTGCACATTTGCATCTTATTGTTCTGAGTGTTATTCTGGCAACAGTTTTCTTTTTCTGGATGGGCAGACAAAAACACAATAAATGTTATTGCTGATTGCATTTTAGAAACTTCTGGCATTATTTGGAACATAGGCCTATTTTTTATTAAAGATAAAATGAATATATAGGGAAACAAATTCTTGCCCAGAAGTATTTAAAGCCTGATACTAAATCAAGAAATGATGTAAGAAACAAGACTAGCATGAAACAAAGATGGCTGTGCTAACAGTCTGCTGTTATTTAAGCCAGCTAATGAACAAATTGATGTCTTCAAATCACCTAATGTTCTGTGGGTGTTGTGGTATGTTTCTGTTTTGCTTTAAAATAGATAAGTAAACACAAGAATGGATTCTATCAAAATAATTTCTGGAGGTGCACTGTTTGACTTATACCCAGAGCAAATTAGTCCATTTGTAAATACTGTGTTTCAGTGCTTGGACCTTAAATGTTGGTATGAAACCTCACACATATCCTTCCGTGCTGCACTTAAGTAGCCATGGTTACGTGCCTCCTCCATGTGCCTCCCTTCCCAAGCCACAGCAGATGAGGAAGCACTACAGGTCCCCCCCTGCCTCTTCCCTCCAGATTTCACACTCTTCCCCCAACAAATATGAGCTTCCATTCACCCTCCCCCCTTGCTGAAAGCTCTCAGACAGAACGCGCAAGAGCCAAGGCTGGGCAGGGGAGGCTGCTGGCAGGCAGTGCCAGAGCTGCCGCCTTCCCAACACCCAGCCCTTGTCTGGGAGCAGACAGCCCTTATGGCAGCACTCCCTTTCCTCTCACAGCCAGGGAAACCACAGGGCCCCAGGTCCTGACCCAGCCAGAGAGGCTGAGATTCCCACAAGCAGGGTAGAGAGTATGCCGGGATTTTCCTGTTTGCTTTTGAAATGCAGGTGCTGGCTATCCGGTAGTCTGAGTGTGTCCCATGGGAAGCACAAACCAGTGCTGGGACTCTGTGGCTTGGGCTTGTGTTTGTGAGCCTAGTTTGTCAGCAGTAAGCTATTCTTGTTGGATTTCCAAGTAAACATCAGACAGATCCTTACCCCTTTGAGCTGTTATAGTCTGCCAAGAAAACTATCTGAACTTTGAAATTTCTCCTTTTATTTTCTGCCTTCCTGACTCTGCCTCTGCCGCCGACAGCAGGTCCCTCTTGTCAGGGGAATGTCCTCCAGGCACAACACAGGGAAATGGAGGAGGGGAATTTTCACCTCCAGAAATCCTGTTTGGCGGGACAAGGATGTCTGGGCCTGTGAGATGGACTGAGTAGGCGGCTCTGTGCAGCCAGGGCTCATCGATGAGACTCTCCGTGAGCCTGCACAAGATCATTTCTCTGGAGACAGGGGGCAGGGCAGGAGCGTGCGCATGGTAACAGCGACTTGTTTGACGGGCGGATAGCTCATTAAGCTGTCACAGCTCTATGGTAACAGCTTGGATGGCATCCGCGTCTAAAGCAAACATACAGGCTTTGATCAAGTTTGCTCTGATTATACTAGTGGAGTTCAGCTGAGCCTGGGCTCCTCAGGAGCTGGGGACTTTGCAGCTTGAAGAATATGCCCTGTCTCTGGCTCTACAGGGACGATTTCCTCAGGTTTGTGTTGCCGTGTTCAGTCCCTATCCAGGGCTAATGCAGAGGGTCAGCTTGCCATCCTCTGAAGCTATGTGCAGGCAGCAGCCTGAGCTTTAGGTTGTCTTCTCTCCCATGACCCCCTTAGTGAGGTACTGGGGGGCCCTACTCTACACTGTGCACATCATAGTGAGCCTCTGTGGTCTAGGGGAAGGAACGGGGTTTGAAGGGCTTCTGTTGAGTTATTTTTGCATGATCCATACCTGCCTTAGGCTTACATGCATTCTATGACTGGGATAAAATGTAAAAAATGCTGAAGTATCTGGTCCTTCTGCTTGCTTTCCTCTTTAAGATATGACATAAATTGCATTAAGCTAATAGTCTGAAGTCTGGAATAGAGAGCATTAGCTATACTCCAGAGAAGAACACTTTTTTGCTTTGAAAAATGAACAACTCCAGAAATGGGGTTTGAAGTCAGTTTCATATCATTCTTGATGTGCTGCAAGCAATCTATTTATTTATTACAATATATAGTTTTTCACTTTTGGCCTTTGGAAATGGAGAGGACTTCTAGTCCTTAGGCATTTCTTTGGTGAAGAAGTGATCCAGGTCTGCTGAATCAATGGGGTTTCTTCCACTGACTATACATTTTGGCCAATGTCCAATCTGACCCCCCTCAGCTTCTGTCTGTGTGTTTAAACAGTTGGATCATATTTGGCAGCTAGTAATATATTTTGAATCTTTTATACCAAAATGAATCTCAGTGTTCAGCAGGTTATCAAAACACAAGCTTACATTACTGCAAAGAAAGCATTGCTGTTTACTTTTCAAAGCCCAATCTAGTATTTCTTCTCGTGTTGGGGAACAGCACAGTAAACAACACAGGAGAATGGAGGCATGGTTCAGATACATCCTGACAGTGAGCAGGTCTGTAGAAACAGATTTTTAGGAAAGAATCCTTGTCATGGATCTGTTTAACATAAGCTTCCTAAATGTTGGAGGGGGGTTGCATATTTTATATGCCATGCAGGTCAAATACTTAATAAAAGTGTAATTTTTTTTGTAATTCCTAAAACTTACAACTTCTTCCCCAAACACTCTCCCTTTTTATCTCCCAACCCCTCTGTCCAGGTGTGTGAGGTCTTCGTGCCACCGAGTTCTTTTACTCATGGAGGAATTCCCACTGGTTGCAAGTTGGACTTCTGTTCTGGTGGTGTCCATCTCCTACCCTTGTCCTTTTCCTTATAAGATGACCAAATGAGGAAGTCAGTCTGCAATGGAAGGTCTGTAAACAGTTTTTAGAACCACAGTTGCTGGCTTTAGTGGTCCTCATCAAAGTAGGACTCAGCCAGGCTAAAGGGTGTGCTGAGCTGAGCACATCGCAGTTACCTGCCATGACATATAGTGTATACCATGCTGATGATCATTTGTTTTTAGCATAGGTAATCACTGATATGTTCTTTTAAGTGAGATTCATAGATGCTGATTACATTTACTGCATAAATTACTTCATTATTAAAATCAGGTCATTTGAGCCCCAAAACCATTAACATGCAAACTATTACCATAATTTCATAAGCTAATAAATCAAGCACAGGAAAAGAATTAAGCGGTTCCTAGTGATAAGTGTTTCTTCAGAGATTAAGGAACACAATTTTCTTATGCATATATTAACATTTTAAAAGTGAATTCATGCAAAAGCGATTTTTCTGCATATATAAAACTTATGTTTAATAATTTTTATACTCAGCCTCCAGAGCTGTTTCAAAACTAATGTTTTTTATCAAATCACTGTACAAGAATTTGACGTTGAACGAGTCAACCTGTTTAAATATACTTTACCTGTAAAACTCTTCATGCCTTTATTAAATAGTCAAAATTAAGAAATAAACTAAGCCAAGATACAAGTTAGAAGAAAAATAGCTTGGGTTCATCTTAGATAAAGAACTGTTCATCCAAGGTAAATTTTGTGTTCTTAATATTAAGCAATAGAAATGAAATTGTAATTATCTCTGTAATTGCAATCTAGAACTGTGGTTGTCATCTTATTAAATTGATTTAATTCTCATTTCTTACACAATATAATGTAATATTGGCCAGAATAATGCAAAGATAGACTCTTCTGTTCACATTACTGACTAGATTTAAAATAATACAGTAACACAACTGTTGCAGGAAAACAAAGAAAATTCCAATGTAAATGAAACCCTAATAAGCAACAGATGACACTGCCTAAGAATTTTACTATATTGCAAGATGTCCATGATTTATTTATGTTTAGCTGGTTTTGTTTTCCTGCTCCTAACCTACTGTTTTGGTTTGTTTAGTATATTTCTTTTTCAGTACGAGGAACCCAATATATTTGCTCCAAGGAATAATAGCATATGTTTTCACAATGGTGCTCACCATACTGGATATTTCAGGTCTCTTGGTTGATACAGCAATACCACAGCCTCTTTCTTTTCTTGCCCATGTGTGAAAAGACACTCAGATAGCCTTTAGCGGGGGCTTGTGCTTTCTGCTGTTTAATGACTGACTTGACTGAGACAACACTACACTGAGAAGTTCCTCTCTGGATGGGGTTGGCCTGTGCTGCCTGTCACCCCAAACTGGTCACCCCAAGCCCAGTGACCACTGCTAGTGCTAAGAAGGTGGTGACAACAAGCAAGATGCAAGGACACCCCTTATCGTGGCAGCTGATTGCTACCTCAGTTTTGCTGCAGTTTGGAGCCCCAGCCTAAGCCACAGGAGAGCCCCAGTGTTCACCTGGGCGCAGTGGTACTGCTCACCCAAGCACAAGTGAGACAGTGGGACAGTCAGGCTGTGCAGGAGAGGAGACAAAATAGGGAATGTGTTGTGGTCACTCTTGTTACCGTGGTGTAGCTCATGTGGTAGAAGAATTAGACTTGTGGCCCAGAAGACCAAGTATTAATTACCCAAATTAGGAAATGGCAGAGCACTGTTGATGTCATAGAATCAACTGCGTTGGAAAAGACCTCCAAGATCATCAAGTCCAATCCTTGATCCAACACTGCTGTGGTTACTAGACCATAGCACTAATTGCCACAACCAGTCTCATCTTAAAAACCTCCAGGGATGGTGAATCAATCATCTCAATATCCTTCCTGAACTGAGGGACCCAGAACTGAAAACAGTACTCAAGGTGTGGCCTCACCAGTGCTGAGTACAGGGGAAGAATCACTTCCCTGGTCCTGCTGGCCACACTGTTCCTGATCCA
>JAWWES010000081.1:59480089-59498757 GCA_035583135.1 Lophotriccus pileatus | reverse complement strand
CCTGCATGTGGTGTTTGTGTTTCTCTCTTGTGGATTTACACGTGGATACTACAACTCAGGACCAAGGACCCCGCTGGCTGGTCTGGACTTATCCCTTTTCCCATATCGGGTTAGGAATCCAACTTCCATAAATTAAAGTGCATTAAAAGGCTTCTGTGTGGTTGAGTTCCTTCAGGTGTAGTGCAGCTGTAGACTTGCTGAAAGACTGAGCTCACTTCTTGTTATTGTTTGCTCTTAAAATTAATGAACTTTAGAAAAACCCCAAGAGTGAGATAAAAATGGTTGAAATGTGTGTCTATTCTAATTGAACACTGAAGGGAAGAGAAGAATATCATACCAAATTACTTACCTAGGTATAGTTTGAAAGAATACAACACTGATGAAGTAAAATCTCCTGCTGCAGTTCCTAAAAAATCTTAAAAACAACAGCACTTGCCTAAAAGATATCTTGGGAGCTGTATTCAGTGTGAAAACTCTGGATAAATCAGGGAAGATACTTCTGAAGTGCTTCCAAAGTCAGTAAACATATCTATTTACATATTTTATCAATGTTTTGCTAATATTTATCAAAGTGTTATCCTCAAGAAGAGATGGCTTAGGGGGAATCTTACCCATGTGTATAAACACATGATAGGAGGGAGCAAAGAAGATAGAACTAGTCTCCTCTCACTGATATCCAGGGAATGGATGAGGCAATGGGCACAAATGGAAACAAAGGAAATTCCAGTAAACGGAAGAATAAACTTGTGTCCCATTAGGTTAATCGAACACTGGATCAGGTTGCCCAGAGAGGAAGTGAGTCTATGTCTTTGGAGATAGTTCAAAACACAACTGGATATGGCCCTGAGCAACCTGCTAACTTTGTGGACCCTTTGAGCAGGGGATTGGACCCGATGATCTCCAGAGGTCCCTTCTCATCTTGGTCTTCTGTGTTTCTGTGTAGACAAGATGCTGTTAGCAATCTTCTAGTGAAGAGGTAGGAGCAAAATTTCAATCTCTAGGATTTCCTCTGACATGATGTTGTTTACAGAACTCAATACAGTAATATGGAGTTTTAATTAATGAATTATCCTTTCTGTAATACAGCAAAAAAAGATGATTCAAATGTAAGTGGTCCTTTTGAATAGCAAAGAGAAATTAAAATGTTATGCCAGCAATTCCTTTGTAGAATTCAGCTTCAGTTGTCAATGATCTGGACACTGATTTTATCTCTGGTCTACAAGGAACATTCCTTCCAAATCTTCACTGACTTTTCATTTTGGATGATTTATGGCATATTCCTTTTGACAATACATCCTCTCATCTTCTTTTTCTCCCTGCCTTGCTAGTTCCAGGATACTATAAAATGATAGAAACGGAATGTAACCATAAATGACTTAGGCATTTTCAGTGGTCTGAATGTTTTACCCAAACTGTCTTGCTTGAGATCTCTCTTACAATGTTGACTTTGCAGCTTTGCTAAACAATCCAGACGGTCAAACACCAGTTTAAGAGAAGATCTACCCACTTAACGGAAGCATAAAAATATCCAGAACACTGGAAAGCAGTGGAATTTCCCCTAATTTAGTTTACTGTCTATATTTATCGCTGTTCATTCAGCTCTGGGCCTATCTTCCCACCCCAGATGCCACCACACAGATGGCATTCCCAGCAAAAGAAACAGTTCGGACTCAGTACACTACTTGTTATCCGGAAATGTTAGCAGATGACATGGAAAGGGGAGGAAGAGGAGGGCTAGAGCCACATTTTTTCAGGTCAAGTTTTGCCCTGAATTCTGCTCAAATCGCCATAGGGGATTACCGGAGGTGGGGGTGGGGAGTGGGGGTGAGGGTGGAGAGCTGAAGGGAGCAAGAAAGAGTTTGATACTGTGCATACAGTGACCTTTGATACTTTCAGAGGCTTGCAGGATAGAAATTTCCATAATGTGCAGTTATTTGCTTCTAACTCTGTAACAGCTTTAATTTATTAAAGGGCTAAAAAAACCCTGTTTTGTTTGCCCTAGAAACTGAGTGAAAACAATGAGGAAGAAGAAGGCATCCCTGTGAAGCTGATACTATTAAACTCAGACACAAAGTGGAACATTTGCAGTGCCTACAAACAGATGTCTAATGACAAGCAAATAAAAAATTAATTCTTAAGCAATGATTTATTTCTCTTTTATTTTTAATGCCTTTTATTCAACCCTTTCATATTAGTAATTTCTATACACTTTCTATATGCTTAGTGTTATATGCTGGTCCAAGTGTTACTGAGAAAAATATGATAGTCTGGAGTTTGATACAAGAAAAGAGTCAGGTAACTTTTTAGACTTAAGGATAGTGTAGCCACAGGTGTCCAGCAGTTGCCTTCAAGAATTCAACTTTCAGATGCCACTAACTGTGCTAAACTTTCATTTTGGAGGCTGAGGTCTCAAAAACTACTGTGTGCCTCAGAATGAAAAGTGTCAGATACAATTATTTTGTTGAAAAAGGTTAAGGAGAAAGTTGCTGTGTTTGGAATATTAGAAACATTTTTTCAACTGTTTGGGGACCTGTAGTACCTCAGTGTGTTGCAGCAAGGACTTGATATTTGGTACACCTACCAGGCTTTTGACTGCCTTGTGAAAATTCATTAAAAATACCACTCAGACTACAAGCTTCTGAGAAATACCTGTTCATAAACACACAGAAGATGTTACCCAGATGTGGTGGGGTCACTGAGGACCCAGCTTGAGAACAGAGACAGATGTCCTTTTCAGTGACTCAGACTAGAATACTTGAAGCAGGTATTGGCCCATCTTTTTGGTACAGTTCCCATATCTCAGATGTCGTGGCTGATCATCTGAATGCTCAAGCTCTGTTACAGTGAAAATTCAGGAAAGCAGTGCCATTCACTGACCATGATATCTTAACAGCCACCAGCTGCTCATTCCCAGCCCATGCCCTCCTTTATTTGTTCCTGTAAAATTGTTTATGGGGCCTGGCAACAACCTGGATCCAAACCCTGCCCTGCCACACCCTTAAAAAAGATCTGATTATTTTTAACCTGAACTGACTCTCACACTCAGTTCAGTGCAGGGATAACTGGGGCTAGATTTCCTAGAGGACAGCTAACTGTGCCACAGTCAGGGAGATGGTATTTTCCAAGCACTGAATTTTCCCCTTGCTTTTTATGTGCAGTTGTCATAAGGAGACCCAACTGTGTTTGTACACGATCTGCAGTCAGGAGAGCAATGGGAGCAGCTGAGGGCTGGCATCCTGCCCTGCTGAAGGCAGACAGCTTTGGCTGGTAATCCCCTGAACTGCCACTGTAGGGCTTCATAAAGCTGCTCTGGCAGAGGATGTCAGGCTCTTTCCTTGCTTTCTTGCCACCCTAAAAGGCAACTAAGTCTTAATAAGGCTTATGTATAAAGTCAAAGTCTCTGCTAGTGCCATGAGCACTTCATTATGCCCAAGAAATGTAGCAACATTTCCATTCTGTACCATCAGCACAATTCTTAACTGAGCAGGAGGAAAATTTTCTTAAAGTGGCTGGGAAAAATTCCTGTAATTGGAACCAGAAAACACAGGAGTATGGCACCAGATAATCAATCAGCTTTCTAATAATAATCTATAGATTTCCCATTGTCTCTTAGACAAGTCACTCAGAAACATAGGTCTGTGTTTGTAATTAGAAAGTAGCTGAACTAGGAACAGATGGGGGTTTTTTGAAAGCAGGGTAAAGGTACTTCACAGCCACTGTGCATTGTAAAGAATTTCTGTGTGGGAACAAGTTTGTAGCACTCATCCTGGTGTTGCTTTCACCATTGATCCTGGAGGTCTGTGAGATTTTTGTAAGGGGTCTGTGGAAATTTACCTCTGAAGAGTCAGGGAGCTTCAATTTGCTACATAAATCTGTGTCCTACCACCGGGAAGGAAAAGCAAACTAAGAGTCTGCAGACAGATATGACTGAAAAACACTGATCTGGTGGAGCATTCATTTATGGTATAAAAGATTGCATGCTAATTTCCCATGCAGGCAAGCATGTGTGTCCATAATGGGTTTACTCATCTCCTGGGTTCCCAAGTTGAGAGTTCTCTGTGACCTGAGTTCTTGGGATGACAATAAAGCAAACTTCTCAGTGAATTTAGGTAGTACATGACAAACCTTGTAAGCAGGAGCAATTTGTGGATGAGGTGAATATATGGAATTTAAATAGGTATACAAAGTGAAAGAAAAAAAAAGTTGAATGATAATTTAAAAGAACCCAAACCAAACAAGCTCGGTTTCTTTCTCCTGTCTAATTAAATTTTAAGACTCCCTTTTTAAACAGCATATGGGACACAGATTTCCTAGTCAGCTGGGGATCAGTTAGATACGTGTCTGCATGTTATTCCAGTTCCAGCTGATTAAGCCATTGTGTATACCAGAAGTTTCCTGTGATATTTGTACAGACTATCATGGATAGCAAAGTTAGCTTGGAGCTTTCTGACAAAATGAGTTTCATACAGAAATGCTGCTAGTTGTCTAAGCCAAAACTTTGTCAGAAATAGGTCAAATCAGATTTCAAGGCTCTGAAAAATTAGGCTTTATGAAACAGGATTTTGACACTTCGAATTGAAGATTTTGGCTTTCTGTAAAAAGACTTTTAGTAATAAGACATAACTGCAGTTGAAATGTTTTAAAAATCACCTAAATAAAATTCTTCTATTGACATTTTTATATTATTATTACTCTTGGTTCATAAAATTTGTCAAGTTTCTGAATTTTTTTGTCACAGTTTAAGAAAGCTTTCCATTAGATGGGAAAAATTCCAAATCCAGTCCTAGTCCAGTCCACTATACCATGGAGATCTGAAAGCAAAACTCAGTAGAAGAGAAGGAAGAAGAGCCACACAAGTGTCCCCAGAAAAAAAAGAAATTAGGTATTGTTGTTCTACTTGCCCTTTGCATCTGCTCCCTAGCCTTTAATTATTCATTAGCATCTATAGTTCTGGTACAATTCTTACCAGGTGTCTATTCCTACAAGTCAAGCACAATAGTAATGAATAATCAAGATCCATTATTTTAGCAACTGTTCTTGGTTCTAGTTTAGTGACTAAATGAATACAAAATGTTTTCCTTCTAACAGAGCTATTTAATTTAGATGTACTACAGATAACTGCTTACAGAACTAATTCCTTAGAACCTATAACAACAGAAAACGTTTACATGTTTACATATCTCTTTCATACAATCATGAATTACTTTTTGTATTTTTCTCAAGGTTACACTGAAAACAACTAGTATGTTAACTATGGTTCATTAGTGAATTGTATTACAACAGGAAAATTCTCTCTGGATGTATGTCCTGAAAAAAAATTACTGGTTAACTTCAAGTTATGATGTCTGCTAAATGAATACAACTCTGCCTCAGTCATTGAAAACAAACAAACAAACACACAAAAACAAAAAACAAAACAACAACAACAAAAAACCCCACAAACAAACAAAAACCCCAAACATTTTATTTCAAAGCCAAGCATTTCCTACGAATTACAAAGTTTAAATTCTTTGATGCAGTTATTTGACCTAGAAATTATAGTGAAGAAAAGCTTAGATGGACAACTGGAAGTAAGTTATTTAAGTATCAGGGATTTCACTGTGAAGAAATGTAGAAGAAGCATGTACAGTCAGGGATACTTTCTTCTGTGTATGGGAAAAAGGGAACAGAAGGTTTCTGTCCTCGTTGGAAAAGAGCACTGTGAGAATTTTTGCTAGTAGACTTTATAAGAGACAGAAATAGAGGAGCTGAGATGAACAAGATTACTGAATTTGGCCAAGGAATTCATACAGAAGTTGCAAATTCTGGGATAAACTGAGAATGACAATTAAAAGATTAATTTCTTAGGGGGACTGTAAAATTGCCATAGGTCTGAGGTCTGGTTACACTGAAGCAAATGTTGAATCTCATGAGAGCATCCTGTCTCTGAAGCAGTTTGTCAGGTGGAAGAACCTCTGCAGGTAAGTGAGATGGAAACTCACTGGACAGCAGCTCAATCTTTGCTGTTGGCTGACATAATTTTATGAAGACAATCACTTTCAAAACGATTTGGGTTTAACTGTGGATAAATCTGCCAACATTTCACTATAGAGAGGTTTGACAGCCAGGCTTTACAATGTTCATTCATAGGTGCTGGTACCAGAAGAAACTTCTCCCTTCCTAGCTCAGATTCTGAGAGGCTATGGGTTTCTGCAGGACTGCAGGTCCTACAGCTTCATGGCCTTACTTCATTGCTGCGTTGTGTAGATCCTAGGAAACCCCCTTTGAATAAAGGACTGCAGGAAAGGGAGGCTTTCTTTTTCTTAATCTTGATTACTACCATAGTTTTTTTATTCCTCATGCATGCATAATAAGTCTAATTTCACTACAGTTATTGTTAATGTAGCAATTTGATACTGACCCAAACGACAGGTCAGATGGCTTTCATGGCCTACTTCAAATACTATGGCTGTGGATGGGTTTTTCCCCCAATTATTTTTCTTTTCATTTGAGACGATGTGACAGTATACGTTTTTGAAGTTGCTCTGAAAAAGGTTTAAAAATGGAAGATGTTGCTTTTTCTCTCAATGAGCTACCTTTATTTATTGGCATAATTGCATGATGTACAATATCTGTATTTCTAAGGTAGGAGGAAGGTGTTTAAGTTCTCCCTCACAAAGAGCAGCTGGTAAGTATCAGTAACTTAACCTGCAAGGCAGAGCCTGGCATGTTGCCTGGTGATGCCCCAGTAGCTGCCCTGTTGGTGTTGCATGGGATGATGTTCCGTGGAGTGCTGGGCCAGCCACTGCAGTGTTCTGGAACAGGAGAATAGAAATTCTGATCTTCCAAAGAGGCTGGGATTTACAGTTTCCCTCTGACCAAGCTCTCTGGGACAAGTTTCATCCAGAACAGTTTTGTGAAACTGTAGTACACATTAATAATAACATAGAGGCATATGGGGACCGGGCAGGCTGTTGCATGAAGCATGCTAACTGCAAAAAGCCAAATTTGGGGAAGTAATGTGTGAGAGTGGTACCAAAATATATATTTTAAAACATTTTTCCCTAGTGCTTTTGAGCTTGATTGATAGATTTACCTTACCTGAAATGTATTCTGAAAGGCTCTGGCAGTTCAGCAGACAAGAAAACATCAGATAAGTACTTGTAGCTGTATCTGTGATGATGAGAGCTAACCTGAAGGAGAGAAAAAGGCATTGAATGATTATATGCTTCTAGAGGAAATTAAAACTTTAAAAAGTACCTTTTTTTCTAAATTCACATATTGCAGATGCCAGGGGAAATGCATTTACATGATAACTTGCATCCCTGGTGTAATTATGTTATCATTAGGGTGGTTGTTGGTCTAGGCCTTGCTAACAAAATGCACCATCTATTTTGTTACCAGCTTTTACATCAAGCTGATGTAAAATATAATAGTAATAAGTAAGCAAGCAAGATGCAGGAACTATCCTTATTTTCCTTGGAATGCGCCCTCTCAAATACAAGTAGAAGGCTATAAAGGAGCCATTACAGTGTTCACTGAATTGCCTAAGACAGCTTTCATAGATGGGAGAGCTCAGTTCTTTTTCAGACAATGCAAGGTTGTACTGTCCCCCTTTTGAAACATTCTGGGAAGGTCACAAACACCATCAATCTCATAGCATTTAAGACAGTAGTATAATTACAGTAATGCACAAATGAATGAAATTCTTGTTTTAAGAGAGTGTCTTGTCTTCTCTCATGCTCCATTTTAGTGAAAGAGGCTTTATGTCTAGACAGGCAAAGACTTGAGACCTAGTTTTATCCCAATCAATTTGCTTGTCATGCTCATGGAGGACTTTAAGAAATCCTTGAAACCTTCAAGGGATCCAAATGAATTGTTGTAGGATCAGGATTTTTTTTTTCTCCCTTGTACGTCTTTAGTGCTGAGCTGTCTCAGAACATAAGCAGAAACAATCCTCTGCCAAGGTGTGAGATCCAATATGCCTGTAACCACTCAGGCTTCAGGTTACCTGTAAACTAAGAAAGATCTTCTTAAACATGATGAGAACACCCTTTATGTTTCAGTTGAAATTAAAGATGCAATCAAAGATGGATCTGGAGAGAGAACATTCCCTGTGCATGTGCCCATTCAGGTATTCTCAGAGCAGGACGTGTATCTGTCTAAGCCTAATGCTTTAGGTGACCGCTTTTTGTCTCTTAGAAAGGCCAGTGTTCCTGTCTGGCTGTCTCTCCTCATTTGCTAGGGACTGGACCTAAGTTACCAAGCTGATACTTGTCGATTCTGCCTTGTGAGATGAGGACCAAAGGCACGTGGGTAAGAGCCCAGTTTTTTGAGGTATTGTGCATCTTTAGCTCCTGGTGACATCGCATTAAAATGCACCTATATATCTGCTTCAGCATCTTCTTTAGGACTTTGAAAGCACTTCTTCAGCAGCACAGTCCAGAGCACCTGCAATAGTCCACAGGCAGTAAGTGACTTAAGCTGTATGTAATAGTCTAAACCAGCTTTATTGCAACATTGCAGTTGATACCGTTCAAACTGAGGTCTTTTTATAAAGTGCATTATTGTTTGCCAGACCGATGTTAACATGCACAATTTAAACAATGGCACAAGCAAAACTTGTGCTCTAAAATGGAGAAATTAAAGGTACCAAAATATTATCTTTCCTCTTGCCAATGGGAACAGCTGGCAGGATGGGTTTACTGAACAAAAACTTTGGCCAGCGGACAAAGGTTATCATTTTCACAGACTTTCCCTCTGAAATACAGGATTAACAAAACATGCTATTTTTTTTTTTTTATTTCAAAATTGGAGGGTTTGTGTCTTTCATCTGGTCAAATTTAGCATGAAAGTGAAAATAATATCAAAGTTACAGGCACCACAGGGAGACTGTTAATGTGGTAACAAAAGGCATTTGGCCAGTTAAAATAATAAAAGACTATACAGCTTTCCCAGTGATGGCTGAAGCCCAATTAGTACTTTCCAAGTAGAGCCACAATATTCCTTTCCAAATTATGCGGTTTGGCATGATTCAGAATGAGTAAACTTGCTTTCCTACAAAGGAAAAATATAATTAAGAGAAAAAACAAGGTCATGCTTCAAGTAAGCAATAATACACCATGGCTTGTACATTAGTCAATATTCATACACCTTGGACAGGCTGAGACAGAGACAAAGCAATGGCTCTGCACATAAAAAGATACATATATTATCTTAATAAACCTATGTGCAAAAGAAAAATTCAAATGGATGTTTTATTCCCTTACTAGATTATTTTAAGGGAATATATATTCAATATTCATGTGTATAGCACTCATACATATTAGTTAAAATATAGTCTTTCTGTTAACAGATTTTATACTTTTATACAAATTTTATACTTTTCAGTACTAAGTTGGTTTGCTACTTTCATTTTGTCATCATACCTGTGGGGGGGTTGTGTTGCTATTAAAGGCAGAGTGGTTTGGAAGATTTTTTTTTTTTTTAACATTAAACTAAGTAAGTTTGTTAAAAGGAATTTCAACCTGGATGGTCACTCTCAAAGCCTCTAATAATCTATTCTTAATTTATAGTAATCCACTTTCCCAGACTCTGCAAGTGACACAAAGCCTGCAAAGCCTCAACAAAGTTGAAAATTAAGTCACAGGATTGCAAAAAAGAAAGACCAGCTTCAAATTTGGAGGTTAACTTGCAAGGGATTTGTAAGGGTAAGTTTTTTCTTCTTTCTTGTTTTTGATGGTGTTTTTAAAATGAACAGACTATTCAGCTGAGACTCAGAGAGAGAAGAAAACACACAGAAAGAAAGCATGGTGACCGAGGGTAAGTATATACTGTGGTAGCAAAATGGAAACAGCCCTGCTGAGACATCTGGTTATTTTCTTGCTAGTGACACCACTCATGGGAAAGCAGAGCGATATGCCAGGAGGAAGATGAAAAAAAAAGAAGAAAAAATAAAACTTCAAAAAACATGGAACCACTCCCATCACCTGAAGGTTAGACCACACACCTGAAAGGGAGTAACCCACATCCAGCTTGAGTGCAGATTGTGAACAGCCTTATCTCCCTTTCAACTCCACCATTTTGCACGTCTCATATATAAAGTGCTTATAAGAGGGGAATTTATTATTTGTTTCCTGTTTCTTTAAATATGGTATTATAAACCTTTATGAGTTGCAGCATCTCCCCATAGGTCCTGCATTACCGCTTTTTGGCTCCCAGCTGGTACAGTTTCCTTTACTTCCCAGCTCCACTAGGGACTACTTGCTCTGCTAAAATCCCAAAGAGCCACCTAAACCATCCCTGCTTATTATAGTTCTGTGTGTGAAGAAGTGGGAAGTGTGCAGGTAATGAAATTGGGAGCATATTTGTGACTTTTCAATAGTCACTTACATGTACTGTGCACAGTACACATACTGCCTTCTCCTAAACCACAACAACGAATTGCATACAACACTCTTGTAATCTACAAAAGATGTGCCCTGAAACACCTGATTTTAAGGAGGTGAAAGACAGAAAAATCCTCCCCAGCTATAGAGTTGCTCTCAGTATTAAACTAGTTTGAAGAAGGAACAAGCTGCCAAAAGTCTTATATTGTAGACTGTATTTTTTTAAACCACCCCCATCTCAGACTGAAGGGGAAGCAGAAGTCAGTGCAGGAGCAAGGCACAAGGGTCTGTCTGTCCCATCCCCTTCCGTGTGCCTGCATTAGCTGGTATGGCACAGCAGCATCCATGCTGACGCACAGGCCCTAATTCCCAGAGTGGATTTTTTACCACTTTTGGTCTGGAACCAACGTGGTGCTCCTTACAATGTGAAATTGAAAATTATCATATCCTTCTGTTGTATATCCACCTTAACCCTCTTCTCTTAAAACAGATTACCTCACTGATCTCACCGTACCGTCTCCACACTAATAAATCTTCTTTCAGGAAACAGCAGATCTATTTCACTCTGAATCAGAGCTCCAAGAAATCTAATGGAAACAAACCCAATACAGGAACAAGAGAGAAAATAACTGGGGAAACCCCCGCCGTTTTACATAGATAATATTTTCTGGGTGCTTCTCCATTTATGTGCCAAACAGTGTTTTGTATGTACTTATTGATGAGGTCAACTTCTCAGAGAAACATAGATTTTCCCAGCTTGGAGAAATATAATTGATTTTAATTTTAAAATGGCACCTGAAGGTACTGCAGAAGAGGAAAAACTATTATTTAATATTAAGAGAATAATACAAACATTTTCCATGTAAATAGCTACTGAAGGGTTATTCCCTGCTTTTCACTGTTGCCCCAAACCCCAAGCTATTTTTAATCACTTAACAAATGTTTTTCTATATAGAATCTGTATTAATGACAAAATGATACTTGTCAAAAGAACATCTCGTCGAACAAGTATACCATGTTTACTTGCAAAACCCACTATACTTGCATGCAGCAATTGTATTTTATTTCTCTTCTGTGTATGCTCTTGCAATGCTTTCATCACCTCTATGGTTCTGTGTATCCTCCAGCAGTATATTAAGTAACGTGACCGGTATCTGTCATGTGTAGTTTAATTCTTTCTTAATTAGCCTAACACCTCTATCAGATTAAAATCAGTAGGATAACATTACCATGTATTACATGTTTTACTTGCTGTGGCGTTTCTCTTTGTCAGGCACTTTTCAAATCCCGTTCCCTTATCAACACGGTAAGTGTATCATTGTCTAAAGAAAAAAGACTAATGACAAACCTTTGTCCTAGTTTGACAAATACTAACTACAACTAGCAAAAAAGAAAGGGCATATTAAGGAAAAGAACTGCTTTAAAACTTTTGTCAAGTCAGAATGATATTTGGTTGCAGCCTGCTGCAATGAATGCCTGCAAGTTTCTGATGCCTGGACACGTCTCAAATATGTCTAAAAATATAGTGAGTTATGAGTAAAGAAAAATAAACTCTTCTTACAGACATATCAACTAATTAACTTTTTGAAGCCACTATTTACAATATGATAAATTTACTTAATCACATCATAGAATCATACAATGATTTGGTTTGGAAGGGACCTTGAAGATCATCTGGTTCAACCCCCCTGCCATGGGCAGAGACACCTTCCACTAGACCAAATTTCTCAAAGACTCATTCAACCTCGCCTTGAACACTTACAGGGATGAGGGATCCACAACTTCTCTGGGCAACCTGTTCCAGTGCCTCATTACCCTCACAGGAAAGAATTTCTTCCTAATACCTAATCTAAGCCTACTTTCTTTCAGTTTGAAGTAATTCCCCCTTGTCCTGTCACTACCTGCTCTTATAAATAGTCTCTCTCCCATCTTTCTTATAGGCTCCCTTCAGGTACTGGAAGGCTGTAGTTAGTTGATCCCAAACCCTTCTCTTTTCCAGTTCCAATCCCAACTCCCTCTGCCTTTCCTCATAGGAAAGGTGATCCATCCTTCTAATCATCTTGGTGGCACTCCTCTGAACTCACTCCAACAGGTCCTTCCTATGCCAAGGACCCCAGAGCTGGATGCAGCACTCCAGGTGGGGTCTCACCAGAGCAGAGTAGAGGGTCAGAATCACCTTCCTCAACCTGCTGTCCATGCTACTTTAGATGTGGCCCAGGATACACTTGGGTTTCTGTGCTGCAAGCACACACTGCTGGCTCATGTCTAGCCTCTCATCCACCACAACCCACAAGTCCGTCTTGTCAGAGTTGCTCTCAATCCATTCTCTGTCCAGCCTGTATTTAGGCTTGGGATTGCCCCAATCCAGATGCAGGACTACAGAACACTGCACTTGGCCTTGTTGAGGTTCTCATGGGCCCACATTTTAGGCCTGTCAAAGGTCCCTCTGGATGGCATCCCTTCCCTCCAGCATGTTGACTGCACCACACAGCTTGATGTCACCAAAAAAATTACTGATGAACCTTGCAATTTATGAAATCAACACCTTCTAAACTGGGGTTAACAAAATAAAAATATATCAAGACTTCTTCCTCCTCTGGTGAAAGTCATTATGCTACCACTGAAAGACGTTCAAAGCTCCCCAGCTTAATATACCAGTTGTTCACACACAGCTATCAGCACCACAGGGATGCCCTAAACAACATACAACATATTAAACATTACTGCACCAAAAAGCTAATATGTTCACTTTACCATTTCAACATCAAAGAAGGTATTATATAGCAACAGTCAAGGAGGGCACATTAAGAAAAACTACCTTTTAATAACTTAATAAAATAATCCTGGGCAGATACAGATTCCCTTCCCAATAAGCAGATTCTCATCAAATTTAAAACTGACAAAAAAGATTTTTCAAGAGTTCTCTAAAGCTGCATGCCATTGCAGATAACTCTTATGAATAATTTTCTCATTCCAGCACTCTTATGCAAAATTAAAAAAAAAAATATCTATCACATGATTTTTAAATAATCTCCCTCAAAAAAAATCCTTCAAAAATCTAGTTCATCTTTCTACTAAAGGGCAAAGATATCCAATGTGGGAATTCACTAGTCTTCTGCTATCTATACTTGTACAGCTGAAGGTATTTTATAAATTGTTGGCTTTCACATCAAAATGAGCAAATGTCGGTTGTTTTCCTAAGGATTCAAAGTTTCCAAATTCCTATCTATTTGACCTTGCAGTCCAAAATCATCAGCATGCTTATGAAAATGCCCATGTCTTTTAAAACGTAAGAGTTATATAGTCTTCATTCAAAAATGTATGGCCCTTAAATGGAACCTTTACAACCAGGCAGTAGCAAAGATTTTTTACTGTGAACCCCTCTAAAAGTATTGATGTAATAATCATAATTGTTTTGAAATGCAATATTTAAGCAGCTGTAAGTACGGAAGGCCAAAAAAGAATTTCCTAAAGTATCGTGTGCAATGTACCACACTCAGACCTTTATGTTCTATCATATTACACTGAAGGACTTGTGAAAACTTCTCGTTAATACATCATGCCTGGTGTTGTCAGTGTGCTGAGTACCTCCCTTTGGTCTCCCTACATTATTCCTTTTTATTTTTCTGTTATCTTTGGCATCAATTTATCCAAAACATGTGTCAGCCTTGGAAAAGGCACATTAAAAATACACACCGCTAAAATCACTTTTAAGCACATAGTGTTGGCAGTGGAGACATGCACTCAAAGATTAATTGAAAAATCTGCTGTAAAGGAGAATATCAGTTGTAAATAACACAGGAGATAGCTCTAGGTATGCATATTAACTGACTGCAGGGTTATTGGTTGCCAGTGGAATAGAACCATGAAAAAGCAAATGCCATCCAAGTCTGAACGAATTAAACTATTTCTTAGCAGAGAAATGGAAAAAATCTCCGTCATTACTAAAAGCACCTGAGAGATCTCACACAGATTTTTTTCATCACATCTGTGAAAGGTGAAATAGTTGAAGAGCTAGAGAGATTACCAAAGGGGAGTCATTCTAAGAGCCAGGCTGAGAAGTTTTTCCTTGTTTAGTCTAGTAGAAACAAAAGCTGATACAGGAAATAATTATTCTCTAAAAACACAATAGAGTGGTAAACAGTAGGCAAGGAAGAGAACTATTTATTCTAGCAGACAATGTTGGCACAAGAACAAATGGGTGTAATTTGGCCATGAATAAATTTAGTCTGGAATCTAGAAGATTTCTGACCATTAAAGTGGTGAGGTTCTGGAGCTGTTTTTTTAATACAAGTGGTGGGGACAGAAAAAATAACAGCTATTTAATGATGAGAATTGTTAAGTTCATGGAAAATGTCACAAGCATAGTTCCCTGAATGGATAAAGGACTAAGGGGTAAAAAAAAAAAAAAAAACAACATCAAAACAAAATTGAAATTAAATCTTATTTATGTATGCAGTGTTAAAAATAGTGCTTAAACAAGTACCATCCATATGTAAATGGCTGCTGTAATTAACTTTGTGTTTTGCAATATGAAAACAATTTAACGTGATAAATAGGTATCACATTGTACTTCAGTGGTTGGAAGTTAATTCTTTTTAATGTAAAGATGCAATTTGTCACATTATAATTTTCTTAGAGTGTATCTAGTGTATCTTTCTATTACTTTTATTTTGCATCATTTTCTTTACAATTGTAGACAACTGTGTGGGCAACGAGACAACTGGAAAAGAAAGTCCACCTATTTATTTATACCAGTCTAGCCACATTTGGTCCCCTCAGATGAGCATTTGCTATTAGTCTAAATCGGTACTAGGAAAAAGAAAAAAACCCTGATGATCACCAGGGAAAGATGGAATCTCAGTATCAGAAAGAAAGAAGCAAACATAAACCAAACATATGTGAGTTAGAAGAATAACTTCAAATTCAGGAAGACGTCCAAAGGAAACAAGGAAAATGTTATTAAGCTAATTTCCACTAACACTGAAAGAATTTGCTGAGATTGCAGTCAGGGTTTTAGTCTACAGACCCAACATGAAAGCACTTCTTAAGGTTTTCTTCTGCAGCTTCTGATGCCTGTTATAGCCTCACTATTAATAGCTAACAAATATGGTTCACTCAACATTATAGTGGCTCTTGAAATTCAGATCTATGGTTCCATCTGAAAAACTACAGTTATTTAAAAGCTAATCTATATTCTCTCATCAGTAAAGCCAAGTGGCAGAAAGAAAAACAAAACGTTGCAAAGGCAAAATAGTGGTATTTCCCTATCAGTGTCAAAATATACATAAGTGACCGAATACTACTGAAAATAAAATTAAATGATTGCATATATATAAAGTCATGTTAAATATTCTAATTTTCAAGTGTATGTGTGCACATACATATATAATTATAAATATATTTTTATCATTAATTATTTATAATCTGTGTTCTCTGTAAGCACACTTGCAAAAGATTTGCTATGGAAAAAAATGGATTATCAACTGCAATATGTGTAGCTGTTAGCTTACAGTTAGTACTTACCCATCAAATGTTATGAAAATAAGTCAAAACATAACTCAGTTTTCAGTTCACTTTAATTCACCTTTGTATGAAAATGGTTTTTCTGTTCTTATTTGCAGTTAGTAGCTACTGTATTCAGTAGCTTTTGCCACCAACAGCTAACTGAAGCTATAAGCCTGAAGGCCTCAGTAAGCTTTTAAAAGTAAAAGGAGCTCCCATAATTAAGAGAGAAATTTCAATTTCTTTATGCCTGAAGTTATGCCTCCAGTACTAGCCATGACACTATGAGATGGCTGCCAACCATCACTTTTATTTAAACTTTACTTTTTCACTTCTGCTTGCAGAGTATAAATGAGTCCTTTAATAGTGTTATGGACTGGTTTAGAAGGGCAGGATTCTGATGAGGAACTGTTATTTCTCCTTGTACATAGCTCTTGGGAGGACACTGTGCCGTGTCTGTTGAACAGAATATGCTTGAAGTCTGGTCTGCCCATCCCAATAGTACCCAAATAGCAGGTGGGACTTGGTAAACTTCTACTATCAATTGTAAATAAATAGCCACTGATTTAGCTATTGAAAGTGAATCTACAATACCCAAGGAGGAGAAACAAAGAAAAGCAACTGTAAGTGCCAGGTTATTGTGTGTTTCTAAAGTCTGTGCAAATGAAAATGCAACTACAATACGGGAAGAAATTTTAGCATGTTGGGTGTGATCAGGTCTTAGTAGAGGTCAGGTAGTTGAAAACAGAGGCTCTTGTGGTCATCAAAACTGGAAATACCATGAAAAAGAGACCTGTGATTTCTGATTTATCTTTGTGTCAGGCTAATTTGAATTTTTGTCTCTGACATCTGGATGTGCTGATTTTTGAATTAAGTTTTCCCAGTGGACTACAATGTAATCCAGCAGGAAAATTTAATATTTGGGAAGCTATTAAGTACAGTTTCAATACTCTCTCCAGGGTTTATATAGGTTAATTATCAGAAAACTGAATAAACCTGTTAGGAAGAATATTAAATAAAAGTACTTGCAAATGGCAATAGATCTTTAAAAATAGAAGAAAAAAGTAAATATACTATTAAGAAACTTGCTGACAGGCACCCCTAAAATAGCTAAGTATTTATCCATCAGCAATAACAATTGCAGTACTAATTAGCAAAAACCACCATGTTCCTTGATCTTACCTCAGGTCACTCACTGAAATAATTTTCTCATGCAGATACAGCAATATTGACTCAACCTGGATCGTGAAGGAACTTAAATAAGCTCATGGCCCTGATGCAATTCACGATCACTTTAAAAAACAAACAAACAAACAAACAAAAAAAACCCCAGCCCAACCTTTGCGGTTACAGTAATTAGAAAACCAAATGCACATAATAGGAATATCCACAGATTCTTATGTTATAAATTGTGTGTCTGTCTAAAGTGACAAGTTTCCCTACATCTGATATTCTAGGATACATTAGTTTATTTTCTAGATTTTCTTATTTCAAATCTGTCTCTTAAAATTCAGTGTTACGTTGGTGGATAATGAAAATGAGCAACTTACTGTGAGTTGTTTAAATGAAAATCCAGAAACTTCTCTGTTCATGTGGTAGGTCTTTACATGAGCATGAAAGATGCTTGCACTGCACTTAAGTGACCGCAGATAAATATACAGAATACTTACTACCTCATTTCTACAAGTCATTCCAGCCTGGGCCTGATAAGTTCTTAAATCCTTGGAGAAGACACAAGAAGTTTTAAAAACTGGTGCTGGCAGCTGGAAAGCTGTTCAAAACTTGCACATGAACTAGATTACTTTCTGCTACATGTAAATTTATGAACGCTGCAAGAATGATTGTCTAGGTTGTTGTTTATAATCATTATTATTATTACTACTAGTAGTAGTACCTCTAAAATATTTACTTTTTCTAATACCTAATCAGGGCCTGAAATCACAGTTATTTTTTCTGGAGAGAGTGGGAATCACACTTTCTTTTAAATGCAATCATCAATGAAGATTTTATAAAGTAGGTAAGAGACTTACAATAAAGCTGTTCAAAAACTGGGTTGCCCTCAGGATGTGAATCTCTCGGCTATAGTTTATAGCTTTATTTTTTATGTGTTTTCTGAAAATTATCTTCTCTGAATATCTCAAAAAGGCACAATGTTTTCTCAAATATTGAGTGGACATTCTTCCTTTAGAAAAAAATCAACTCCAAAGTACAGACCTTTTGTTTTCCCTTCATACAGTGCTTTGCCAATAGTATTGCTTTTTCTTGATGGATATTGTGGCTAAATATATACTAATGCAAATATTTTCCATGGTGATTTTATGAATGCACAGGAATTGTGGAAGAAAGTAGACTACTTACCTACAAATAATATAAACTTACCTGTATAGAAGTATGTACCTGACAAGAGTCCCTACTGCTACTGCTGTAGTTGAAGATGAAAGGATCTCTCCAAATTCAAAACATTACATAGGTTGGGAATTTTTCAGTACTAACTTAAGACAGCATTTTAATGCTTTATAAATAAATCAAAAAATATTATGGTTAGGTATCAAGTCTTTTTCAAACACTTATGATACCCCTTGACAGCTATATTTTATTTTTTGCCCTAACATCCACAAAATACCACCAAACTTAAAATTCTTTTGACTAGTCAATTTTATCAAAATTCACCCAAGTTATGTGCATATATATCCCAAACACAGATTTAGGATGTTCTTATTGATCTTAAAGAGCATGAGCTCTCTTCTCAATAAAAATTCTCAATGAGCATCAATTCAGCCTTTTTGTCCTCATTTC
>JAWWES010000081.1:59447221-59479989 GCA_035583135.1 Lophotriccus pileatus | reverse complement strand
TGATCTTAAAGAGCATGAGCTCTCTTCTCAATAAAAATTCTCAATGAGCATCAATTCAGCCTTTTTGTCCTCATTTCCTGAAAAACCTCCTCCTAATTTACCACACACAGAACTAATGATGGGAGCACTACTTTCCATCAAGATTTCCCCCAAGAGTTACTTATTCATTATTTCACTCACAGTTGTTAATGGCATTAATTTCATAGTGCCCTGTAAGGTGAGAGAATTGTGTTTGGAAATACTTATTTACAAAAACAAAATAAAGACCCAGAGACTAAGGTCACAAGTATTGTCTAAAATGAGGCAAACAATTAGAAGCAAGAAAGTTTTTGGGTTTGGTTTTTTTCTTTTTTTTTTTTTCCCTGCACATGCTCCCATGGATTCCAGATATGTTGCGAGAGCTCAGCAAGTCACACACACTGTCAGGCATTCAGAAGATTAAGTGCAAGTCCTTAAAGCAATTACCTAGCGTCAAGTTCTGTGGCAGCGGAAAGGATGCATTCCAACACCTAAATATAATAAAACAAACACAGAATATGAAAACCAGAAACTGCAAGCAATTCATAACCAGATCAAGCCCATCAGCTCGCCAGAGACTGTCCTTCATGAAAAGGTAGGTTATAGGTTTAGTAGAGACAAGCTTTGAAGAAAATAGTACCATTTTTAGAAAAGGAGTGTTAACAATGTACACTACTTCTATGCACAGCACATGGTCACTCAAAGAAAAGCCAAAAATACCATTTCCAAAACGGTCAATTTAAATGGGATGTAGCTGCTTAAGCTAAGGTGAAATATGTGGTCACCTTACAGATATTACAGGTGCGGTAGCATAGATAGCTACATTTACATGCAAATTAAAATGCCTTAAAGCTGTATCTGAACACTAATGCTAGGACTGTGTACATGTATATGAGTAAGCATTAGTGTAGTCTATTGGGTTATGGACCCTCTTTCTACAGTCTCAATATTGATTAATAGGTTAACTTTTCTGGGTGACTTGGAATTTCACCACATGATACTCATACTAGGTATAAATATGACAAGTTTGCAGAAGAGCTGCCTGTGAAAGCATAGAAATTAAAAATGTTCCTACTCCTCTTTAATTACTTAATAATGGCATTTTCCCACTTCTTCTTTAATATGTGAGTCAAAAGTATGTTGCATACAGATAGTTTCTCATTCTCAAAGCCCCTCTGCATACCTGCCTCTCCCCTAGCCCCATCAACCAGGACATAGCCTTTAGGAGCAGAGGATGTAGGATCTCATCCATCTGCTATCTCAGTAAAACTTATTACCATCACTTACTATGTGCAGCTCAGAGGAGTGCCCAGTTGCTGTGACTGCTGTCCTACTGGAGATGGTTTTTGAATGAGCGTAGGAGGCAAAGAAACAAACTGGTGAGTACAAGAAAAGGCTTTTCTATTGAGCATTTCACTGTGTAACTGCATGTAATTTAACCATACATTCACTCTGCACAACCTTGTGGAATGTTGAGTATAAGTGAACAGTAGAGTGGAAATCCCACAGTCTATCAATTTATTTTTATTCCATTTCAACAACATTTCCCAGTTCAGCATTTTCCACAAGTGCCAACTCATTGTATGTGCTTCAATATGCATTACTACCTACAAATGAAGTATAACATGGCAAATGTTCTTTTGGTTTTTGGTAAACTTTGAGACAAGACCTGTGGCAGAAATAATGTTGAATGTAGTTTGGGAAAAAAAAAGGCACATGGTTTTGGGTACAAATTTGGCCATATTTTGAATTCCCGCTCATTTTTAACTATGGATTTTTTAGAAAAAAATTCTAACACAATGAGCAGTTTAACCTGATCTGGAAAACCTACAGGAAGAATCTCTGTTGGCATGAAACTTGGAAAACCCATTACCTCTGCTGCAATTCCCATTTAGGATTTCATTTCCCCCTTTTGGTCAGTCAGGAATAATTTGATTTTCAGAACTTCTGGTTATGTTACACAGCTAAAAGCACAGAGCAGGTGTACATTTATAGTCCATCAAGAAACTGATCTGATGCTGTGAAATGCAATTCAAATACTTTTAAGGCCAAGGGTGGGTTTTGATCCTATCTATGTAATATAAACTGACATGGCAAAATTGTTTACCTCTATCACATCCTGCAGTTATCACATGGCATCAAAGAGGGAGTGAGCTGCTGTGGTATTTTAATAGTACCTATGAACCCATTTGGATTTTCTTCTGTTTAGCTCTGAATTTTCTGCATCAAAACAGTTGTTTGGAAATGATACTTTTTTCCTTTCAATTTACATTGGTCTTACTTTCCTCCTCACATTTTTGTTTGAGAGTAATGGTGTGAAAATCATAGCAGCCAGATGCAAAGGAATCTAGCAGTCCTTATACATACTCATCAATAATGCATTTCTCTACATTCTTAAGGGATCATATTTCCATATGCAGTTGCAATTAAATCAAAGCAACTGTACAGTGGAAAAAGCCCAACAAAACCCATAACAGACCCTCCTATCCTCAGGGCTCTTGTCCAAATAGATACAACCATTACAGATCACAACTTGTGTGTTTTGTAGCAGATGATAATACAGAATTGACAAGCAAGTGAGCACAAATATTATCAACAAAACCACACGCAAGAAGGTCCCTTCAATTGTCAAATAAACCTACCCTGAGATGCTGATTTCAGTGTATGTTTAGCTCAGGTTGTGTGTACTGGTGAACAGAAAAGATCTGTTCAACATTATGTCAACTACACATGACTATTGTAATCAAGAGGAAAAAAATAAACCAACAAAAAACCAGCAACAACTTTCACAGGAAGGATGTAATGGAAGGAAATGAATTAATCCATCTTTTATGTTGATGGCACAGGGAGACTTGTGGTAGTAGAATGGACTCCAGTATGTTTTTCACATGTGTGGCTTCATCATGGTCACTGCCTAGCTGCAGATGAGGATCCATCAAAGGCATAGAGGGAATTTTACTCAAGTAGATATCTGTGTTTATTGGTGAACTCATGTAAAGAAGTGGCTTTGCCCTTACTTTGCCATTGCGAATTCATTTTCAGACAAGTAAGTGTAACACAGTGAAAAACATAAGCACAAAATTAGATTAATAAATCTTTGATATGATGTGTAATAACTGTTGAATTGCTATTATTGAAATTAGTGGCTTTATATTAGAAGTTTGATACTGCACAGTCTCCCATTTATTTTGACACATACAATTGTACATCCTAAACACTTCAGCCATAGCTACCTGATTGGCTATAGCCATATCAAAAAATACACGGATGATACAGTTGACTATATTTTAACAGGTTTTGTGAGACAATATTGCTAATTTTCACTTCATGATCCTGTGTCTGAAAAGGTTTTAATGCTTTTTTCCCCATTTGCATGTGCAATGTATCCTGCTGGCAGACTGCAGTCCTGCTGCCTTTGAAACACACACCAGCCCAAAAGGCAGAGTTCATTTCCCAAGATTCTCAAACTTTTTCAGAGCACTTTGTAACAGTCTCACAGGTACCCCAACTCCTCAGTACACTGTTTTAACAGATTCTGGCGACTACTGAAGGAGCTAGCACTGACAAACAACATTAGGCCTGACAAGCACTGCATATTTTGGAATAAGAGGCCAACATGGAGGAGTATGAGAAAACTAGTGGTGTGCTAAGAGTTCAGTGACAGAAACACAAAGTTGGAAGGCTCCAGTGTGTATGATCCACAGAACAATTTAGATCAAGCTCTTAAATGAAGCCACCAATAGCATGTAAACTTTCTCTTAGCTCTGCTCTGCAGTTGTTACTGAGGACACCTTGCACCCCATGGCCAGCTGCTCTCTAAAGACTGTCACAGCAGATAAGGCTGATAAAAAAATTAAAATTGTAAAGACTCCATGGAGTCAAACTAGTTAACAGACCATGATTTCAGAGCAGCATATGATACTGGAAGATTGTGGTAGTAACAATAATAACAACATGAATGCTACCAGGTATTTGTATAGTATTTTGCAATTCACATTGCTGTTTGCATGATCCTTGCAGCATAGTAGTTATATATTTCTGTACAAAAAAACCCCACAAAAAGCTCATCATAAAATAATTAAACCAAAACACTTAGTTCTTTTCACCAAAGTTCCGTCTGAATCTTTTGATTTTATTACCACAGTAACATAATGTAGGTTTTTCGCTTTTACCAAAGTTTCAGTCTTTGCTCTGCCCAAGGATTTTCTTTGTTAAATTTTGAATACCATGTGAAAATGAAGAATATAAATATAGCACTGAATGGAATAATTATTTCCAGATAGTGTAGTAACTTGAGAGTGTGTTGTCTAAGAAGAGCAGTTTGCTGAATCACATTACCAAATTATTTAGAATTTGAGGTTTTTGTATAATTATATATTGTGCCCTTTCAAATTCTTTTGTTATCACAGCTCAAGCAGTAAAACCTTTTGCCTCTTCTACCTCTAGAGAACAGTCTCCACTAATATACGGGAAATTTACAAGTACAGTAAATTGTGTTTTGAGAAGACAAAATATCTAAAATCGAAAGGTTTCAAGATCATTATTATTTAGGTAGAGTAGGCTCTTATTTAATAACAGTAAAGAGTCAAATCTGAATGCAAACACAGTCTGTAAATTCTTTTGTGTGTGTGTGTGTAGCATTTCTACAAGTGTATATTCAATAAAAAGCTACATATTAAATATGCTTTCTTGCCCTGTTTTAATGTGAACAAATACTGAAACAGTTAGATGTCATGAGATCATGCTGTATTATATAACTATGTGCTATAAACATACATTTCTCTCAACAGAACAGTCACATAAGTAAGAAGAAATATTGCTTACCTTCCTCCCTTAGAATATATTCCCTCAAGGCAGAGTAAATCTGATTATAAAATGAAAAACAAGCCTGAAGTGTGCAACTCACACACATACAAACAGCAGATACAATCGCCTCCATGAAGAATGCCTGTTTCTAGCCTTCTGTACGTTTCTCACTTCTCCACATTCTAGTTACGCTACAAGCACCAAAACTATGCTTAAAATACTGTTCTGCAGCATAGCTATAGGCACCAACATACTGCATAAATGGTACTTACTGTTCCAGAAGTCACGCATCATCATATAGGAAATTTACACCTTCAAAACAGAGATTTGTTACAACTGAGCAGATTGTGGCAAAACACTGCGCCTGGCTTGTCAGAAAAAGTTGTTACTTTCAGTGATCAGCACACATTCACAGAACTTTACATCTATGTATGTGCATGTGTACCTACATACACACACACACATCTACAGAAGGAGTCGCAGCCTGTCTCTCACAACCCCATGCTAATTGCTGAATAGGGGGAAAAATCTTGTTAGTATTACACGCAATTGCTTTTCTTGATCACGGCTTTTGCATACATTTTTCATATAGTACAACCAAGACCGGTGATGCTGCAAAGCATTTCTAACTCAGACAGGAGTAATTATTCACATAAGGCACCGAACTCATTTTGGCTTCCCCTGTGACAGCACTGCGACTGCAGCAGCAGTGCAGGGTCTCTCTGCTGGCACTCGCTTGCTGCAGTCTTTGTGCATGAGTATACATTGTAAACAAATTAGTAACACAATGACATCCAATATACCCAAGAACTAAAGAAAATCATGGAGAATCAATCAGGTCCTACAGCAGGCATGTAGATAGGCTGTAAAAACATTTAACAGTAGGCAGATTTTCTCCTGTGCTGTCAAACTTAAAGGTACCAAAAGGAACCACGCACTAAGGCATTTTTGTTCCTCTGCGATATTGATCCAATGCCAGACGTAGTTAAACACAATGGGCACACAGTCAGCCTTGGTAAATTAGGTAGATTAGAGATCATTTGATGGTATTCTATTGTTGCTATTGTAATCACAGTAATTTTCACTGGTAATGGTGCTTCGTGATGAAGTGCGGTTCTCACAGGATAATTGTGAAAGGTATCGAAAGATTCAGGGTGTAGCATCTGGTTTTAAAAGCTCTTCAGATTCAAATTGGCATTTTACTTTATCTTGAAAATTTATTAGAGATTCAGATCATGCCGGTTTAAATGGAAAGGTGAAAGCAGGGTAATTTCAATCTATGAATTATTCAGATTCAGACTGGTGAAATTGCCATCCATGAACTGATTCTCTGACAGTCTCTTTTGCAGAGCCTCCATTACGCTTGTCATTTTTATTTCTTTATCTACAATCTCTTTCTCAGTTACTGAGCTCGTCCCTTAGGGCTGTGCTTCACAAACCAAGTATTTAAAATTGGCAATAACCTAAATGTGTTGCTGTCTCGAATCGCAGTCTCCACAGGCTGTCTTTTCCAAATCATTAAAAGCCACATTCACGATGGTGTCTGCTAGGCTCTTCGATTAGATGAATTAAATTAAAAAGAAAAAAAAGCCAGCAAAGAGAAGAGACCAGGGTGTCATATCGAAGAAGAGTTATGTTCCTGTAACAGTCCAGCAAAGAAAGTGGTGCTTTGTGCTTGTTCCTTTGTTGTCAGTGTAACCCATTCTAGTTGCATAGCATCACGCAGAAAGAAACAACTGTTAAAGCAGGCTGACTTCATGCCCCGATTTCCAGCAGAAGCAGATAAGGACTGCATTACAGACAGACTAATCCATGCAAATGTACAGTCAGAGACCAACCGTAATTAATAGCTTCTTACAGGCAAGAAAACCAGAAGTAGTAGTAGTAGTAGCTGTAGTTGTAGTAATTGTAGTATTAGAAGGAGAAGAGACTGGATACCCGAAAGGGTTTCGTTCTCTCAGACAGCGACTGGATACCCGAAAGGGTTTCATTCTCTCAGACTCCAACTGATACAGATTGCAATCCCAGAGACTCTCCACTTGATGGCTGGTTGTGTCATTGCTAGTCGACTGCTGCCCTGTATCCAGAAGGACTGGGACTGATTTAGGTCAGAGAGTCTGGATTCTTGTTTGAGCTTTGCTCTAACTGATGTAAGAAATTGCGACAATCTGTATTGCCCACCTATATGAGCCTGGGACGCTGGCACAGCTTCGGCCGTGGAGTGCCCGCAAAAGGCCCCAGTCGGACAGACTGACACGTACCAGTCGAAACAAGTACCATCTCCTTTGTCCTATTGCTGCAGGTACATTACCGTAGCATAAAAAAACCCTCTTTTAGTACGCAAAGTGGGAAACCAGGCGTTCTTCCTCAGAGGCAATTTAGGTACAGAGCTCCGAGCAGTCCCTGCTCAGCTGAAAATGCTGCCAGGCTGAAGCCAACACATCCAGGCTGTGTCTGTTCCTACGCTAGCACCAGGAATATTCCCCTCATATGAAAAAGACAAGAATAAAAAAAAAATCTATGCTGCTTTGTGCCTGGTTCTATGCGTCTGCTTTGCCGCACTGCGACTAGAAAACTGCAGCAGTAAGAGCTCTGGCAGTTGCGATAATGTAGAAAGCAGCAGCTCTGTGACACAGCAGTCAGCTGACTCACAGTGTTATCATTCAATGTCCTCTATAGAATAAGGCCAGTTTCTAAGGTAGCACCAGGAGGATGACCTTGCATACAAAAACTGGGCTAGGAGGAATGGCAAGACTTGTGTACACCTGCAAGTGATTTTGTGGTGATGTATAGCATTATCATCAGGAGTGTGCCGGTCTTTAACGGTCTCTTTTCCCTTCCTGATTCTCTGCTTTGCAAAACAGAACTTGTCATCTATTGAGCATTTTTTCTTCTATCATGAAATAGTCAATATGGTCATGTACATCTGACAACAATAGTTACCATTTAGAGCAGTGCTTAGGTTAACTGTTTTAAAAATATTGCTTTTAAGTCACATTTCCACAAGAAAACCAGGTGAGCTTTTATTAACTTCCCTCTTCCTGTGATTATGGACGTGCTCCAGGGGAAAGAAAGTTATCATGTTAACATCCATGAAAGGAAAATCCTAATTGGCAAGAGCGCGTTTCTCAGTTCTCACTGAGGCATGTAACTACTTAGACTGATTTTCATATTTCTCTCTAGCTCCCAACTAAATTCACTCGGAACAGTTGGTCACTTATGCTTCTGGGAAATCAGAGGGGAGAACTTTAAAGTTACAGCTGGCAAATACGGGAATTTATAAAGTCAACAGGAGTCAAGCACTCTACCACCACCCTGGACTTTGTGAGTTCCGTGGGGAACATCAGGTACACTCTTGAAAAATTTCAGCATGTGTCTGCCTACTTAAATTATACCTAAAAGTTGGGCAGGTTTGGCAGAAATTACCATAAATCCACTTGCCAGTCACTTGCTGAAAGAATTTATATTATGTTGCATTATGCTTGGCCTAGGACAGCTCAGCTTCCACTCATCTCAGTGGATATGCTTGGGACAGAACTAAATTGGCTCTCACAGCTACTACTGTAGACTGTGCATCTCAGTAATACATGTTATAAGTTCGTTATAAAGTGCTCAGAAAGTCTTAGCCTGAAGTTTAGCAACAGTCAAGTAAGGAGCAAGTAGTATCCACCAAGCTAGTATTTCCTGTGATATTTATACTCATGCATAAGCATTAAAGTGGGCGTAATACAGAATTCTGTCATAACACAGCAGTTTGCACCAAAGCCCAAACAAACTGTAATAAAGCCATAAAAATAGTAAAAGATGTGCTGTATCTTTAAGGTGCAATTCTCTTGGACAACCCAAAGAGCAGAGCACCCATGCAAAGACTGTAGTCCTTTGCTGTATTGCTTCAGGGGGAGGGATGTCTGATCTCATGTGCAGACAGTTTATGGATGAGTAATATAGCCACAGTCCTGTCTCTTCCTTAATCATTTTTTATTAAATGCCTTGAAGGTCACTATTCCTGCAATCAGCAAAATCAGCACAGACGTCTAGTGGGGAAATGCCTGCACTCTCCTCCTCCACCCCGTTACAACCACCCAACCATGCTCCTTGTGCCTCCACAGCCCCATATGCTCAATATTAAAGACTACCTTTTTATTTGCTATTCTGGGATCTCTGATAGAAGCCTAGGGAAGAAGCATGAAGTCTAGGCAAACTTCTGGAAGACAAGGATGCCAGTTTTCCTGCGTTGAAGCATTTGCTGAATAACTAGTGTTGCCTTGACTATGCTAATGAAGGTTCCTCTTCTTCTGGGCTCCTCTCCATGGCCTCACTTTCTGGCTTCAAGAAAAGATGGATGGCTGTTCCTCTAATTGTGGTCTTTCGAGCTGCAGCTTTTCCTAAGCAAAGGATGGTCTGTAGATAGTAGAAGATGCATTTCAGCTGACCATTACAGCCGTGGGAGAGTAGAGGGCAGGAGGGAGCACTTCTCTTCCGCAGTCACCAGATCTGTGGGGCCTTGCTACAGCTGTAACAATCACAAATCCAAAGTTTCTGCCACGTTTTTTTTCTGTAATCCTATTGTCACACTGGGGATAGGTAGAGGCATTTTATTTCCCTAAAACCCTGTGTCTTGTAACCTTTGCTAAGGAAAGGGTGAGGGAAACCAGCACTTCCTGGGGGGGGTCAATGATGTGTGAAATTCAGGATGGGGCATATCCACTGAGAACAGTTCAGGAGCTGTCTTAAAGCCCACATCAGGGTTTGTTTCGAGATTGGCTTTTCACTTTAGTTTTCTGGTGTTGATGAAGGCTAATGCAATTTCCTGTGATGTGTGCAGAGCTCCTTTTCTAGTCATTAACACACACATCTCCCTCATGAACAAGTTCCTAATTTGGTTTTCTTGAAGACTGTGGCAGAAGGTTCAAAGTTGAGCGCTTTGATTAGTCCTTGGCTTTGTATCCATGTATGTGTAGTGTGTTACACTGAATTATATTACATTATGTTTAGGGTAAGAAATCATGCTTGGACAAATTTGGGAAAAGAGATTGAAACTTTTACCTCGTTTACCACTTAAGAATTCTGGGAACAGAACAGATTTAAATGTTGTTTCTTTTCTCCCTTCTTTCTTTTTTACTGAAATGAAAATTGCATCCAAGCCCATAAACTGGATGCCAAGTTTTTACTGAACACAATTAGAAACAGCTTAAATATTAAACTGAAATCTAAAGGGCCAATTACATTTAAGGGTTGCTCTCTCGTAGGCACTTCTGATAGAATGCTGTGTTAGAGCTGAATATTTAAGGCATTGTCAAATGTATCCCACATATGCTGTTAAATTACAAATTCAAAATGTTTTACAAGTTTTTTTGATGTTGTATTCCCCCTTCCTAAACATGTGCAACAGTATGTTCATTCATATGATGTTATTTTAAAATCTTAGAACATCACTGCAAATTAATAACACTATTTTATATTCTCCACTTTTTCTATGTCTCTTATCTTGGTTATAGATTTTAGTCATTGCATATAATTATTTTTTTTAAATCAAATAATATTTCAAATGGACCTTTTCTGGTTTTGTTATTTTTTTGCTTGTCAGATTTAAGTAAACCTGATTATTTTGATTTGAATGATGCTATTGTGTAAGCAATTAACAGTGAATATGTTATTCAACAGGTTTTTCATGTCCATTATTAGTTGACCTATTTTTATATTCCTTCCCAGTGTACAAACCTGGAGCCTTCAGGTATTTACAATAATGAGCACATACTGTATCTTCCCAACAGCTGTTTCTCTTAAGAATTCAGTGAAGTAGCATATTGACCACCACCCCCTGTTCCCTATATCTTCAATAATCTTCATATCAAGTCAAGTCTGCTGGGAGAAACTCTTACTTTTCTTTAACACAACCTGCCAAGGAACTGACTTTTCTAAAAACTAGAAAATGCTTTCAGAACTAGTCCCTAAAAACCACTTCAAAAATGGCCTTATCAAATGGGACGCAAATTTGAGATACAGAATTATACTTTTACAAGCTGCCCTCAGAAGACTAACAGGGGCTAATTAAAAATATAACTCCTGTCACGGAAGTGAAAGAGAATCCTGTGTGTTTCCCAATCCTGCTTCTGCAAATCCTTCCTGCTGAAACAGCTGAATCAGAACAAATTGCTTGTGTGTGAGCTACTTTGGCCATATGGTGAAAGAAAAAAAGAGCTGTGTGCCTCCTCAGCTATGTCGTAAATAGGAACTCCCTCCATGTGGGTTTACACGTTTATAGCTAATGTGGAGACTTAAATGTGAACTTAGGAAAACTAAGTTAATTTGTGAGTCTGTCTCTGGAATTTGGGACTTATAAGCCATTAAAAAGATGTAAAAAAACATGTTCAGATATATATATGTGTCTCAATGCTGATTTCTCCTATGAATAACCTTTTTTCATTCAAGTGATTAAAATGCAAACAAGACTATGTGAAAAAAAGTCTTGAAAAATTGTGATATATACAAACCACTAACATTAACATGGAAATTTTTTGATCCAAAGTGCAAGAAGATCACTGCACGAGGTTGGTGAATATGATGCGACAAGAATGTCAGTAAAGGACAGGCACAAAAGAGACATCTTGTTGTTTGCGACACATCATTGGTGTCAGTCACTAATGATCTCCTTGACATGTTTAGTGCATAACTCAGAATGTATCAACATTACCTTTTTTTCCCCTCTATCACTATTAATGGAAGTTGGTTTAAACTTTCCGTGATAGAAACCAAGGCTTGTGCAAAGGGGCGGTTGCGTGTCCTGAGGAAGATTACAATTACATGTTTGACCTTATTTGGATGTGGCATTTGATAAATCTGGGATAATTAATCATGGAATAATCTATGAGATTATCCATTTGGGGCCTCTGTTTTTTCAGCTTTTGTTTGTGCTTCACTTGATATTTCTGTTTGCTGAGAAAGACTGCAGTAGTGCCAGGGATGAATGAGGAAACAATCCTGGAGAGAAATAAAAAGTGAAAAATATGGAGTAAACTAGGGGAACCTCTATAAAAGGAAAAAACTGAGTGCACTAAACATGTTGGCCAAATGCAGCAGTCTGCAGATAAAGCTGTCAATCTGCCACAGCCCACCCAGAAACCTGAAATTCTCTGCAAACTTTCAGAAACCTAATCCTCTAATAAAAATATTCACACCTATATCCAGAACACCAAGTGGTGTTTACATGGTTGTGTATTTTTTTGTATCTGATATGCAATGATTTCACTTAAAATTGTCATGCTCCTAATAGAAGCAGTTTTAATAATCACTGTTGCTTGCAATTGGAAAATAAATCAATTTGTTCATTTAAACTATTAAAATATAACCAGCTAAAAATAAAAATTGGAAATAAAAATTACAAATAGAAACAAACATGCAGGGAAGTGCTAAAATGAATGCAATCAATTCCAGATTTTAAACAGCTTCCCCACACTCACCACTCCCCCTTTCCACTACTGGGTGGTCACAGACTCATAGCTGTTACTCGTGGTTTTCTTTAGAGCCATTCCAGACTTCTATTTTCACTCATTTAAAAATGGGAAGAAACAGAGGTATTGACTTAATTTTCTACATGCTCTGCACTAAGTTTCAAAATTAAGGAAGCAGGCTCCTGAAATGGTAGTAGAGTGTTCCTAATCAGTGGAGCAATGGGAACTTGGAGGAGGTTTACACTGCAGAGAATTTGGGCTAAAAAAAAAAACCAAAAACAAACCCAAAAGTTATTATCCCTCAGGATGGATCTTACTAAGTTTATAGAGTACAGTCTCTGGCATACAGGCTGTGATGTGCAAAGGCTGAACTCCCAGGCATTAGCAAGTGATGCAGCCCACTAGCAGCTGAGTGATAGAGTAAAACATTTGATGCCAAGCACCTGGTACTGGCCCTGTATAAATTTCTGGGGCTTTACTTGGTACTTGCATTAGTCAGGCTCCATGGGAGAAGATGGATGTTAGGTGTGCTTTTGGTGCATGTCTTCCAGTTCAGGGTAATCCAAAAGGAAGCCACTGTGTGTGCTGCAAAGGGGCTCTGTGGTGTGAACATCAGCAGAAATGGAAACAACTGAAAGATGTGCTTCAAAATTACCTTTTGATCAAAGCTGAAGTGATAGTAGAGCTACAGACAGAGACTCTCTTTCTGTCCAGTCATAAAACTGGACGATTTCAATGAAACAGACACTGAGGATCTTCCATTCTGACCTCTACTCCCATGCCAACCCCCATCTGCTGTGTGTGCTCAGTCAGGTCCTGTGTGGCACAAAACTGCTTAATATTTTATCCAATACCTAAAAGAATATCAGAGCCTGGGGTTTTGTGTCAAATTAAAAAAAGAAATTGTAGATAATATTACATCGGCTGGTGTAACATAATTAAATAAAAAAATTAACACAGTTATTTAGGTGGGGTTTTTTCTGTTCCTATTCAGTTATTTTAAAAGCACTTAAAAAGATATTGCATTTCTTCTCATTTTAACTTGCATGTTTCTTACTTTTCCCTCCCTCATAGCACAACTCTGATGGCCACTTGTCATCTCCTGTTCTGAGGCACAACTGTAACTTGATCTGACCTCTCCTACCCAGAGAGACAAGAGCTCAGCTTTTTGTCCCACCCATCCAGATGCATTGATTTGGCAAGTCCCAGCTTGAAGTTCTCCTACATGTATGCAGTACAAAGTTCAGGGTCTAAATATCCTGTCTTTCAGAGCATTAAAAGAAGCGCCTAGCTGTGAGGTAGCAAGGAGCTAATCCACATCTCCTCTGAGGAAAAGACCAAAGAGTCAAAAGAAAATGTCTTGAGAGCCTGGCTTGGCTGCAGAAAAACCTGTTAAAGCCTCCTGTACAATCCTCCTCTCTGGACACAGGGCTCCCCATACCCTTGATGTCAGCTTAGCTTTCCTAAAACTAAAACATATACTTTTAATGAGCCTTAGCAAGCTTTCTCTGCAAATAATCTTTCTGACATTCTAGAATAAGTAGGGCAATAAATCACAGTTGTAATGCAGGTTTCATGTTTGGTCTGCTGGGATCTGTGAAGCTGTGGCAATGCAGCCACTTAGTTAGAATTAACCAAATCATCAATCCATTCACTAGCTTAATGGAAACGATTTTACATGCAGATTTGTTACTTGTTTTACTGTTGAACTGCAAGAATACTTGCACTTGTGTACCGCTTTTATACTACATACAGCTCTTCTGAAACTGCGAAGTTACTTGTAGAATAAAGTGTTATTACTCAGTATCAATAAGATTGTTAAAACTGGTTTCGATATAGCTGCTAAAGGATACCACTGTAATTTAGTTTTTCAATTGCCTATGCTTAAGAGAAGATGGCTTCTCTCTATGGGAATAACCATTTCTCTTATGCAAGTACACCTGCAGGTAGCACCTAGAAGACCATCTTCCATACATGTACTTGGATTTTGGTAGGCCCATCCCATGCACAGTTCTTGGGTAAACACACATGGGCACATGCACAAACAAGTTCAGACTTCAGAGCATGCAACACTGGAGGCTCCTGTGCAGATAAAGACCATACACCCAATGACCTCTGTATCATCCTTCATCTAGGAAATTTCCACCTTTTTCATAGGTGTAAACCACATTACATTCCATACTAAGACACAAATGCAGGCAGGCGAACTCACTGCTATCCATGTACGACAAGCAAATTGCTGATTGCTAGGTCTAGAGGCATGTATCTCTGAAAATACCGCCCTAGACCTACCCAGTTTCTCATCCTTTGTTTTTCATCAGCTTCTGCTGTCCAGAAACAGGAAACTGTGCCTGAAGGACTCTCACCCACTCAGAGGAACTCTAATGCAATTACATTAAGTACATAGCACACATCACTTAGCAGACGGGTACTTAAATCCACAGCTCATTCACCAGCCACGTGAAAGTGCTTCACAGTCACTCACAGGTTACAGACTTCTTTGCTTTACATTTCCAGTTTTGCTCTGTTTAATGATTCAGCAATTTTATATAGTGTCTGAAAATTACTAATTTCTCCTTCTATCTGCAAATCAAATACAGTCTGATCAAAAAGAAAACAGAATTTAAATCTCTTTCAGGGGAAATTAAAATGTGCCATTCTGTTTTAAAACTTAAAAAGAAGAATAGTGGTTATATTTTCCCATCGAATTAACATGGCCAGGATGTGATGTGCAGCATTTCCTTTGCTCTGCAGTCTGAGGATGGGAATCGTGTTTCTGTATGTTTTTGACATAACACAAAATGCAGTGTATCTCTGATCTTATCTCTGAATCTATGAAGTGCTGTTATGCTAAACAACAATGTAATGAATAATTAAAAAAAAAAAATTAGCAAAGGAAGTTCAACCAGTTCTTCTAGTTGAGCTATTTGACGCAATTAACATTTGCCTGAAATTTATCCCCTTGTTCCTTTCTGGAGTAGTTTAAAAACTGCACTAAATGGCTTCAAAAGTAACAGAAATCTCAAGTTAAGCATATGCTTAAAAGACGTCTTAAAACACTTTTCTGTAAAGAGGTTCCTCTGATCTCTGTTGACCATCTTCTGAAAGTTCATTCTTGTTTCTCCATCTTATTACTCATACACCATATGATCTTGTTTCTGCTGTCAGTGGGCTAATTCCCCAGTGGCTGGAACACAACACTCACTACTGCAGCCCCAGTCCTGTGTCATATCCACATAGACCAATGGTCTGGGAGAGGCAGGGCTTATGCGAGGTTTTGAGCATTTGAAGTTTGAATGTTTTTTATTTGTTTTCCAGCTTGATCTTCTGAGTTCCATGGGCCGTGAGCAAGTTTTGGGTTGGTGAGTTGCTTTATGGTTATTATTTATTTGGTAGTAAGTTTAAGCAATTGAATGTGTTGAACTAGACACCAAAATTCTAGGTTTGAAATACAGTGTGCATATATGACAGTATAAACAAAGTTGTGTATATTTCCCATATAATGGAATTAGTCACAATGCACACAGAAAACATAATATCAGTGCTTCTGAAAGATACTGTGAAATTAATCAGTGTAAAATTAAGCAACTCCAATACTTAGGAATGAACTCTTTTCTTACTGTGAGATACTGTTTTTCTTAATTTTATTGTTGCAATACTTAAAACTGCTTAGGCTGAAATGTTTTATGACACACATCTAGCTCAGGCTGGCTTTTTACTGAGAACTTGTGGTTAAATCCATTTTGATTTGTGTGTGACCAAGAAAGAATACGTCTTGTCCACCTTAGGAGCATCACCACATTTTACCAGCAGCTCTACGTTGTTGAAGCCTGGACTAGAGATCTGAGAACCCAAAGAACTGCATCACTGTGAAAATGTGACATAATATGACCAAGTTATGAATTTCTGAAATATCAAAGTTCACATGTGTTTGCGGTTTAAGGTCTGGTATTCAGTGTCTTGGAAAATTAGGAGCTGCCCACCAGGCTCTGCTTGTTCCATCTCCAGAGTGACTGATGGTGTGTTTCATCCTCTTGCAGCTTTGGGTATGTGGCTGGGCAGTGCACATGTCATTCCAAGGAAGAATGATCTAGCCTGAGGCTACAGCATTTCCCTCTACATGCACTTTTTGATCATTGAAGACTGTCATCCTATTTGACAGGAGAAAATCAATTCTCTTATATATTAAAAAAGATATTTTAAGTAAATATATGCAAAAAGTGTTTTTACAGAATGCCAAGCTTAAGGTTAAAATAAAAGAAATGCATTATTAATTTATCCTACAGACTGTTGGGCCAACATTTTAAATTATGTTTTAAATAGTCCTGCTCTCTCCACGTACTTTCACTGTATGGAACTTCGGATATAATAATTACTTCTCAATTTGCTCACAGTTGTTTTATAACCATTTAATCTTTTGGTAATCCCATTCTTAGCTTAGCTCTTTTACAGCTGTTTTCCCTATTTGCTGTTTATTTTAATTAAGTGAAGTCCAATCCCCTCTTTGCCTTTGATCTGACAAATTAAAGAAGCCCACCTTTTTTAGCCTCCATACATACATTAGATTTCTCTGTTCCCTTGGAGAGAGACTATTCTCCAAACCTATACTGATCTGAATTCATCTTTCCTGAAAAATGGATGACTAATGTCCCAGGTTTCTCACTAGCATCTTACCAGGACCTTGCATAACAATATTAAGGTTTTCTACAATCTCTGTTGAAAAAACCTAAATTGATCTTTGAGTCATTATGATTTATGAAATTATTAAATTTATGCCTCTCTGTGGCTGCTGCACCTTGATAGATGATAACCTTGCTGTGACAGGCTTGTATATCCAGAATGCTCCATCTACCTCTGTCATTTATAATCACGACACACTTATTCCACAGTAACAATGATTGCTGGTAACCTCTACCAGCTTGGACTTGCACTTTGTACTTCTACAGCCCATTTCTCCTGCCCCATTCATATGGTAATCCAGTTGTCCTTGTAAGTTATCCCAATCCTGCTCTCTATTAGCAGTGCCTCTTTCTGTTATGAGCAGATTTCCTTAATGTACTTCTGAACCATTAATGAAAATACTAAATGAAAACGTCAGGATCAATCTTTGTTGACTTCATGATGAACCTCCCTCCAGCCCATACCTTCCCTTTTCAGCAGCTTCGAGAGCTGATCTCCTTGCCTCCATGCCTCATCAACCTCATAAACAAAATTTCCCCATCTTCTCCAGTTTAAGTAATTATTCCCTGTGCAGCACTATATCAAATACTTAACCGACCTCTAAATACTTCTTTTTGTTTTTCTAGAGAATTTTTTAATTTACCTAATGCAGCCTTTGAGTTACTCAGCCATAATAGACTTTCGTAAAGCCAAGAGAGTGTGTTTGTCCCATCTACCATCTGTGCTTTATACTGCCTGAAATGTTGAGGATCAAAGACATTTCTTTTTACCACTTCAATCTAATTTTGTTCTGAAAACTGTTACTACTACTAGCATCAAAGGTGGTACCTTTGGTGTCATCTGTCCCTTCTGCATCTCATGGGTTTAGACCTGTAAGTAGCAAAACTGAAGGTAATTTCCTGGCTCCAATGGCTCATCTTGTCTTTCCCTGACTGAGCCTATATCCAGCAGACAACTTTTGCTGACAATATGAAATCTCAAGTCTGGAGCAGAAACAGAAGGGTCCCTGCTGTGGGATACCTGTGAGGTTTGTTAGAGTTTATAGACCAATGAGAGCCAGGTTTTCTCTTACATGCTACCATGGGCAACAAATAGTGCTGCACAGTCCAGGAGGAATGGTTGCTCTCAAACAGGTTTGCAGTGAGCGGAAAGTAAACTTCCCCCATCCTTCAAATGACAGCTCTCATTTCCCCTAGCTGAGGCTAATGCTTAAATTCATGCCCACTTGCTGCAGAGGCAGGGTCTGAGACTGGTAACATTCTTTTTAAGACTTGAAACTGAGGTGTCTCTTAATAAATTTAGGAAGGAAAAAAGCATTTCTTACCCCTCCTCATGAATCTGTCCCCTAAGCCAAGAGACAGAAGATTACTTCTCAAAACCAAAATGCTGTACTTCAGTGAAACAGTCCTTAATAGAAAATAATATTCTGTGAGGGTAAAAAAATAGTCCATTATGTTTGCCTGCTCTGAATTCTGCCAGAGCATGTGTTTAGTAGCATATTCTGAGTCAGGAATAATCACTACTTGGGTGTTTAAAGTGCCCTTATTAAAATAATGGTGCGCTTAGTCATTAAAAAGTGAAATGAATACAATATCATCTCAGGTTCTAAACAGGCAGATTTAAAGAAAGCCCTCAGATTGACTTGAGAAGTCATCTTGGGAGTGGGGCACTCCTTCCCCAACCGTATGCAGGGATAAAGGTTCGGCCCTGCTACAGTAAAATACTGTAAATTATCAACTGATGAACTCCCAGGGCCAAAACACCTCCATGTACCTACAGGGAAAGGGCAAAAGCTAAAAGTTTCATGGCACAGGAAAGCCAGGTGAGTTCAAGGTTGCTGCTGCTGCTACAATAACATTTGGGCCTTGAGGACTGACAGTACAACATTAGGTGTCATACCATGGTCTTCACCTCAGAAGATAAAAAAAAAATACTCCTTAAAGAACACAACAAATTAGGCAATCTTATGAAGTAGTGCCTCACATTAGGAAGTTGTCCACATTCAGTTAGTAAAAGGATAGACACAAAGGGGATGATGAGCACATCAGTACCTGGTGGTTTATTATACACACAGAACTGTCATAGTGTGGCCAAGAGCAGGCTTTCTCTCCAACCTTGCACCCATTTTAGCTGTGCATTCACCTGTGTTTCTAAAGAAAATTGTAGGAACACTGCACCTCCTAAAACTAAATCTTCCTTCAGTGGATTACTATTTACTGAGTCTTAAGATGGATGCAGTCAAAATTAGTAATATAATAAGAAAGTACGTAGAATACTGATAAGCAAAGACCTGTGATGGCACCTGAACCTCAGCATTTGCTTGGCAAAACAGCCAAGAGTTTCTTGCTCTCCTTGCTGCAGGAGAAAAATCAAAAACGTGAAAATGTTAGCGAAGGGTTAAAGATTCTGAGATGCGTGCCTTGGTCAGCAAGCAGATATCATGAGAATTGGGAGACTCCAACATCTTATCCCAGCTTCCAGAGAAGAGAGGATCTCCAGTGGGGATCAGCCTGGCTAGGAGTCATAGTGCTCCTGCACTTTTGCAGTTGGTTTCCCTTTAGTGCATGGCCAGTGGGAACCTTTGATGCCCTGAGCTTCTCTGAAGGGTGTCTCACTCCACAGACCAACCTGGGCAGAGAACAGCAGCACTTGGTTAAACATCCTCCTGCCTCAGCGCCGGAATGCTCCTATGCTTTTCTCCTTCAATTTACTGAGCAATAAAACACTGAAATCACATAGCTGGGCACCAGAGATAGAGCCAGAGATAAGGTAAGCATGTTGTGGTCCTTGCTGCTCTTAAGAGCAGGTTTTCACTCTTAGAGAAAAGTGAAGAAAAAAAAAAGATTAAGGCTTTTTCCTCCAGCCTTTCAGACTGGAGGAAAAATCAGCAGGACTTAACCCATTTTCCCCCTTTTTAATGAATTTAACAGGATGATAGGCTGCAAAAGGCACCTTGTTCAGAGACCCAAGGGCAGAGCCATCCAGAATGGTCAGCCAGACATCAGTGGGTTACTGTGGCCTCTGTACACACATGCACAGCAAATAAAATGGACCTATTAAAAACCATTATTGTCACTAACACATAGCTATTGAAAGTCCAGAAGTTTCTGCTATTCTGCAGGTCCTTGTTTAGAAAGGATCTGCAGAACAAATACCCTTAGAAAAAGCTGTGAAAAGAGGTGGACCAGAAGGGTGAGGGTTGCTCTTGCGGATATGTTTGCCCTTGCTCACCAGTGTCAACAGTGGTCCCAGAGTAACACTTGGCCTCACTTCACAGGCTTTCTGAGCAGCACCACTGCTGCTGGCATCCAGCCATGGGCAGGCCACCCAGGAGTCAAGCCCCACACTAGTGAGGTGAAGCCAAATGCACCCCCATCCCCGCTCAGCAGTACAGACAGTGAGTGAACTCAGTATGATGTGTGTAACATCACAACAGTTAGACACACATATATGTGTCAGTATCTTCTGCTTTAGACTGGAAGTAGCATGTATAAGAAAGCATAAGCAGTCAACTGTTCAAATATTCAGTTCCTGAAGTTTAAGTACAGACTTGACAAGTAAATCAGGTAAGGCAGTAACTTTACCTTCCAAATACTAAAGCTCCTTAAGCTGGAAGCTTAAAAATTGCTATTATGGCCTTATTTTCCTGACTGTACATTCATATATTTTTATAGTGTATTATTCAATCTGGATAATTCTGTCTCCAACTCCAGTGACAAAGTAACTGATGTAGATAGCCTTACCTGGAGAAGTCTTCCCATCTACAACAATGTGATGAGCAATAAGAAGGAGGATGAACACCAGAGCCTTCAAAGACCAGACAGTGGAGAAAAAAAGGTCAGTTTGTGCAAAATCTTGGCATGCATCTAATCATTATTTATACCAAATTACAAAATGCTTTAAAGCCGCCTTCTTAGAGCCTCAATCTATAAACAGCTGCTAATAGGCTATTTTAGGAAAGACCTTATTTTCAGTGTTTTATACAGCAATGCAAATATAGTACTAGGATTAAGTATCAGAGCAATAAAAATGTGTTACAAGGTGAAAATGTAATTCAGAATAAAAATTCAGAAGGAATTCCAACCCACCTCAAAACAATGCATGCAGAGAAAGAGACTAGTCTGAACAGGGAAATATTATTCCCTGCAATTATTTCTTCAGGTCCATTAAATTCATATATTTAACAGTCTCCAATTACTATGCATGTATATAATGCTCTATGCCAATGATAAGACTCTGCTGGTCATGCATTTTAAAACCATCATGAGGATCAAAATCTGAAATTCTCTTCTCTCTGTTTGTCTTTTTTTTTTTCTATAAGCTTGTGCAACTTCATTACTTTTGAGAATACCTGATTCACACACATTGACATGTACTCTTTAGGTGTGCTCTTTTCCATTAAAACTCCTTTTGTTGGGAGCAGATTTGAAGATAAGTGTAAGCAAAATATATATAAACATGTATACTACTAAGGAATTATTTACCACTCTTTATCTAATACAAAAAGGTCTTGATGTAAGTGAAAGCAAAAAGCAAAAAAAAAACCAAGACACAACCAAGACTATCACACAGTACAAAAACTGGAAAAGACTCATTAGTAAGGACCATATACATGTATATTAAATAAGGACTTTAATTTTGTACCAAAATGTAGAAAGTTTTCGAGGTTGTATGGTTTATTTAGTTGGTCCACTGTTGTGTATATATATATGTATATATATATATACACACATACCAGTGTCCATAGTGTGAGCCATAAAACTAAGAAGATAATTTAATAACTATTTTTAATGACTAATATTTAAAATTCAGTTTATACAGATTATCTTTGAGTATTTGGAAGGGCTGACAGTGAATCCACCACATGACTTGATGTAACTAAACAGGCAAAAATGAGCCCTCATCAATCATGGATCAGTTTAAAATATATATATATATATATATATATATATATACTTGACAAAAAACTTGCCTTTTGCTGTAGATTAGATACCCAGAGACCACACTACTTAAAAGTTTCCAAGTTCCTAGAAAAATGAAAGGATAAAACGAAAACAAAATGGTTTCTCTGGAAGACGTTGCCATTTTCTTCCTAAGTGGCAGTAACTAAATAACAAAAAAGCCACACACACAAAAATTAAATGTAAATTCAACAACTGGGACAGTTTACAAATCACTTCTGTAGCCCCGAAGCGCAATAAAAGGAAATAAATATACTTCATGCTTGGTAACCTATTAACTGACACCAACTGTTGCAGCTGCGAATAAAACAAATGCATGATAAGATTATCATGCACCTGGCCATCTGTAAATTGCTGCTTACCATAAGAATCACATGCTTTCTACTAGTCACTGTGCTAAATGCAGAGTAACTGTTGTTAGTGGGGTGTTTTTTTTCTTTCGTAAATAATAGAGGAAATAATAAGGAAAAAATTGTATGCAGTGGATTTGTTTTTCTAGTTTGTGCAGTGTCCTGTTGTTTTCCTGCTTTTAAAAAGAGAAAGAACAAGTCAAATAAATGAGACTGTATCTCACCAGTGTGGACAGAATAAGTCATATAAGTGTTTGTTTCAGATGGAGAAAGGGAAAACACTCTGTAGTGAAATTGCCTTCAGGACTGCAAAGGTCTTGCAAGACTTCCTATGGTTTTGAACAAAAACACAATGTAGGTTAACTTACCAACAGCTGTAACAGTCACCTTTTTCCCCTTGAGGAAGTCAGCAGCAGCTCCTGAGTAACAGATGATGATGATGATTATTATTTTTTGGCTAGAAAAACCACAGAAGAAGAGGAGGCTCATTGCATGTGTGGTGTTCAGACACTGCTGTATCTGCTCTTGAGTGGGTATCAAAATGCTGGGAAGCAGAAGGTAACTGTGAAGAGCAGCATAGGGCTCTCACAGAGACCAAGGTTTGCAAAACGTCTGGCACCCCCCTCAAAAAAGGAGCAGCTGACCTGTCCAAGCTGCTCTTCTTCTTCCCACATCACTGCTGGGGTTGACATCTCCTCAGGAAGGGCAGCTGAGCACCTTGTGGGACAGGAAACCTGTTAGGGCCCAGGGAGAACACCCAAGGCTGGAAAACACCCAGCAAGCACCCACTCCTCTGCAGCAAAGCAGTGCCATGAGCTGATGGGTGACTGGCCACCATTCCCGGGGCAGGACAATTGGGTACCGCATCCCAAAGCAGTAGGATGTTTTCCTGCTTTATCATGGAAAAATGCTGCTTGAGTATTGTCTTGAAGGATCACCAGCCCTGGGTAGACTTGCCAAATGCACAACCAGACCAGGTACTCACGAGTTAATTTAAAGAATCAAAAGTCAGAATGATAAATAAGGGGCACCCTGAATACAGGGTGTGGATTTTTTTACTCCAGCTATATACTATCCTATACTGCATTAACTAAAACTTAAAAAACTGCTCAACCATATTGATTAAAATGTATTTGTGCTATAATTTGTCTTTGTTTAAAATGACAGTATCAGCTATATAAGTCTCTCATTTAAGTAATGGCATATCACAGCAGTCAGCATGAATATTACAGCCCTCATTAAACAACAGATTCCAGTGCTCCTGTCAGTGTCTGCTTAATATACTGCTCTTGCCCTGTGTTCCAAAAGAACAATTACAGGAAAAAAAAAAAAGGTAATCAAATGTCTGAGTTGAAGTCTTACCATGGCTGTGAGATAGTTGGGTGTCAGATATCTTTCACAGCTGGATTTGCTTAGAAATCTGTGAACAATCCAAAGAGCAGTCTGACACCACTTCTGCTCCCCTAGTTGCAGTAATTTTGGCATTACATGTTGAGCTTTTCTGAGAAGCAGCTTCAAGCCTGTTTAACACCAGGATGTACTGCAGCATGCATTTTGAAACCTCAGTTACTGAATATAGTTATGAAGCCTATAAGATTACAAAATACATCAGCATATATCTATGTAAGAACAGCAGAAATTCTTCCATTTATAGCAATAAAGATGATAATACATTTCTAGGATAAGAAAATAGAAAAACAAAAATAGATTACTTGAGAAAGTTTAAATGATGGATGATTTTTATCTTCATCAGTAGGTGGACAATTTATCTGCTTACTTGCTCCATGTGATTCTGAAGATGAAATCAATAAAGCACCCATAGGTAAATTTTTGCAAGGCTGGATGGAATGCAAGCGATGTGCTGAGTGAACGCTGTTTAAATTTCCTTTATGTGATTAAAAACATATTAGTGCCCAAGTTATATTAGAGGCTGAGAGCAGGGAAGCAGAAAGTTCAAGACACAAGAAGCTGTGGGCTGGGAAACCTATGCAAAGGAGCTGAAAGCCTGCTGGCGCTTGCTTGGTGGAGCCTTCCCCCAGGATGGAACAGGGAGCAGAGTTGTGCGCGAGGAAGCTACAGGACAAGAGACAGGCAGGACATACCTGCACCACAGCCCATTCCATGCTGCTGTGTAAATACCTCAGGGAACTGGAGCCACCCTTGAATCACTGCTGATGGGTTGCATTAAACAAAGGTGAGAACCGAAAAGCTATTACTGTTTCTGGTGCCTGAGACAGCTCAGCTAGCTCTGGTATTTTTAGACCACACCACAGTCTGCAGTGTATATCTATCCTAATAAACAAGTGTCTCCACTTGCTATAGGATATTTCTATAGGAACATGATATACTTCTGTCCTTCCTAGCTCTGCAGGCTAAATGTTGGCGGGTTTTCCCCAATGGTCTCACTATTTGTTTCTGACAATTTTTTTTCACCCCTATTTTATATACTGGCAGACAAGGTCACACACAGAAGTCTTCAGTACCTTGCTTGTGCATATGCATGTGCTCATATCAACAACGCACTGTGGTGCCTCAGAGCTTGTTCCTTGACAGCCGCACACCTCCGGAATGTTACTTAACACACCAGGTACAAGATACACAAGATACAGTTTTGTATCCTGGTTACTTCCACGCCATGTGAAACATCTACGCTGTTTCCACATAACTTCTCCCAGCAGAGGCTTTCTTTGGTACTTTATGTCACAGGGGTGGCAGACTGAGGAAAACCGTAAGATCTGCACTGAAGCAAAGGAAGTGCCTCAACCCCCACACCTGCACCTCACTGGGGCACACATGCGCAGCTGCTGCTTATTCCAACCCTGAGGTTTCAACACTCGGTGTGTGGGTACGTTACAGCAACCACCCACCTTACCTTACCTTATCAGCATCTTTACCTTCCACCTCGGAGTCTCCATGAAGACCAGTCACCAGGATGAGAGCCTGAAAGAGTAGATCGCAAGCTCCCGGTGAAAGCAGGTGCAATGAAATTTAAGCAATGTTAGTCTAAATGCTGACTTTCTCTATTATCTGGGAGATACTTAGGTTGTAAGGCCATTTTAAAGCATCTTATTTGGTATCTAATTGTGTAACTTATTAATAGTCCTGAGCAGATTACTAATTTTTGAAAGTCACACCAGTCAGGCATTAAAATAATTTATTTCTTTTTAATGAAATGAGAGTAAGAAAAGACTACTTGAAGGTGCAGTCTTCTGTGAATACTGATATTTTTCTGATCTATCAACAAGATTTACACCTCAAATTTCAAAGACAGACCCCCAAAAAACAAACAAACAAACCAAACCAACCAAACCAACAAACAAACAAACAAAAAAAAACCACAAAAAAACCCCACAAAAAAACCTAAGGGCTGTTTAGCAAGTTATCTTTCTATGGAACAGCTTTGATTAGCAGGAGTGCAATATTTTTCAACTACAGTATTTGTAATCCACAAAATTACTATACACTTAGCATACTCTCATACAATATTAAGTAGAGCAGTAGTTTTATAAAGCAAAATTTAACAGTTCAGGGGTTTTTTTCCTAACTCATTTCTGATACAAAGTTAAGACACTGGACTATTTGTTATTGGTGGAAACACAGGAGATAATGATGACAATTGTGGAATATGCCAGTTCTTGTATTACAAGAAAGTGTATAATCTAGCTCCCTGAGGTTCCATATGGACAATCTATGTCTGATAGAAATTAATAAAAACTTAAATACAGACTCTATAAGGCAATGCAAATTCAAACATCCTGCCTCTCTTGAGCACACCTGCACATTGAGATTACTCATATATACAGTTCTTGAGCATGACAGCTAGATCAGGATTACATAATGTAGTGCAGAACTCCTCCACATTTTTCTGACATTCTGTTCAAAAAGGTATAATTCTTGGAGAAAACAAGCTTTCAAAAATATTTTTTTTCAATGAATATTGATGTTTAATATCAAACCAGTAAATTTATTCTGCACAAGCAGCATAAGCAATGTAGGTGACAGAGATTATAGAACAGACCCTGGCAAGTACAAAGTAGTATCATTTGAGCAATCTATTTGGAAAAGATTAAAAAAAAAAATCTACTAACTAGTTGTCACACCACCACCATCATTAAGAACAATTATATGGAAGGAAACCAGGATGAAAGCCAGACTTCTATTTGTCCTGAGCACAAAAGGGGAAAAAAAAAAAAAAAAAAAAAAGAGAGAAAGAGAAAAAGAAAATAAACCCAAGAAAATTACTTTTTTCTCTCATTCATTTTAGATTTAAATGTATTTTGCCTCTTCCCACCAGAACCTGCTGTAGCTTTTTTGATCTGTGCATCAGAAACACCAAGTCAGAAAAATTAAGTAAAATTTGTTTGACAGGAATTAATCCCCTAATGTCTGAAGACTATGGGGTTGAATGAAGGGGATGAATTTTTGAGTACAAAGGCAATTTTATGATAAAAAATACTGAATACTGTATAAGGTGGAAATACCAGAAAATGATAGACCACTCTTTGTCTACCTATGCCAGAACCATCTTAGAGTATATAGATAAATCCAACTGCCTGCAGGTTGCCAAAAGAATTTTCTTTACTTGGAGTTGTATCCTGTGGATAATCACCTGTTAATAACCCAGAGTTTGCAAAACTAAAAAAAGGGACCATTTCCATAACTAAATAGTATGCAAGATATTTTTCTTTTTTTCTTTAATTTAATTATCTTGAATATATCACTCAAGAAATAGTCTTGCAAAGCCAAGTTAGAAAAACTGACTTAAATTTTAAAAGAACTCTTTTTTTCCTGTGTACACAGATATTACCTTATGCCTCCTTTCCAGAAGTACTAAGTATAAGCAGCATTTTGCTCAATACAAGAAGACATTCTGAATTTAACAGCGTGTAACAAGCCACTTAAAGGTCTTTTAAAACAACACAAATTTAATTCAATGCACGGTGATTTTGTAGCTCTGTCTTATCAATGATGGTAAAGTCTGGGTGACATCATCGTGTTGTGGAAGTGGGCAGAATTATTGCTTCATTCTTGGTACTATGTGGGCTTTTGCTGAACTGTCTTCGTGCCGCTGTTTGCTCTTTCATAGAGATGGCAGGAAAAGATGAACTGAACGTTAGAGGGGTGGTAGTGATAAGGTCGAAGGACAAGGCAGGGGAAGGTGAGAACAAGCAGGAAGGAGAACACCGATGTCTGGGAGGGAGAGTAAAGGGCGGAAGAGAGGAACACGTTCAAAAAGTGCAGTAGTCCAAAGAAGTGGAGCACTCCTTCCCTAATCCTCCTGCAGGGAGAAAGGCTCGACCCTGTCAGGGAACTGGCTCCAGGCACCCCGAGGCTTCTGCTCCCCTCTGCTGGCTCCCCTTCTTGGGGTGGCCTTCACGCAGCTGCAGCTCATGCATATGCAATCTGCTGCTACATATGCAGCAGACCGGTAATTCCTCTTCAACCTTGTGGCTATGTTGCTTTTCACTTTGCAGAGAAGGCTTACCAAAACGGCTTTAAAAATTAACTAAAAGCTTTTCTTATATGAAGCTGCTAAAAAAATCGAAATCAAACCAAAAGAAAATAAAGTTTACTAAATCTTATAGGATTGAATAGGGGTGCAATTCTCCTTTTAAGTAAATGTAAACAATGTGTTTTCCAAGTTTCTTTTTTTTAAGTATTATTTTTTAACAGAGCTTTTTGAAGTTGTGTTATTCTTAGAGAACAAGTTTAAACTTAAAAAGTCACCAAGTGGATAAAGAATAGAAGGTATTATCACATTTTCTTATTAAAAATCACTGGAGAGGTGTTTCTGCCTTCCCAAACTAAACATTTCCATATAAGTGATAAATATCTAAATTAATATAAATATGTATATGCAAATGGCTTTTTACCTACTTATTGTATTAAATGAGTGAGAAATGTCTTGGCATTCTCATAACAGGAGCACTGGGTGTCTATGTGAAAGCTTGTATTCAAGTAAAATCCAAGTGAATATACAGTCTGGGAGGAAACAATACCATACAACTTTAGGGAACAGATTTTCACTCCTAAGTAAATAATATCCTCCATAAAACACTTCCCAGTAATAAAAGTTCTTCTCTACAAAGCTATCGGAGAGAGTTCAAAGCATTTATAAATCACATTAAATAAAAGTATGCTCTGAATTGGAGTGATGCAATAGTACAATGGAGTTTTCTTCTCACAAACAGGGCTAAGAAGGAGGGCCCACTTTCATGTCTCAGTTTACACCTCTGATCCTTAAGCATGCTCTTCTTTGATCACAAATTATCATTACTTCATTTTTAAAGCTACAGCTTTCCCCCACTCCCCGCCACCTTAACTGGCAACTATGTCATCTACTTGATCTTCTTTGGATCAACATAGGCAATGGAAAGGTGGTGGGGAACTTGTTTTTTAGCAGCATACCTCTGCTCTCTTGGCCTTGTCATTTGCAGTTCAAGAAGGCTAAAATCACCCCGATACACTCATTTGAAATGCAGAGCAAAACGCCAGGGGAAAATACTGTTATGGAAGTGAATTTTAGTCGCAGATAGGAAAATAGTCTGAAGTAATACAGGAGTATCAAGGTAAATAAGATGCTACCTCTCCCCACTCTGTGAATGCCTATCACGGGGTGACGGGGCCCTCGGTCGGCGGCGGGGGGTCGCGGAGAGCCGCGCGACGCCCGGCACACCCACCCACCTCCGCTACGGGCGGTGCGCGGCCGAGGAGCTCCCACCGCGCATCCCCTGCAAGGGGGGTGGTGCACAGCGCCGTGGGGGTGTCTGCCCGGGTAACGGCATTGAATCAACGCGCGGGTTCGTCAACCCGCACTCCCCAGCGGCGGGCTGAGCTTGCCTGTTCCCCGTGACTGGGGGTAAAAAGCGGCTGGGGGAGCTGCGGGGGCTTCTCGCTGCGCACCCTTAAGACAGGGGAGCGCTCCGCGCCGGCAAGGGCACGCAGGAACACGCTCACGGGAGGGAAGGTCTGCTCCCGAGAGCTCAGCCGGACGAGGCTGCAAAGCATTTCCCACAGCCTACAGAGCTGGGGGTGTGGAAAAGATCAGCTGCAAGGGCTGCAGTTAAAGAAGCCTGAGCACTCGTAATCCTTAGTTTAAAACAGAAGAAGGGGGGGGAAAGAGTCTGCTACTGTGCTAAATCTGTGTGCCCTTATGATATTTTAACCGATGGGGACTGCAGGCTGATCCATACATAAAACCTGGAATCAATCGTAGATTCACAGAATGTTTTGGGTCAGAAGGAACCTTAAAGATAATCTAGTTCCAACCCCCCTGTCATGGGCGCAGATATCACCCACTAGATCATGTTGCTTAGGGCCCCATTCAACCTTGTCTTGAACAGTTCCAGGGATGGGAATGCTGGGATCACAGTGCTTGCGGAGCCCAGTCGGGCAGTAGTTTTGCCTAGAGCGTTGTCGCTGAACAAGCTCTCTTGCTCCATGTGCAGGTCCCAGTGTGTCAAAACGGTGTTCTCAGTGCCCGTGCCCTTAATTTCCACAACGCGGTTTAGCATAAATCGCACACTGTTCCGGCGGCGTACAGGCGACTGCGTGGGCACTGCCGCTCTCTGATGCAAACCTACCGAGTTTCAGTCAAAAAGTTGCAGCCCTATACTGCTCGATAAAACCATAGGGGGGAAAAATAATTAAAAAAATAATAATCGCGGGTTCGCTAGCTCCGCGTTTTCCCACGTCTGGCAGAAGAGGCTCAGCGCTGCCACCTCGCGTCCCGTGCCTCATCCCGGCCTCGTGGAGCCTGCAGGAAATAGAATAGAGTTTCAAGGCTTTTTAAGTTGTAAAACACGGAGAAGTCTTGCCAATGCTCTTAAAACTTCATTTTTTTAGGCGGAAGCTGAGTGGTCGTGCTTTACATTCGGGCTTAAAAGTTTGGGGAGTTGAAAGGTACTTTCAGTCCAGCACTGGAGGATTAGGGGTGGAAGAATTAACTTTGAGGAAACGGCGAAGAAATTGTAGTAAAATGCTTTTATAGAGTTTCACATCTTGTTTTCACACTTGCTTTATTAAGCAGCTCTAAATAGCACTTCTGTACAGTTTTCTTTCAAGAAATAATACCCTTCTGACCATCCCACATAAGCACTTTTTCAACCAAGATCAAATTGATGCAGCTGCTTTCATTAAGAAAAGACTTAACTCCTCACTTGGAGATAAATTTTATTCATGGCAGTCAAGACCTTGCAGAACGTAACACAACCAAGTGAAAAGCTTCTCTCAAGCTTTTTCTTTCTATGTCTGCCTATCAGTTTAGTTTTTATTTGTTCTGCTTTAACCAGTGTCTAGAAACATGAGAATATTTTACTTGCTTTGTAGTTTAAACAAATTGATATTTATATGCAAAATACAACAGTTGGGTGTTGAAATCCTGCTAGATACTGTACTGACAGGTGGAGCAGCCAGAAGCTACTGACTGCTCCCAGTCCCAGTTTTTCACACTGTTGCACATGAATACCAAGACTGTAAGCAAAAGCCAGTGCATATTCCTGACACCAAACCCACTGCGAGCCTCCATTTCTGTAGATGGTGCTGGTATAGGGTAGAAGAGATTTGATCTTAGCTTTGGGGCTGCAGGGGAAAAACACAGTGTGATTTACTCCTTATGAAGTGTAAAGGTGAGAAACTCCACTGATGTCACTGGGTGTCGTCAACCTAGTGGAAAGCAATATTTTATCCAATGCTGACCAGAGGCTGTATGAGGAACCCATGTATTATTTTTGCAAGCAAACCAGTAATTTAGCTTGTATCTTTGTAAACATTCTCAATAATGTGAGTGACCTACCAGGGAGGTATTGGGAATTCAGGATTTTTCTCAGCACTTCACAACAGTGTACTTTGAGTCCTGTGTGAGATCTTAATATTCAAAGCCTGTTGTCAAGCCAGCTAGAAACTCTGCTAAAGGATCCTACCATAAATTTTCTTGCAAAAATATGTTACTTATTTTTAGACCTGTCTTAGACATTTAAGCTGTTTCCAACCATTATTTTGCCTCTGATTTAAAAAGTGTTTTTAACTGGTGTTGTGTGGAACAAAAATTTTCACAGCTGTTTTGCCTAACAGCTTTTGTGGTTCCTGGCCTGATGAATGATGTGAGGAATCCTTGGGGAGTAACACTGTTATTATGGTCTTACTGTCCTCTTTACCTGGATGTGAGGATTTTGGGTTGGGTTTTTTTGGTGGTTTTTTCGTTTGTTTGTTTGTTTGTTTTTCGGGTTTTTTTTTGGGGGGGTGGTGTTCGTTCGTTTGTTTGTTTTTATGCGAGGGGGCCTTAAGGGGTGGTGCACAGCTTCTAGCTCTGCTGCCTTGCTTTTCTTCCCCACTGATCATGGCAGAGGAGTACATGAGATGAAACAGCAATACCCAAAAACCACCTTTGCTCCCCAGGAAGGGCCCCGGAGAGGGGGAGGCCCGCTCAGCAGGGCAGATTGGGACACGCACGGCAGCACCTCCGCCCCGGAGGCTGGTACCTGCCTGCCGGCCGAGCACCGCTTTTTCCCCCCGCAGCCCCTCCCTCTGTCTGGGCTCCCGGCGGGGCCGGGCCGGGCCCCTCCAGCCGCAGCCTCTCCCCGGGGTCGGGCGTCGCGACCGCGGAGCGCGAGAGCGGCAGCCAGCGAAGCGCAGCGGAGGGAGGCGGAGGGTAAAAAGGCGATAAGGGCAACACCTCTTCCTCTCGTCGCGCCGGGGAATTTGGGATGGGTGGCAGCGGCTAATTAGCGCTGTGACCGGCCCGAGGCCGGGAGCTCCGCGGGAGGTGTCAGTCGGCTGTGCCGTCCCACCCCCGGCGCCGCTCCGCTCCAGCTCCAGCTCCAGCTCCGTGGCGGAGGGGGCGTGACGGCCGCGCCTCGCGGGCGCTTCCCGAGGGGTGACGACCCCTCCACGACACTCCGTGTGTGGGCGCGGGCACTGGCATGCGGCGCCCTCCGGCACTCCCTCGGCACCCCCGGGCAGCGCTGCCCGCTGGGCGTGCGGCGGCTGCGGGGCAGCAGGAACACCCTCCCGGCCCTTTGTGCGGGCAGGTGTCCCCGCTCGCCGCCCCGCAGACACCGCGCGTGCAGGCGGCACCGCTTAATTCCCCTCTCTCCGGTTTTTGTTTTGGTCTGGGGGTTTTTTTTACCATTTGTATTATGATGATTTTTTGCTGATTTCCTAATTTTTTTTCCCCGGCAAACGAAGGGAAGGGGAGGGAGGAGCGCGGCCGGGGGCGGGGGTCGCGGGCACGTGCGCGGCGAGGCGCGGGGCGGCGCGCGGAGCTGCCCTCCTGCCCCTTTTAAAAAGTTCGCCCCGCCGCCGGGAATGAGGTCAGCGCGGGCGCTTCCCATTGCACGCGGCCATTATTACCGCGCCGCGCCGGCCGCCAATCCCGGGGTGGCGGGCGGGGCTTGGCACGCGGAGGGCGTTGGATACAGCGCGCGATTGGCCGCGGGGCGGGCTGCGAAAGGATAAAGCGGCGCGGGGCGGGCGCGGGGTCCGCTCTCAGCTGCGGCCGGCGG
>JAWWES010000081.1:59382027-59447121 GCA_035583135.1 Lophotriccus pileatus | reverse complement strand
CGGAGCGCGGCGTGCGGGGGGCGCGGGGCAGCGCCCGGCGGGCGGGCGAGCGCGGGGGGCGGCGGCGGCGGCGGCTCCGCAGGCGCGGAGCAGCAGCAGAACCACCACCACCGGCGGCGGCGGAGGACGGGACTGGGCACCCGGCTCGCCGCTCTCTTCCTGCCGGGGACGTACACACTCGTTCATGCACGAGCGCTTTTTTATTTTCCTTTTTTTTTACGTCGATTTTTTTCAATTATTGCTGGGTTTTCCTTTTTTTTTTTTTTTTATTTTTATTATTTCTTTATCCTGAGGGGTTTTCTTTTCGCTCTGTGCCTCTCCAGCTGCCAAATCCAACCTGCACAAACTCCTGGCCGCTGACCCCGCCGCCGCCACCACGCGTCCTGGAGCCGGGATTTTCGGGGCTTCGGGGGCGCGCCTCCTCCCCCCTCCCCCGCGGCGGTGCACGCTGGCCGTGCCCAGCGCTGAGAGACTTTCGGCGGCAGGCGTGCCGCTCTCCTGAAACATCGGGGGCAGGCGGAGCGCACTTGTGAACTGGACCAGCTGCTTCGGGGAGGGGGGAGACCCGATGTGGTGAGGAAAAAAAGCAGACCGACACCCCCCTCCAAAAACAAAAACCAAAACAAACCACCAAACCAAAAAGCCAAAAAACCCAAACCACACCAAGAAAAAAAAAGCAAACTTGGACGGGCGGCTTGCGGCGCTGCTTTTGCAGAAACTCCTGACTGACTGCGGGTGGCACCGCTGCCGCCGCCGCCTCGAGGCGGAGAGGACCGCGCCGCCGGGGACGAGGCGCCGGTGTGGAAGTACAAGTGGTGCGGGGAGCGGGGGCGCGGCCGCGGGGGGCTGCGCCGCCCCGGTGCCGCTGTGAGAAGTTGCGCGCCCTGCCCCGCGCCGGAGCGGCGCTGAGCCCCGGCGAGCCCCCCGCCGCCGCCGCCGCGATGGTGCAGCAGACCAACACGGCGGAGAACACGGAGGCGCTGCTGGCCGCCGAGACCTCCGACTCCGGGTCCGGCATCGAGCTGGGCATCGCCTCCTCCCCCACGCCGGGTTCCACCGCCTCCACGGGGGGCAAGGCGGACGATCCGAGCTGGTGCAAGACGCCCAGCGGGCATATAAAGCGGCCCATGAACGCTTTCATGGTGTGGTCGCAGATCGAGCGGCGAAAGATCATGGAGCAGTCCCCCGACATGCACAACGCCGAGATCTCCAAGCGCCTGGGCAAGCGCTGGAAGCTGCTCAAGGACAGCGACAAGATCCCCTTCATCCGGGAGGCGGAGCGGCTGCGCCTCAAGCACATGGCGGACTACCCTGACTACAAGTACCGGCCCAGGAAGAAGGTGAAGTCGGGCAACAGCTCCGCCAAGCCCGGCGACAAGGCGGACAAGGGCGGCGGGGGCGGCGCCGGCGGGGGCAGCGCAGGCGGCGGCCCCGGCGGCCCCGCGGCCCCCGCCAAGCCCGCCCCGAAGAAGGGCGGTGGCGGCGGCGGCTCCAAGCCCTCCCCCGCGGGCGGCGGCGGAGCGGGCGCGGGCGGCAAGCCCCACGGCAAGGCGGCGGGCGGCAAGGCCGCCCCCTTCCCCGGGGAGCCGTCGGCCGCGCTGTTGCCGCCCGAGCACCAGGCGCTGTACAAGCCCCGAGGGGCGGCGGGCGCGCCCTCGGCACCTGGCAAGCCGCTGGCCGAGAAGAAGCTGAAGCGGGTGTACATCTTCGGGAGCGGGCAGGCGGCGGCCGCCTCCGCCTCTCCCGGCGGCGCCGTGCCCGGCAGCCCCACGCTGAGCAGCTCTGCGGAGACCGGCGACCCCTTGAGCCTCTATGAGGAAGGGGGCGGCGGTGCGGGCCGGCCCGATGGGGACTGCGGTGGCGTCGCCTGTCCCTCGCCCTCTGGCTCCGGCTCGCCCTCGGATCACCGCAGCTACACCAGCTTGCGCGCCTCTTCTCCGGCCCCCTCGACGGCGCATTCTTCCTCCGCGTCCTCCCACTCCTCCTCGTCTTCCTCCTCCGGCTCTTCGTCGGACGACGAGTTTGAGGATGACCTCTTGGACCTCAACCCCAGCCCCGGCTTTGAGAGCATGTCCCTGGGCAGCTTCAGTTCCTCGGTGCTCGACCGGGACCTGGATTTTAACTTCGAGCCCGGCTCGGGCTCGCACTTTGAGTTCCCGGACTACTGCACGCCGGAGGTAAGTGAGATGATCTCGGGGGACTGGCTGGAGTCCAGCATTTCCAACCTGGTCTTCACTTACTGAGGCGAGAGCCGGGCCCTGCTGGAGGAGGCACCGGCGCGCGTGGCTGTTGGCAGGACTCGCCCACCCCGCCGGGCGCTTTTGTGTCTTTTTTCTGTTTTCTTTGGTGTTTGTGGGTTTTTTTTCGCTTTTGTTTGTTTGTTTCTGGGAAGGGGTTGTTGAAAGACTGCTTCTTGTGCTTGGGGAAAGAGGCGGCGGGATCGGAATCGCCCTCTTCTTACGGAAAGGCCAGCAGTCCCTTTCTTTCCCCTGACTGCAGACGGACCCGCACACACGCCCTCCGAGAGAGAAGCCTGACGGTGCTTTTTTAGAGACTAGAGGGAGCGAAACGCTGCCTTTTTCCATTTTATTTCCTGAAAAGAGAGACGGAGAAAGAGGGAGGGAGGGGGGAACCACACACACCTCTGGGTTCTTTGTTATTGCCCACTTTACACGAATAAAGAGGAGGGGAAGCGATGCGTTGTGCTGAGGGCACATTGGATGTCTTGAGGATTCGCCCTTTCCTGTGAAAGAGCGATCAGAACTGCATGGAGAAAAAAAAGAGGAGAAAAAAATCCACCCAAAGCCTTGCAAGGTTCACGTTTGGGGGGGAGAAATCCTGTCCCGGTTTCTTCTGTGGTGAGAGGAGGCGACGATGCTGGGAGGAGGAGGAGGAGGAGGAGGAGGTGGTGGATGGAGCTGGACTGAGTCCTAGTTAACCGGAGAAGATCCAGACTTACACTTGAGAGATGTCTTGGAAATACGGTGGGGGGAAAATAATAATAAACTGAAACGGATTTGCACGTACAGATGAGGTGACAGCAGCGCTTTTCTCAGACACCTCATGTTATATGTAGAGAGAAAAATAAGGCTGAAACTTCAAGAACACTGAAAACTTCTTTTGAAACAGAGACCGAATAGGAACAGTTTCTGTCATGATGTGGTACAGGGAAAACGGAGGGTGATGGCTTTTGCAAAAAAAAAAAACCCAACAAAAAAAAACCCAAACTCGAAAATACAAAAAAAAAGTAGTTTTTTTCTTATTGCTCAGAATCGTGATAGTGTTGGATTATTTCACTGGTGGGGTTTAATATAGCATGTTATACTGTCTATCTTTTCAAGATTTCTGTAAGACTGTTGAACAGTTAAAAAAAAAAACAAACTAGTGTTAGGATAATATAAAAGCAGATAGATGGCGCTATGTTTGATTCCTACAAAAATATCACCAGCTTTTTTTCATTCTTAACTCTTTAAAGGATTCAAACGCAACTCAAATCTGTGCTGGACTTTAACAATATGAAATTCAGGACCAAATTTTTTCTCAGAGTATGTATGTGTTTGTTCCTTATAGCTGTAAATGAAAAGACTGTTTTTTCTCACCGATGCTCCATCCTCGTTTTTTTTCCTTGTAAATGTAATCGGATGCCATTTTATAAGTGGACGTATTTATACTGGCCAAACATTTTTGACTTGTATTTCTTTGTCCTTTTTTGGTAGTTCTTGTTGTTACCCGCACCATTTTTATGTCTCCTTCACTGAAGGGCTAGAGTTTTAACTTTTAATTTTTTATATTTAAATGTAGACTTTTGACACTTTTAAAAACAAAAAGAGAAGAGAGATGAAAACGTTTGATTATTTTCTCAGTGTATTTTTGTAAAAAATATATAAAGGGGGTGTAAATCGGTGTAAATCGCTGTTTGGATTTCCTGATTTTAACAACAGGGCCGCTGGTTAGTATCTCACACGCGTGTGCGCTCTCACGCTCACTCACACTCTCACACACCCACGAATCAGCCCCTATTTTGTCCATGTTTACACTCCAATCTGCAGGCATCTTAAAGTGACAGCATCCCTCACTGCCCCTGCCGCTGCCCGCTCTGCAGCCCCTCCGCCTCTTTGCGGAGGGGGCATGAGGGGACCGGAGGGAAGGGATATACACTATATGCTACCGTTTTGGGGAGCCACCTGTCCCCAAATGAAGTAAAGCAACTGGTGCATTTACGTAGAAGGGATCCTGTACCTTTAACTTGTAAACCACATCTTTTGCACTTTTTTTCTGAGCAAAAACGTGCCGTTTAAACCACTGGATCTATCGAAATGCCGGTTTGAGTTCGCGACACTATGTACTGCGTTTTTCATTCTTGTATTTGACTATTTAATCCTTTCTATTTGTCGCTAAATATAATTGTTTTAGTCTCTTATGGCATGATGATAGCATATGTATTCAGGTTTATAGCTGTTGTGTTTAAAATGAAGAAAGTGAAAACATCTTTGTACATTTAAGTCTGTATTATAATAAGCAAAAAAGAAGATTGTGTGTTTATGTATGTTAATATAACATGACAGGCACTAGGACGTCTGCCTAATGAGGTGGTTCCGTTAAGGATTTAACTTTTTTGTTCTTTTTTGTTCTTTTTTTTTGGTCATCCATCCTGTGCAATATGCTGTATAGATTTTTTTTTTTTTTTTTTTACTCTAACGATCCCCCACAATGCGAGGTGGGGAAAGAAAAAAAAAAAAGAAAAAAATCATGCCAGCTAACCATGTCAAGTTCACTGCCTGTCAGATTGTTGATATACCTTCTGTAAATAACCTCTTTTTTGTTTTTCCTTTTTTTGTTTGTTTTGGCTTTTTGTTTGGATTTTTTTTTTGTTTTGTTTTGTTTTTTTTCTTCGGGAAGGAAATAAAATCAGCTGGAACTGAACCCTAACACTGGGCTGCTCTTGTCATCATTGCTATGCCCCCAGCCCTCTCCGGGCAGGTGTATCGGAGTCCCATGGCCGGCCCCGCCGGGAGGGGCCGGGCGAGGGAGGGGCCGCCGAACCGCCCACCCACCGCCCCCCCGGGCCGGAGCGGGGCCGGGGCACGGCCGGGGTGTGGCCGAGGCGGGTGGGGGCTGCGGGGCCTGGGTTCCGCGGCCTCAGGGGAAGGGGCGGGAGTATGCCGAGTGCGGGGTCTGCTTCTCGCGATTTCCCGGTGGCTCGTTCGCCACGCCACGCCACGCCTCGCCTCGCTTCCCGGGGCAGCCCGAACTGGCACCGCCGGTTGAGATCGTCTTCCCTTTCAAGAGATACCCCTCTCTCCTTTCTTATTCTTTTCTGCTCTGGCTTTTCGGGTGCAAACCGCCCGAGCGAACGAGGGAGCAGCGGTGGGACCTCCGCGCCCACCACCCATCCAGAATAGTTTCTCTGGGGCAACTTAATGAAGTCTTTCTAAGGCAAAGGGGTTGCAAAAGCCCGGCCATCAGCGGTGTGAGTGCACGGGGCGGCAGCCTGGGGCCTCTGTTGCTCGGAGGGGAGGCCCTTGCTCCAAACTCCCTGCTGGCCAACGGGATGGGGGGGCGACCAGGCCGGAGCCAAGGTCGATGACCCCGTAGGGTTTCCACGTCCCGGGTACCCGCCTGCGTTTCCCTTCTGCCTACGAATATGCATCGTACCTCAAGCAGTGTTTTGTTAACCGACTAAAGCATGCCAGTGACATAATGATTTCACTTAGCTGTTAATTTACAGCTTGCTTTGAGCCACAAACTCTTTTTTCATGAAAAAGGAGCAGCAAACGAAAAGAGCCGTGGCACCGGCTGTTTCGCAAAGCCATCAGCACAAGAGGTTAATGTTTGCTCTGCCTTATCCCCGTGAATTCCTGGGTTGTATTTGCCATGCAAAAAAATCCATCAGCATCTCCACGCCACTCATCGCCTGGGAGCATTCCCGGTTACTCCCTTTGCATGCATTGCCTTTCCTGTCCAAGGCCACTTGCAAAACCGATGTCTCTGCCGGTGGTCTCGGCGTGTCCCCGGCTGTCGGGGCGTCCCCGGCCGGGCTGTGTGCTGGGGGCGGGCAGGCGCCCCAACGGAGGTGTGAGCCCACACTCGCCCGGCCAGGGCACTTTTCTGTGCACGGGTGTTGTGGTTAGCGACAGACTTCCTCTTGGGACTGGGCACTGGTCAAAATCAGCTAAGAAGACGGCCAGGGATCGCGATGGGATGGATGACAGCATTCAGCTCCAGCTGCTGGCAGGCGACAGGCCTGGGACTTCATCCCTCCCTGTGCCTGACTCCTGTGCCTGCTGCCGTTCCAGGCCTGTTGTCCGTTGGCTACAGTTAACTTGAGAGGTTTTATGGTTTCCTGCGTATGTGGTTTTTGTCCTTCATTATAATACAGCCCAGTACTGGCAAACAGATTGCTTTTCTGGGGACTCTTTGGTGACACAAGTTGTTGCCTCCAGATAGCAAAGTGGAAGTCAGGCTAAAATACATACATATATGTTCACACAATAGTTACATATGTGCATATATACATAAATGGGAATTATTCCTGTGTTCCTTGCTGCTTGCAGCAACAAAAGTCTCTTACAACAGGAAGTACCCAGAACAAAGCCCCACAAGGATATATCACCAAGGTACTCCCTGCAACCCCACCTCCTTTTTTTTTTTTTTTTTTAATAGATCATATTTCTGATATAATTGTTTTGGAAGGAAAAGTAGTAGCCCTTTAGCAAATGTGGAAACTAGCAAATTTATTGGAAAGATTTTTTTTTTTTTTTGTTAACCAAGATTGATGTAAAAGAAAATGAGATTTTGGGAATCACAACTACTGCCTGACAGTAGGATTGCCTAACACTTTCTTGGACGTGGGCCAGAGTGGTGGATGCCTACAAAGAGATGCATTTCCACAGCATTGTGAAATATCTGACTAGAGATTGCTGTAGCTTTCATTCTCTCCTGCTGCCCTGCCACCATTGCCAGAGCCTCTGCCCCAGCTGCTCTGAGAGGCCCCAGCCCTGCTCCTGGCAGGTGCAACCATGCTTCAGCACACAAGGCAAAGAAAAATTGCTCCCTACATGCTGTGCCTTCACCCTGGTAGTCAGCATTTTAGAGGTTTCTACAGCCACACATGGTCATTGTTAACAGTGAATCCCATCCCACTAATTATTTATTCTATCCTCCATGGCATTCCCTTCTTGCTTGCGGCCTTCACAACTTCTTAATTCTGAGGGAATTAATTTGTGTGCTGAGTGAAAAAAAGAAGTTTCTATTTTCTATTTTAACTTTAGTATAGGTAATTTTGTCTGTTCTTGTGCTTTGACAATTTTGTCTCTTCATCTTTGCTAAGCCACTCTTTTTTATAGCTCTTTGCTGGTCTTTCATCAACTCATAGTGTACAGAGATATAGAAAAGAATTGAACTAGATGATTTAAATGAAAAAATCATTATATTAGGCTGCATATGTCTGTCACTAAAATTTATTTTTAATAGATCATGCTTCTTTGTAAATCATTAATTTACCTGCAAATTAGATGAAGACTGTTCACCTCAAGAGTGTATTTATAATTTTCAGCAATCAGGTCTACCTCCCTTGTGTATCATTTCATTTCCTTCCCATCCTTGTCAAGCAGTGTGTGATGTGATTACATGCATAGACTGTATTGTATTTTCTTTCTTTCCCAACACCAAAGTAGGGTTCCCTGGGACTCCCTGGGAGCCAGGAATGCTGAACACATTTGCAAGCTTTGTACTCCTGTGTTATGCTTCCAGCAGAAAAGATCTGTCTGAGCAGAAAGGACAGTATTGAGCTAGAGGCCTCCCCAGCCTCCCTGTTAGCTGTCATGACACACACACTTACACGATACATGACAGAATATCAGCTGTATGAGTGCAGAGCCTTCACACTGGCCAACCCCTTCTCTGCCACATCTGATTCTACAACAAAGTGGAAAAAGAAGCTTAGAGCTTAACCCTCCTCTCAAGGGCTCTTTTATTCTGCTTGTTGGATATAGTTTTTAGATGTATACATTAAGGTTAATTTTTTTTCACATAGAATAACTCCATAAAGGTCTCTAAAAATCTTAGAAGACATTAACAAAGTATTACTATGAGACCTCCTGGGCCTACATGTGTTTTGATCATATTAATATGCCAGAGTTCGAAAATTGTTGTTCACCTCTCACCATTTCAACCTTTCCTCTCCAGGGTCCTCCAATGACCTCTAAATGTCTGGTAGGATTTTTGTCACCAACATGAAGAAAAATATATGTGGTTTTCTTTAAGATGGGTATACCATGACACAAATGATGACTTACTCACATCTCAGTAATTACCCAGTCAGTAATTTCTCTTTTTTGGGCATTGTACATAAACCTCTCAAGGCAAGGAGTAGCATTCACTGAACTTACAGTAACCAACCTATAGAACACCAACAGAATTAAATTCCCTGGATAGGCATGACTCAACAGGGCTTTGCAGCCTTTCCTAATACTACGTCTTTGGTCAGATTATACTAGTCTAGAGTAATTTTCTGTGCCTTTTTCCTACCAGTACACTAACTCCTAGTATCCTTTCTCCCCCTGTAATAGCCCCTCCATGTTTCTTGCAAACAAAGCTTAATTCTCCCACATAGCAAAAGAGTATCCCCAAACTCCAAATGGCTCCTGTTACATCTTCCCTTCTAAGTGAGTTTATTTGAAGCAAAGGACAAAGTAAAGGCAGACTCAGAACTCAGAATATTATATCTTTCCTCTTTCCCAGACCACCTTTTTCTCATATTTAGACATTTAGCATCTTCCCCTGCAAAAGTCATGTTGCTCTTGCAGTAGAATGAAAAGAAATCTAATTTAAGATGTATCCAAGATGTACCCATGCTATGTTATCATCCTGAGCTTAGTCCAAGGCTCTCAGATGAGGGTATCTGTGCACACTGTCTGCCTCAAAAATAGCACCAGTCTGAGTACAAACTGTGATGGTGTTTCTGAAAGCTAAATGAAAACAACTGGTATCTAACTGAATAATTTAAAATGCTGTTGCTCAGGTTGACCATTTGGAAGAAGTGGAATTGCTATGAAACCAGACAAGATCTGACTGCACGATCTCAGCACAGTTCACCAAAACCTTTACACTCAGGTTCAAGTCTGACCAAATCTTTCAAATAGTCACATTCTTCATGTGTCAGACCCTTTGCTATAGCAGTCTGCCTGAAGTTTGTGATTGCATGAAGCTCATGGTCTGTTCGGTCTGTTCTGTCCCTCTCAAAAAAGTGAAACAAATATCCAGATATTTCCAGGCCCCTGGAAGTGCTGAAGCTGTAATTGCTGCCGCAGTGGGACAGTTGCCAGTGAGGTTGCATTGGCCAGACACAAAGAGACTGCTGTGCTGAAGGTGTGAGACACAGTGAGTGGCAAAGGGAATGGCAGTTTAAAGGTGGATCTGGGCATTTCTCCATATTTGAACACCTGGAACCGGATTTGTTTTCTTCCATGAAAGCAAATTCAGTCTTCAGACTTATAAGAATTTGTGCTAGAGACTGCTGTCATTCGGAAATGTGGTATTTGAGGTATTGCTCCTGTGATGCCATCAATTAAGACTTACTCAGGGCACCAAGAAAGCCAAAACATTTTTCATTAGGTGAGGTAGCTCCTGTTTACATATAAGTACTTATGTGGTCTAATTGTTTACAACTTTAAGGCCCAATTTTAAAAAAGGGGTCATATTTTCTGTAAATGAGAAAACAACATGATTATTTTCAAAACAAAGAACTTGCATAGTTCCATCAGCAGGGAAATGAGAGATACAGTGAATAAAATAGGCAATTGGGTACAGGCATCTTCAGATTAACTCCTGTTTTTCCTGCAAACTTTGTCCAAGGCTCAACATCATTTGGTAAATCTTATCAGACTGCTTTGGTTTAAATATCTGGGGCTTTTTTTTTTTTTTTTTTTTATAGTTTTTTGGTTGTGTGTTTTTTTGTTTGGTTTGGGTTGGTTTGGGTTTTTTTTAACTAATAAATTATAAATGTATGATGTTTCTAGGAAGCAGGGTAAAGGAGCAGAATCAGAATACACCTGTACATTCTCATTCAAAAAAAAAAAAGGAGGAATCCTAGTATTTTAAACATACTTGGTTTTGTTCTCTTTGATCAACTTTGTGGGGAAGAAAGTGTGAAAATATTCTTTGCTTGAGCTCTCTCCTCACTTTTAAGAACATGAAGCCTTATGAACTGAATCCTTTGCTTTCCTATCCTGAATTGGAAATGCGTAGTAGTGTTGTGGAGCTGGTTGGGAATGGAAGGTCAGAAATCCCAGCTCAGCTTATCTAAATATGGTGTACTTCACATAGTTATAAAATACTGCATTATCACTGTGAAAGATACCCTGAGTTAGACTTTAAATGACGTACTCAGTGATAATGACACAAAGGAAGCTTCCTAATTCCATTAACAAATTGTTCCAGGTTTAGATAGAAATGAAATCATACTGTCTCCTCCTCTTCTCCTCCGTTGTATTATTATTGTTGTTATGTTGGTGCCCTTAATCCTAGCTCAGCAGCTCATGTCCTTGATTCCCTATGAGTTCAGGACAAAAAGAGAAAACCCACTTTGGACTGCGTATACTTTCAATGTAAGATAGAAAAGCAGCCATGGATATGAGCAGAAAACAAACTCATATTACCATTTGGTTAGGGAGCACTGATCTCACTATATCTCACAGCAGCCTGAGCTAGCTGCTCTTTCACTTTTTGTAGGTGTCACAGATGAAGACAGTTATTAATGAGGAATTTGAAAGTCAACACAGATAAATTTGCACTACTGAAAAGGGACCTCTTCCGAAGTATTTCTCACCAACCAGAAAATACAAAACATAACAAGAAAACAGTTAAGAAGTTGGGATCACAAAGTGAATGTAGCCAACTCTTTGCTGATGCGTGGCAACAATAAGACAGTTGATAAGCTTGTGGTGGTGCTGGAAAGAACCCTGACGTAAGCTTACTTGTGAAAAAGGTCCAGTGGCCAAGAGCACGAATTGGGTTTTTGTGGTCTAGCTCATGGCCCGTGAAAATTGTCATTGAACCAGAAAGTCTGGATGCATAGAAAGAAGAGGGGAAAAGCCTACTGCAGTAGCAGGGACCCGAGGTGATGTGAACTTCAAGAAAAGATTTTTAAAAAAGGCCCCTGTACTGCTAAACCATAGCCTGGGTACTAAAGGAGAATTATTGCTGATGACTGACAGGAAGCTGGTGTCTTAAGGCAATAATTGAGAAAGAGGTAGGAGGAGGGTTTTAATAGCCTAGAGGGGATTGAAAATTGTATCTTTTTTTTTTTAAATTCAGGCAGAGTATACAATCTAGATATTCACAGGCAGTGTTAGTGGTAATGGATGAGATTTTAATTTCTTGTGAGGTGAGGATATCAGCAAATTGTTGTGTTAGCCCATGAAAACTGGTTTCTACAGATCCATATCTCAGGAGAGCTTCTCCTATAACCTCTCTGGCAGGGCCTGCAGCACATTAGCTACATTCCTCTGGCCAACCCCACTTGTAACTCTCACCCACCTCTGATGAGCTCATTTAAAATGAGGTCTGGGCCTCTATCCTTTCTCCTAGGCTTCTCCCTTTGCAAAACCTGTAGAAATGTAGTGTCTTTGGATCTCAGTTTCCCTCTGTAAGAGTTATAGATGGATGGAGGGATGACTGAGTCAGTGAAGACACATGTATGATGCCTCTTCAGGAAAGCAGGTTAAAAATGCAAGTCCAAAGAGCCTTTTGCCTTTTGCTTGTGGCCATCTCTAGCTGGTGAAACGGGCTTAGGAAGCATTTGAGAGTTGTGCTTGCACTACTCCCAGGGACCTTAGAACTCAAGATAGGACCTGGTGTCCTATGGCCTTATTAAGTGTGTTTTTTTGTAGCCTCCTCTGAAGGATGCTGAATGCCAAATGGCAGATCTAAAGCTTTTGTAGCTCTGTTTGTGACTGGCAGGTCTGTTGGTGATCTGAAACTCAATTAGTTCTAAATTTTCCTGTAATGTTATGAAATATGGGAATATGATGCAAGAATGGGAAATATTGTCACTTAAAAAATAAAATTCCCATTTAATGATAGTTCTTGGTAAATAGTGTTGTGCCATAGGTATGCAAAGGGCTAGTTAATGATCTTCTTGTCATAAATGAATTACAAATATATAGAGCAAAATGTACTCATAAGGAAATATTCACATGTGCACATTTACAAATAATTTTTTCATCAGGGTGCTCTGAGAACAATAATGATGACAAACAAAATGGGCTGGTTTCACATCAAGAGGATAGATTTAGATCAAAGTCATTTAAATTGCCAATTTTAATCATGATTTAAATTGTCAAGTTGGAAACCTTGATTTAAATAATTGATTTTCATCTTGTTTTGCATTTGTGCTTCCTAAGTATTTTTCTAAATAAAGGTTGATTCTCATTGGCTGTTGTAATCCAGCATTTCCTTTTGCTAACCATTAGGATTAAGTGCATATTACGTCTGCATATATTTAAGTAGTTTAACATATATTTACACAGATTCTTAATTTATACACTTTTATCATGCTAGCAAAATTATTAATGAATATTTTCTGACTTTCTAAATGATGTTTATTTTTCCTCATGCATTCATTCAAACTGTATTTGGATGGTAATTAAACTTTCATTAAAAATACATACAATCTGGAGGGAAAGGGGGATGTTAGTTAAAATATGCCGCGTATCAAAAAAGTACTTTTGTTAAAATCTGTTTCTTTTAAAAGGCAAGATCTAGATGTGCTGTGGGCTTCAGACTTGCAGCTCTAATAATTTGTTTTAGTGGGGCATTAGTTGCCCATGTTACCCTTCCAAGTTGGGCCAAGTTGCTAAAACCTTCACAGACTTCTTTAGGAGCCCAGAGGTGCTGCGCTGAAGGTACAGTCTATGCCAGAAGAAAGAAGAGGAAGCCACCAAGGACAGGAGCTCCTGCAAGGTCCATGTTGACTTTTCCATCCAAGGTGGTGTCAGAGTTATAGTCAGAGGTAAAGTCACCAGCCATCCTGAGCCTCCAGGACAAGGACAAAGAATTCTGGTTCAGGCTTGCTGGAAGTGGCTTGTAACAATGGTTTTGATCAAAGTGGTTTACTTCTGCTGCATCACCATTGAGGAGTTTAGCGTCAGGTTTTTCTGCAGAGTGTGTCTTAACTGCTTGTTGTATTACCTAGATGGTCTGTGGGTGGTGAGCCACACATTTCTACATGTGATAAAACTGAACATAGCAAAGGTGCTCTGAATATATTCCAAAACACCTCACATGTATACAAAGTGGATGGTTTGATGTATAGAAGAACAAGCTTAAATAATATTTGCTTTAAGCTTTCCCTAAAATTGACTTTCTAAAATTTCTTGGTCCTCTTTAACTGCTTGGCCAAGGTTATTTTAAGTAGGAATAAGGTAACAAATTGCCAGAAACTTTTTTTTTATTATTATTTTAAAAAAGATATATATAAATATATATATATAATATATATATAAAAGCCTCTACCTCTTGATTTCTGCTTAAATAAGTCTCTTTTTAATTAAGTTTTTTGAAAAAAAAACAAAGTAACACAGTACTAATTAAGTCCTATCTAATCTCAATCTGATCTGGCAATCCATGCCCATAATAAATTTCTCAGGTTTAAAGGCACTAATCACTTAAAACAGTCAGCTGTGCTAATTGAAAATAATGGAACTCATAAAATATGAATTCAGCCCTTGCAGAACAAAGTACTCATTTCACATATTTATGTTACCATTTCTCTCATTGTTGTTCCAAGTGTCTGGTAGTGCCTTATCTCTGTAAAGACAAGGACAAATAATGCCTACACCTTCAATCTCAAACATGTAATAAATGTAAAAAGAGACATAGAAAACAACCCAAGGAAACAATACGAAATTGCACTTTATATGGTGATGAAAATTATTTTAATGAGATAGTCATGGCTGTGACACATCAAGACAAAGTCTCCCAAATTTGAGGATGGTGATTCTGTACTTTGGATGTTTGGTGGCCTTAGTACCAAATTTAAACTTAATTTTAAAAAGAAGATTTCTTAATTTATGTAGGGGGTTGTTTTAAAAAGGACCTTGCAGAATTTTATCCACTGTGTCTTACAAAGCTGAAAAAATACCTCACTTCCTTCAGAAAAGCCTGTTATTTTTATTCATAGAGGAATAAATGTAGTCCTCTTTACTTCAAAACATCCCTTTCCTCTGATCCTCAAAGAGCTACTCTTGGAAAGTTCTTACCTTACCTTGCTGAAGATCTTGATTTATCTCCAACCCTGTATATCTTTATGAACAACACCTCAGAGCTCTCACTTAGCAATGTCTCTTTTCCTCTCACTTTCTTTAGTTCAAACTTGTCCACAAATATTTCCCTGCAGTAAATTAATGTACTCAATATCTATGAGTTGTAAGGATAGAATTTTGTAAGATCTTCTGCACTGGTGGAATATAAATTCCTTCAATGGGTACACAAATAGAAGAGAGGAAATGTTTAAAATTCTGAGAGTGTCTTGCTTGTGGGGTGAGTTCTGATTAACACCTGATAAACAGTACTCTAACGTTTCCTGCCATATATAATAAATAACATAGGAGATTAAAGAGGATATAAGTTGCTTTAGGCCTTGTCCATTTTATTGGGTGTCATATCAGGGATTAGATTTAATTTGATCCTTTGTGCAAAGAATTTTTTAATAAAGTAGCTATTCAGATTAAAGGATGAATTAATATATTATTCTATAATAATAAGTGTTGAATTGGATAATGTGTTACCTTTGATGATATCACAGAAATTGCTTATTCTGATCAAACGTTTCTTGTTATAGTTCAGTGGAATATAAGAATGTCCTAGAAACTGCATTCAAAAAATAAAGGGTTTTGAACTATTTAAATAGGTTATAATGTAAAGTAAATGAAATAATGCTGCCCTTAATTGAGAAGGAAAAGAGACTACTTTTAGTTCTCCTATAGAAGTCTTGTTGAATAAGTGAAACAATGCAAATTTCTCAAACACACCCAAGCTCAAACTGAATATTTTGCATTTGATAGCAAAGGCAACACCAGAGAGAAAGACTACAAAAACCTCACAAGGCAACGAACTTTTGTGTTCTATCCCTGTCTTCTTATGCCAGCTTGAAGCTGGGTTTGAGTTGATAGTAGCTATTCAAAATGGCATAAATTATGAATAAATATCTTAATCTCCCACTCCTGGGGGCGAACGGCTTTGCCTGACAAAGGCTGTGCAGGCTCAGGAGGAGTGAGGCGGGATCCCCATCACAGCTCTACCTTGTCCTTCCTGCAGAGCTAAAGGCCTTTTTTGCTCTATTTGTTCTATTCTGCACTTCAGCTGAAACACCATGAGACCCAAAAATTACTTAAATAGCAGCACCAGAGATGAGAAAATTAATATGGGCTCACATGTTAATCAGCTCTCTTATAATCCACAATGCAACCTAAGATTGCAAAAATATGCCTTGGTGTTTCTGGTTGTTTTTAGTATTACATACTTTTCTAATGAGAACACCCAAAGTCATATTTTATGAACTTTGATACAACATGCACTGAACTCAAGCAGAAAAGGCAGCACTGCTTTAAATCTACTTTGGATTATGCCCATAGAAGGAACTGAAGTGACTTCTAGTCAGGTATTCCCCTTCTGACATAATTCTCTTCTACTTCTGAACTTGGCTACTTTATTCAATAGAGCTCGTTTATAAATGTGCATTCTGATTTTAAAGATGATTTTTTGTCAGTAAAAACCAAGATAATTCTCTTCACCAACGACTGGAAAACCGAGGAATAATTTAGTACAAGAAGAACCTCCTGCAGGATCTGAAGGATGTAGTATAAGACACCTGACAGTTCCAGCTGGGGCTGTGTGAGTCAGTAGGGAAGAGTGTGATGTAAACTAGCTAAAGCCAAGGAGTGCGGGAGTGTTCAAAAAGGGAAATCTTCTTGTTTTGTTTTGTTTTGTTGATGTTGATCACCACTGATGTAGGTGATTGCACCTCTTCCAGATAGGAGCAGGTCACAATCCCATGACTCTAAGAATCCTCATCATTACCTTTTAAAATCAAATACAGTGAAGTGTTATAACAACCTGCAATAACATCCAGTTTCTGCCAGCTGAACATCTCTGTGCAGATTAATGTGCAAGGTGACCACAATAGTAGGTTGCAGTGCCAGGACTAATCTGCAGCCTGGGGAGATCCTACAGCATCAGCCAGAGGCTGTGACCGGTCACCATTGTCCCTCTTTCTCCAAGGCCGTCTATCCTTCCCATGAGTGAAGGTGTCATGTGGGCTCAGGGTACCCAAACGCTGTGTGAGCAGAGAGCCAGGTGCTTACTGGGGAGCTCTGGGTTGAACAAGCTGGTGTCTTTCTTCTGCAAAGGTCTGCACAGACTTCACAATGTGCACTATGTGATGGGGAGGACAATGAAGAAGGTCGTATATGAGCCCTCTCTAATGCAGAAAGTCTTGAATAATCAGTTCTAACTGCCAGAAAGGGTGGGCATGATGGGTTTCAGATGTTTAAGTATAAATCCCATTTCCCTGATTTGTCCTCAGAATGCCCCTCCAAGTGGACACCCTCCTCTAGGCACTGAAAGGTAACAGCACTTTTTCATGATGGATGAGAATTGCCTAAGGTAAATTAATCACATCACTTCATGCTACTGTTTTGTCCCCTCTCAGTAGTTCTTCTGAATTGGAGATAATTTGAGAAGCTTGAGTTGTTGGGGCTGCAGTTATGTCTAAATGCTTTTCATCCTTGTGAGTTCTGGTAACTCTTCATACAAAATTATTTCTATGTTTCATGACTGTCTGGCATGTGTGTATATAGCCTTTTATCTACAGAGATCAGCACAAGCCTGGCTAAGCATCTAATTTGTCTACAGTTTATTTGCTATCTGTCATCTCACTACATTTTTAGTCTTATAATGTAAAATGTCTCTGGTTCCTGGAAAGCCATGTTGTCTGTGGCCACTTCAAAGGACATTTCTCTCATCAGATATATTTCTTTACATTTGTATTTTTTATTTATAGTTCAAATCAAGAATATTTTAAATTTTGAATATTTAAAAATGTTATGACACTAGAATATTTGTTACTCTTTTCTTGATGATAAAACAAGGAAACTATATCTTTTCACACTGATTTTAACTTCAGAATTTTTACTTTTCTTAGAATTCCTTATTAGAGTAATAACTTGATTTTTACTGGGTATATAAAAATATTATTTATGTGATTTTCAGAAAGAAATATAGGAAACAAACAATGTAACTAGACACATTTTCTAACTAAAATTGCTTTAAAAAGATAATATGGTGGTCATGGTGGCTGGAAGCTTAGCATCAGTAAGTTAATTGTTTCTCTGCAGCCTCTTGTTGTGGTTAGTTATTGACATGATTTCCAGGAATTTCAGGTTTTCACAGATATTTGTTAATTTTATGTGATTAAATATAATTACCTAAATTTTCCATGTGAAAAATTTTCTACGAGCTTTTTTTTTTTTTTTTTCTTTTTGTTTTTTTTTTTTTAAACTCCATGGTGTTCCTGCAATTCATATTCTGAATTAGCAGAAACTTTTTTTCCCAGAGTGGAATTTTCAGTTTCTGTTTTTCAATGAAAATTGGAGAAATTGGGTTACACTGATTTTTTTATTTTGTGTTTTTAATTGCCCATGGAAATGGAAGTGCAAACTTCATGGACTATGTTATTGATGTAATGGTAGATGATTTAACAGCAAAGGAAATCTCCCAGAAATCATTCCAGTGCTTTTAAACTGACCTTTCCAGTGCAGTATGTCTACATGAAACAAATCACCACATGAAGTGGTGGTTTAGATGTCTGTATCCAGGTGTTTCTGTTGTAAGTCCTAGAATATAAAATCTGCATATTCAACCATCACTAAAGCTGATAAATTGCTAAAGCTGCTCTTGCACACACATTGTGTACAGAGGTGGTTTAGTGAATGAATAATGCAAGGCAGAGGTTTCTCGAGCTTTCGCTAAAGAAGAGACGAATGAGGCTTCCTATCAATATTTAAGGCCTGACTCTTCTTCATCTCAGATCTTTTGTGGGCATTTTTATCTGTGTGAAGTAAGCTTAAGAAGAATTAAAAAAAACCTGCTCCACTGGAATTTACATGGCTCAGGAGGCTTGTAATAGGATGAGTGTCTTTACTTCAGGTCACTGATTTAAATCCCAGTTAGAAATAGCCAGAAGTCATTACAATCTGATGGCCAGTTGGTGACCTATGAAATGAACTGGTGATGGAAGCCACCACTTGCCACCAAGGTGTGGCTATGTGTTGCACCACTGAAGCAATTTTAGTAGCCTGCAATTATGGAAACCAAAGTTTTTCTTTTTCTTAAGGAATATCTCATTTCTCACTGCCCAGCCTGTACTAAACAGTGCACAGTTGAGTTTTATCCATTAATAGGAGATTTTCTTAGAATTACAGTCTTGGTAGCTGATCCTTTAAATCTGCAGAGACAACCAGCTGCAGCCTTTAGGTAGTAATATATGTCCTCTGCTGGTTTTTATCTAGTAAATATTTGCCTCTTTTTATGCATATGGTGATTTTCTCCAGGCTTTTCCTGTCATCACCGAGGAAGCAGCCTCTCTTTACCATCTCCCATGCTTTATTTCACTTCGTGAAAAAAAACAAATTATGTAAAGAAATTGATCACTGTGCCCGTGAATGTATTATTATATAGTTACATATAGATGGAGTCTAACATAAAATGCCTATTTACCCTTGAATCCCATAAGTTACCAATTATTTGCGGAGGCATAATCTTGAAACATTCTATGCTTATGTGTAGTAAATACAGAACTTTTAATTTGAATTTACATGCAGAGGTTACTGACAGATTATGCATCTCTCAAATCTTATTCCGAACAGTGACATGTTACCAATGATATTTTCCTTTCGTGACACCTCTGGCATTGTGTGAAGCACAAATTTGAAGAGAATTGGCTTATTTGAGCTTTATTGTTTTTTATTTGACCAATCAAAAGATAAATGAGGAGAAAAAAGAAAGACTGGGGATAGGTTTTAATGGTTCAAGCTGTTGTCTTTGGAACTCACCAAAGAACTTGACTGAGACTCTCAAAATACAGCTTTCTTGCAGTAGTCAGGCACATATGCATGAAATCACTTGTGTGGGAGATTGCATAAGTGGGGCTGGAGAAAGCATGACTGCACATCATGTTCAGGCTTGCATGGGGGCAGGCGTTATCAACACAGGTGTCAATGGCATTTTTTTCAGTGATTTCACCAACAGCTGGATTGAATGTCTGCTTATTAATCCTGGGTTTAAGGAAAACAATCTACTGCTTTACCAATACTGACAAATGTACACCTCAGCTTTGTTGAGGGAGCACAAGCAATATCCCACTGAGTCTCTGTATATATTTTATCCTTTTACTCATGAAATACAGAGATAAATTCAACTTTTATCAGACTGACTTTGTTACTACATGTATTTCATTCATACCAAATAACTTTATTCAAGACTGGGACTAACCAATATGCTGGTTTTCAGTGTACAGTTTGTATTTTATTAAGTCCTTATTAAAACAAAGAAATGTTTTGAAAAATGTTGGCAACTAGATAAATTATGTTTTGTAAACAGTGACAAAAGAGAAATAAATTGATAAGACTGAGTAGCTACTTTTTTAATGAATATGGATCTATTCTGTATTAGTCAAAGGCACAAATTTTTTAATAAGTCACAAACGAAATAAGGTTGTAACTTTACACATGAAGCTTCATTTGAAAAATTTGAGAGCAATGGCAGTGTTCAGACTGATAATCATATTGACCTAAAGGACCAAAAAGGCAATTATAGAGGTTATAGGCAAAGGAACAAAGAACAGTAATAGAGGTCACAGGCAAATGGAAAATCAGACAGTTTATCTCATGTCTATATTTACTATGCTGGTTTTACCAGAGCTGGTATAGTATTTCTGTGCTTAGGGTGACCTTGATATTTCTTTCAAAAACAAATTATATTCCATCATCCTTCATAATGGCAGGTGTATGTCTGCATGTTTGCCACACCTATTTCTATGTGGAACGGGTCAAACCCATAAGGCCTAAAGAAACAAGCCAAAATCAAAGCAGGGAGGCTGGGCTGACTTGCTGTATCTGTGGGCAGAAGAATATGGTATTATGCAGGGTGAAAAAACCCTGTTGTGCTGGTGTGGGTGGAATTGCAGTTCAGACTCGTGGTGGCCCCGGGCAGTCTTGTGCTCAGAGGAGGTTTTGCCTGCTTGCATGGCCTCTGGCAGCATGGTGGAGTAAAATCTGTCCTTCGTCCTCTTCTCTTTCCTCAGCTGTTCACTCCCTCCCTCCCTCATCTGGTGCTTTCCAGTTGTCCCAGAAGCAGCTGACCACTCTGGGTGCGCAAGCTTCCTGTGCTCTGGTCCTTGTTGGCACCTGGGTATGCCTGGGGCCAAGAGAAGAGGAGCAGCTTTGCACTCTCTGGGTTGGTTCTTTCTCCTGTCCCTTTGTGCATGCAGGGGAAGCATGTGCTGTCTGGCAGAGTGATTTTTTTTTTTTTGTTTGAGGGCTGCAGGCGGTGTAACCGCACCCACATGAAGCAGAAGTGCATTTTTTTGGAGGACTGCCTATGGTTGTGGAGATGGGGAAGTCCTAAATTAGATTTTGTGCTGGCCACAAAAACCTCTGTCTGTGTATCTATCCGGTCATACTATGAAGGCACAAAGATATATTATTAAGCTACAAACAGGTGTTTCATATGATAACAAAGTGCACTGTTAAACAAGGCCAAGATTGTAAATAGGATTCCAATCTTTTTCTTGGCATTGTTCTGTATATTGTCTATATGAGGGAATTCAAGACAAGGATTTGTAGTCTCACTGTTTAACAAATATTCAGATGACTCCTCAAAAAGTTTTATGAACCAAAGAGTTCATATTGATAATGATTCCAGAATCTTTGTCAACACCGTGGGGTGATTTCTGAAATGAAGTGATGAGCTAGAAAGGCTGACATTTTCCATATAAACCAGAGAGAATGATAATTAATTAAATCAGTTGAAAAGCAACCGGAAGTGACTCAAACATTGTCTAGGGGTGAGAAGAATGGATATTATCAAACAATATATTCAGAATGTTAGTCTGAAACATTCAAAATAAATTGCCATATTTTTCTTACAATTTTGAAGGTGAAGGTATGTGTACATTAGATAATCTTTATGTGATATCTATTTAAACTTACTGTGTCTCAAACAGATCAAAATTTTCAGGAAAGAATAAATCCAAGTTAATGTTTTAAAACTTTAAGTTTGAAGAAAGTAAGGCTGAAACAGAACTCCCTGAACTTAGTCTTATTTTGACAATAACAATCCATTTAAGTAGTACTCATATATAGCGTATATGGGAACAAGACTATAGAAAAGTAATGATTTTACCCTTATCTATTAAGAGTAGCATAAAATGGACCTGTTCATTTGTTCAGCTTACAACGGAGATTTAATTCTTCATAATAAAAATGTTTATTTGTGAGGAATAGAAAATGCACTAGCAATCATCGTATACAAACATTTTGCTGAACTAAACCATTCTTTGAATTTCCTTGGGAATGATCTGTTTCTCTAGGTATTCTTGTATAAGATCTGTTTGAAGAACCGTAGGGTCTGGAGGGAAAAGTGGCAGAAACAGAATGGAATCAGATATGTGTCAAATTATTGATTTGCCACATAAAAAGTTGGGTTGGGACAAAAACAAAACAACCAAAGCCCCAACAAAACAAGATATAAATGGAGGTGACAAAGAAGCTCTGGTGTACATATCTTAAAAAAAGTTGTGTTTATGGGGTTTATGAGCTAAGATTTTCCTTGGCTTGATCAAAATGGAGACTTGGTGGAAAAGAAGACCAGAGAGGATTTCACTGCCTTTTTGCTGGTTTAGGAGAAAACATAAGGAAAATGCAGGTAGTTGCAAATCAGTTACAAATTATATTTTCTTTTTCTAGAGTGCAGAGGTTATGAAAGACTTTTAGGTGATTTGAAATAATGCAGTGCTGGAAAGCTCATTGTTTTCTATCATTTTGGAATAATATAATTTGGGTTGGGTTTTGGTTTTTGGTTTGGTTTGGTTTTTTTCCCAAAGAAAACATTCTATGAATTCGCTGATTATGTGTCTACAGAGAAGAATATATTAATGCCAAAACAATTCTCTCATTTGCAGGTTTGTCTGTCTTGGTCTTTACACTTACAGGAGTGGATTAATCTATCGATTTGATTCACACTTCAAGAGAGAGAGCAGTGGTGAAATCAGCCTCTGCATATAGAAAACCAAAATGAGAGTAGCTAGTTCTAGTTTGCTAGGACAGCAAAACTCAGAAGGTCATCTGAATTATCGACTAAAAGACTAGCTTTTGCTGATCATCTGCTGTATTGCCCATGTACCTACACACGCCAACATTCAAAAGCTCATAAGCAAGTTTAACGCTGATGTATTAAAATACAAAGGACTGAAACTGACCTTCCTCTTATGGGACTCTCTGTGATAATGGTTTAGTGGATCTTGCATAGTCTGAATTTCTTCTATGCATCCAGGAACAAAGATCAGAAGAGATCATGTGGGTTTTCAAATCTGACCTCTTGCAAACTGCAGGTAAATGGCTGGAGGATTCACAGGTAACATACTTTAGGACTCGCCTCCATTTTCACCATAAAAAAACTGAGGTAGGAAGTCAAAAAAGGCATATGTAGGATGTGTAATGCGAGTGAGACATCATCAGCACCCTGCTCTTTGCTGCAGGCTGGCCTGCTTTTCATTTTGATCTGCACTTAACAGCCTCTGCATGAAAGGCAGGGGTATGGAGGTGACAGTCTTCCACTGATATGTGCTTCAAAATGGCCATTGCCATTAGTGTGGCAACCAAAAGTTGCATGAGTGTTACAGCCCCAAAAACCCACTCAGCTAACAAACTTCAAGCAATTGTATGTTTTCTTGGTAAATGTAATGGAACCTAAACAAGTTAATGGAAGTAATCCCTCAAAGAGATTAAAACAATCCTGTAAGTACATTATCTCTGCAGGAAGGTTTCCTGTCCTGTGCAGCCAGTCTTGCTTTCAGGCCCTCATTTATAAAATTAGCTGTACACTAATTTAATGTGGTGGCGAGACATAAAGTTAATTAAAAAATGCAACTAGAAGCTAAAGCAAAACAAATTTTGATTTAAAGTGAAGTACAGTCTTTTTTTTTTTTTACAGCAAGTGTTATAGTTGATTTTGCTCTTAAGAGAAGTCATTGACTGTGTATCACATGATGTTTTAGCAAAATGGAAAACCTTTCTGGAAGTCAGACTTCAGAGGAATATGGCCGACCAGGATAAATACAGAAGAAACTAGGTCTAGTTTGAAAAAAAAATTGATGTAATGATGATTTAATGAACTTTTCTGATCTTGAAAGTCCTCAATTTATGTCTCGAGTGAATTTTCATGAAGCCTTTCCTCAAGAAGACTTGAGAAGAAAAATAAAAGTCACATGAAGTAAGAAAGTAATTCAGATATCTGAGACTGAAAGAATGAAGAAAAATGTGGTTGTGCAGTGGGTTGTCCCAGATTTAAAAACTAAACATATGTAGTTTAGGTCACTTTTCCCTGTTATTTGGGAGCCAGAAGAGACTAGGCCACTGCCATTTGTAAATGACATTTGTAAATATTGGCATTCTAGGGGAAATTTCTTCACTGTTATAGCTTTCTTCAAACCAGACCAGTCGTCATCCATCCTACATCCACAGTGGAATCTAAATACAAAGGCAAAAAAGAAGAATTAAAGATGCTGCTTTAGAATCATTATTCTTATCCTTAGTTCTCCTTGAGCTTAATCCCATGTCAGGCTTTCCACTATTTTTTAAGGGATGAATGTCAGGCAAAATAGAGTATTGTAATCTGGGTCATTCTGTTTGCCCTTTTTTCATACTGGCACAACACTGGTGATAGATTCCCATAATTTCCATGACATTCCAGGATTTAATAAACTGAACATCACTGACATAAAGTACCAAGTATTTTCTGATACTAGGGTGCAAGTATCTGGAGCTAAGGATTAAATGTTTATTGGAGATAGGTGCTGCCCAAAGACCAAAGAGTAGGTAATTTTCTGTGTGCAATATTTATCTTTCCACCTACAGAACACAGGTATTGTTGTTAGTATATTTTGTATCATAATTGAAAATGTTCCTATGTCTACCTACAGGTGTATGAACATTATTAGGAGACGCTTAATCCCTCACTTACAATAAAATTATTTGAATTTCATCCATTCCAGACGTGGATTTCTCAGTAATGTTTTTAACTTTTCCAAATACTGTTATACATTATATAATTTTTATTTCATGTTAATTATCATCAACTGCTCCTTTTTTATTGCTTCCTGTGTATTCCTTTTTACTGCTTAATGTTTCTCTTTACCTGGCCAATGAACCACAGAGAAATTTCAAACAAATTTTATTGTCTCAATGTCAGATGGCCATTTATCCATCAAATAAACTCTTCCATAAGACACAATAACTTTTATTGAAATGTTTCTGACGTTTTTGTCATTTCAAACAATTTTTCTGTTTTCCTCATCCTCGGTCATTTAGTTCTTCATTAGATATTATCAGTTGTGACTCTCTATACCTGTACTGAATGTGATCAGGTCATGATTATGGGACCCTAGACAACTGGTGACCCCTGGTCCAATGATTAGTTAATCTTTATCACTCATGATGAAGTAATAAGGTAGATACATACCTTGTTTAAGTACAGATGGTATTAGAGAATTACGATATATATGATCATACCTTTTTAAACATTTTTGGCCTCAAACTTCCAAGGGCAAGTGGAGAAGTGGACATGGGTGATCCTATTTGCCTACCCCCCAAACTCCAACTCAGTTGGCAGGACATGAGGCAAGTCAATATCCTTACAAATTAGCAGCAAGTCATACCTTTTTGAAACGTGCCTTTGACATCTGCCAAAGCCACAATCCCATGAAACCAGGAGCTACTTGTACGATTTGTGCTTTTCCAGAGAAATCCACTAATCCTTGGTAAGATGTTTTCTGGTTGTGCCACAATGCACAGTCTTCCACCAAATTTGGGGGTCATCCGGGAAAGAGACCCAAAAAGCTGCATATGTGTTAGCAGCTGGAGTACATGTTGGTTGACTTTAGTGTGCATTGCTAAGAAAGCGCATGTGAAAATAAGGATGGAAGTAATTAAAGGGCTATGGTACAGTTGTCGTTCCTCCTACAGCATGAAACCAAAGGATTAAGGAAACAAAAGTGTGGAGATAGAAAGAGAAACATCAACAAAAAAAATCATGGGAATAGCGTGGATGTAGAGAATAAAAATCTAGGATCAGTGAAAAGTCAGAAATGGAGAGAAAGGAGAAACAGTGTGTAGCAAATAATTTAGGAGGAAATTGTAAAGGTGTTAGTGTTATGATAATTTCTCCAGAGCACTCAGTGCTCAGAAGGGCAGAAGGAGGTGAAAGGAATGGTAAAGAATGACTACAACGATGCACTTCTCGAGCCTGGTGTCACGCTATGTTATGTATTATTATTTCACCTCAGAAACCTCTAACGAAAACCAACAGCCACATACATTTCCACAGAAGGTAGGAATATGATGCTTGAGAGCAACATAAGTCACAGGCAGTAATGGAAGAGCTGGGGGCATTTTCTCTGGAGCAGGAGGATAAAAAGGTTGATCCTGGGTGAGGAGTTGCAAAATGTTTTGAAGGACAAAATTTTGAGGCTGGCAGCATTAGGTAGGAGGGAATGGTTTGAATGAGCTTCGAATCTGGGGAAGATGGGCAGAAAGAAAGGAGCTGGAAGAAGTACAAGCTGCGTTTGCTAGCATAAAATGAAGGGAAATAGGAAGGAACATAGGTGAGCAGGGACTGTAGAAGGTGTCAACAGGACACCAAAGGCTAAATAGTATGCCCTTTTCATCCTGTTTTTCCTTCTTCTAAAAAAAAAAAAAAAAAAAAAAAACAAAAACAACCGAAAACCAAACCACATCTCAGGATCATCCTCTGTTTTCTGACTTTGAAAAACTAGCCCTCCCATATCGGGTGTGGGCTGTTACTGACTACCAATTCCTAGTAACTTTTTCAAGGTTTCTTTTGCTTGTAAGGAAAAACAAACAAACAAACAAAAGAAAGTAAACAGCAATTAGGACATCTTTCAGGCCTGATGGGACAGCTCCTGATGGCTGGGAGCTGCCCACCGTGCACACTCACGGTATGCACACCATACTCACACTCACAGTGCACAAACTCACAAGATACCCAGGCGTGCTGCTACCGCCCACACAGTGCGCACACGCACAAGCACCGTCGATGCCCCCCTTCCACGTGCACACGGACACCCTCGAAAAGACAAAAGAGAGGCGCATCCGTGTCGTGGCCCCTTCACCCGGCGGCACCTCCCGGCAGCGCTCCCGCCCTGCCGGCAGCTCCAGGTCCGCCGCCACGACCTGGGGGTCTCGCTCCGGGCGGGCTGTCCCGCTCCCCCCTGCCTTTCCCGAGAGTGGCACCGGGAAGCTGGGATGCTAGGTGGGCATCAAAAAGTTAGGTACTAGTTAGGGACCAGTGCGGGGAGGGCGGGTTCAGGCGGCAAGGCTGCTCCCCCGCGCTTTTGTTTAGCACGGGGGAGCGGACCTTTGGCGGGGCTGAGCCGGGCGCTCACACCCCAGCCCGCAGCATGAGCCTGTCCCATGGCCTCGCCGTCGCCACAGGGCCTCGGGGTTGGGAAGGAGGAGGAGGACTGAGGCGGAAGGTGTCTCTTCAGCCTCACTCTCCCCCTTCAAGGTGAGTTGCAGCACAACTCCGCGTTTCTTTTGTCTCCGTGCGAGGCCGCAGCGCACCCCGGCCCCGCCCCGCCCCGCCAAACTTTCGGCGGGGACCTCGGCGCCCCGACGGCCGTCCTGGACCCGGGGTCGGGCAGGGTGCGGGGGCAGCCGCGCTTTCCGCCAGGGACGCGCCGGGGATGCCGGCGACACCTATGTCGGGAGTCCCCGTGGGGGTGGCCGAAGGGCAGGTGAAGGGGCCGGGGGGCTGAGAGCGGTCCCCTCCTTCTCTTTTGATTTCTTTGGGACGGATGCGGTCGGGCCCATCTTTGCACTTTACGCAACAGGTAGGGATGCCAGGAGCTGGCGGCGGTGGCGCGGAGCCGCGATCAAGAGCTTTCGGGGGGCTCTTTTTTGTTACGGTCTCTGGAAGAGGCCGAAGGGGAGGGGGAGGAGGCAACAGTCTTCCGAAATTCCCCTTCAGTTGTTTATTTATGTACTTCCCGTATCCACGAAAAAAGAGTTCGTTTCGCAACTCCGGAGTTTTAAATTGTTTTGTATTCACTTTTCCCCGCCTTCTCTTTCTTTTAAAGTTATTTTTCTTTTTGTCCTGCGTCTGCCCATCTCATTCCGGGAGATCAAACTGTCCGAAAGCAGATCCCCAGAGGCTTGTCCTCACTGACAGTCGGGGGAATCCAAACAAAGAGGTGCATCTACCGGAAATAATGATTTGAGAGATGGTTCTCTCCCTTTCCAACCCCCACTCCCCCGCCTTGAATTAAATTGTTTTCTTTTTCTGGGAGGTTCAGTTCGAGGGAAGTTTTGCGCCGGAGCCGGGGTCGCGGCTGAGGAGGGATGGAACAGACGGAAAGTTGCGGTGGTGGGAGGAGGCGGGGGGGCCAGGGCAGTACGGGACCCTGGCGGCGCCCGGGCCGCGGGGGGAGCAGGGGCGCGGGGGACCTGCCGCCGCTGCCGGCTCTTTGTCTGCTCGGGCAACTTGAACAAAAGGAGAAACTCGGATTAACTCTCCATCTCTCCCTCGCCTCTCCCGGGTTATCTCATCTTCGGCAACTTTATCCGGAGAGATTTACTCAACTTTCTCCGAGCTCTCCCACCGCTTAAAAGCAAAGAGCCCCGCCGTAGGCTTCTAAGGAAATCTGGTTTCACACTTTAGAGAAAGGAGAAGGTACGTTTGGACTTGGGGTTTATTGTTCTTTCCCGGCTCCCTCGTCGCTCCCCCCTCCGCCCTGCCATCCGCGCCTGGGGCTGGGAGCGCAGAGGAGGCGGCTGCGGGCCAGCCCAGCCTTTCCTTTGTACTTTTGGGAGCACATGCAGGTATTTTTGGGAAGCGTAAGGCAGTCACTCTGCCCGAGGTCCGGTAACGAGGGCTGGGGGGCACTACTCGGGGGGGTCTTGTCTCCTTCTTGTGCCTGCTTTGTGTTTTATTTTAGGGATTTAACTTCTTTTTTTGTGCGGAGGGAAGTGAACTCGGAGGGCTTTCTGGGTCGGGCTGTGTTTTCAAGAGTTGGGACAGAGGAAAGCTGAAGACAGAGAAAACTTTTTTGAGATTGTAGGAGTCCTGGCGGCCCTGGTCAGGGAGTGGGGGCCAGTGGTGGCCGTGGGGCTGGGCAGGGCAGCACGCAGCAGGGGCAAGGTGGGGGCTCCGCCGTGTGCCAGTTTGGGCCGGGGGGGAGCCGGGACACACAGAGGGTCCCACATTTGCTGCTGTGGAACCATCCTAGGGGAACAAGGTGCGCAAAAGTGCCGAGGGATAATTTTAGGAGGAGAGGGACCGGAGGGAGGACTTTGTTCTTCCGAATGCATCGATCATAGCGAAAGAGGAGAGTAGGAAGGGTCAGTCTAGGCTGGCCCTTCGTTGGCTGGGCTTCCCCTGCACAGCACAATTTGCTTCATCCTTTTGTAAACGCAAGAGTTGCCTTGGGTTTTGTTCCATTCCTTTCTAGAGTGAGCATCGAAACTTCAGAAAACTTGCTCATGTGCTCTTTGTACTTTTCTTAATTATCTTGATCAATGTAGTGTGTTATTATTTACACATGCTTTTTTCTATGCTAAGTACCATCACTTTTTCTAAGTTTTTTTCATCCTTATCCACTACTTTCCGTTTTCCGTGTTATTTTCTTGTCTCAATTTCTTAGTTGTCACTCTCTCTCCTTAGATCTACCCATGTCACAGTTTCTGAAGCCTCTACTTTTTCCCTTTCTGTTGTCACTCCTTCTCCTCCTTCCTGATCCCTTACCACCTACTCTTCTACCTTTATGCTTCTTTGCATTTTTCATGAAAAACTCCTTTTGCCAGAGTCTTTCCTTTCATGAACGCATCCATATGCTGAAGTTTCTCCTGATTTGAAGCAAACACACTTCTTCTGGTGTTCTCTTCTAAACTTATTCTTCTGTGGTCGACCCTACATACGTTTTACTTAATTGCACAGACTGAGCTTCTAGCAATAATTCTTTACCAACATTCACCTTCTCCTTTCTTCTTGTCTTTATGTACCAACATCTTCCAGTCTCTGAAAGCTTATTCTAGTTCCTCTCCCTTGTATTTGGTGTGGAAATGTGTTTTTTTTTTTTACTTTCCCGCACTCCAGCTTGGCAGGCCTGATGATGTTCTTCATGTCATTGTTTCCTCCTGTGCAGAGTACTAAGGTTTTTCTCTCCATTCCTCATAGTCCCCTTCCCAACCTAAGCAAAATCGTGTTTCTGAAGGAATTGCCCAGAGGGAGTACCAGAGTAGACAGACTCAGGTTTGGACTCTTTGGCTTGCTCCCTGCTGGGCCAAGCGTCAACAGTGGTTCTCACAGTCCAGGTCACAAGTGAAGTAGCACATCTGCTGGTGGAGGTGCTGTGGGGACACTGAGATAGGGCTAAGAAGGGAAAAAAGGTCACCATTAAGTTCTCTCATCCACTGGACCAATATGCTTCCTTCAAAACAGTTGAGGAGATTTATTTTTGCTACTTGGGGTTTTTTTATTGACTTACTGTTTTCACTAGTTTTGAAACACCTGCCAGGGCAGTTGAAGAACCTTTATATTACCTTTCTTTCCTGACACTTCAGTGCTTTCTGGAATATAAGACTGTGCAATCTGTAGAGATATATGAAAGACTTTTTCTTAAAACTTCTTCTGTTATACTCCGTCCTGGTGATGTTTTTAAAGCAAAATGTCATCTTGAGCTTAGGAGGTGTCTAAAGCTGTGAAGAAATATGTATTTGAAATTATTCAGAAGAATGTAACTTTATATTTGTATGTTGGTCCCCAAGTGATGCGTCAGTTACTGTGCTGAACTAACACTTCTTCCTCTTGTTTGAACAGGTCAAAACGTGGTTGTCAGGAAAACGGGATGGTTGCCAGAACATCAGTCTGTGATGGGTGCCATATTGCATTACTCTTTGAATGGTGGAATACAGCTTGGGATTCTTCAGGGGTGCTTAATGTGGTACAAACTGCACAGTACAGCTGGTTAGCATCTTAACTGTTTGGATTCATGAGTAGTTGTTAATGCTCTCCTGGGGGAAGTAGAAGAGTCTCTTGAAGCTGAAACTTGTGGATATTTGTGGAAAATGCTGCTGAGACCAGTTGGATTATATCAGAACCTGACATCAAGGTTCTGCAGCTTATGAAAGGTATGCTTCTCCCCTGTGGCAAAAATACTGTCTCATACATCAAAATACTAGGCGCATTGTCTTTGTTTTAAACAAACTTGCTTTGTAAATAATTTTTTTTCTTTTGTCTTTGCCTTGCTATTGATACCTACTGATAGTTTGGAGTGGTGTAATCTGACAGAAATGTTTTACTAGTAGTTTGACAATGTTTATATCTTAAATGTAAAAGGAAAAACCAAACATGAAAGTTTTTTTGTTTTCATAGTTAACTTATGTTTTCAAGGTAATGACTTCACTGAGTCTATGAGTGCTTAACAGCTCTAGGAAATGAGACTAGTCAACTTTTAAGAAAAATAAGTTAAAGATAATTTAAACAAAGCTTTTTTTGCAGTCCCAATCTTATAAATAGCCAATTTTGTTTGAAAAACATTACTATTTTGAACTCAAGAAAGCAACCTTCTATTATTTAACCCCTCCTCATTCAAACAGCAACAAAAATCTTATGTGTGGCTTGTGTTAGGGAGAGAGTGAGTGCAAATGAAACTATTTCAGTTAAAAATTCAAGGAATTATTTTGTTTCATATGTTTTTAAAGTTTTGATTTAAGGCTTCTTGCAGAGACTGTTTGAATCCTGCACATCCTAGTACTGAAAAAGTCTACTGGATGAAGTTCTGTGCTCAGTTTTCTTCTTATTGTATGAGATAATCAGTGTACAAAAATGAAATGGAAACTAGTGGAGAAAACAAGTGGTTAAAGAGTTATTAATGAATAACAACTTGTTCTTGAATCTAGATGAAGTGTTAATACAATAGTGAGGAAATCATTGAGCTCCTTAGTGAATGGCAAAGCAAATTTTAAAAATATTTAAAATCTGATCATTTTGTGCACTTTTTCATTATAGCTGAAAATGAATGACATGAAAATAGTCGGGTTTGCTGCATGTTTCAGCTCAACTGATTGGTTCCAGCCTAAACCGTATGTAGGGCAGACAAGTATTCATAATCTTAAGAAAAGTGCTGAGCTGGCTGGCCTACTTTAGAGCAAAACAGAAATCTGAACTAATAATCACTTGTGATCCTTTCCAATTGTAAACAGAGATACAAGAAGCAATACAGTTCTAATTTCCTGGTTCTGATTGTGTTTTAATAAAGACATCCTCTTAATTTTCTCGATTATTGAGGATAAGCTTTTTGTTGCATACTGAATGCAATTTATGTACATTTAGATTTACATTCGTAATATTGTTCTGCATTTATACTATTTTTGAACTTTGCATGACTTAAGTTAGCCATATGAAAGTCTTCAATTTGAAGTCTCAGAAAAGGAAAGTCTTAGGCTGTTTGTGGAGAGAGAAAACAAAGAATAATAAATGAATTGCACTGGATAAAAATACTTAGAGCTGCTATCTAGTGTCATCTTGGAAAAGAAGCCCAGTCATTATGTGTCTCTATTTAAAGGAAATCAAAACTGTAATCTTTTTTTCTTCCTGTGAAGATTTTCTTCTAGTTTGGTTTCTTTTCAGGCATTCGCCATTCTTTAGGAAAAGCAAATTGGACAGCAAGTTACACTTAATTTATCTGCGTGAAAACTATTAATTTTCATCAACACTGAAAACTGAGGGGAACTTTTACTTATTGTTAATGTAAATAGAGACTACTTAGCTTCATCTGAAAGTTTGTATGATTGAATATCGTATCTGCCATAAAATTCTGGATATATTATGCAAATTATTAGATATATTTGTGTTTGTTTATATCTGGAATATTTCAACCTCTAATAACTTGGTGACCAACTGTTAAGATTTACCACTTATTGGTCTTCAAATTTCTTTGGACTCTTTCCAATAAAATGAAAAGAATCATTCTCATATTTGGAGATGAGATCTGCAGAGAGAGAAAAAGGTGGGCCAGCTAGGAAATATTGGCTGTAATAGTTCCCAACTGGTAGGTGTGCTGCATTGGTGGGAGATGAAAACCTTGCGGGGCTTGCACAGAGATGGGGAATATACTTTCTGGGAGACCCTGGCCAAAATGTCCCCTGGGAGCAGACCTAGCAAAAGAGTCAAATGAGGCAGGATTGGGTGGAGGCTGAGCACTGTGGCAAAGGAGCAGCACTTGGGCCCTGGGAGGGGTGATGGGGAGCACTTGCCTTACCTGCAGTGGGAAGGAGCCTTCCTGCTCTTTGTGTGGGTTGGTTGTAATGGGTTGGGGAGCTGCTTCTTGAGAGGAGGGCTTCAGGTATATGACTCTGAAGTATATGAAAGGCGTTGTTTCTGTGGTTTGTCTTTGGTTCAATTGGGCAAGTGCTTGCTTTGCATGTGATGGTCCTGGAAGGTGATGGAAATCCTTGCAGGTGTCCAAGGCAGTGTGGACTTGGGGGTGAGCTCTGAACTCCCCCTCACAAACTTACCCTGGAATGTGTAATCTGGTAGCAGAATTTACAGCTGAACATAGTTAAACTAAATCCAGACAGTCCGAACAGTGACTCTTCCTAAGAAAATCTTCTAGTCAATGTACTTGGTTGTTTCAGAAAGTGTTATGCGTTTTGTAACTGAGGTGACAATAAATATGGGAGTGTCTCAGCCCAGCTGAGCCCAAGCATGGAAGGGATTTAATGGGCTGCAAGGGGGGCTTTCATGGTGCAGTATGTGTGTGCAGATGAATTGCAGCGTCGGGGTTGTGTGTTGTGAAGGATGGGCAGAGGACAAAAGGGCAAGTTTTGTAGCTGTCAGATTTTTAGGTCGGGGAGTAGGTGATATATGGAGTAACTTCCTATCAATTTACATCTAGGAGGGTAGAAAGAAAAGTGTGGTAAGGACTTAATTTTTTTAATTGTTCCTTCCCTTTAGTTGAAGTGTTTTTCTGGGTGCATGAACTCCAGAATTCCCAAGTGAGGTAGAAATACCTGTAGACCTGTGTGTACCCCACTGGTTCATGACACAAAATGGAGATGGGGATGCTTTCCTGAGGGCCTGCTGCCTTTCATCCCTCCTGTGGGAGGCCCCACTCCTGGCAGTGGAGGACAAAGAAGCCTTGTTCTCTGGAGGCTCTATCAGAGTGTCCTTCTCATGATGGAGAGGCACAATTTGACTCTTAAGTAAAACTCTGTGAGAAATCTTCTAGAAATACAATTGTTAGTCCTTGAAAGGGCTCCCGAACAGTCCAAACAGTATTGTGCAATTATGAGGAGGCTGGCATGGTATATAGTGACTTCATGATCTTCACTGAGAAAGTGAAGTAGAAGCTCAGGACAGGGCATGTTATTAGAATGGTTCCATATAAAATGGTAATTTTGATAATAGTGTCTGGGTGTTTTTCCTCCTTATTTTGCTGAAGGCTGTTTGAATGTCATGTGCTGAATCATATAGCTTACTATAGTAGAAATCACAATTATAAGAAAAAGATTTTTTTTTTTTTTTTTTTTTTTGGTTTCACTTGTTTGTGACCTCATGATGCAACTTGAGGTACAGTACTCTTACAGAAGCAATATAACTGCTGGAGTAAAGTTTGTTTCTATTTAGCTTGTATGAGCAAATTTTTTTGAGAGGTACAAGAAAGTCAACCAAGGCTGGAGAGGGTTTCCACTTGAAATTTGGGGGTGGGTTTACACAAGCCCCAACTCTCCACACCTTGTATTACAGTTATGCTTGAGAAATAATTGCGTGAAATTATAATGAAAATGAAGCTTCTAACATGTGACCTGCTTTCTGTAAAATGCTCTCAGTTATGTCAGGACAGAAGCATATGGTGTCTGGCATAGTTTTCTGTTTCTTGATTGGATTTATTTTACGTAGCAAGAAGCTTTCCAACTCACTAATGGATTCTATCTTGATTCTTTTTTTCTATTTGCATTGTCATAACATGGAATTTATAACAAACTATTATTTGTGAAGCCTGAAGGAGGGTGCTATTGTGTTTGAGACCTTGACCTTTCCTTGATTGAAAGGCATAGATGTGTTTGGGTTTGTTAGGGAGAATGGATAAGCTAGGGGGATTTAGAATATTTTAACACAAAATTACATGTAGTCTTCGAGGACAGGGACAGTACTTTCTCTGAAATGTTATGACTGCTAAAAGTGTGGATTCTCTGTTTATATCCATGAATATTGCATATTAGTGAGAACAAGTTATGTTTAATTATGCACAAAGAGGAAAGAAGAGAAAAAGCTTCTGCCTGGTCCAGAAGTGCCTGCTCCTGCTAAAAATAGCAAAATAGTTATTTTTTGTACTTAGAAACTGAAACTAAGCCACTTTTCTTCTATTTAAGAACAATGTTGCCACTTTATGCAATAAACTGTATTTTGATAAATCTTAAATATTCCAGTATAAATGTTTCCGTTACTTTTCTGTGGGTTTGTGTTTTTTTTTTGTTTTTGTTTTTCAGGCTTTGTTTGTTTGTTTTTGTTGTTGGTGCTTTGTTTGGTTTTTTTTTTGGTTGGGTTTTTTGTTTTGTTTTAAAATTTTTTCTGAAGCCTTAAGTCCTGTATGAGGCGATGAGGGTGGTGTTGCTCTGGATGTCAGCATTACTTCTTCTGCAGGGATAAGAAAGCGCAGTGAAGTAGAACTACAAATGTTTTCATAGAATTCCTCAAAGGCATGGGAGGTGGGTGGGCGTGGAGGGAGGAGGCATGTGATTGACATAAAACATGCAGTAAGTGGGCAATGGGAGTGGGTATTTTGGGTTGAGATAAAGATGGAGTCTGATTTGGTTGTGAGCCAGTAATGATTGGTGAGGAGAGGAAGTGGTGAGGCATTTTGAAAATGAGGGCTAGTTGTTAGTGATGGATGGAATAGAGAAAAGAGAGGTGGATTTTATGGGAATGGATGAGAAGCTGTCATAATTTATGTGTCTGAAGCATTTCTAATAGGAAAATGTAGTGCAATCTTTAAGTGGCTGTGTCATAGGTTATAAATATCTCAGGGATCAGTAGTATTGACATCTTTCTGGTGTATGACAAAATTGTGCTCTTTAATGCTGTAAAAGGAAACAAAAATAACTTTACCTTTGCACATTTTGAATGAAATTACTCCTAAAATAAATGCAGTCTGCAATTGAGGACACAAGTTAATGTCTTGTTTTGCTTTGCAGTGCTGTGCAAGGCAAGAATTCATTTGGGTAAGCAGTTCAGGAGTTGTATATGTTATTTTCAGATTATCTCAGAGGGGAGACTTTGTGTGGCTGCTTGTTAGGTACCTTTCAGAGTTTGAAAATGGGTTTTTAGTTGGTACCAGTGTTGCTCTGTGCATAAGCTCTGAAAATAACAAAAGTTGTGATGGCTTCAGAACACCTAAAAGGTACCCTAGATTATGCAGCAGACATTGCAGTGCATCTAAGCAACTTGCCGCTTTTGTGCAACAAGTGTGGTGTGGTGCCCTGTAGGGTGTTAAATTAGGCCTGTAAGCTAGTTTGTGTAATTGTACTACTGGACTTCATCTGTCAAATGTTGCTTCTCTGCTGAGCTTGTTATGATGTAGCTTCAGCTCTGTTGGTGCTGGGGCTGACCTGAGCTGGTGGTAGCTCAGGGGGCTTTTCCTTGGGATCCCTTGTAGTGGGCTCAGTTGTGTTTTGTAGAGAGGCTGTTGTTTTAAGGTTTTGAACTTCAAGCATTGGAAGACACACTCTCTTGCCCTTGCAAAAGATGAATTGTTTTTTTTTGTTAAAAAAGGTAGATAGGAAAGATGATGAAAAATGTGTTTTCTCTGGGGCCTAAGTTTGCTGTATTCGAAGTTTTATGATGCCATGTAGCCAGTAGCTTTATTGATTTGAGCTCCTGGTCCAGAATATGTTTAGGTATGAGTCCTCATCAAAAATCAGACCTTGTAAGGAAGGGTGGTTCTAGTTCACATTTATTGAAATCCATTTCACTTGCAAAAGAAGGAATGAAAGAAATGTAATTCTAAACCCAAAAGCTTACTCTTTATCTTGTTACCTTTCAGCTTCAGGATTTTTATACATTATTTTAATAGTCTTAAATCTATTCATTATGTGGTTTTATTGTTTCGTAGCTTTCCTTTTGCATACCGTTAAAATTGATGTCCTAGATCATGGCAGAGCTTGGTATGCATCTCCTGCAGGAATTCCAGTGCTTGGGCAGTACAGGAAGCGGTCTATAACCTGGTATATGTTTTTGACAGCAGTTCACTTAGTAATAGGACTGAAAAGGAAGTTTTAAGTGCAACAGTAAGAGAATGTTGCTTCCATTCTCCTAATAAACAAATGAACAATTTGCCCAATGTCTGCTGAGACTGGCTTTGGACCACACAATGCATCTAGATGCCAGATTAGTTCAATACTACTTTAAGATACCTTATTTAATAAAATTAATGATTAACACCTTACTTCTATGCATTTTAGTGGGTAGAAGCTTAAAACTAATACCTGAAATACTTTAATCAGCCAATGTGGGTTGTTCAGTGCACTTTTTTATTTCCTATTTAGCTACCAACATTTGAGTTGTGTCTAAATCCTGTCATCTAGGTCAATTATTCGTAGAGCCAAATAATACCTGTTGTTGACTTCAGTGGTGATACCAATGACTAGTGTTTTTGGAAAAGCAAGTCAGACACCAGAGCATTTGTGAGTGTATACACATACATTACATGTTTATATTTTAGATATAAAACGTCACATACATACACATACATGTCATACAGTCCAAAACTAACAGTGTGGTGCCTGTTTCATGATGGAGACAAGTGATTTTTCCCCTCTGTTTGAACCAGTGCCTTGTTCATTCCCAAACCTGGCCTCTTGCTGTTTTTTGTTGGTGGTCTTCAATGCTGTGTTCCCTCTTTGGTTTAGATTTTAAGTACTTAAAATGGAACACGTGCCCTGTTAAAATTTAAGTTTGTTCCTTAAAATATTTTCATCCCTGGTGTATTTTTCTGATGAGTTAAAAACCATATGATGGAAAAGCGTCTAGAATAAGTAGCAGTCAGGCATATATTGAAAGAATTCACTGTAATAATTTGTAAGACATTTTCAGTCTCAGGCATACTTCTCACTCCTCCTCCATGCCCCTCCAAAAGAGACCACTGGAAAGAAAATAGGCATAGCTGAAATGTACCTTTGACAAGCACTTAAAAAAATTAATTTCTTCAACTGGTAATCAATATGGCTTAATTTTTGACACGTATGTGTATAACGTATATATGTATGCACCCACTATATGTGTTGGTTTGATGGAATTCATTGCTTTAAATTATGCACAGTGCAATACTTGAAGTGACTAGAGGAGATTCTTTTTTTTTTTAACATCTTCTGTAGGAATTGTTGTCAGTGCTATCAAAAATGTGTATGGAATGTTACTTGCTGTGGACTTCATGCAGGGAAGGTGTATTAGAGGCTCTCTGTTTGAGACAAGTGAAAGGATGTTTGCAAAGGAAGACCAGAACCATTCCCAGATTGCTTTCTTTGCATTTGCAAATGCAAAGAAATCAATCTGCTGCTTTGACCCTGTATTGCGTGTTGCAGTTGAAATAGGTGGTTTTTTTTTTTAACCCTGAGCGCTGTTGCAAAAGGCAGTATGGCAAGATATGACACATCAGAGAGAATAGGACAGAAAAGAGGCAGAATAAGAATTCATTCTTTCTGTGGATTTGTGTGTTTGAGGTTGCTGCACAGGGTTATGCATCTTGAGCATTTTCTTAAGGTGGTGGTACAGTCCTGTGAAGCATAGTTACACTGTCTGATGACTCAGTAGGAAAGCATATTCTAGATATTGAAAAATGTCATTATTAAAAATAAGTGCTGCAGACACACTGGTCTGGTAGGTAGTTTCTGAAAAAGCAGGGTAGGGGAGCTCTCTGGTTTGTTGCTCTGCTGTATCAGAAATGGTGTGTTTGGGTAATAGTTGCTGGATTAAAGCAGTGTATATTCTAGGCTTCTGATTGCTTAGTATGAGCAGTGCTGTGCAAACTCCCCAGGAATTGCCAGGAGCCATTTTGCATTTAACATTTTCATTTGTTATGGGCAGTGGTATGTCCGTGATTTGTGCAAGAAGAGTAGGCTGTCTATATTTTTATTTGGTATACTGAGTGCTTCCAGGTTGAAGAGAGCTATGAAGAAGACACAGTTATTTCAGGTCAGTGCCTGGATTAACTTCTTGGCAAAAACTTGTTATGGATCATATTCTGCTATCACTGCAAAACACAGTTAGTCAAAGAGGGTATCTCTAGTTCTATTTAGGTAAGACCAATTCCTTCTATGAAAACCAGAAAGAAAATATCTGTGAGGAGGCTGGATTTGAATGTAGTATAATAACCACGTGCCAGAGAGATACTTGTTTGTAGTTAGCTTTTGAGGGAGTTACAGCCACTTAGTGTGTGTCTGTAAAGAGAACCAGGGTGCATTCATTGGAAGAATATTAGTGTATCACTTGGACAACAAATGTTGTCATATGTATTTTTACTGACTTTTTACTTTATCTGCCTCGTCTTGGTGTTCAAATAAGAGAAATACAGACTGAGAAATATTGCCATAAACAGTTAATGTCTGCTTCTGGGTATAGGGACATACTTGCTGTATAGCAGAGCTGGCAGAATCTATAGGCATTACTGGCTGACTTATTTTTTGTTTTCCCAAGAAGGAAGGGGAACAATCAATTAATTAAGCATAATAGAACACTTCTTTCATCTTATAATTTTTATAAGGTTCTTGTTCTGTCTTGGCTCTTTAATTCTTGGACTTAGAATTGCTATGCTAGCTGCACATGCCTTATTATTTTATATTGAAATAAGTAGAAATTATATTTAAAAGAATTCAGCATAAGAATTCTAAACCAGTTAGTATCAATTTTAAAGTGGAATCTCATATATCAAAGGTCAACATATTTTGTTTGTGGAAAATTATCAGTATAGAGGCTCTCTGTATCTTTAACTGAAATGGTTTCTAATTTATGCTTGATTCTTCTGCTAGGTTAATGTTAATTAGTTTAACATATCACTCATAAAAGATGTCATAGTTGAATCATTGTGTAGGTAACAAATCTTACACTGGCTAGCAATGAAGAAATATTACCTCTATTAAAACCCACACTTAAACTGTGGAGTCAGTAAGGGCTTATGACATTTTGCAGTTATCCAGCTCAATGCATTTTAATGCCTTCGGTGGCGTGAGTTTTTTTCTTGGGAAGCTCTGTGGGGGATAAGCAAGCGAGGCAGAGCTTTCAAATTATGCAATGCAATATATATAGTGTAGCCTGTGCCAAGAGAGAAACCTGGTAGAAATGCTGGCTCAGGCTGGGGTTAGAACTGGATACCATGACACCAATTCAACCTTTTAAAAAAATAAAAATCTATCCACTGTTGGGTTATCCAAAGAAAGCATACATAAACAGTGGTAAAAAAGCTCAAATCTGCTTATATTTAGAACCCAAGTAATTTGATATTAACAACACAGCTAAACATTTACAAGTATGCATTCTTGTAATTAGCTGAATAGTTTCATACATCTCTGCCCTGAGAGAAGCATTAGGACTGGGCCTGTAGTGGAAGGCAAATTTCAGTCATAATTGTGGAGTGGTTAGTGTGAGTTCATAATCCTTTTTTTTTCAAAATAATCCCCCAGCCTCCTGGAGGAGGTGATGGTGATGGTGAGGTGCTGCCAGCTGTGAGCCTGCACTGAGTCCTAGCATCCTATTCAGCTGTTACAGGGTATGTGATGGACAAGGCAAATCAGTCTGATCAGACCTCTAGCCAAAAGATACTACCCACATTTATTTGTTTATTTAAACCATTGGTATTGGAATGGCAATGAGTGATTGAAAAAGTGTTTGAGAGTGCTATTGCTTCCTCTGCCTGAGGAAGCCGGGCTGAGTGGAAGGTGTCAGATCTTGAAGGCCAGTGGAGGTTTCACTTGAACAGCACAGGCAGGAATGGTCGAGCGCTTTGCATCCGAAATGTTGGCATGAAGATATTTAATAAACCTTCTCCATTGCTAAAGGCCATAAGCGCTTACATGGCACAGGAGCAAGGCCAGTCACTCCAGGATGTATCAGAGAATGCCTGAAACTTTGGAGGGCAGCTACCCATGCAACTCAGAATTCACAAAGCAATGAACCAGATGTGTTTTCTTGCAAATTGTGTTTGTTTCCCTGTAAAGCAGATTACTGAAGCTTTGTGGACAGATAAACACGGTGAGGTTGATTTTATGAAAGTAAACAGCCAACATGTTCTAGCATCTCAGAGTCTGAACATCAGAAAAAACTAGGTAATTTAACTCTAATATTTTTAAATATTTTGTGAAATTCAGCGTTTCAGATCGGAGAAATAGCAGCTTTGCAAGCGGGTGGAGCTGGCAGAAGGAGTGTTCTTCTGGCTCCTTTCAAATTGTATGAACATTTGAGCTCTGTACTGCAGTAGAAAGCAGAGCTGGTGATTATTTTGTAGTGCGAGGATTCAATTTTGCTAATAAAAATATACTGTTCTTTGAAATCCTGCTTTACAGCTTATAATGTTGGTGTGTTTGTTGAGTGTCTCAGCACACTTAGGTGAAGACATAAGGCAACTTTGAAGTGACTACAATATTCAATGTGTCACTGACCTTGTAGTGAGATAATCACTGTTGTATATGCAACTATGAACATTAGGTTTTCTTTAGTTAAATGAGACCTCTTTCTATGAAGAGGTTGCTCTTAAGGTGACGTTTTCTGAGGTGTTTCTATTTTAGCGTCCTTAGCCATTTGTTCATTCATTTGTTCGCAACTATAAATTCTGGTTACCACAAGAGTTGAAAAATTGTAGCAAACAAGCAACTTCTTTCTGAATTTGCTTCTCACCTTGGATTTTCACTAAGCTTTCAGACTTCCTTTAATTTTAACCATGAAAACTGAATACATTACAGTAATTTTATTAACATCAAAAGGCTTCAAATTGTTCACATGTAGCTCTTAAAATTTATAAAGCAGCAGTTTAAGACTTTGAAATTCTTAACAGATGCTCAGCTACGTTCTCAGTATTTGAGCTTAAAGCAGAAAGAATTTAACTCAATTATAATAATGTAAACCTTTCCACTTTGCTTTGCATAATTAAATATTTTCATTTACATAGCACAGAAGTTTAACATTCTAAACAGGGCAGATAAGCAGAAGAAAAAAGCAGACAAAGATGCATCTTTAATGCATGCAGAGTAGTAATGCACTTGCTGGTAATCTTACTGCACTTATTAATAATAACTTCAACTAGAAAACCATATGCAAATTCCTGTGAATATAGATTGTATTTAATATGTGGATTTTTTTTTTTTTTAATTTGTGTGCATCTCCTGAAATATGCAGTAAAATACATTAAAACTGGAGCAGAAACACAGTAACATTGATATCTTCTTCTACTTCTTCTTGTTTTAAAATATTAATTAATGAAACAGATCTGAGGAAAATTAAGACATCCTTTTATTTATTTGTCCAGTGTGTGTGGACACAGGAAATGGCTGGAGTGTGTACATGTAGAAGTCTCTGATCCTACTGGTGTAGGAAAAACTATGCTAGAGGTGGTTGTTACTATCATTTTGGGTAATGCTGTGTCTCAGATTCACCAACCTGCTCTCAGAATAGGTCTCCATGGTATTTTGAGGACCATATAATAGACCCAAGATCTGCAAATAAGCAGCTGCACTTTTCTAAGTTACTGCTGATTGTCAGGTCCAAGAATTTTATTGGTAGAAAGGCAACTGGAGGCTGAGTGTGGTGTTCTCTTAGTTTATCATTATTGCTCATTTTGCTTTAGCTGTTGAGTATTTTGCTGGTTTTCTGTTCTATTCTTGCTTCGTTAGACCGGTACTACATTTCTGAAGGGTTATAAGAAGTTCGTACAACCCTTTATGCAAAGGTGTATGAGAAGTTATGAAGGAGCTGTGTAGCTCAGGGAATCATGGTATTCTCTAGATTTTTAAGTTATTTTGTTGCTTAGGAGAAAAATGGGTTTGTTTTGGCTTATATTGAATTATATGTAATGAATGTATTGGAGAAGTATCAGTGTTGTAGTCAGGTAAGTTGTTTTTGTATACGAGGGGTGAATATAGTTCTGTTCTTGGTTTATCAACTGTATGTCTTAGATGTGTTGCCTTCCAGCTGGTTTTCTGTTATCATATTATCTCTGGCTCTGTTTGTGCTCACTTACAACTGGATTTTACTATACTGAGGCATCTTGAGTGAGATAGGGAATTGTTTCAGTATATGTGGTTAGGCACTTACCTGATTTTCTATGTGTATGAGGTAGGATATGTTTCCTTTTGGTAGAAAGAATCCAATGCAGAGATCTCTGTGTAGAAGGCAGGCAAATACCCTTCTTTCTCACTGGATTTTGTTCACAATTATGCAGTGTGGCTTAATTTATTACAAAAGTAGTGTGTTGCTGCCTTATTAAGCCTTTCTCTCTCCCTTAAAGTATTTGTGTGCCCATTTTTCATTCAAAAACTAAACAAAAAAACCCCTTACCTGACATTCTGAAAATAATATTGGAACATTAGGTCTGGGAGTCTCTGGAGTGAAACCATTTGTGTGGTAAGTGCACTTTTCTCAGGTTTGTTTTTGTCTGAAAGTTTAGGGAGTGTATATGTACTTTCCATTTCCCGGGTCCTTAGTGATTTGTGGATGATTGGGTCCAAGTTTAACTATTTGCCTGTAATCTCTGGGAATTAGAATTCCTAGATGTTTTAATACCTGTAACTGTAGCTAGAAGCTGCAGTGAGTAAGCAAGTCCTGATTTATGTGCATTTAATTAATTCTAATGCCTGGGATTTGTTCCAGTAAGTTCACGCATCTGGGTGAGTGCCCAAGATTTTCAATGAATTCTTACAATTTGCATATTGACCTTCGAGGGTTGGAGACTAGAATCAGGGTATCATCCACATAAAACATAGCTCTTTTGTGGGACCTCTTTTAGTATTTGCTAGTATTTTTCAGACCATGGCTCTGATTATATTGAAGAGGGGCGGGAGGAGCAGATGTTCTTGCTCTTTACTTGGTTTTGAGAAGTATGGGGATTTTTTAGTGTTTTAATTTTTTTTAGAATACAATTTGAAAAACAGATCCCTCCACAGAAGTTTAATCCAATTGAGAGTTGGTCAGTGTATCTCATTCTCCTAAGAACTTGGATGGGATAATCCCAGGTAACCCCATCATAAGCTCTTCTCAGCATCTGGCAATACCACTGATGAGTGCTGTGATACTGCAGGTTGCTTGATTAGTTTCTTGAGGTTGTCTGGTCCAGGTCTGTGTGCAGTAAATCTAACCCCATGTATTTTAATAATTTTGAGTGCAAACTTATTCAACTAAAAACTGTGTGGTGATGGAGGAAACTTTGGCTTGGAGTCTTTCTGCAGTGGGATTTTGGCTGCACACTGAAGGAGTGAAGTATTATCACAGTAGAGGAAGGACATGTTAGGGAATAGTTAAAGTGAACACACCAGTTCATGGGACCGTGATCCTTGTGATAAAGGTGTGATTTATTTAAAACATGCTCAATTGATGGCACATATCCCTGGCTGGATTCTAGTGGACAGAGATAGCTGTTTTTTCATGACTGGAAGGAATAGATGTCCTTTCCCTGGGTGCATTGTGGGAGCGGTAAGAGCATTTGCTTTGCTTTCAGCATTGCCTAGGCTTTCCTGTATTGCTTCTATATTTGGATCCTTTTTCCTCTGGAATGAGTGATGCTTCTGAAATGCAGGGCACTTAAATGCCAGGAAGGATCCTCCTTCCCTCTGCGTCAGTTGTGTCAATTGGACTGGGAATGTCATTTGGGGGTATGCCTCTGTAGAGTATTTGAGCAGTGAGTTTTATAGCTCTCTTTGAGGTTTTAGTTTTTTTTTGCCTGTGTGGTGGGAATTTGATTTTTTTCTATCAGTTCTGATGATTTTGCTGTAAGAGGTAGTAGACAGTCTTGTCTTGAGTATCATTTCTGTGTGGGAGCTGTTTAATCATTTTACTAGAATTTTTTGTGTCAGGTTGGGTATTTTGGCAGGTTGTATGTTTCAATTTGTGTGTTCTATGGTCAGGATTTTTCAGTGTTGTGTGTGGTGTGTTGTTTTGGGTTTTGTCGTTTAGTAGGTGTGTGGTGGATTTGGTGGTTTTGTTTATTTGTGGTAGTTTGTTCTGTTAGTGTTTGTTTGTTTGGTTAGTTTTTGTTTGTTTTTTGTCCGCTTCCTTGCTATTTTCTTCTGTAATAACACTGTTGGAACCGGAATCCTTGAAGGTCTCTGGTTTGCTGTGAAGGAAATCCACAAAGTCAGTACCTGAGAGAAGCAAGATATCAATTTCTCCCTACCTGTCCCTGTCCTTTGGGTGGGGAGGTTTCAGTGGACATCTGCACTGGCTTGGGATCACATTGTCTACTTCTATAATTTTTGCCTGGTTATTTGTATCTACAACTACTCTGAAGGTGTGAACATAAAAATGATATTTTGCCTACATATCAAAGGAAAAATTTTACATTATTGCTAAAGAGGGTGAAGAAGTCAGGGGCAGGAGTAGTGACACTTAGTCAGAGTTTTGTCTTTTGGGTGAAAAAAAAAAAGTTATAACAAATGCATTAGAACTTCTTTTCTTTGTGGTATATTTAAGTGTAACAGTAAGTACATAAAAACAATGACTATGCAATTGGTATCTCAGAGGTTTTAGTGTAGTTGTTATAAGTCATTTGATTCAAGGCTATAATGCTCAAGATCCTCGCTGAACTATTGTGGGCCCTTCAGGAAGAGTGTGGGAATAGGAAGAGTTTGTCCCTTCAAAGTTTCCAGTGATTTATGGCTTTTGAGTCTTGAACTTGTCTGAGTGAAAGTGTCTTTGTAGTTAATAATCATCTGAGGATTTTTATTCCCATCACTTTTTGAACCAATCAGGACTGGTAGTATTCACTGCACCCAGTGGCACTGAATTCCACAGCAGACTTCATGTGAAGAAATCTAATTTGTTTGATTTGAACCTGCTATAAGCTGTTTCTTCCAATGCACTTCTGCTGTTGTAACACTAAAGGTAATTATTTCCTGCTTGCCTTACTCTGCTAGCAAGGATCTTGCAGAAGCAGCAATGAGGTTTATGTAGTAATAGAGTTTTTCCTTTTTTTTTTTTGTAGTGTTTTATGCATGTTATAATAATAATAATAATATATATAATAATAATAATAATAATGATAACTAGTAACATTCTGTTTAATTTTCGTTTTTGTCTGCTATGAAGACTTAAGCTATCTGTTAGAATAATCTGTTGCTGTCACAAAACTCTGTTCCTTACTAGTAAGACTTATGAATGCCTATGTAAAGAGAATACTAGGTGTTCCATGTCATCTTCTCACTCCACTCTTGTGTTGTGTTTTGTTGGTTTTTTTATTTGATTCCACCTATAACTTAAATGCTGTAGTCACTGAAGATGCTGATAACATTTTTCAGAGATTAAAGAAACACTCACCAGAATAAAGCTGAAAAGCCATAGCCCTTCCAGGGCTGTCCCAGCTGACACTGCAGACCAAAGTAGAGTTGGAAGGGCTCATTCCTCAGAGAGACAGATAGCAAGTACAAGAACCCTCAGAGAAGGGATGGTTGGTCTTCGTTGCTGGCTAATAATACAGAAACTGTTGTCTTTTTGTTTTTCTTTTTTTGTATGTAGTATAACTAAATAAAAAGGAATATTGTTTACTATTTACTAAGAGACATTGTTGGAACAGAGGGTTTTAAACAAATCTTATTATTGAGTCATTAATATTTTGACAAGTATTTGTAGCAGAAAATTAGTGTATGTTTTCTGCTATATTTTTATTTTAAAAAAAGTTATTTTTCTGAAAGCTATAAAATTGGTTTTGGCTCCTGATAGTTTCACAGAAAAAATATAAAATTATTCTCATGATAGAACCAACCTACATTTTTCATATAGATAATACATTCTGAGGACAGAGAAGAAAGCAAACAACTAGATGCTTGAAGTGTATTTGGAAAGGGCTAGTGGTACAGTCCTAAAACTATGCTAAAGTGATAGAAAATACCTTTTTTCTCTGTTAGCTGAGCAAGATATATAGGTACAGCACACTAAGATGGAGGCTGCTGTCATTATGTCTGATACAGACTCAATGGAAATGGAAGGGTTCAGGGATTAATGGGAACTGTGATGTGGCAGCTGAGAGGAGAGGCATTAGGAACAGGGAGTGTTCCGGTGTGTATTACAGATATTGGAAGTTTTTTTTTTTTTGTTAGCTTTCAGTTTATGGTTTTCAAATTGCATACAGACCCAGGTAATTGCAGATATGCTTTCTATGATTCCTGAAAAAAAAAAGTAAAAGTCAGTCAGATTGTGTGTTCTACTCTGTTTAAAGAAAAACTAAAAATTGTACCGTTGGTTTGGTTAAATGTGGACTTCAATCACTAGATCTGCTTCAGAGAGGTGTACGGAGGGGACAGCCAGACAGTGTATTGCTGTCCTGTATTACCAATTTAACTATCTCCATTCTAGTCAGGATTTTGGTTAAATACGTTTGAATTGTGATTCTTAAGTGGTTAAACTTTTTGAAGAAGGGGTATGGCAGTCACTTAGGATCAAAAACGTAAGAAGAAAATCAGAGCTCTTCTGAACTAGTTCCAGAGGAATGGTGTGGCTGAAGAAAGTATTAATTCTTCTTGCATATCCCTGAACTAAAACACAAGTCTTGCTGAAGAACCCATCTTGATTGTAGAGGGAAAAGCTGAGCCCTTTGAGCAAAGTAGCAGGAATTAGTGAAATTGCTGTTACTAAAAGTGTTTTTCCCCTGTAGAGATGGCATAGCTGATTATAATGTGTGCAAATTGTCTTGTATGTTCAGTGAACTTGAGTTTCAGGCACTGTGGATTTAAATACATAATGACTCTATTTCAGTAGTTATGTCTAACAGGTTGGTGCATCTATGTAAAATTAGGAAGTACCTTTTAAAAAGGATGTGGAGTCAGATTGATCCGTATTAGCCATGTTAAATTATTGAACAGCATCAAAAGGGCATGACTCATCACCTGCTGACACTCTCTGGAAGAAATGACAGAAGAAATTCTGTCTGCACTGTTAGAAACTGATGTCAGTCACCAGGGCCTTGTGAATGTGTAAAGAGAAGAGTAAGGCAAAACTGAAATCCTGCTCTTGGGTGTTTCCACTGCATGATGAAAACTATGCTCTGCCTGGCTATAAATGGAAACTCTGGTTTCCAAGATGCAATATGGGGTAGGTCTTTTAAGGCTCTCTTGCTAGTTGTTGACTCTCTTGTATCAATTTAGGAAACTAGGCGTCATCTCTCCAAATCCTCAGCAGCAGGTGAGAAAGAGCACTCATTTGATGCAGATATTTTGCACAAGAAGACCTTGGGGAATAATTGTAAAAAATTAGAAAAGTAAAAGAGAGAGCTAGTGGACTTTTATTGTGCAGTACCAGTGATGCTCATCTCCCATAGGAGATGCAGGGATCTGTTCATTGCACATTGCACTTCAAAACCAAACACTGGTTACCTGGTTATAAGTGTTGGAAGTTGTTTATCAACTTGACAATTTGTTTGTTGAGCATTTGTGATTGTCTTGAGATGACTGATGCAGGGAACTATAGCGACTGTGGCACAAACTTCTCAGAATTAGTTATGTTTTTCAGTGTTAAGATTAGTGTGCTTTATATATTTTTTTCTCTAAAGCAGTTTTTCTAATGGCAAACCCTTTGTGCTCTGTAGCACACCCTTTAGTTTGGGTGAGTGAGTTTGCCTCACAGGCATCAACCCCTGGCACCCGCTTTGCAAATTCCATGTGCACAGTTTACTCGGAGTGAGCTGGAAAACTACGCTCATTTATAAAAAAAAATTGTTGAGTCCTAGGAATCATTTGCGCAGGCATTTAGTTTCTAAGTTTTCTATTCACTATTCTGCAGCCAGTAGGCTCAGGTAAAAGGGAGCAGAACTGGGCAAGGGGAGCAAAACCTCTCTCACTTGTGTTAGGCTGGGGTTTGGTAGCTAGAAAAATGCATCTCATTTGAGTTAGTGGATTTTGGAATAGCTTGCCTATGCTTATTCTGCTATTTTTTTTTTCTTCTTTCCACCCCCCCTCCCCAAGCTGATGATGCCAAAATGGAAAAGCAAATCACAAGCATGTGGACTTTTGTCATAGTGCTTGGTTTTGAGAGTAAACGGCATACTCCAGGCTGTGTTGGGGGGGGGTTGCCTGAGAAAAGTGGCTGCTTTCAAAATTCTTGTTAGGAAAAGTGATGGATGGCTTTGTTGCAAGCTGCCCTTTCCCCTTCAGAGTGAGCCTGGGAAGGACAGGGTTTCTGAGAAGTTCTCAGCACTTGATAGCTGTGTGCTGCATCACTGGAGCAATGCTGGAAGAAGAAAATGGGAATAATCTAGAGACCTGCCCGTTCAAACAGTAAATGTGCTGAAGTGCAGGTAGCACCAAACAAGTCTGATGAATCATGTCTTGTCCATGGTATCAGATAGGAGTTGAATATTGCATAAGTATCAGATTTATTAAGAGCTCTTTTCTTGTTTAGTAAAAATTGAAGAGTGATACCTCCTGTGTTGAATAAGGAGTAATCTGTTGATAATAGTCTTTTTGAAGCCGAAGATACCAGGACTGCATTTTGAAAGGTGGTGCTTCCTAAGAAACAGAGCAGTTGAGGGAATAAAATTTTTTTCTAATTTCTTTTCAGTGAAGAAATGCAGTGGTATTAATTGAACATTTAAAAAAAGGTATTGATTGAGAGAGTCATACTTTATTTCTCCATCCAGTTAAAAGGATCTAGTGAAGATTTATGTAAGCATTAAAAAAAAAAAAAGTACTTTTAAATGATTCCAAATCAGAAGTTTATTTTTTGGTAGTCATGACATACTGGGTGACTGGTGTTCTTGTGCTTTAACATGTGCATCAGTGTACTATCCCAGTAAGTGATCATGCTTTCATCACTAACTCTGTCTTTTTGTATTCACACATTGCTTTATTTCTCAACTTTGCAGTTAAATGCTTAAATAATCTAGTAGGGTATTTCTACGTGTCATTTCTTTCCCTTGTCTAAGAACAACATACCTTGCAAGCAAACCCATTTAAATTGAAGTGAAATCTTTCCTCTGTTTCCAGCATTAGTCTGTATCTAAATGAAACCTTTACGTATTGACATGTGTCTGAGATAGAAATTGTGATACGGTGCAATTAAGTTTACATCTCTACAGCTGGATCTGACATTTAAAACAGATCTTTCTTCTTTGCTATGTATGAAGAATAAAATAAATCCTCTTGGGGGGAAAAACGTATTTCTAGAGAATTTAGAAATGTATTAATTTACATGAGCTAAAAATAACATAACTTTAATTAGGGGTCATTAAAGCTGTTTAGAAGATGAGTCAGACTTCTGATTCCAGGTGTTCTCTAATAAACTTACCTAGTTCAAACCAAGAAACTTCTTCTAAATCTAATGGTCTTAATTTATTGTGTTCCTGTACTTTGGGAAAAATTCCTCACTAAAAGGTGAAAAAATGTTTTAGATCAACATTTGAAGGAGGAATTAATTATTTTCTTAAAAACATCTGTCCTTTCAAGTGTTTTTCACATGCCAAAGTAATCATGCTCTCATATCCTGCTCTGCTACAAAAGGAGGAGGTTTTTTTCATTTTTAAAAGCATGGTATGATGATTTCGTTGTTGGTACAACTGGAGGATCTCCTAACTGCTTCTTAACCAGTTTAGGTGTTTGGAGCGGCACTGGTGGTGGGGCTAGTGAGGGAGAGGGGGTGCCGGGCTGCAGCAGCCTGTGTGGTGCACTTGAGGGCTGCCCTCCTGAGGAGCACGGGAGTCCCTAAAGCTGCTGCTGCCCCCCAGGTTGGCCCATGCCAGGCTCTGCTCTGCTCTGTGGTGGGAATAGGGCTAGCATGAGTTGTCAGCATTTTGTATGCTGCCTAAGCTGTCCTTGACAGATGTCCTGTGTCCCATTGCTCTGCTTTTCTCTGCTCAGGATTCGTTACAAACTCAGCAAGAGGCTCGTCTAAGGGAGATTAAAGATGGGCTACTGCCTGTGCCTGCACTGACTGAAGAACAGATCCCAGTTCCACATCATCTGTTTCCTTGTTGAAACATGAGCTGTAGGACCTAGAAAACAAATGTACTTCTCATTCTGTTGATCTGGCAATTTTTATTTGTGCAGACCTTGGAATGAAAATCCTGCAGGGAGCACATGAAGCCTTTCCTTTTTCCCTTTCAGACCACTGTCCACAGGCTTTTGGAGTTTGTTATGTGAGGGAGTAACTCAAAGCCTGGTTTTACTATGTCTACAGACAAATAAGTATACTTATAGCATAAATAATGTCTGTAGTGCAAATGGTCCCAGTGGAGGATTGCAGTGAAGTCAAGACACTAAGTGCTGTCATGGAGATTGCGGATGGGGTGGCATTATCTATTCTGGATTTACCTTGTGTACTATGTAAATACACCTACTCTGTGTTTTTGTTACTTACATGAGGTGTGTGTTTGGCTAGTTTTTGTTTGTCAGTACAAAACTAGAGAAATGACAGTATTGTTTCAATTGCTGCCACTTTAGGAAAATATTTCTGTGTTTAAAAAAACCCAAAAGGCTAAACTGGTGTAAGACTAGGAATAATCATTAAATAGAGAAACAGGATGAAGAATTGTTGGTTCCGAGGTTTGGATGATTTTTGTACAGAATGGTTGGGTAGTCTTCACTTTTTCCTGTTTCTTTTAAATATACAAATGCACTAATAAAATCACAATAGTTGATTCTATGAACAAGGAAATAAATGCAGTAAAATCAATATTTACACTTTTATTTAGAGATAAAAGCAAAATTTATTATTTACAAAGGCCAGTCTCTGAAAGACTTGAGTTGATGAAAATATTTTTGTTTTGAAAAAGCACATAACAGTTCAATATTTTCTTGAAATAATATTGAGTTTAAAACTGACTGGTGAGTGAGGCATGAGACTATTTAGAGTTGAGGAAATTACAGTAAGTTGAAAAAAATAAATGCAAATTTTCTGTTGAACTTGGAGAGAAAAATCATCTCACTGAGTGGTGGGAGGCTGCTGGATTTATGCCTGAGGTGTGAACATTTGACAAAGCCAGCCTGCTCATACAGAGGAAATATTTTCTTTCCATTCAGTTCACTATAGTAGTTATTCCATTCAAAATTAAGAACAGATTGGGAGAGAAGACAGGAGAGCTTATTTTCCGTCTTCTGGCATAAGCCAGCAGTGAGTGTAGTAGGTGAGGGTGTAACTGCAGTGTGTGGTCACCAACAGAGTCAATCATATCCCCCAAACAACAACAGAATTTATGGTAAAATGCGAGAGCTATTGTATGGATAATAGTTAATTTCAAATGAAAAGGTCTTGAAGATCGTTAGTATAGATTTTTTTTTCTTTAGAAAAAATAAGTATAAATACCAAACCAGCTTGATTTTTTTTTTTTCACTTTGATACAAATGGTGATTAAACCTGTTATTTTTACATCCCTTCATTTAAATAATCTTAACGGGATGAAGATAGGTAGGAGTCTATGAAGGGTATTTCCTTTTTACTTATTTTCGTTAGTATTGGAAAAAAATGACATAAGGCCAGAGATAAGCATTATTTCTTTCATTATCTTTAGCTACATTTTATCATCTCCCTCTTGAAGTTAGAGACCTGCTTCAGTGGGTCCAGAGATGAACAAAATGTGAATCTATATTTTGTAATTTCTTGTGGAAGCTTGTGAACTTAGTGGCATTAGTAGTAGGTAGGAATAAAGGATCTGTACAAATATTTGATGGATATAAACATAATTTTTTCTTTTAACTTAGAAAGAAATTTTTCTGTTGGGTAACATAGTGATCAATCTGGCATCCAAATTTTCATCTGTGAAATGAATGCTTTGTGTGGGTGTGTTTTTCCTTCATTTCCACTTTGTCAATCAAGAGCTTTCTTTTTGTTTAGTAGCATTTTATCTATGATTTTCAAGTAATGATGTGTTTTCTTTTGAATGACTCTAATTTTCCAGAGTTCAAGAACAGAAACAGAGGATTTAAAAACTGGTTTCTTCCAGCAAAACCACTAGATAGTATTTTTTCCCCTATCCTCTGCTTTGCTCTCTTTCTTTCCTTCACAACACAAAAGGTCAAACAAAATCACACACACATAGCCCCCCTCCCTGATTCTAAATGAGAAGAAAAAACCTACATCTTTATTTCTGAATCTGTCGCCTTGCTTCTTACTGGTAGAGCTGCATATGAACTGGAAATAAGTATAAAGACCCTAATTTTAACAAAGTATTTAAATGTGTGGTTACATTTATTTCTACTAAGGCAGATACTGAGGTTTAGATTTTGTGCTGAATAGAAAGCACTTTCCTGAGTTGGAGTATGGAATGCAAAGTGTCTGGCATTAGTCATGGCTGGTAGATGAATGTGTACTCTGTCCAGAGATTGCATTTCTGACACTCTGCCGATTGCAAATGTGTTTTTAACAGTTTGGTGTATATTTAGGTATTTTGCACACCCCAAAGAAGGAAATGGTAGTAATTCAGAGAAAAAGCACTGAAAATAATATAGTTTTGAATAAAGATAGCAGTAAGTTTGAAGGCTGGTAAACCTAACTTTGCTAATAACTTAGGGATATTGTTATGTGTGAGTCTAGATACTTTTAAAATGTTTCAATGATAAAATGATAAAAATATTTGTTGATGGCAAGTTAAACAAAAACATCAAGTTGCTGTTTAAGTGTCAAATTATTTCTCAGTAGGTTTTTTTTCTTTGTCACAAACAAAAAGCGAGAACCAGATTAGGTTTAATGAAACACATGATAATCTAGTAGGCAATCCTGCTTCTTGTATCTCTATTATATGGGTGTGGCCTGTGCCCAATATGGACTCAAAATGCAGTGCAGAGCTGTACCCAGAGCCCATGCTTTCTGTGTGGGAACAGTTTCCCCTTCTGTATTAGCAAGGAAGATGACTATATTTCATAGTTACTAGTTGTTGCTTTGGGCTCTTGGCAAAGTATCAGGGTAGCTTCTGCTCGGGTAATGTTTGGAAGTCTCTTTTGCAAGAAAATATTTTGGCACATTATTATGTGTGGTTTGGTCCAGCAGAAGAGCGTGTGGGATGTGTAGTCTTCAAATGGAAGCGCTGTAGGAGTATTTATTTTAATCAAGTTTTAAACATGCATCATGGCGTGGCTAAAAATACCTGCCTACTTCAGTAAAGTGAAGAAAGGCACTGTAAATATAAACGTAGGTGGTGTGAATGGCTGAGAGCTGGGTAACATTTGCTGTAGGCTTCTAGTTATGAGAAAGAATAAAACTCATATGTGAGCAGCAGGCCATAGGATTTATTTTTGATTTTTTTGTTTATAAATAACTGGATTTGGAATGTAAAAAGATAACAAACCAACACTGTGTTTTAGTAGTTATATTGGATAGGTCAGGAGCATGACCTACACTGTTCAGATCTGACTCATTCTGTTTGGCTGTGCTGAATATGAGGAAACTACAAAGGCAGTTTTAAAACACGTGGCTACAAATAACTTGTCAGTGTTTGGGGATGTAGAGTCTGCATAAATCTCTACATCTGGAGCGTGTGAACCTATGAGTATCTCCTGTTAATTATCCTGTTTGACATTTCCAAAGCTAAAGAAGAATGATGGTTAGTTATGAATAATATCTTGCCATGCTGAAATGCCAAGCTTCATTTTGTTGTGATAGAGATTAAGGCCAACATAGTCGTAACTAGTCTCAGCATCACAGTTTTTGCGGCTGTCAAACTGCTGATGCAGCATTTGCTTAATATAAATGAACCCTTGCACTCTTATAAAGCGCTTTAAACCCAGAGAAAATTTATGCCTTATCAAAAGGTTAATCCTGACAAATTATTGTAAATTATCTACTGTCTGTGCACTGCAGGTGCAGTGAAAATAATTTTCTGTCATGCAGGCCAATGCCTGTTTCAGTAGATTGGAGAGCATCGTCGTAGGTGCCAGCAGTACTGGGGTGGTCATCAGGAACGGCTAGGAACAGCTAGGTCATCAGGAATTGCACTCTTAATGGGTCAAGTCTCTGAATACCAGTTATGCATGGGCTAACAAGCTTTATTTCTGCTGCTCAGCATTTTGGATGGACTGTGTATCAGCCTTGTTTGAGCAAGTATGAAATATTTGTACTTAAATAACATCAGACTTCAGTGGTGTAAAAGTGTTTCGATGTGTCATGACGTTGGGTTGTGTGTAGGATTTTTATGGGTTGGTTTGGTTTATTTATTTTTTCTTTTTTTTGGGTCTTATAGTATAGCATTCACTTTCTCTCTGGGTTGCTGCCTTCTTAGTCCTACTATAAATGCAGTGTGGGGGAAAAAATAGGCTCTGAAGCAATGAGTGCTGGGTAACCTTTCATCATCACAAAAAAAATCCAGATTCAGGCATTTGAGCACTGTGTGCTTAACCAAGGACATAGCTCAGATTTAAGGGAGTTCACGAGCTCCAGTTGCTGTCACTTCCTTTCATTTCTGTTTTGACTGAGAAATATGAAGTCTGATTGAAAACTGTTTTTAATCACATTTTGAAGTTATGCAGGGGTGCAGGCTTGTATTTGTAACAACTGCATCTGCATTAACATTTTGTAATTTCTATTACAACATATAGAATAAAGTATTTTTATGTGATGGGGTACATCACAATTAGGTAAATTTCTGAAAACTGGTTGTTTGTTGTTTGTTTGTTTGTTTTTATGGTAGCTGCCATGTGTCTGTAGGGGCATGCAAGCCTTCTGAGCAGGATACTTCACTTCTTCCAGATCGTGTAAGCAGCTGGTGGGCTCCTGGGCAATGAAATGGGAAATGAAGTAACTTCCACCTCAGCACTGTCTTGTGTCTCATGTTGATAAGCATTAAATAACCCTTAAACAAGGATACCCTCTCAAAAGCATTACAGCACAGGATTTTTTGGTGGTGTTTTGTTAATAACACCTTTTGCAAGTGTGAGACCTGCGTCTCGTATAGCTTGGAAATGCAGGTATTTACTGTGTTTCTGTTGCTTCTTTTCGAGTCAAGAAAAAGGTTAGTGTGATATGTGTTGACAAAAGCTTTGTTTTAATGTCATGCAGTCAATAGGACCCGGAGTTTCCCCAGAAGACATCAGCAATTCTGAACAACATATACTGAGCTGTGGTCTCAGTTTTCCTCCCAAAAAGGTCCTTTCGAAGGCAATGTTGTTCTTTCACTATAGGAAGAGTCAAGACCTCACTTCCCACCTTCCCGGAGCTTACCTTACCCACCCACTCACATGGTCTGTTTTTGTAGGGGTGTCATTTTGCTGAGGTGGTGTCGGCTTGCAGAAGGAAGTGTGAAAGGGAGCCCCTGCCATGGCACAGGCCTGCACTCACAGGGCCAACTATTGTCAATTCTTCCTCTCCTTAGAGTCCAGCAACCCTTTATATACACAAATATATATATTTTTTTTTAATAGAACAATTGTTTCAGCATTTTGCTCCCTGATGCTGTGGCTGGTGGAGTCTCTCTTCTCTTTTTCCAGTACCGTTTTTCCCCCCTTTCCTTTTGATTGAAGTTCTCTCTTTAACTTCTTATTGTATCTACCCAATTCCATAAATTCTTCTTCTGAATTCCTATTCCTTCCCCACAAAAAGCCCCTTATTGTCAGAGGGGTATGCGTTCTTGCCTGGCCTCTGGACAGCTGTTCTATTCAAAACCTCTCCCCCGGACTAAGAGGCATCCCACAATTCCTTGCTTTTTTCTTTGCCATGGTAAAAGCTAAAAGAATGTTTAACAAAGACCTACAATTTGTGAGGGGGGTGGGAAAACGTGAATGTAACTTAATAGTTTTAGAAAACTGCTGAATAATGTAGTCCTTTAAAGAACCTTTTTGAAAGCTTTATCCCTGTTCATAAGAAGCTGGTAAAGCAATAAACTTACAGAATTTGATACAAATATCTTATTTGGACATCAGTGGCAAGTCACATATTTTAATTATTCAGAGATTTTTTTTTTTTTTGTCAATGCAAGGTGGCATGAAATTAAAGCACATAGTATACGTGGTGGGTTGATAATGACTAGGCGAATGATGGGTTGTATTATGTTTTGGAGATTTTGGAGTCAGGAATGTTATGAAAATGCAAATTAAGAGCAACACATTTGTAAAAAGTCAAGGTTTTTTAGTTGCATTGGTCCATTAAAGCTGTTACTTTTTCTTTTAAGGGTTTGTACATTTGATAAACACTATTTTGATTAGGGAAAGCGTTTGTGGTATGGATTTGTATCCTAGTCTGAATAAATTTGTTACAGAGCCGTGTTCTGAATTTGGTGTTTCAAAGGAATGTAATCAAATTAAAATTACATTTTTGTGTCTGTTTAAATGTTAGAAACCATTTTAACGCTGCACTACAAGTGAGAGGGGGTTATCTCAAAGAAAGATAAGGAATAAAATGCTTAACTCTAAATCTTTTGCTATTTGAACAGGCACCTTTGACAGCCTTCCTTGAATGTCGGGTCCTGCTGTGTTCTCACAGGGGTCACTTGCTTTGTTTTTTGTCGAGAGGCCATTTCGCAGAGGTAGAAGCCTAGTGACAAATGTTTCTGGTTTTGAATGCGTTTATTTTCAAGTGCAAGCTTGCCTTCTGTGTCAAGCCGTACGGGGGATGAGACTGCCATTTTGAAATGCTCGTGCTTCCCGTCTCACAGTGGCCGTGTTCCCATCCCTGTGCGGTGTCACACGCACGTACAAACGCACCTTCCGTTGATATGAAGGTCTCGGAGTGCTGCAAATGCCCAGTCCATGTGCATCTGAAGACCCTGCTCACTGTATTACGAAATCTCTCTTACCTTCGTACATGTACCCAAATTATTTGGGGTCTTGTCTAGGCGTCTGGCCCGAGCCCTGTGGCTGTGCTTTAACACAATTGATTGCACCTCCAAAGGAGTCCCTGGGCTGCGTTGCTACAGCACTTTGCTCCCCGAAGGGGGGTGGGTGGACAAAGGATTCTCCCCGCGCCAGCCCAGCCTGGGATTGCCTGGACCCAGGGGCCGCTGCCAGCCCGGCCATATGCATATGAATGGGGCTGTGCATCTGCATTTGCTCCAACCGTTACTCCATTGTCAGGGATTCATGTAATGAAGAGTCCCTGGGTATTCATGAATGTGCGTGGCTTCATAAACATTTTTGGTGCAGAGCACTTAGCCATGGCTATTCCCGCGGTATAAATTAAAAACAAATAAATAAATAAAAAATTATTTAACAATATATTTATATATTTATATAAAAATATTTAACAATATTTATTATTAAGCAGCTATTTGTTTAATAATGTATTTATTTTTTTATAAGAAAAATAATATATTTAATAACTAGTTAACATATAGAAAAACTGTAACTCGGAGTGGACAGAACCACGCAAAATACTCATTGCAAAGTGAAGTGTACTTAAAACTGTCCTCTGGTGTTGTGGCAGGGATTGTTTTTTTCACCGGTGATGGAGCAAGCACTTCACTGAAAGCCAGACTTTTACGGTCCATGAGTCCTATTTGTTGTGCTGATCTCTGGTGTATTTGCAGATACGTGGCTCACATCACCTAATTTCTTTGAGCAAGCTTGTTCAGCAATTTTGCAAACCCAGTTGAAGGTATCTAGTTTTCTTATTGCAAGGTAGTACGAGTTGCTAAGGTTTGAAGTGTGTTCCATTCTGCGATGGCTATGTGGGGGCTATTTGCGTTGTGTCGGTTGTAGCTGGAGGAGCTATACCAGCAGCCCCTGTCTAGAGACTGAGAAGGAGCTTTGTGAAAGATGACAGTTGGCTACCAGATGCATTCAAAACCAGGGCTGCCGAGCACTACCCCATCTGCTTTGAGTAGAGCAGCAGGGGTTTTTAATGCCTACGTATTCATTATATAGAGGGAGTGGCTACATGTTTAATACAGGTCCTCATTAATTTTGTGTAGCCCACTAGAGTTCTCTAGTGTAAGTATGAAGAAATAAAACTCATAATGATCTCTTCTGTTCCCTCAGCTTGCATCTGCTACACAGGATTCTCAACAAGGCTTTTTTTAGCTTTTTTTTTTTCTTTTTTTTTTTTTTTTTCTTTTAGGCTATAATAAGAAGCCTTTAGGAACCATATAAATGATACTGTACTACACAACAAGGACCTGCATGTCAGTCAGGGGACTGGAGGCAGCAGGTAACTTGGTGAAATTACATTCTTTCTGTACAGCTCGAGAGTGCCTGGCCAGCTGGTGCCAGGTGGCCTGCTGCTGGAGTAGCAGGGGATGTGAAAAATAAGACTTTGCTTTCAATGACAAGTATCTACCCTCCTGGGCTTGCAGTCTCTGCAGGGCAGCTGTCTCCTCTCCAGTGAGTGCCAGATTTCCATGTTTTGTAGAAGTAGCCAGCAGTAAGTTCCGAGTAGTCTTAGAGGGATTTAGGAAATTGTGTGACCATCTCCCAAAGACTTGAGAGCAGCCTCTGACATGCAAATGCAGTTCTCGCCATCTCATTTTCTGATTGGTGCCAAAGTCTTTCAGGTCCCAGCATGTAGGCACTGGTAATGCTGTAGTGTGGCATTCACATGCTTATGGTGTGAGTCACTGTAGTGAAAGAAACAGCCACAGAGCAGATGCCAGAAGTGATGAGCTTGTGAATTTTCTAACTATTACAGATAGTAGTGAGGTTTTGAAACATAGCCAGAGACACTTTTCCACCTTTCCCTATCTTTAAGAGTTAGGTTTATTTCCCTTTTGATTCAGAATTCCAGGATGTATATCTCAAATATTGATTTAAAGTCCTAAATAATTTGTGTGATAGCTGAAGATCTTATAGCTATTTATCACAGATTATTTTTTTTCCCCTCTGTGCTCAGTGCCTACTGAGATTGCTGTCACTGAGGCAGCAAAATTACTTCCGCTGTAAAAGAGCTGGAGTTTGAAGCCTTTGGGTAAGACACCTGAGTAAGTTGTGAATTCCTTGATTAATCTTCATTCCTGATCTCTAATAGCAGGAGAAGGAGGGGCATGCTGGCTCCCAGAGATCGCAGGATCAAGATCCATTCAGTGCTTCCCTATAAGATGCTGATCTGCTCTCATTTTGTGCATCTTCTGGCTTGGGCATATGATGATAGAGACACTAATGTATCAAAACCTAGGTGTTGAAGAATTCATGACTTCTTTTCACCTCCCACTTTGGATAGTAGTACCTGCAGAAGGAAGTTTGTTTTTCTGTAGCATGCCTACTGGCATGTGCTCATTTATGAGTGTAAATTGTAGGGCAAAAAAAATGTAGATTGCCAGTTTTTAAAGTGAGGTACAAAAGACACAAAGTGGAATTTATCTTTTGTTACTTTTAAAATGCTGTTAATAGTCATCATTTCTTGTAAGGTGAAATAATATAAGATCCAGGCAATTGTTTTCTATCCTAGCACTTAGTGTTAAGTGAATATGTTGAGGGTGAACCACGGTGAGGGTGGCAAGGACATACTTTCTGTTCTGCTATCTCAGCTACACAGATGGCAGTTCTTGGGCAGGAATGGGATGGGAGAGGACGGTGTCCTACCCCCTGGCAGAAAACTGCTGCAGCTTCCTTGTCAAAGCTCTCATTTACTGCTATAAACCTCTTCCTTTTCCCTTGTTTATAGGGAGAGACAAGCTTTCAGGCTTCATCTGCTGACTGATCCAACTGATTTTTTAGTAAGACAACTTATGTGAGTAGTGCTGCTTGTCTGCAGATGGCACAAAATATATGATGAAAGTGAAAGAGTAAAAAAAAAAACCCGGGAAATGGCATGAGTCTATTTAGACACAAGCAGCGTGCAAAGGTGTTAAAGGAAATTGCATCGAAGCAACTTTAAAGTGCTAGGCGGATAATGCAGGCTGTGATATTTATCAGCCTTTATCAGGGACTAACCTAAAAATTAGGCATAATATAAGCTTACCCTAAGGTGAGCCTTTTGATTTCTGTGCATACTGTGCAAAGGATATTTACATTTTGTCATTCCCATGTTATTTCTTATTTACATTATTGTTCCCTTGTTTTTTGAATATAGGTCACAACCATAGACTATTTTACACTGCTTTTAATCATGAAAAATTCATGACAAACCTTGAGAACACTGTCTCCATGTATAGTAAGTGTTACTAGTAATAAGTAAAGAAAGGTACTTCAATGCCTTTTATCCCTATATTGGAGGGGGGGGAATAGAACGTTAGATGAATTTTATAAGATCTTTATTGTGTCTGATGTCTGCAAATCTGTGATGCTGGTTGGCTGGAGTGCAAGTCAGTCCATTAAAGAAATGTCAAGTGTAATTTTGGAAGAGATATGTTTTAAGACAATACATGCATAAAAAATAGCATAAGGAATTTGCCTCTGGGTTGCTGTGAGGGTGACACATTAATTGTCACAGATGAAGAGGTAGACCCCCCTTGGAGCTCATGATTTCGTTGTTCATGATTTATGAGTCTTGCCACTCATTAGAGGAGGACACATGTGCTGTTCTCATAGCATTTAAAAGATAGTCTGTCTTACCTTAATCTTTTAGTAACAAATTTGTGACTTTCTAAGGTCTACCAGTGTTTTAATATTACTTCTCCCAAACTGTGCTTTCATTTGGTTTCTAATTGAGCAGCAAGTGCAGCTGGGTTTTCAGTTCTTTTTTTTTTTCTCCCCCTTCCACCCCCATAAGAAGGGTTGCTTCATGCTAAATATTGATATTTTTTTTCCCGTTTTCATCAGGATGTACTGAAATGCAGACAGTTAAACTAGTGGTTCTTGTATAGTACATAATAAATCATATCTTGTGTATTTTTTTCCTTTATACTTCCTGTTCAGTTTATTCAATTCAGCTCAGTAGTGAGATCAGCTAGATGATGCTGTTGCAGCAGAAGCAAGACGGTGGTGCTGTGGCAAGTACTCCCCCTCCCCCCCAAGTGTTTATTGCAGCTCAGTTCGTTTCTCTGCCAGTATTCATCTTGGTCTGCACACTCTTTCCTCCCCGCACAAACGTGTTTTGCTTATTAGCTGAGAAATGCCACTCTCTCCTGATTGTGATGGTGGCCCTCGCCTGTGAATTTAACAACAGGAAGAACAAGTGATGTTGTACAAGGAAGATAAATGAATGTCTTTCACATGGCCCTTATCTGCAGGCCTTGAAAATGACTGCCTATGACTGCCTAAAGATATTTCCTTGCTTCCTGCAGGCATTTCTGTCTAAATTCTACTATTATAGCAGAATGCATTGAACTTAAGCTCTATAAGGCACTAATAAAATATATAACCATAAGAATATGTTGCCCAAAGGCATGCCTTTGTTCATTGTGCTACCTTCAAAACAAAACTTTCTGGGTTTTTCTTGTTGCAGTAAGATGTTCTTGTTTAGTAAGATGTTGAATATGGTGTCACATGATTTTTCACTCATTAGTTCAGCTGTGATTGAAATGCTTTTATGAATTTTTTTTTTATATGAATCCTTTTCCTTTCATTATCAGACTAGAAGTCCATCAAGATTGTGATTTTTTTTTTCCAAAATTACTGATCACTGAAACACATATCCTACTAACTTTGTTCCTTCTGAAGGCACTGAAGTGCATTTGAAATATCTTTCTATATCATATATGGACTTTTATATATATATTGAATGACAGTCCAATTCATCAGTAAGTTGTAAGATTTTTATTCACAAAATCATCCTATGGATTCTGTATACCACTGCCTGGTTTATCTGCTGGCCACTACAAAAGTGAGAACATGTCTGAGCTTGTATGGCTGTGCATACGAATGTGATGCCCAGTTGAATTGTAAGCAGCAATGCAGCAGATGATGTTGAGGGTTCTGCCTATACCCACCATTGTTCCTCTGCCCTGGGCCTGGGAACAGCTTGTGAGTATCTGCAGAGGGAAATTTTCACTGGTGAATGTGCCAGAGATGAAGAAAAGAGGGCTGAGATGAGATTATCTATTATTACTGTGATAAGATGTTCCCAGAGTGTGCTTCCCTGGGAGTGATACCTGAAAGATATTTGTGTATGTTTTCTAAAAAGCTGGTTTTCTTACCTTTAAAGAGTGGCTCAGAGGCTGTAGTGTGGCCATAACAGGTGAAAGAGAAGATCTATACCAGAAGAAACTTGCCCAGTCTTGTTTCCTGACGGCTACCTGATGTATCCATCAGTTGTCTGGAAGGTAGTGGATAAGGTGCCACAGGATGAATATTCAACTTGGGGCTTAAGCTTGCCCCATAGAATAGAAAACCAAAATAGAAAACTCTGTCTTTTGCTTCTTTCTTAGTGATTTATTCCATTTCTTCAGTAGCCTTAATGCTGTTTGAGTGTTTGTAAGAGTTTGTGTATATTTATTTAATGTCTTGCCTGTGTAACCTTCTCACCTCTTTGCCAGAGTCAAAAAAGTTATGGTGCAACTTTTAATCAGTAATGCCTTCAAATAGTCAATAGAAAAGCCACCAGACTTCAAGAATATTTCGTGGTTTTGAGACAGTACCTGGAGATTCAGACTTACATTGTTTTTGTGCTATTTCCAGGAGAGACTTATTTTTAATTTACATGCTAGTCTTCTGAAACAGAATGCCCATAACAATGGGTTTGTGCCTGAACATGTGGAGAGGAGCAAAGATTGTAATCATGCATTTTCCTGATGGTGCTTCTTCCTGAGAGGGTACTGAGTCTAACATGGGTAAACTGCTTGTGACTGACTGATCAGTAGTCTTTTTTAGCTCTTTGTTAATTTTCAAGGATTTTAAAGAATGAGTTTGTAGTTTCATTTTTTTTTCTTCCAGTTGATTATGGTAATTCATATCACATTATTTCAGTCACTCTTATCCTATTATTTTAGTGTAATGTATTTCTAGAAATTCTGACATTCTGTTTTTTCAGATACATAAACTCAGCTTTATTTACCCTAAATCTGTAATGTGTTCCCACTTTATTTCTGCTTTTCTATGACTTCTAAATGTTTTGTCTAACTTCTTTTTCTATGAGTTAAAATATAAATAAGTTTGTTTTCTAAAACATTATTTTTGAAAGGCTGGTATATTCCAAGAGATTTCAAACCGTGCTGTAAGGTGATACTACTATTCTCCATCTCTAAAGCTGAAACTTTTTCCTTTTTTCAGTCAGTAAACGGACTGGATGGTGGAGTTGATAGTGTATGTTTTGCTATTTGAACTGAAGTTTCCCTTCAGTTTTCCAAGGATTGCCTTTTTTTTTTTTTTTTTTTTTTTTTAATATAACTATCAATCTATCTATCTATCTATCTATCTATCTATCTATCTATCTATCTATCTATCTATTTTGAACATCATTATTTTATTTCTTGATGTAAACGAATGGGGAATGATTCAGTGTCACAAACACTGTCAATAGCATAGCATAAGAATAGAAAAATAACTCCAGGAAGCACCAAAACCCATTCTAAACACTGTGAATATAACTGATTAGTATTCACATAATGGGTGGAAACAAACTTGTTTTCTCTAAAGCTGTTCTAAAATTCACACCAATAATCTGTTGCTGTGGTTTAGGAATGGTATTCTCCAAATTACTGCTCAACTAAAACAACCAGCCTCTTGCTCCTTGTCCCTTCCCTTTCTCCCTTTCCTTGTGGTTGGCTGGAGGGGAGAATTGGAGGCACAAAAGATAAAGATCATGGGTTGAGAAAATACCAATTTACTGGAAAGAGCAATGAGATAAGAAAGGAACAGTAACATCAACAATATGTTGGTACAAACGGGTACAAAATTGAGCGAGTGATTCACAGATCTGATGCTCCTTGGGCCCAACCTGACTGCAGATCCCACCTTGACTGCTCCCTCTGGCTCAGAACCAGGGTTACCCCACTGCTCCCTCTGCCATGCTCCTCTGCTCCGTCTGCATCCCTTGCCTTGACTGCAAGGAATCCCTTCTCCCTGGCGGAACCTCCCTTCCGCCACCCCAGACAATGACATGAGGTGTGTGAGGTGGTATTGAATAACCTCTGAGTCCCAGCTATGCACCTTCCTGGCTGCTGCAAAAATTAAACCTGTCCTGGCCAGAACCAGGACATCTGTTAAACCAGATGGAATTATATGGACAATTTAGAGAAGACTTTTCCGTTGACACTCTCAATGAAACTCAGTGTTTAAGATTTTGAAGAAGAATCTCATCTGGCCAAAATGAGTAAGGTCCTGATCTTCATTTATATGCTTAATTTTAGTATTATGCATGTTCAGTTTTACTTCTACAGAAATGCACTGTTTGTAAAGTTAATTTTTTTAAACTGGTAACCCCGAACTTATTTTTGATCTTGCGTATTGTTATTTATAGGTATTGGCAGTCTTTGCCTTAGGCACAGATGCAGTTTTGCTAGAATTTTGCAAACTTTAAGGTAACTGTTGCCCCACAGAGTTTAGTGTAAGTATTGTTGCTGCATTTGTAACTGCTTTGGAGCTTGCCAGGAAAAGGCTATTTTGTGTTTGTGCGGAGCAGCTTCCCGCAGGATCTAGTTTACTGCAAATACCATACTCCACTCAGAAACAGATCTGTGTGCTTGTTACTGTACAACACTACTGTTACAATGTTACTGTAATGATGTTTGGGGGGGGGGGCGCGGGGGGCGGGGGGGGGGGGGGGGGGTGGGGAGCGGGAACCTCGGGAGCCTCGCCAGTCCCAGCCCCAGACACACTCGCACACACA
>JAWWES010000081.1:59361171-59381606 GCA_035583135.1 Lophotriccus pileatus | reverse complement strand
CCCCCCCCCCCCCCCCAGCAACCAGTACACAATGAATAACCCAAAAACCTAATCAAAATTAGCACTTATTTTAAACTTTCTGCTATGTGTGGTGTGTTGTTCCCCCTGCCCCAGTTTGTTTCTTTATTTTTCTGTTTGTTACAAAGCCCAGAAAACAGCTTGTCTTGAAGCATTCAAAAATCTGCAATGAAGCATAAAGCCTTGCTGCCTCCTAAGTTGCAGGGTGCCAGTTTCCCAGTTCCCAGGCTGTCTGTACTACCAAGGCAGCTGTAACTGCAGCACACTTTGGGATGCACTGGCACAACATATTTCTTAACCATTCACTTTCTCTGACTTGGAACAGCCATGGGTTTTGTGGTCCCCTGTTCTATTGAGTTTCCAGTGCTGCTCTCTTTCTACAGCTTCAGGAGGAGAGTGTCTCAGTTCCAGGCTCAGGGAGATCTAGCAGAAGTTTGCAGGGTGGCAGTGGCACAGGTTTTTATGTCTTACACAGTTGCTTCTGCGAGGCACACGTGTGGTGGATGTTTATGACACTGTTAAACTTCTGTCTTGAGCTACAAACAGAGATAAAATAGTAGTTTGCTGTCTAGAAGATGTATCTGTTCTGGTCCTGGTAATTTGACTGGATGACTTCCATTTGAAATTATGATCAAAGCGTATTTCTATTGCTGATGGTAATATTTATATTCTGTATCCCTTCAGAGGGATTTGTGAACTATTTTCTCAAAAGGGGGTGGGAGAAATCTGTATTACGGGAACTCAGCAATAGTTCCAGTTCATCACCAGCATCAGTGCTCTTCATAGTGTTCAGTGGAACGAAGTTTTTATATTTTTATCTTTAAAAATACGGTAAGAGGATTTAAGGGGTAGTGGTGGAAAAATGGAGCCCTATATAAACACAATCTTAAAAAATATGTTAAGCTCTTAGAGGGCATCCAAAGAAGGGCCACGAGGGTAGTTGAAGGGCCTTGAAGGGAAGCTGTGTGACGAGCAGCTGAGGTCACTTAGTCTGTTCAGCCCGGAGAAGACTGAAGGGAGACCTCATTGCAGTCTACAACTTCCTCATGAGGGGAAGAGGAGGGGCAGACAACACTTTCAGGCACATGGTGTGATACTTAGTGTGTCCAGCGTAGGGCCAGGAATTTGAATCTTATCCCTTCTAACTCAACATATTCCATGATTCTATAAGGTGAAGTAGGCAGTATTGTGCCAAGAATTAGTATTTGTTTTAGAGCACTTATTATCCACTGTGTATTCTAATTACATCGTGAGAAAGGCCTACAGACTGAGGAGCCACACAATGGAGATGTTTTGAGCCATGACTGTTCAGCTGAAAATTCTCCTTCACAAGAGTAGGGAATTTATTTCTTTTCATGTGATACAACTGCACCTTTAAATGAATCATCAGACTTAGTAGGTAAATAAAACCATATATGTAGCAGATGGAGAAGAACAAATAGCATACAGAATAAGATCAGGTTGATTATGCCATTACTTTGCTTGCTGCTAGCCAGCTTGTTTTTTGAACCCTTTTTAAAAGACTCAGCTGCTAGAATAGTTGCTAAAAAATGAGAGCTTCAGCTTTTTCTTCTAGAAGTATGATAACAAAATTTTCACGTGGCATAAAATACCTTTAACCTCCTACACGTTTATTAGAGACCATGCTCTAAAATGTCAAGGTAATGGGGGAGGAGGAGAACATGTTTGAGAAATGAGGAGGCAAGATATGGTGTGAACTTAAGGTGATAAGCTTCTGAACTAAGAAACTCTTCAGCCTTGTGTGGAGGTGTGAATGGGCCTGTGCCTTTGTCTGATATAGGTCATAAGTGTGGGCTAATTCTTCAGTGCTGTTTCATCTCTTTTTCTCGGAAGGTGAGTTCATTAAGAACTGCATCATTTTGGATCATAGATTTTTATGTACACTAAAAGTGTTTTAAATGGGTTCTGCTGCAGATGCAAAGGTTAGAGCTGAGGAAAGAGCAGAGCTGAGCCTGCCTGAGCATGTTATGTTCCTGCAGAGGTTTTGTATCCCTTGCTGCAGATTGGAATCTGAACTTTTCACCTGGTGAGCAGAAATTGTATGGGCATTTGCTTCGAGACTTGGCTGTGCTTTATTCAGCTTGTTTCCTACCTCTGTTCTTGATTTCTGGAACAGATACATCGCCAGTATAAATGAGTTTGAATTCTTACATATTCCATTTCACATTATAATTTCTGCTTTTAGAACCTCTTTGCTATGTTTGAAAATTCAGTCAGTGCAAACCTATATTTTTTGAAAAATAATAATAATATTCAAAAGGTAATATGTACTCTCACTTCTCTGGTAGGCTCAACCTGTGGTACAAAGGCCTTCATAGATGACTTTTTTTTTTTTTTTTCAAAACATGTTTTTGATTTTCTATTCTCTTTTGCCAAACTGTCGGCACTCCAGTTTCAATGTAGTGCAAGATACATCTTTAATTTCCAAATATTTGATGGTGTTTCCATATCTTAACTGTGGTGTTTTGCAGCCTTTCATATTGACAGCTCACTGTTTTGTATAAATTAGCAGGGGAAACCTACATACTTTGGCAAGTCAGAGAAAGGTAAATTGTGTTTTGACAGTTGTACAGACTCTGAAAGATGCTTTGGAACATGGTGAATTTTAATGTCTGAGATGGCTAAGGCAGCTTATACGTCAGCTGATTGTTTCAGACTCCATACCTGCAGCCCTGCAAGTGCAACTTCATAACTTGCAGTTATCTGTTATTTTAAAGTTGCCTCTGCAACTTTGAGTCCAGTATACAAACTGAGATTTTCCACCTCAGTAAGTAGAAGGAATTCCACATTTGCAAGTGGAAAGGAAGGAGTAACTAAAGCTGAAGGAGTAACTTTTTGTTTGATTTTATGGTCTTCCATGATGGGGTGTCTGAATGCATACTCTATGTGTGTATTGCAGGCACCACAGTTAGAATTGTTCTCTTCAGATACACTAGTGCTGTGGCAATTTTCATATTACTGATTTTTAATAACTATCTTTAGATTTTGCTGCATTTAAACAAAATTATTTGACTCACGGGTGTGACACATCTCATGAGAACTTAGGGTATGGCCATCCTTCCATTAACATAGTCTGTTAGTTCTGTATTTTCCATATCTGACTGCTTGAAAAAGACACCAATTTATTACTGATTTTTTTTTTAATTTATTTTTATTCCTCCTCCCCCTTAGTACCATAAAGGAACATTTCCTTCATTAATTAGACCAAAAATGGAAACACGTGCTTTCCCACTGAAATAACTGCTAAATACCTCTGATGTCCTAGTATTGGGTCAGTATGCTTAGCTGACTGTGAGAGTACGGGGCAACTTCTCGCACCTATTTGAAAATTTGAGTTTGAGCATTGGTAATAATCTTTCTGGAGGATTCAGAAAAAGCTGCTAAACTTTTTGTTTGCTAAATGTTTCTGCAGCCATGTTGCACAGCAAGGGGCACTTATGATTTCATAAAAATAAGCATATAAGCCCATAATATATGTAATTTCTAGTTAAAAACCGGAAAAATACTCATATATTCTTCTCAGCCCCGAAGCAAAATGTATTGCGTAGGCTGCTGCTCCTAAATGTGGAAAATGAAGACAGAGTGAAAATTAGACCAGCTCCCAATAGTTTGCTCATGCTTGTACCAACTTTCTTTTAGCATCCTTAAATTCTACGTGTGAACATATTTTATTTAAGAATGTGTGACAGAAGGCATAGGCTTTTCTTTCCATTTTCCAGCAACCCACACTTTTCATATGCTAGTAGATGTTAGTATGAAATGTAGTTTCCACAGTAGGAAAGTAATTCCCAGCACTGTTTTAAGGAATAAGGGGAGAAAGGATCTCCATTTATGTATTCCATTTTAATTGACTTACTGAGTTTTTCTTCTTTAGCTAAAATGGGTGTCATTTTTTCAGTTCACTGAGGCATCTTTTATTTATCCCATAGTGTTCCAAAGGGTGCCATGCTTTTCAGTTGAAGTTACAAGTTAGTAATTCACTGCCATGTTAACCTTTTGGTTTGGGAGCTCAGTTCTGGAGTGAAGTCAGGGCACTGGGAATTGGGGCTGATCGTGTTTGTATTGGTCCGTGTTGTGGGGCAAACCTGACAGCACAATTTGGATTCAATACAGATAACACCAAGTCAAAAAACTTGCATCTGGAGTATACTTTCAACACTTCACTTCCTAGTGCCTGCTCCATCATGGGGGCATAGTGGAGCTGATCTGAAATAAAACTCCTGAAACGTGCAGTGTACCAAATGTTGAGTCCTTAATATCAGTTGTCTTGCTCTACTCATCAGCTGCAGTGGGCAGCCTGATGTGGTAATGTAGGTGTAGACAGGAGGCTTTCTGAGTGACCTGGAAATAGAATGAAAGGAGCAGTATACATTGAAATTTCTTCTCTAGCTTAAATGAACTCTCTGGGAAAGTTTGCTGTTTCTAGACTTTATAGAGATTTTTGTCAAGCTGTAACAGTGCCTCACTTGGAATACTCCTTTGACTTTAAGTAACAATATTTAAACTAAAAACCACTTCTTTTTATTTGAAATTACTAGACTGTGAGGTTTCTGGAGCTCCTGTCAGTGAATTTTGGCAGTTGCCAGCTTGGCTTCTCCTCTGTGATGGTGGATATATTTTACTTCTGACTTTTTAAAGTTCATTACAGAATCGAGTAGTTTAAAATTTAACACCATTGCTGCTGCAGTAATGCAGATAAAGCACCAAATATTCATTATTAATAACCACTTAAGCATAGTTAGCATTTCTCTTGCTTTGATATCAGGTAAGACTGTCACGCAAAGCCTTCCTTCGATACTTTCTTACACCAGCTGTTTCAAAGCCTACGTTTTGTTGATTTTGTGAGTTCAGATGCCATTAAAAACAAGTGTAATTCTGTTGGGCTCATGATTCCAGTCATAACTGCTGTGACCCTGCTTGGGGGTCATGACCCTTTTTGTTTGGTATTAGCTGCATTAGAAAAATATGAAAGAGTTGTCCTTGCTAATACATGAGGAGGCAAATGCAAGTAACGGTCAGGAAAGCAGTGAAACAGATTAATCATGCAGAGGGCTGAAAAAAGTTATCTTCTGCATGTTCAGTGTTTTAGGAATAAATTCTCTTCCACTCCCCATGGATTATGTACCTTTTGTTTAAAAACACAAAATACCAAGAACCCACACATCATAAACACATTTATGAAAACATAAAAACCAACCACCACTAATTTCATGTAGATGGTTATATTGTCTTTGAAAAGTAACATAAGGGCTTTAAAGTGAACATTGTGTTGACAACCCAATCCCTCCTGCCCAACTTCACTAGCCTTTCATAGGTAGGGATGCTGTCTCATGTTGAGAACTCGTGTCAAAGTTCAGCCTGAAAAGACTTTTTTTATAATCTTAGACTAGTGATTTGTAGTGAAGATAGTAATGGCACTGACTTTTTAATATCACAAGTGAAATTTTTCTGTCCTTTTGAAGGAATAACCTTGAATACATTGTTCGAGCATCTGATTTCCTCCATCATTTTCATAACACAGTAATGATTCAGTAAACCCAGCTCTCTCGGTTTGTGGGTTTAGCCCTGTTCTGGATTAATTTACACTGTATTTGCTCAGCTTTTTTTAGGTTAATGAAGCTTTGTTACTTGAGGAAGGTGACTGTGTCATTGTCTGGGAAATATTCTTCCTCTGAAACAGAAGAATTAACACTGATTCAGGTTGGGGATGCTGCTGCTTGTGTTATTTCATCTTTCCAGTCTTAAAGGTGGTTTGAGGCTTCTAACTAGTGAAACCTAGAAGTTAGAATCACAAACTGTATTATTGAAAATGCATTAAGGCCTTTGTGGCCCTAAAGGCCTTACTATTACGGCAGTATTTTTAAGGAGACAAATAATACAACACCTACATCAAACCTGACCATATAATATTTTCAAGCAGCCTAGGATGGTTTTCTTTCTGTCTTTCATAATAGGAGTTCTTGTGATATATGGACAAGCAGAATCCACAGCATTCAGTCGTTACTTCATTCATAGGAAATATGACTCAATCCCAGTCAGCTGCACCATGACCTCCGCCAAGAGCTTTCAGACCCTCTGGATGGCAAACAAAACTGGGATGGAGCTTTGCAGCTGGGCAAACCATATCTGAGACTCAGGTTATATGCCTGTTTGTGTTAGTGATGTTGCTGGGCAGTCTTTGCCTTGGCTCTTCCAGATGTGGATGAAGGCCCATGCCTCCTTTTCCCGAGGTACAGGCAACTCTGTTCAGTCATCCTACTCCCCACTGTACCTTTGGACTGACAAAGTATCTTGCACCTAAGGACCAGCAGGGCACCATTCTTAGTCTTTGCACCCAGCCTTGGGTACAGGTTGGTTGATGCCGTCAATGGTGCTGCTCAAAACAGTTGCGTGAAGCAACGTAACCTATGAAATTCACCCCATGAAAGCTGAAGAGGCTTTGTAAGAGGCAGTTCAGGACAGCGCTGGAAGACTATTTCTGAAGATGTTTGAGAGAGCTGGTGGATGAGAGGCTGGGCATGACCCTGCAAAGTGCACTTGCAGCCCAAAAGCCAACCCTATCCCAGGCTGCATCAAAAGCAGCATGGCCAACAGGTTGAGGGAGGTGATTCTGCTACTCCAGTCTGGTGAGACCCCACCTGGAGTGCTGCATCCAGCTCGGGGTACCCAGCACAGGAAGAACATTGACCTGTTAGAGTGAGTCCATAGCAGGGTCCCTAAAATGATTAGAGAGATGTAGCACATCTCCTGTTAGGAAAACCTAAGAGAACTAGGCTTATTCAGCCTGGGAAAGAGAATGCTTTGAGGTGACCTAATTTCAGCCTTCCAGTACCTGAAGAGAGCCTACATGACAGACAGAGAGGGACTTTTTATAGAGGCATGTAGTGGTAGGACAAGGGAGAATGGATTCAAACTATAAAATAGTAGGTTTAGATTAGATACTAGGAAAAAAGTCTTAACTGTGAAGGTGGTGAAGCACTGGAATAGGTTGCCCAGAGGAGCTGTGGATGCCCTATTCCTGGAGATGTTCAAGACCAGGTTGGATGGGACTTTGAACAAGGTGTCCCTGCCAACGGGAGGGGTGTTGAAATCAGATGATTTTTAAGGTCCCTTCCAATCCAAACCATTTTATGATTCTATGATCTTTGACTGTATGTTGCATGGATGCAGGGTTGGTATCTTTTAACTCTTTTGAGGATCACCCCTGTGAGTAATGTGTTGCATTGCTGTAGTTTCAATTCAGTTTCTCATAATAATCAGTGATACTGGCATTCATCAAGGGTTTCCTTTGTGCATGTTGATCTGTTTAAGATACCATATTCAGACAAGATCTTTCCTCCATCCTTTTATAACTTATTAGTCTTTTCCAAGCCAACTGTTGAAGTGCATATGACCTTTTTGTGTCTGTAGTCTCACCACCTGAGCTGACTGGCATTTGAATTCAGAATTGATTTTCTTTAAACAGGTCCAAAACCATCAAGTTTATAGGACTCTAGAGTAGTTAAAATGTCTCCTATGGAAAATACTATCACTTCAGGGCTTGCAGTCTTGAACATTACTGAGTGTCTGTGGTGCAGTTCAAGAGGTGTAGGGTGCTATTTACTGAATGTCTTCACAGTTGTTGAATGCTTTGTCTTGGTGCTCGCTTGTTCTGTAACTCTCCTGATTTCTTTACGTGTTCTAGTTTAAATTTGAATTTGTTAGTTAGACTGCCTTTGCAAACCTCTAATCATTTTCAGCATTACCTGTTAAAATTAAAGGACAACTATAGTTGTGGGGGAAAAAAAAGGCACATTATTATGAGGTCGATCTTATGATGTAATCCTGCTAATATAAGAATTCTAGTGATACTAAAGTAAGTACTTTGGCTGTCAAGTGCAGCTAATTACAGTTAGAAGAGAAGAAACAAGCCTTCTGAGATGCAGCATTGGCCTTACTGGTTTTGCTTTGGCTTTATGATGAAATGTTATTCTTGGAAGCATAATTCTTATTCCTCTTCTTTCATCAAGCAGAAAACAATTAGTCAGATATTCTTTTCTGCCTTGGCTTTGGATTTCTGTGCTTGGACTAAAAATAGCTGTTTGTACCCAAAGCCTCTATTCTGAGATAGACCTGCTAAAGGGGTAAAAAGCTTCCTCAGAAAGGCTGATAGGTACTTTAATACATAACTGCACTGGCTTTTAGGGGTAGGTGTCTCTGGTAGAAGTAAAACAGGGACTGTAATAAAGCAGTACATTGCGCTAATAAGAAGTCAATGATGTTAGTTTCTTCCATTTCTGGAAGACTGCAAACATTGCGTCTTTGGCACACTGAAATACAATGTCATCTTGTTGACAGGGAACAATGCAATTAGCATTAAATTGACTGAACATGTTTGATTTTGAACTTATTTTCTATTCACTTTCCAAAACTGTTAAGAATTGTATTTTCTCAATTCAATTGTCAGTTGAAAACCTTAGTATTCTGATTTTGAGAAGAAACCACATTATTTATTTCTTTAACACTACCTATGTGATTTGTAGGCAGTTGTTTTCATTGGGCACTAAGCTTCTGAGTAGACGTTTGGGACTTTAAAGATTGCTACATTCTTGAAGTTATTTAAGAGACACTTTGCTTAGTCCAAGCTAGATGTTCATGGTTGTTAGATCTGCAAAGCAGTTTAAACATGTAGCCCTCCTCTTCAAAATTTTAAGACCTCTAAGTTCCTCCAACATTCATATAGGTCTTCTGGAAGTGAAAAATATAGGGTTTAATGGCTTTTTAATTTCTGGCAAATGATCTGCATAGGTAGTTATCGAAAAGGTGCTGCTAACAGCCTAATGAAATACTGGGAAACATTTACTTTCATTCACAAGGAGGATCAGAGTGTCTATCAGAACAAATTTCACCTGAGTCTATAATAACAACTTAGACAATTTCAGTTAATGGATCAAGGTGACAGTATGGTTACACTGTCTACATGTGAATAGGTAGTTGCTTTTCTTTATTAAGAAGCAGCAGCAGAAACAAAATAATGGTGTGTGTGGTTATGTATATGACAGTTAAGTATAAAATTGCCTGTAGAGTCTTTTGATGTTTCCTCTATTGGTCTCTGTAAATCTCTCCTGGCAGAGTATTAAGAGGATGAAAAAATTGCTTTATAGACTTGAAGTTCTTCTGTCTTCTGTCTTCTGAGAACAATTATATCTGAATAGCGAGAAAGGAAGCACATGGCTTTTAATTTTGATAAAGACTTGTCCTTGTTTTAAGTAATATTATTAGTGGATTTTTTGAGACTTGATATAATGTGAGATAGAGATAGGCAGAAAACTTCTTCCTTTCTAGTGTCAGTTGTCTTGACAAAATAAAATCCTGTAGAGATACTAAAATAATAAAAATGGAGCTAGATATTTTTCTTGTCTTTCAAAAAAAGTTAGAGAGGTAAGTGATAAATATCCTTGAGAACTTTCCCCCTGCACTTTGAAAATATTTTAGGTTGTAAGACCAGGACTAGTCTATGCCCCATCAAGGCAGTTACATTTGTGTGTTATTATGCAAAAAGGTGATGTCTTCTAAGGATCTGAAAAATAAATATAATCGATAAGAGGCTTTGAGGACAGTCCATTGTGAAGCTTGTGTTTTTCAGTCCCAGTTTTGTTTCTTTTTCCATGTTGCTGTGGGGAGTATGAAACTATTAATCTGTTAATTATTGTTGCCAATAGTATATAGTAGTTACCATGGTGATAAGCTGCATTTTCCCAGGAGTACATATGTGGCCCATGAATGGGGAAAGATTTTGGTGTATTTGGAGCTAAACCTCTGGAAATCCCTGGAGGCTAAAACTGGGATTCCTGAGCTAGTCTGGGAACCAGTGGAGTATATTCTGAATCTACTAATGTGCTCTTTGTGGGGCTTCCTATAGTCAGTATTCATATGTAAGCTGGAGTTTCTGATGCTTTCACTCTGTCCCACACAATAGCAACCCCAGTGGCACCTCATTTCCTGGCAAGCTGGAGACAGGAGAGACTTATCATTGTTGCCAGGACATTGTTAGGGTTGCCAGGAACTATAATCAAATAAGATTTCATACTGATGTGATGAATGCAGTACATGTGGCTTAGACTGAGGGAGAAGGTTGATTTTTGGGCTTGGTTCTCCAAAAGTTTCCTCTGTTCTTATCAGTGTGACTTCTCTCGTGCCAGCATCTTTCCACATGGACACAGATCTCTTGCTGTTCCGTTGACATTTTCATGATGGGTTGGGTGTGCTCGCTAACAAGGAGAGATAAAGCTGGGTGTTGTGTGTTAGTATATTGCTACCAGATGTGATCCAGCAGCTGTACAATAGCATCCAGAAATCTGAGGGTGGAGTAGAGTGTCAAAGGCTCCTCCTTTCCTCTGGCCTTCCTCTGCAAAGCAGCAGCTGGTGGTGTTTGATGGGTTGCGTGCATATGTGTCCATTTATTTTGTTTGGTTGGCTCTTTTTTTGTATGTGGGTTTTTTGTTATTTTTTTTCCTTCTCATTCCCCCCCTTCCCCCTCCTACCGACTCCCCAACCCCTCCTTATTAATTGTGATATATAGAATGGTTGGCAGCTCTTCTCTGATTTTTATTCTTTCTCCAAATAGCTTGTTAGGTGTTATGATGTATAGGCCTTTCTTTTTTCTAAAATCTCCATTGGAGGTAACTAAGGTGTTGGGGTGGGAATGGGTGAATGCTTAGGATCACAGGAGTGAAAAAACAATGGAACAAAAAAGCATGGAAAGGTTGATGTAGCTGTAGCTCCAAGCTCTCATTTAATTAAAGCTCCAGAGACTTTTATTTCTAACTGAATGAGATTTGGAAGTGTCACCCACAGTGATCTTGGCAAGTGGCAATTTCTCAGGAATTCTTAAAACTTGATAAAAGCTTTGTCATCCTTATAGTAGCATACATCCTGCATTCTTTTCACTTTTCTTAGAATAAAAGGGCATATTGTGACCTTACTGGTCAAATTTAATCACAGTCCTGGGATCAGCTTATGTGTGTTAATGTTGTTTATGATGTAAATATAGAACAGAGAAGTAAGACACTGTTTTTTTCCGTGGGGCTTTCAGACTGCAGAAGTTAGTGGTCAGTCCATTTCCTTTGATAGCAAATCAGTTTTCTGTTTGTGATCTTGGTTTAGATAAAAATATTGCAGCATTAGCAAAGGAATAGCTAAACTTTTAATATAAAACTATGTGGTTAAGTAAAGAAAAAAATTTACTCTTCTGTTACAACTGATTTGAATACTGTCAAATAATTATTATCATTATTAGAGGGACAGGTTAGATCTTCTATAATAAGATAGAAAAAACAATGCCAAGTTGGAATGTCCTTATTGCACAACATGTCCATTGTGCAGTGTGGTATCAAAGCAAGAGTCTTGACCTAAGACTAAATACCATTGCAATGACAAAAGTGATAGTCACTGTTCTTTAGTTAGTCATAGGGGTATCAGCCTGTTCAGTGATATGTATTCACAACTGGTTTGTCCACTTGAGTTTCTGTGTATTAACTTAATATAGTGTTTTGCTTTGGAATTTGTACCTAAGATTGTTTCCAGATACATGCTATTTGTTAAGAATGGCCATACAACTATGACCTCTTCACTTTATAGTTTTCCCCACATTAAGGAGTACCAACTTGGAAAATTACCTTGTAATGTAATGTAGGCAAATTTGGGGTTAAAAAAACCCCAACAACTCACAACACCCCCAAAATTAAAAGTATCTAAACAAGAACTTAAATCGAGTCATAGGTGGCATCAGTGACCAATATGTGATGAGTACATTTCAGTATCTGTGCTACTTAGCTAAACATTTTTTCCTAACAAGTAATTATAAGTATTTAGTTGTTGTAGCAGAGTGAATGTTGGTTTGGTGCGTTCCTGTGTTAAATTAAAATAGTAACAAGTGATTTTTGTATACTCCAGACTTCAGGAGCTACTGAAAGAACGTGGTTTGGATGTGTTTAACAAAGTGGCAGTGTCAACACACTCTCTAAAAATGTGAAATGTATTACAGAGTTCAGGGGGTTTTTTTGTTTGTTTGTTTTAATTTACTGGTGACAGTGATTTGCTAAATGGTTGTTGATTGTATACGGTGAGAGTTGTGAAGAGAATCAACAGTTAAGCATGATATTTTGCTGTGTTTCTCTTCAGCGAAGCCGTCATCCTGCCCCAGCCTGATGCAGTGCCCTGAGTAATGGCATCATGCTTGGGAATGTCAACCAACTAATGTTGTTTAGAAGCTTCTGGGGGTAGTTATACCCCTTTCCCAGGGTCACTCCAGAGAGACCAGGGCTTGTTAATGCATCTAAACTGCTTCAGTGCAATGTTCAGTGTCTTTAGCTTGAAGGGCAGATGGTGATGATGAAGCACACATGCAGCTACTTCTAGGGCTTGGCTTGCTAGTCTGTCAAGTGGTAATATGCAAGAAAGGAAGAGGAGGGTGGGAGAGAAATTAAAGCCTAAACCACTGCAGGTGTTTAAATAAGTGCATGTCAAAGGCCCTTACAGTTAAAAACACAGGCCACTGCAATGGGTGATGTGTCCATGGGTTTCCTGCACTGAAACACCTCTCACTCTACACTGACCAGTAGGACCATCCTCTGTATGGAGTGCTTCATAGGACCAAAGCTGAGGCCTAAAGTATATGATGTGCAGTGTGGCTGTTCTGCCGCTTCTTTGTCACCAAAGACCACAGTCAGACATGGCCTGAATATTAAAGAGGTTGGCCAGAGGGAGCTAAAGCAGCTAGAGCAAAGCTCATTTAGGAAGCAGGATTATAAATGCCCCTCAGCCCTCTCAAAGACACCACACATGTGCGGTCACAAATTACTAGACAGTTATGCCAGAGGCAGAAAGAACAGTTTTGTGGTTAAGGCATGAGGTCTTGTTTTACTGCTGTAAACTTCCTGTTTGTGTCAACCTCCTGTTCTTCTGTGCTCCCTTGTGGAGCAGAGGTGATCGTGCTTCTCCCCTTCCCTCCCTGTTTTGCCAGCTCACTGGGGCAGGGTGTGTTGCTTGCTCTGTCTGTAGTACAACAGGGCTCTTGTGATCACTTGATGTTGTATTCCCACCTGACAACGTGGAATGGAAGCATGCTATCCAACAACATGGTGAGCCTGGAGAGTGTTTGTATATGAAAAGGAAATGTCACCTGCAGTGCCTGTACAGAAACATAGCCTGAGAAACAAGGAGTAGCTGGCACTGCATGGGCAATGGCTGTGACTCTGCCAGAGGAACGGCAACGTGATGGGACAGTGTGCGGGGACTACAATGCTGTGGTGGACAGATGTAGGTTCTTGAGGACAGGTAGGAAGGGGAGGATTTGAGGGAGTTTCACTCCTGTAAGTGAAGGAACAGTTTGAATATATGGAGCATTTCTGTGGGACAGATGGCAGGCAGGTAGGGAGCTTGTGGGTCATGATCTGGGATAGGTGCGTAAATGGGACATCATGTTGGGAATTTCTTACAGATCACCTGATGAAGAGGAGGAAACCAACAAAGTCTTTGGACACTTTGAGGAAGTCTCTGGCTCACAACCCTATGTTGTTCTTATGAGTGACTTGAGGGTCTTTGACATCTGGAAGAGTGGTGTGGTCAAATGCAAAGAATTTTTTGAGAGTATTGGGTTTATCTTCTGTTTGACCCCAAGACCTGTATCAAGGTGTGACATTGCATTGCTATTCCAAAGTAGGTAGAAGTGACTGAGAGAGTGATAATGGCAGCCTTGGCTGTAGCTATCATGAAATAGAGGAGTTCAAGGCTGTAAGGGGAAAACAAATGGATGTCTTGGAAGACCAGACCAGCTAGGCAGGAAGCACAAGATAGAGCTCCAATGCAAAAAGGCCATTTACAGAAAGAGGAAGCAGTAAAATTTTAGGAATTTAGAACTACTGTCCAAATGTGCAGGACTGGTTTTACAAAGGCTCAGGTGGTGTTGATGTGCGCAAGTGATGTAAAGGGCTGCAGAAGAGTTTCTACCACTTACACTCATAGGAAAAGACTGAATGAGACAAGTTTGGGTCTGCTGTTGAGTGGGATGGGTAGTAGTGGGCACAGGTTGAGGTACTTGTGCCGCATGCACTTCAGTTTCCACCAATGACACCTCATAAGCCTCTGTACTTAGTGAAGGAGTTCAGAGGACAAGAAGTCTCACTGGGGCCAAGGACGGTGTCATGGATTACTTCAGAGCTTAGTCTGTGCAAGCCCAGGGAGACTGTGTCATCTTCACCCTTTGAGATTTTCAAGACCTAACTGGATAAAGACCTGAGCAAACTGATCCCACAGCTGGCCCTGCTTTCATCAGGAGGCTGAACCTGACGTGTGAAGGTTCCTCTAATCTGAACAGGTCTGTGGTCCTGTGTAAGGTATATTTTTTGGGGGGTTGTCCTCAACCACTTAGCCCACTCTTTGAATTTTGAAGTGTGTGTTGTAACTCTGTATGTAGGAGATAAATTGCTTTAGCTCTTTGTGTAGGAGGAAGCTAATTTTACAGTATGTCAGCAAAATTGTCTGTCCTTCCCTTACAGAGGCTATGCCATAGGATGTGAAGTTAAGCATAGCTGTAGTAATCTGTCCTTTAGAGGAGTGTGTACCTTGGTCTCCTGAGGGTTACGATCAGTTCAGTGAGCTGTTCTATGTGGTTTTCTGTGACTCAAAACCCCAATATGGTGCTGAGGTGGGCTCCATGTGGAGCCTTTCCACTTGTGCTTATGCTCACTTGTCAATAAAAGACTGCTAGAAGCTGCCAGCAGCAGCTATTCTGCTTAAATCTCATCTGATGGTGCCAGTCCAAGTGTGACAAGGGGGCTGCTGCTCCCCTGATCTCTCCTTTGGGTCTCACCCTGTGATGCTGTGGTCATTTCGCTTCCTGTCCTGAACTTCTGCTCCCCTGTATTGCTAAGAAGCTTCTCACTCTTGATGCAAAGAACCATCTTTCAGTGATGAATGAGGTTGGTACTGAATGTTTGCTTGTAAAGTACTTTGGGAGTCTTCCCAGTGAGAGGTTCTATATCAAGGGGCTAAAGTGTGAATCACTGTTCTGCATTCTCTTGCCAAGCTTCCCAGACTGAAATTCTGGGGCTTAAATTCCTAATGGTTCTGTTTTTTCTCAATGGGCTTGTGAAGAACTGATATTATTTTTTGAGTAACTATGAAGAATTTACTCATACCAGGCTTATAGCTAACACACTGTCCTGATTTTAAGATCGTTTCAAAAAGTTACTTTTAAATTGGAAGGCCTTTAAAGACCTTTTTTAGGATTGTGTGTTCATGAGGAATTCTCGCTTCTGCTATGGAAGGATGGAAGAGGGAGAATGGGGTCAGGTCTCCCTTGGGACTATAGCATTCCTGCCTCTATGTAGTCTGCAACAAAAACCTTAACTGGAAATGTATTTTCCTTGTGCCCCCTTTCTTCACATGCTGGATTGTTGACTTTTTTTTTTGGGTAATGTTGTTCAGCTGTCTGTTAATTCTATCACTGTTTCCTGATAAATTTGAAGGTATTGTACTCTGTTAATATATTTTTAAATGTTTCTTTCCGCATGTGTGTGATTATAGTCTTGGGAATTTTCTCCCAGCATTCTGCTAATGTCTTTAATATTTGTTTTACTCTTAAAAAATTCATAACGGATGTATTTCCTGGTTTTAAACTCTGTAATAGGAAGAAAGGAATCACAGTTTTCCCATCTCATTGATAGCCTGAAGCAGGATGTGTGGCATACAACAGACTTTCACCAGGAGGAGGAAATTAACTGGCTACAAATTAAGGAAAGTTCACGAGAAGTCATTACTCTTCATTTATTTTTAAGTGAAGCTTTGAATCTCTAGGCAAAAGGACAAATTATATAGTGAATGGACTCCCCATGCATATGAATGTGCAGTGTTTAGATATCTGTGTTGACTGTGACTGTGATAAGATTATGCAGCCTCATATATTAACGGTGTTATTGTTGCACACTGTCTCTTTTCCTTCCTTGTTTTTTTTTTTTTTTTTAAGGAACAGTGTTTTAATGCTATTAAATGAAGTACTGATGCATGTTTCCATGGCCAGATTCTGCTGTGTTTCCAAGTGGTGTGTGACAGGAGTGTACATAATTTACCCAGATATGTTCTGTCAGCCTTTTTGTCTTTATTCTTTTCAGTGCCTGTAAAAGTGAGATAAAGCAGCTTATCTTCCTTGAGACCTGTGCTGCATTCAAAGCTGCTTCAGAAAAGGAACCTTCAACAATTTTTCTAAAGTTAATATAGACTAATAGCAAAAAAACATGGTCAGAAGAGTTACTGTAAATGAGGCTTGAAATTTGCTTTACTCTGAAGACTCTGCAGACCACTGGAGGGAGAGAAAAGGTTGAAACCTCAAGAATGGCCTAGTGCTTTGGAAAAAATGACTTTTTAAGTAAGCTTTGGTTGCAATATTCCTTTTCTGTAGTTTACTGATTCTGTGATGCAGATTACCTATAGGCAATGTATTGAATACTGTATAGATGAAAAAAATCTACTTCAGCTGTTGTTTTTCCTCCCTGGGAGACGCCTTTCCTCCATCTTTGAACCACCTTGGAATTTAGTATAGTATTGAATTTAGTGTAGTGTTTCAGTGCAGTAATACTTACCATAGGAGTGGGGTTTTTTTAATGCTGGTTTATAGTCAGCAACACAGAATTTATCCATGGGATACTGCAGGTAAGGATAATTAGCTTAGTTTGACATTTTTCTCTGTTGTGGTAAATTTGTTTTGATAGGTGACATATGCAAAAGAGCTCTTCAAATTCTATGATTCTATGACTCTCAGAAAAGTAGGAGATTCATATCAGAAAAGTAGGAAATTCAATTTTAAAAATTGCTTTTGTCCATTTCCTGCTGCATTTCCCACCCCTCCTCCCCCCTTCTTATTCAAATTTCCTTTTGGGTATGTTTTACAAGATTTTCATCCTTTCTTACAACTTCTCGTGCCTAATTCCTCACTTGTAAAATGGTACTGATATTTCTTCTTCTTTCCTTGGTATCTTTCCTACTTATTTTTGCTGTGCTATGTATTTTTGTACTGAAGATCTGAAGTTGATCCCAGATTGGTATTTGCATTGTTTGTTACCTAGGCACTCAATGTTTGCTGTTCTGATGAGTTCTGCTTAAATGATGGTTGAACATTAATTCCAATATTTTTCTAAAAGTGGCAGAATTCTGTCAAAGATCTGTGAAGGAGGGGGATAGTAGTGAAAACTGTTTCCTGAGTCATTCTCAGATCTATTTAACAGGTGTCCATGTTTTTTGTCTCAGGTCAGCTATGTAGCTGGGTTTGGGTGATGCTTCATAGCAGTAGAGTTTTTTGGGTACACTATTATCTTGTAATATTTCAAGGACAAGACTCCAGCTATGCTTTCGAGCAATTTTAATAAAAATAAAGTAATGGTATACAAATCTTAATATGTATACAGTTTACTAAATTTTGAGATGTTCTACTAGTAATACTAGGAAAAAGGCCATATTACTGGGACTTTAGAAATGTCTATTTGTAGAGTAAAAGAATTCATGGAGGTATTATTCAAGTGGACTAAAAATATTTTTATCAGTAATATTTCTGTTTGAAGCTCTTGTTTTATTTGCTTTGTGTTTAGCAATACAAAAGTGAAAAAAGATTGGCTTTTTGTGTTCCTTCTCTGCCATGTATCAAGTGTAAAATTCTGACATCTCCATGGGAAATTCTGGAGAGCAGTTGGGAATGCTCAGAGGAAGCCAGATGATGCTCCAATTGACTTATTTCCCAACATCTTCCTCCTTCAAGAGTGAAGTATGTCCAATAAACGTGAAAAAGAATTCATTTCTGTAGCTGTGTTGTCAGCTGGAAGGAACATTAGAAGAGTAAAATTTCAACAAATCTCTCACTTACAGAGCTTGCCCTTTCAAAGCTTATAAATGAGATGCACTAGGAAAGCTGATGCCAATTCACATTGAATGCTTTCGGTCTGAGGGATAGTAATTAATGTATACAATAATCTCAACCAGTTATAGGCTGTTTTCATCTTGGTTTTATGAACTTTTTTTCTTCTGGGTTGTGATGTGTATCATTATAGTAAAATTACACAATCAAAATGACAGTACTCTTACTGCTTGATGAAATAAGACCTGTTAATGAAAACATTTAACTGTTAAAAGAATGGGTTTTTTTATACATACTTGCACACTAAGAGTTTATGTAAGTTTTTTAAAAATTTGAGAGCAGATTGCTTGTGTTCATTGATTTCTAGCCTTTGCTGTCTAATGGGAAACTGGTGGAACAAATAACACACTGAGTAATATCACACCAATCCCTGCCTTCATCTTTAATTTTTTTAACATTCTGTGGTCCAGTACAATATGAGGATTTCATATGAGACTTGTTTCCTATCACATGTGGGTTGGTCATCACCGCAGTTGATTGTGAAGTGGATGTACCGCTGCTAGGGTGCCAGATTTACATTTAGGCCAGACATGCAGTGAAGAACTACTTGTCCCAAGGGCTTTGTTCCCTCCCTCACATTAGTTTATATATTTTTACATTTAACTATCACAGGCTTAAAAGCCATAAGCGGTTTGATAGTGGAAACCATGTTGTCTTCTTCCTAGGGAATGTCCTGGCCTGATAAACCATAGTGTTTTTCTCTGGCTGAGTTAATCCTGAGTGCTATTCAGTAAAGAAGCAGGAAGGGAGGGGAGGACTGTGAGGTTGAGAAGCTGATGAGCCACAGCAGCCTAGGGGGGACACTTAGTATCTCTTCCTTTCAGTGTTTTTTTTTCTTTTGGATGTGTGTTGGTTTGGTGTTGTGGGTTGTTTGTTTGTTTGTGGTTTTGTTTGTTTCCTTTTTTGGGGGGGCATGCAGGGGGGTTCTGGGAGATGTGAGGTTTTGATTTTTTATTTGTTTTTATTTAGAGATTGTTTATAGTGAAAATAATTCAAGTTGCTGCCATATTTTCCCTGAAGCTCCGGGGCTGTACAGCATGTGTTGAGCAGTTTTACAACTTGCCACTGATGAGATTCCATTTTACCCCTTCCTATTCCCAGTCACAGGCTCCCTTTGTCTGGTGGTCCTCATGCCCTCTTCTAGCCATCTTTTGGTGTGAAATGTGTGGAAAAGCAACCTAGGAATAAAAATAGCTCAGTGTTTCTGCTACTAGTTCAGTGAGTTGGTGCCTTGTGGAGCAGCTGGTGGTGGGAGGATAGGGAGAGCCTGTGGCAGGAGCTGGGTGGGTAGAAGATGAGTGACAGAACAGAGGACAAAGGCTGCCAGTTTGGGGGTAGAGGAGAAAGGGAATGGGCCTTTCTTCTTCCAGCAGTAGACAGCGATGGGTCTGCAGCCATGCATGTTGTCAGTCATTCTGTCCTCTCTGCGTGTGTTGAGTGGAAATTAATGGTGGAAGCAAAAGCTGTGAGTTTCCAGGCATAGTAGGTGGCAGGTACGTGGGACATATATTAGGCCTTTGAATTCTGCCAAGCTTCATTTGAGGTGCATGAGCTCGTCCTTTGGGGATTTAAAAAGTGTTTTTTTTCCAGTGCCTTGGCCTAAGAAGCTTGTTCAAAGCTTTCAAGAAAACCTGTGATTTGGAGAGAGAATTTGACCATAGGCTTCCCTGAGTTCTGGAGGTGAATAACCAACAGCTAAACCCTCTTGAAATGTATTTCTTTGATAAGAACATGAGCTCAGCTTGGCAGAGATGATGAACAGACACAGAAGCTGTTTGTAGTGGGATGGTTGTGAAATAAAAAAGGTTGACTGGAGAGGATGCAAATACCCAAGTGATGGGGGTCAAAAACTGACACATACTGCATTTCCTTTGTTTTATATTTGTAGCATGTAGAAATAACTGGCCATTTTCAGACCACACCAGCTGGGTTTCTTTCTTCCCCTGAAACAGCTCACAGCTTTTGGCATTACTGTATGGTGTGTCAACATTTGCCAGTAATTTCTGCAGACAGATATGGTCAATGCCTGTGCTGTGTGCCATAGTGGTGTTCCTCAGGGCTCAGTATCATATATATCAGTATATATCTGACCTGTTTAATATCTTTATCAATGATCTGGATGAGGGGATTGAAGGCACCCTCAGTCAGTTTGAAGAAGAAAACAAGTTGAGCAGGGAGTGTTGATCTTGGATGGTAGGAAGGTTCTGCAGAGGGATCTGGAGAGGCTGAATTGGTGGCCCAAGTTGTATGAGATTCAACGGGGCAAAGTGCTGGATCCTGCACTTGGGTCGCAACATTCCCATGCAGTGCTATAGGCTGGGGGCAGAGTGGCTGGAAAGTGACCCAGTGGAAAACGACCCCGGGGGTTCTGGTTGACAGCCAGCTGAACATGAGCCAGCAGTGTGCCCAGGTGGCCAAGAAGGCCAATGGCATCCTGGCCTGTATCAGAAAT
>JAWWES010000081.1:59342677-59361071 GCA_035583135.1 Lophotriccus pileatus | reverse complement strand
CAGCTGAACATGAGCCAGCAGTGTGCCCAGGTGGCCAAGAAGGCCAATGGCATCCTGGCCTGTATCAGAAATAGTGTGTCCAGCAGGACCAGAGCAGTGATCATCCTCCTTGTACTTGGCTGCACCTTGAATCCTGTATTTAGTTTTGGGCCCCTCACTACAAGAGGCACACTGAGGTGCTGGAGCATGTCCAGAGAAGGGCAACAAAGCTGGTGAAGGGTCTGGCACACAGGTTGATGAGGAGCAGCTGAGGGAGCTGGGGGTGTTTAGCTTGGAGAAAAGGAAGCTCAAGGGAGACTTTATCGCTCTCTAAAACTAACTGAAAGGTAGGGGGTCAGTCTCTTCTCCCAAGTGACAAGTGACAGGACAAGAGCAAATGGCCTCAAGTTTTGCCAGGGGAGGTTTAGATTGCATATTCTGAAAAAATTTTTCACAGAAAGAGTGGTCACGTTTGGACCAGTCTGCCCAGGGAATGATTTGAGTCACTATCCCTGGAGGTGTTTAAAACACATGTAGATGTGTTGGCTGGGGACACTGTTTAGAGGTGGACTGAACAGTGTTTGGTTAATAGCTGTATTTGATGATCCTAAAGGTCCTTTCCACCTAAACTATTCTATGATTCTACAGAGATTTGGAGTTCAGAATAAAAGAAGAAATGAGCGTCTCCAATCCAACAAAGAAAATATTGCTTTTTCTCCATGGTGTTAATGAAAAGTAAAAAAACCTTGTAACCTCCAGATTTCCATGTAACTGTTACACAAACACCAGCTCACTAATTTTTTTTTATTTTTCTTTTCCCCAAGGTTTAGAAGACCTGCTGGGCTTTCTGGCTGTGTGTCAGTATAGCGGCTTGTAGACACAAGTGGTATCAGGTTTTACAGGTGCAGGAGACACAGCAGCATTAATGTAACATGGTTGTAAACACCAATAGGGCTTTATCTGTGTCTCCTTTTAATGATTTTTGTTGAATATGGCTTGCTTTAAAATAGCAGTTCAGGTCTCTTGTGTGAGTTTTGACACTGGGGCTCAGCTGAAGAAATATATTATCTTACAGCATGAGTTTTGATGCCAGCAGAATAAATAAGTAAATAATGGAGAAAACAAACAAAGAAAAAAAAAACCAATAAAACCCACATGGTGAAAGATGCAACCCAGGAAAACAAGCACATTAAAAGGATAGGTAGGAGGGGAAAACCAAGACAGTTTGACTCCATAAATGTGGGACTTCTCTGATTTGATGTGTTTCTTCCTTTTCCTCCTCCCACTATGACACTATGACTTGCTTGTTGTCTTTCAACATTAACGTTCAGTCTCAGTATAGTGAATGTTGTGCTCTGTAAGTCTTGCTCCTGCCCTTGCTCCCCTGCTGAGCTCAGTGCTGACAGCTGGGGGAAATTCAGTGTGATTTGGTGCTGTGAAGTGCTGTATCAGCACATGGGAGATTAAGGGTTTTAGTAAATTTTTTTCAAGCTTGTAGAGTGGAATTAGTGAGTTCCCAAATTCGCTGGATTTATTGGAAATCTGTGCTTGCTGAATGTATTTATTCCCCCATGTTGCTGGCTGTACTCTTGACAGGTGCTGAGCGGAGATTTATAGAAACAGCAAATATTTGCTAGAGTGGCTGAAATATCTGAGGATTATTTAGATGTGACTCTTTATCATCATCTCTCTTAGTTCTAGTTTAATAATTTAAATGCATAGCCTTGAGTCTTTGGAAATTTTTAATCTACCTCTCTGTTGGATTTTATACAAGTTTCATGACTAAATCCTACTACCAATGGACTAGTACAGAGCTAATATATAGACTTTGAGAGGAACTTTTTTTCTGCTTTTTAGTTTTGATTAAGTAGAATTAAGGGGAGAGCAGGGCATAACTACAGAATTATGCTGCTCATTGCAGTAGAAAAACTTGTGTTCATCTGACTCAAAGGAATTCTGAAAAAAACTCCTAAAGAAGAATTCCTGTATTAGTTCTTCTATCCATGTTTCTGCAGGACTCCTTTTTGCAAAAGTTAAATTTATTGTTGAGTATCCTTTTGTAGATAAGCTGTACATCACTAGCTTCTAGAGGAGGTAAAAGAGGATGAGAAAATAAAAATAAAACAGATAAATCCCTTCTGGATGTTTGGATCAATAGTTGTAGAAGTGAACAACAACAACCAGAAACCATTAACCTTCCCTCAGGTTTCCAGTTAAATGCATAGAAATCAATAACAGCTTTGCAGTTATTTGGGACGTTAACAAATCTGTGCAGCTATGCACCAAACCTAGAAGAGAGGTCTAGAAGTAGAGCCCTGTATGGAAAAGTCTGCTCCAGTTCCAGCTCTATGGTTATGCTCATCTGTTAGCAAGCTCTCCCACCTTCACCACTGTGCCTGACCCTAAGGTTAAAATCATCTTTGCAATTTGCCCGCGGTACTCAGCAGAGGGCAAGGCTGTTTGGGGCTCTCTGCCACCTGTCCTTGTGTTTTTTAGCACAAGAACATCTGGTTTTGCAGATGCTTTGTCTTTCTTGCATCCCTGGCAGGACTAGAGTTTATCAAATGAAACTGAACTTCATTTGGTTAACATGATACTGCCTGGGTCATAGGAAATTATTAGGTAGAGAAATGACAACTTTCTTCCCTTTTCTTCCGATTGTTGTGCATTTTCTCCTCCTCCCAGATCACAGAGTTTTCCACCTACAGGTGCACTGTGTGGAATATTATCTTGTGAAATGCTTCAAAGGCACAGTGCCTATTGCTGTTTCTTTCTAGACTTTCCTAGGTGAAGAGGCTGAGCTGGTTTTGCTTTCTCACAAGCCTTGACACTTGTCAGCTCTTGCCATTTGATATTGTATTTATATGCTTCATGGGTTACCATGATTTCCACAGGAGCTGATGCTGCTGTAAAATATGCTGTTTATTTACAAGTGTGTATGGTGTGTTTTTGTGTTTCTTTTTTAGTTTTTATTTTGTTTTGTTTTCTGTTTTTTTTTGTCTGTCTACTTTTGAGTGCCATTCAAGGTAGATTTTAAAGTTGTTCTCCCTTTACTCTGCTGGTCTTCCTGCTAGTTGATTGTGTTTAGTTTCGGTGTCTCTGAGCCCATTTCAACTGGAGGTAGCATGGTTTTGATATGGATGTCATGTTCTTGAATTTACTTTTTTTCTTAGGCTTGAGGAGAGCAAAAAATTATTGACCTTCATGGCCTGTTTCAAAGTGTGCTGCCTGGAGGGTATGGAGTGTGTCTGAGGCTTTGAGTTTCTGGGAGCACCAGTCACATTGGTTCAGTTGATGCACGGATGTGTCTTTGCAGGAATTTTTATACGTGCACCTTGGTCATGGGAGGTATACTCTTAGACCCTGAAGGAATGAAGCTCTTTAAATGACTGTCTTTCAAAAAGTTTTTGATTGGTTGATTGCTAAGTTATTCTAGGAAAATCTGAGAATATCAAATCTGAAATTAATAAAATGAGATGTGATTTAACAAGAAGTCACAAACCTGGAAAGTTAACTGACACCCACGGCAACATTGGACTTTAACGTCAGTTTTGGATTCACATAAAAGCATTCAAATGCATTAAAGAAATGAGATGTATTCTTGTTTTCAATTAGGGTATTGCATTTCTCCTATTTCCTTAGATCTTCAAGTTCAGCTACAGCTTCCATTTTAATTCTTGCAAAGTTTGAGTTGCCATACATGTTGAATATGCAAATATATATCTTTATTTTGGGGCCTGTTTACCTGATCAAACTAGCATTGGTAAAAGTACTTTTCTTTTGGTAAACATGATATTCCATTTTTTGGAACAATTTTTTGGACCAGCAGGCAGTTTGATTTGTCCTATGTTCTGTGTCACCTATTATTGGATAAGGATTACAGGAAGGGTTTGGTTAGTAACAAGTAACTGTTCCTAACATTAATTCACACCATAGCACCATCATCCTCCCCATCCCCTAATATATATACATGTAGATATTTAGAGAGCCTTGTAAAGCAAAAATTTTCTATGGAATGTATTTTTGTACATGGATGAATGGAGAGGTAGAGGATAAAATGAGCATGTTTCTAAATGTAGCTTTGTCTAACAAACTATTATGTTTTGGTTATGAAGGGACCAAAATGTGCAGAGAAATATTATGGGTACTGCAACTATAATAAAATAGAGAGGAAAGCAGAAGAAGCTATGCTCCGAAGGGACTAGTAGTGGATTTTTATTTCCCTTGTTTCATAGTGCTCTGTGAAGAAGAGATGTTATGACTTAAGTTTATGGAAAAATCTATCTAGAGTAACTTTCTCTGGGCCCCATGGCCTCATGCTTGGCAGGAAATGCGTGGGAGAAGATGCAGCAGATTGTTTTGCTCGGAGGAGTAGCCAGAGCCCTCTGTGAGCATCAGAAATACTCTTGCAGTCGCCACCCTGAGTCTGTGACCTGTTGAGGCTTTCAGCTTGACTGCTTTGGCCCACGTCATTTGCGTGATGACAGAAATGGCGAGGCAGTGGTTGCCCTTCCTCTTTCCTCTCTTTTTCTAAAATTGCCTGTCTGTGTCATTTACAGCACTTCAGTCTGCTTCACTGCTTAGCACCATGTAAGACAACCTCAGTCCAGTGCAACTGGACTTGGCTTTCTCTTTACCCAGTGAGAGAAAGTACATCAAGAGTAATTGCTTTGGTTGAAGTAATAGGCTAAATCTATATTATTCTGGGCCAGGAGCAGCTGGTCAGGGAATTCCTCTCACCCACTCACACTGCCCCTATGCCAGTACTCCCGAGTCAGTCAGCAGCCACAGTGAAATTCCACAAGCTGTACTTGTACGCGTGGCAAACTCATTTTTGGTTGCCTGGGCTGAGTTCCCTTTGGCTAAGCTGCTGTTCTCCTTCAGAGTTTCAACACTTCGTAGCCCTGAGACATTGTCTTCCTCCTAATTAATCTTTTCATTCTTTGTAGAGTCTGGACTTCCTCTCAATATCCTTTTTGAAGTGTTTATTCATCTGGGCAAACTTCCAGTCTTTCCTTACCAATTTTTTTCCCTCCTACTTGAAATAGAAGTGTGAATAACGTTTGTCTTTTTCAAATGAGAAATTTCTATGTTTGAGCTAAAGTGTTTGAGGACAGCCTCAGTAATTTCCTTCGTTTCTCAAAACTTGCCATTCTGAGATCCTGAAGTCTCCATTGCATTTACTTTTGTCTATTTGATAATTCTCACTAAATTGACATATGCACTAGTTTTTGACAGGCAGCTTTTCTATCTAATATTTGCTTTTCATCAAAGTGATGGCTAGGATACGTTTATAGGTCTTTTCTTGTTTATGAAAAAAGTCTTATCAACAGTGAATGGGGTAACATCACACTGGCGACCTTTCACTAGTGGGGTTCAACAGGGCTCCATCTTAGGCCCTGTGCTCTTTAACATCTTTGTAAATGACTTGGATGCAGGTCTGGAACAGATACTAAGCAAGTTTGCAGATGATACAAAACTCGGAGCTGTTGACTCCCTGGAAGGCAGGGAGGCCCTGCAGAGAGACCTTGGCAAATGAGAGGACTGGGCAATCAACAGCCATAGAAAGTTCAACAAGGGAAAGTCTGCCCCGAGGATGGGGCAACCCTGGGTGTTCGTACAGACTGGAGAATGAGATGTTGGAAAGCAGTGCCATGGAAAGGGACCTGGGGTTCCTGGTCTATGGCAAGTTGAATGTGAGTCAGCAGTGCCCTGGCAGCCAGGAGGGCCAACCGTGTCCTGGGGGGCATCAGGCAAAGCATCGCCAGCCAATCAGGGGAGGGGATTGTCCTGCTCTGCTCTGAACTGATGCGGCCTCACCTTGAATATTGTATGCAGTTTTGGGCACTGCAGTATAAGAAAGATTTTAAATTCTCAGGGGGCATCCAAAGGAGGGCAACAAAGACAGTGAAGGGCCCTGAGGGGAGGCCATATGAGGAGTGGCTGTGGTAATTCGGTCTGTTCAGCCTGGAGAAGACTTGACTGAGGGGAGACCTCATTGCAGTCTACAATTTCCTCATAAGGCAAAGAGGAGGGGCAGACTGTGGTGACCAGAGACAAGACCTGAAGCAATGCACGAAGTTTTGTCACAGGAGGTTTAGGTTGGATATTAGAAAGAGTTTTTTCACCCGGAGTAGTTGGACACTGGAACAGGCTCCCCAGGGAAGTGGTCACAGCACCAAGCCTGACAGAGCTCAAGAAGTGTTTGGATGATACTCTCAGGAACATGGTGTAACTTTTGGGAATGGTCCTGTGCAGGGCTAAGGATTGGACTTGATGATCCTTGTGGGTCTTTTCCAACTCAGTATATTCTGTGGTTCTGTGAATAACAGGAGGAAAAAAGATCTCAGATACCCTTTTTGGACAACATGTATCAAACAAGGCAAAAGAAGTAATATATTGAGTGTCAGAAAGGGAAAAAGATAGAACTTGTTCATATAGAATGTAATTTTTCAATGAAATTCTTTGCATTTCTAATTTGTACGTATCCACTTACCTTACTAGTTGAAGCAGGCCTGAAGTCACTCAGTATTAAAATAGTCTACATGTAAGCCTAGATCTCTGTGTTCCTGGTATATGGCCTTTTGGTACATTATAAGGATCTCCCAAAGAGTTTCCATTAGGCTTTTGCATTCCAAGCTATTTGTATTCAAAGTCTGTCTGAGGAAATATTTTTTGGCAATTCCTAGGCTGAAGTGTCAGAGCAAAAAGGGAAGAGAAACAGTATCATAGAAGACAGGTCCTATGGAATGGTTTTTGTGCTTTCTTAGTGAGTACCTCCCTCTTTCTCATGTGTGCAAGGGTTATCCATGCCTTAAATAAGTACACTATTTTTTAGGAAAGTAAACATCACATATTTTTTTTAACCTAGTAATTTTAGGGCTAATCAGTACTAGAAATAGGATGCATGTGGCTTGCATCTGGGACATAGTAGCTTGTAAATAAAACTGTGCCCAAAAACTGTGCCAACTTTTTCCCAATATCCATTTTTTTAATCACTGTGTATTCACTTAAACCTGAGTGCACACTTCCTCGGTGAAGATGTGCCAATCATGTAGGTTAATCTAAGCATAACAAAAGAACATAATAAAAATATTATGTAAAATCAGTAATGGCAATACTATTAAGTGAACAAAGTTGGAAATGCAAAAAGGTTAAATTTAGAAATTTGGCCCACGACTTGCACCAGAAATGTGTGTGGGGTTTGTCTCCTTTCTTTCCTGTGTAGAATGCCTGTGTGGAAAACCTCCTCTTACTTCTTGCATTTCATTCCTTTCCAATACTGAAATAAATCCAAGTTCTCATAGTTCACATAAAATGGATTCAGCCCAGGGAGATCCTTGCCCTGTTCTCATTACTAATCTAGAAGGTTTCATACTTGCGGCATGTCTCTGTGCTGTGAAGAATACAGAGAGGGCAGAGCCGCCTACCTGGGGGCTGGGGGAGAGGCGGAATGCCTCCCCTGGTACCCAGCAGCTTTTTCAGGGGTGATTTCATGTGGATTTGGGCATGAGTGAGCGTTAAGCCAGGCCAGCCCGAGCTGTTCTCACAGAGAGTCTGTGTGGGAAGGAGAGGCACTGGGCTGCCTCCGCCGTGGGACACTCTGCCGAGCTCAGCTGTTTCCACCGCCAATCCCTGACCCGGCTGACAGCGGGGAATTCCAATTAGAGGGGATGAGACCTACCCAAAACTGAGTCACACTGTATTTAAATAAAAATAAATATTTAGTGAGTGTTTTTCTTTAGGACCCTCTTGTGTGAGACATTAAATGTCGGTGTTTAACTGGAGTGCAAGCACAGCTTTAACTAGAAAGGATGTTTTTGCTTAAAGCTGTATGCCATCGTTGTGCCTGGGGTTTGTAGCTCCATTATTAATGGCTTTTCCCAATGACCCGGTCTGAAGATTCCCAAACCACGATCCCATAGATCACTTCAGGTCTGCAGGGAGCTGACACACTGTGGCAGCTGCTCTTAGGCTTCTTGCCAGAGACCAAATCATGCAAAAAGCAGCTAAAACCACACTGAATGCCTTTTATTCCTTTTTTTTTTTTTTTTTTTTTTTGGTTTCTTTTGCCCCTCCCCACCACTTGCCCCAAGTAAGTAAGTGCTGTCTAATACAGCCCTGCTACTTATTTGTGAGTGGGAGGAAGAATTCCCAAGGACATCAAAGCTCTGGAGAAGTGGTTTCTGGTAGCTCTTTCAGGAGGAGTCATTACCACTTCTTTCCCTGTAGATTTTTTTTAAAATAAATGATGATTTATGTAATGTTGATGTTGGATTAATCCTCACTCCTACGCTCCTAGGATTTTTAGCTAGGTGATTTCTGGTGTAGAAATTAACATTTCTGGTGTCAAAATACATGGAATATTCCATATATGGAATGTGTGCATGGACGTACAGAAGATGGATTGTTTTACCTTAAGAAAAATGTACTATTTTGTGAATCTCAAGTATAACAATTTGTGGCTTGGTTTTTTCTTTCTTTGTTTCTTTCTTTTTTTCCATTCAAAATCACAGTGTTAAACAACTGAAAAATCAAGTTCTGGCCAACTCCTATTTCAAGAAAGTTTTTTAAAATACCAAAGAATTTTTTTGTTTTGAGCTACACATTTAATCCATATTAATTTTGTTGGTGTCTTATGAATTTTATTATTACTAGTCTCTTAAGATTGAGAATGATTTCTTGCAAATAAAAAGTTAAGTCTTTTTCTGTGATTCAAGAAAAGAGAAGAATTTTCAAATTGCGAGAATATTTATTTTTATCTTATTGACAAGGATGTTAGGATGAAACAAATGCTTTTTTAAAAGACAGCAGCTGGTTCCAGCCTCCAGGTTTGAAGTATTTTCAGTCTCATCTGCTTACAAGCAGCTGGAAATGAGCCTATGTGGGTTGCTTGTTTAAGAGTTTAATGTACTTTCTATGGGGAATGCAAAACTGGATCTCACAGAAAGGCATATATTAATGTTGTCAGTGATGAGTTTTCATAAACTGAACTTCAACCAAGGGCCTTTGAAAAAGGGCTTTACTCTGAAAGTCATTTTGATCTTCTGAAGACAAAAATAAATGTTTGACCATAGCCAGGTTGCATTTGTAAGAGGTAGTTTAGCTATTTTAGATTTGTTGGTTGATTTAGGGTTTTTTAGATGAATTTGAAACAAATATCCCAATAATAAGAAATTTTCAGGGGAGGAAAACTATTTTACATTCCAGTTCCTGGCACGGGAAGGAATGTTTTTGAATAGCAAAAATCTCACTGAAGGCCTTTCTTTTTAATGGTGTGTGTGTACATAAATACATACACGTATCTGTATTAGAATTTCTATGCAACTAGTATCTAGCACCATATAAGTCTAGCAGAAAAAAGATTCAGTTTGAAAGAAAAACATTAAATATCTTAGTTGAGATGATGTGTGTTGTTCAGCTGACGTATTGCTTTACAGAGAATGTGTAGTGAATAAGGAGGGATTATTTTCACTTGAACTGGTCTTGTGATGGAGGGAAGATGAGGCAGCAGTAAAGTGGGTCACGCTGAATCCCTCGTTCTTTGTATAGAATTTGAAAAAATGGAAATTCTTTCCTTGCTGTGTGCACATTCTGTATTTTCTGGTTTTAATAGAACTGTTAATTCTGCTGTGTGTCTTCCTTAAATTCTCAGCAGTTAACATGTGTTCAGGATATTTCCTTTAGGAAAGTTTTTCTTTTTCCATATGCTAACTAGGGAGCTGTGAGGAGCACTGTCTTAAAGGGAGAGCAATGCCTGATTCCAGAATAATGGTGGTGACAGACATAGGGGAAAAAACAGTAACAGTAGAGTTTCCCCAGTACCATGTCTGCTCACAGAGTGTGGTACTTACTGTATGTTATAAGGACCTGCTTAAAAAAAATTAATTCGTTGTCAAAAAAGCACGAAGCATCATGAAATACAGTTCAAGATCTGTTTATGCTTAAGATGTAGACAAGATTTTATTTTCTAAAAATTCTTTGAATGTAATTGTTAAGCATGTGAATAAGTTCTGTCAGGTGACCTATATCAGTGAGTGATGGTAGCTGAGGATATAAAATACTGTACCATTTTGCCTTGTTGCCAACCCAGATACACACCACAGTGAACTGTTCTTCTAGGTGGTATTTTGAGCTTGCATGTTTGAGTGGATTTATTTTGCAGATGTCTACTTGGCTGGTATCAGTAGATTCAAAGAATCTGGGTTCTGACATTACTGGCTTCTTGAGTCAGGTCATTGCCTATAGGCAATTCCCTCCCTTTGGCTCATTTAATATCCAGAACCCTCTTCTATGAAATAACATGTAAGCTATGATATATTTAATACATCATAAAATTCTTCTTGCACTTCAAAGAAATAGTATAGGATTGTCACTATGGATCAAATATTTGTTGCCCTGATTTGCAAAATATGTTCTTTGACTACAGCATTCATTTCTGCACAGCTATTTCACATCACTACTTTCTCTCACTTTTGGCGTGACCTATATTGTATGTGCATATTGTTCTGTTTCATTGCAGAAATGGCATGTCCAGCAGCCAATTTGTCCTCCACTATTCAAGAACCTTGGTTTTCCATATCTTAAGATACAGAATGGACATTTCTGTATGTGTATATCTATAGTATGCTTTTCTTAAACCACAAAGAGAACCTAGCACTGGGATGCAGGTGCCACAGTAAATGGAGATCAAAGGATTTCATATCATGAAGAGGTGCTGTCAAGTCAGAAGGCATAAAAAAGGAGAATGTTTTTAAAAGGCCTCAATCTAGGTGTTTTTTTCCTCAAGGCGTATCCTTTAATTTTCTGACAAGTCTTAGAATGTTTATGCAGTGCAGTTTTTCCCTGATCTTTCCTGTATTATATTGATGGTTTGTGAGCTGGAAAGGAACACTATGAATGGATCATAGACTTACAGAGTTTCCATGTATCAATCTGTGTGGTTTGTTTTTTTTTTGTTTGTTTGTTTGTTTATGTGTTTGTTTTGGTGGGTTTTGTTTGTTTTTGTTTTGTCTGTTTTTATTTTGGGTTTGGTTTTGTTTTTGTGGGGTTTGTTTTATTTGTTTGGTTTTTTTTGTTTGTTTGTTTTTTTTGTATGGTAATGGCAGTAATTTGCTTTGCAACTTTCACATGAATGTAGGTAAAAGCAAAGCTGCCAATATGAAATGGATGTGTCTGTATGTCTTGACTACTACTTCTTCCTCTTTCTTTTATAAGAATGCTTCACCATGAGCATTATTTCACTATCTCTTCCTTTTCAATTAATGATTAATATTTAGCTGCTGTTATATCATCATAGAAGTGTACTTCTGAGGGTTCTTTTAAAAATGATTTTGAAATGCAGCTGTGGAATGATAAATATAAATGAGTATGAGACAAACTACGTGGGAGAATTTGAAATATCTAAAACTTACAGTTTTTTCTGATAAGGAAAATCTTGAAAGTATAATTTTTTTGGTGTTTGAACAGAAATCTGGATGGAAAGGAGATAAAGACGGGCTGTAAAGTTGTTTACTGTGCCTGTGTGAAATAAATAAAAGCCAAATACAATATTGGATAACGATAAGGGGACAGCTCATATCTTTTTAGATGTACTGCTAAATCCATACCTGATTTAGAGTGAAGAAACTTAAAGTTGTGGGGAGACATAACCTATTTCAGGATGAAAGGAAGTCCCCTTCTGGCAGGGAATTGTCACCTGTACAATGGCACTTGCTGTACTGTTCCACTTGCACTGGGGATGGTGACGGGTGAGAGAATCTTCCCAAAACATGCTTCGGGGATTCTAGAAACTTGAGGCAGTTTCTCCTTGGTCCTTGGTCCTGCTCCTCAGGGGTTTCAACACCCTAGTCCTGTGTAGCACATTCTGTCGGTCACACAACTTGATTGTTCTTAGAAGCAACCATGTCAGTCATGGGTTGATATGTTTCCAGGCATTGCCTGTTTAGGAGAGGTTTCAAAATTTAGGATTATTACTGTTTATCTGAGAGATGTGTCATTTTTAGAATTTTTGTCTAAACACTAAAAGGATTTTCTGCTTGTTATGGTTCCACTCTGCTAAACTGATGAATATTGTCCTTTATTTGAAGTTGATTAATAAAGATCTTAACATATTGTTTAGATTAAAGCGGCTTTGCATTGCATTAGAAAAAATATTATGTAATGATTATATTTGTATCTCATCCTCTTTTTCTTTTCCCCTTGCTAGTATTATTCTGTGGTGGCCTTCAAAGAAGGAATCTTGCTAGATTCTCGCTGGGTGGCCAAAGAGCAGAAGATTACAAAAGTTACAAAGATTCATGTTTGTTTTGGGTGGAAGCTTCAAAGCTTCACAGGCTTCCTTACACAAGGATGCAGTCAGGAAATGGGATGGGAGGAAAAAAAATTCTAAATCTGTTTTATATAAAAAGGAGGTCGTAAAGCCACTGTCCTTCCTTAGCCTCAATGGAAAGGCAGTGTACTCATGGATTTCTTTGCATTATATATGTCTTTGACATTTGTGTTAATTGCAGTCAATGAAGATTTTTTTCTTTACATGTATGCTTTAGTAATGTAAAATACAGTGATATATTCATAAAGCAAATTGTAAGCAGTGTGGTAAAGCTTAGCGACTTAATGTGTATCGTTTTGAGGTGCTGGATGATGGGATGTATTCCAGTCCATATGTTCTGCAGATTGCAATTAGTAAAACCCTCCTGCTGCTATGTGGGATAAAGTGTGAGCTAGGATTTAAAGGTTGGTTTTTTTTTTTTTTTCCTTTTTTGATAAGTTACTGAAGGAATTACCTCATCGGTTCCTTCCAGTACTAAGGATAACTCACTCATGTGGCTTGCCCAGGCTGGTCTGTATCTGGAGGCCTTGTGATTTTGTTGTATATCACCAAAGTTAGTCACTTTATCAGACGGTGTTAAGATACAGCTGTAAATCAGAATTCTGACATGATATTATGGATGTCTGCAGGAACACAGGTCTTTACATACCATACCAGACTATTGACGCTTAAATAATTGTACACGCATACGTGCTAAGGATGGATGAAAATAAAAGGAAGAAATTATTTCTGGTCCTATTCAATCAATTGACTCCTTTTGCAAAGAAAGGAAGGAAGGAAATTAATACACAGTTACTTATATACGTTGCTAGTGGTGTTATCTGTTATGTTTTATGTCTCTGGTGATCTTGGTCAAGAAAAAAGTTTTTTCCTCTGTTTCCTACCTGTAAATTTTTTCCCCCAAGGTTCCCATCCCTCCACCCCCTCACTTTTCTTTTAGGAGGCTTTCACTAAAGGAAGTTTGCACACAGGAAGTGATTCTGATTGTAGAAGGGATGCGGGCACCATACATATGCATGAGGAGATGCTGTGAGATAGTCAAGGCTTTGAAAGAGAGTCACTGTGGAGCTGAAATCCCACAGAGGAATGACTGGGAGGACTCAGTGTACTCGAGTTGCTTCTTTGAAATTGTTAGCCTTAGTCAATATTTGTCTATGTAGGAATTATTGGGTGTGTTATTCATGTTCATTAATAGGTTAAACCTTACATCACTTTTGTGATGAAGTAGCTCTTTGTTTCAGTTCCTGAACAACCAAACACTATATCAGTTTGCCATTGGGATCGTTCTGCAGAACACCCTGATGCCCTCTCCTATTTGAGTGTTTTCGAGCTCCATCTGGGTCTGTGGGAACCAAGGTGTATGGAAAAGAGAGGGGTCTTATCCCACTACCAGGGCTGGGCATAGCTAGGAACTCCCCTAGGTGAAGAGATGATGTGCAGCTGAGCTCAGTAACAGGATGTAGCCTAAAACTGACTTGGCTAAGTCTGCCTGGACAGCCAGGACAGGGCAGGCAGCTGAGATCTTTCCCATGCTGCTGCTAGTTGGCCAAATGACTGTGTGACAAAACCTGACCAATCCAGGATGTTTTCATTTAAAGTCATAACATGTAGTTGCTCACCCACTGACTTAATGAAATTGAAACTGAGGAGTAGCAGCACACACTGCAGTGTTACAAACTGGTCAGAACCCAAGCTGGTTAACTGAGCACTGAACTTACGTGGGAAAATTTGAGCAAACTTAGTTTTCTTGGCAATAGTTACCCTTGTTTTCCATTTCAGGAGGATCTAGGTCTCTGTGAAATATAACTAGAGATTGTCATTACGAGTCCTGCTCAAGTCAGCTTCCCAAGACCTCTTATGCTCAGCACTGACTCTTAAGTCAGCTCCAAAACCTCTAAAAATAGATATTACAGTGTGATTGTTGCAAGATTAATGGTACAGATTTTGTGGATGTAAATTATAGTTCAATTTGTGAAGGCTTCCTTGTCTAAATCCCTCATAAATACCTTCAAGCAAATATTAAAGGGGTGGGGGGATCCTTTATTTGTTTTGGGTTTCTATTGTAGTATTCGTTCCAAGAACTGACTTCAGCCTGACTATAGTGGTAGAAAATGAAACCTGATATAGGTTCCACTAAGGGAAGATTAAAACAGTTTTGGAATCCAAACCTGAAAACTTTCCCAAGTTTGTCAGTTTAAAGGTGTTCCATTAATTCAAGGAGCATCCTTGCCACAGTGAATTCAGAGATGAGAAGCTTTATAAATGGAAGCTGTGACAACCATTACATTAGCAAAAATCAGTTTTGTCTCTGGAGTATAAGGTATTCAGGCACTCTTTCTTTCCTGCTGCCTTGCCTGAGAGTCAGTGCTGTAAAACTGAGAAAACTCTGATTATTATTTATACTTAGGCATCCTTATGTGGCTGTGGTGGTACCCAGGGACACTTATCTCATGGTGTTTGCTATAGTATAAACTATGGTAATATGATAATGCTGTTTTTTCTAGTTCTTCACTGAGGTAACTGATTTTATTAGGAATTAGAATACTATCTTTTAAAAAAAAAATGTTTCTCCCTTCTGAATTTACAACAACAGTATAATTTAATTAAGTATATATATTCTTAGAGTTGCTATGAATAAAAGTTGGATTTCTGATTATGAAGGTATTTTTTTTTGGTCTAGAAACACATCCTCAGCCTTTCAGAGAGGGTGGTTAAAACTAGATTACTGTCTAAAGATACAGAGACAAAAAAACCCCACCAAAACATACTGTTTGGCATCTTATTTACCCTTTCTTGTGCCCCCCTTTTAGAAACTTGAATGCAATCTTTTCTTCCCTGTATATGCTTTTTCATTTGTTTTTGTAACAAGATAATAGAATTAATTTGTGTTATTATTATTATTTTTTTTTTTAAAGAAGTTAAAACTTCTGTGTTGTCAGGGTCATTTTCCAGGCTGGGTTCTTCAATTATTTTGTAGTGAATGTGGCAACATCATGGAATGTTTAGAGTTACTTACAGGAATTGTAACGAATAGGAAGAAAACTGAGTGAATGTTTACATTTCTGGTATATTTTGGAAAAAAGGGTTTTTGGCAGTGTAGAATATGTGTGTAATAAGCTCTATATTTTAATTATACTGAGAATGATATAAGAGGAAGTTGCCTGTATTTTTTATGAGCATGACTCATAAGGGATATGTTTGCTATGGTTAATATCTAGTGGGTTTTGCCCTCCTGAAGCAGTGTCCAATGTCTGTCCACAGAAATCCTTCACTTGGCTGATCTTAGGCTTGTTTTTGGTTGATTTCCATTGGTTTTAGTCAAAGGCAGCTGTATTTTCCTGGTGTATACCAGGGATAAATACTGCCTTAATGCACTGAGGCCAGGTTCCCCCACTACCCCTCCCATTTTGTGTCTGCATCACACCATGTTGTGGAAATGTATACTTTAAATCTCATCTAAACTCATGGTTTTGGAACCTAGCTGAAGTCGAGCTGCTTTGGTGCATTTCCTGGCAAGCATGTGGAAGTTGAACTTGTTAATGGCACTGTCAGCGATGACAGTTTTGGAGTGCCACCCCCCAAACTCGAATGTTTGTGTAGTCTCATGAGACACTGTGCTTAGATGCTTTCCTGAATACTCAGTACCGAGGTGTGCTGGACCATGGCATGCAGCGTGGGCATGCTTCCTGCTGTCTCAGGTGACTAGATGCCACCAAAACTGGGGTCTCAGGAGGAGGACAACTGTGCAAGTGTAAAAAGGGTTGGTGGGAACAGCACAGGGGAGCTCCCCCGTGTTTTCCTGGAAATGGATGTTAATCTTGTTTAAAGACAAGAAACCCAAAAACATAACAACAAAAACCTACCGACACACCTTTGGGGAGGCCAATAAGAAAAAAAGTGTGACAAATGGCTGCCATCCTAAGTAACTTTACTATTTTAGTGGAAGAATGTAGTAGATGCCTATTTTTCTATTCTGCCTGCGTTTGAGGTACTGGCAATGGTACTGGTATTATTTCTGTTCTGTGTCATTCCAGATATTTTCTAATATGCCAATATCACTAGTTACTGAAAACTAAGAGGAAGTTAAGTATAGAATTAAAGCCATATGGTAGTTCAGACAGAAAAGTTAGATAATTAGCTGTTCTTGTCAAGGGACTGTGATTAAAATAGGCCATCTTCATAATAGTGACTGGTTTGCAAGGGACTTCCTGGAAACCACCTGGGATAATGAAAATGAAAAGAACAGAATTAAAAAGGAGGGGGAGGTTATGCCATTATAGCTCATGATGACTTTTGTAAGTGAATTAATTCAGCTTTTAATTTGAAGACTGTTATTTTGGTACTTTGGAAAGAAACAAAGATTGAGTTTTCTGACTGTTTGGCAATGTGATGCCACTAGGTCACCCAGGTTACTGCTTAGGATCCTTCACATTTCTGTGTGAAGCTCTGGTTTCGTTGCTCTCATCCTTATTAACTTGTGAGTGCTGTTCGCAGAGCTCATCTTCAAAGACCACTATAATCTGTGTAACCTGGTGAGTCCTGCTCAGGGAATTTGTTCCTTCTGGGGAATTAGCACTATTAAGAAACATTAGAAGAGGAAAAACATCAGAACATGATTAGTGCATCATTCTTTATCAGTTGATGATTGCAATATACATAACAATGTTAGTGTAATATGAATTTATACTGATAGATAACTTTTAATGGAAAAGCTGTTTACCAAATAGTACTTAAAAGAAACCTTACTGTGAAGGGTGAGGAAGGATCTGTGTAACTTCGGCAGCTCCAGCCGCCTCTCCAGCACTACTGTGGGGAGCTCTGTGCGCCCTTTGGCCTTTCCTGCTGAAATCTTGTCCTCTTCACCCAAAGAGAGCATCAGGGAAACCTCCAAAGGCTGAACAGCGCTTGCTCTTTCCTGCATGTGGATTCCTTAGTGGGTGCCCTGTGCCAATGTGATAATTTTAAGCAGTGAATTTTGACCTGAATCATCTAAGTTATGTATCTTTGAGAACGCACTGTTAAGGGCAGCTATGTTAAAGGGACTAGTAGGATAAAATAAATGTGTAGTGAGAATGCTCCATTATTGGTATGATTTAATTAAATCTATTTTCACTTCATATGGATAAAAATCCTATGTGCAAATGAGATTAGTTGAAATTTATTTGGCTTTTTTTTACTTATTTATTTACATATTTACTTTTTTAAACTTTATTTACTTACTTAACAATTCACGTAAAGAGCTGTTGATGCTGTTTCAGATAGAGCCTTGTTAAGAGTTTCAGTGTGACTGTAATATTTTTTCATATGGAATGTGCTGGAATTGTCTCAAAAATGACTCAAAACTGAGTTGAATAGTTAAATTAAAATGTGGCAACAATTAAAAGTACTCTGGCTTTTCTGTGCTTAGGTTCTCCTTGAAAAAATATATGCTTCTCAATTATTTTCATTTCATGGAGCTTTTCTGTCTCTTTATTTCTTGATTAGGAAAGCAATGATTTGAAAAATTCAAGATATTGAGGTCTCAGAAGTGTTAGGGGTACTCAGCTTTAAAAAGCATGAGTAAACATTTCAGTGCAATATGCTCAAAATAAATTGCTGTGAATGTTTGTGGTTTGATATCATTAGAAAGGTACTAACTTTACATATGCATGATCTAGTTAATAATGTCTCAATGCTTTCTGTATACAACAGCAATGTGATGCATCTAGTGAATGCTCCTCTCAGGCGTGTTGTAAGAAGTGCTGACCCCAGGGAATGGCCCGAAATTGTGTCGGGGAGGTTTAGGTTGCATATTAGAAAAAAGTTCTTCACCCAGAGGGTGGCTGGGCACTGGACCAGGCTGTCTCCCCTGGGAAGTGGTCACAGCACTAAGCCTGCCAGAGTTCAGGAAGTGTTAGTATGATACTCTCAAGCACATTGTGTGACTCTTGGGGGTGGAGCTGTGCAGGGCCAGAGTTGGACTCAATGGTCATTGGGGTCCCTTTTAACTCAGCATATTCTGTAAATCTGAATGCTGCATTATAAATTTTTTTTCCTTTTTTTTTTTTTCTTTTTTTTTTTTTTTTTTTTTTTTTTAATTTTTTT
>JAWWES010000081.1:59311499-59342667 GCA_035583135.1 Lophotriccus pileatus | reverse complement strand
GGAAAGCTGAAGGCGGCATTATAAATTGTTGTGCCTTTTTTTTTTTTTTTTTTTTAAATATTGAGAAAATCAAACTATTAAGTTCTTAAAAATTGCTTTTGAAGTGCTTTCTTGAAAACCCTCAAAAGCGGAAGATCCATATTTTAACTTCCGGGTGCAGGTTGACACTCATGTTTTAAGTTCTGCCTAGTCTCGAGCTGTTTCAGTATCAACACTCAGTGACCTGATGGCCACGGTTTGCTTTGTAATATTTTTGTTGGTGGCAAGCTTTTCCATTATGTCCAGTGAAACAGTCTGACTTTCTAGCATTTGTACATTTTTAATGTTATTTATGTACAGGGCAGAAAATGGACTGAGAATCCGACAACCGAGAGGAAGCAAGAACAGGCTTTTCACTTGCTAATGTTATAAATGATTTCAGATGAGTCTTGTAAATGAGTAAGTTACTGTCAAACGTATGAGATAATAGAAAGCCTGGGTGGCTTGGCTTGAGCACTGTGAATCTCTTGGTGACAGCTCATTGCAGTCAAATTTAATCTGCTTTTAAGATTCTTATTTTATTTTTAAGACCTAAAGCTTGTTATGTGGTATGACAAACCATTAGAATATTTCCCCCCCTAAATTGTATTTCTCTAATGTGCCAGAGTTTTTTCACATCTGCTTTTTGATGAGGTGTCTGATTATACATTTTTGTTTTGTCCTGTTCTTTGTAGGAGTTGGTGAAATTCAGATTTTCCTGTAGATAAGCCTTTGGCTTTTCAGTTGCTTCCGCCTTGCAAAGAAATTAATTCCTTCAAGCCAGTGAGTCTGCAGCTCCAGCTGTGACTGTAGATGAATGTTCTTGCAGGGTCATGTACTGTAGCTCTGAACCTAAATAAAAGGATTAACAAGAGTTCACTTGGAGGAAAAACACTTAATTTCACTATAATAACTATGAGATCCATAGGGAAAACCAATAAAGCTTTACTATTAAAATTGTTAACAAATGATTATTCCACCCTGACCCCCTCTTCCCACTGTTATTGTACTTTTGGAACAGTAACAAATGATGGGATTGGCCTAGTTCATGGTAGTGCTTTAGTCCCTGGCCTCCAAATGATCTTTTACTTGTACAATAATTCCTAGTCTTGTTCTTTTAGGAGACAATGATAGCATTTATGAAGGAAACAATATTCTGATGCATTTCACTCAAAACTTTGCTATAGAGGTGTTTCTGGTTTTCCTACATTCCTCAGTGATCTTGGGTCCCCTTGCAGAAATTGCAAAGATTCTGTTGGAAGAGACTGGAGTTTTAAAAGCACTGTTTTGTGGAAACAGTTGGTATGATATTCTGACTGGATTTTCGGTACCTTAGAGCGGTAAGGTGAAAATTTTAGACCAAAGCCACCGCAGATGATGGTACAACTGTCAGGTCTCCATAGGTCTTTTATTGTTGAGTACACATTAACAGGATTTAAACATGGACAGGGAAGTGTAACTTAAGGTCAGTCTTCTCCCTCTTCCCCTTCCCCTCAGCTCCCAATGAATGTACATCAAGTTTATATGATGTATTCTGGATAAAGCTAATTTACATTAGCAATTTAAATGTTCTATATTCTGCTGCTGAAAAATGCTGCTAAATCAATGTATACCAAAAGGCAAGGTGAACTGGGTTCTTTGTCTTACATCTCATCCAGAGTTTGTACTCAACCACATTGTGTAGTAACAACTCATTGCCCTTGAAACTTTCCTCTCCATTCTGTCTGCGCTGTCTCACTGAAGGCTGAGCAGGTTGTGGGGATGAAAAGGCGGGTATTCATTAACCACGACAGGCTGTGGCTGCTATTGAGAGTAAGAGAAAGCACAACTCGACTTTTTTTGACTAGTTTGATCTGAGAACTAACAAATTGATTTATCTATTTAATTTCTAAAAAGAGCAAATATGAGAGGAGTCCATGATGAAATAAGAATATCATCTGATCATGCTGTTTTTAAAGTTATTTCTTAACACAGAGATGCACTAAATCCTCTGCTATGTAATACGTGGTAAGCTTAGTTCTGCAGACTTTTTGAAAGTTATGTAAAATTTGTGGCATGAAAAGACACAAATTAGAAAAATAAATGTTAGATAAAACATTTAAAATTTTGTAGATGACAAGATAAGTATCTGTGGGTGGATTTTGTAAACTTTGTCTCATAATAAATGAGGTATAGTGGAGAACAATTATAGCCATATCCTGAGTGATGCTTTGCTAGGCCTTATTTACTGGAGTAGGCAGCTGGACTATCCCTGAGTAGCAACAGTACTAAGTAGCAGAAACCAGAATGTTCCTATCTTGCAGCTTAGATCTGATGAAATTAATTTTATTATGTATAATATTATGTATAAGGGAAAAAATGTGTGATTTAGATGTAATTCACAATAAAGCATGGTGTCCTTCATAAAAACAGACCCATTGGCATTCTTTCACGAAGGAGGACTTTTCCTGTGCCCTAGAAACCATGTTTTGTTGATGAAGTTTACAGTGCTATGCTGGCAGACATGGGAGTTAATTGCAGTACACGAAATCTGAAAGGTTAATTTGCTGTCTAGTTGACTGCACCGTTACTCTGTTAATCAAGCAGATGCATGTAACACTAGCAGTGCCTGTTTTTTCCTATTTTGTGTTTGATTTAGAACAAGAAGATAGCACTTAACTGATATATTCTGTAAAATATAACCATAATTTGGAAATGTTATTTCTTTTTCTTTGAGGACTGAAAAAGTACTCTAGATATAGAGTGAATTAATATCAACAAGTAGATCGAGAACAAGAATATGTAGATAGAGCATAGTTGCCAAATCATTAAAAGAACTATGGATGATTCTTTCTCTTCTGATTCTTCTATTTTTACATGTCATGTTGATTTTCCATCTTTAATTATTCTTGTTAGTAATTGTGCTTCCTGTGGTTCTGGTTCTGCCTCAGCCAAATGTACCACAATTTAGTTTGAATGCATGGAGAAAGTCTAAATAAAAAAAAAATTACAATAAAAAAAGAATAATTGGAAAAAGAAATCCTTGCAAATGCAGTGTCAGACTGAATTCTGAAGTATTATTTTTCTATTTGCTATGGATTTGGTGACTTTTGTATTGTGTAACATGCTTATATTTCTTTTTAAACACTTAGGAGTTCACCAGATCTTTTTTGTTATGTGGTTGCTGAAGCATTATCCTGGGACAATAGTAATGATGGATGGATGGACATACTTCAGGTAAGAAATCAGATGTATGTCATTTGGGATGGCTGTTCATTAACTTTCCTCACATTGTTTTGGTTCAGCTCTAATAGTAGCAGCCTTTAATGTTACAGCACTAAAATTCACTGACTATAAAATATAAATCTCTTGTCTACATGAATGTTTACATATGTCTCCCTCTAAATCAGTGTCGGCAAGTTTTTTGGTTTTCTCTTAAATTTAGTGACTGATAACAGATGATGCTGCTGCTATTATAGTCCTTACCCCTGCTACTCTATAAAAACATTTCCTTAAGAATTTTATTTCACATTAGCAGTTACAACTGTAGGTCTGAATATAAGGATAATTTTAGCATTTCTTGAGTAGTTTAGGTAACTCGTTCTTTAAGGCTGTGCTAATTCAGCATCTAGTTGCAAAGTTGTTGATACCCATGGAAGTTAACCCAAGCTTGTTAAAGCCTGTACAAAGGCAAGCAAAAGTTGCTCTTGGTTCACAAGCTTCCTGGGAAAACATGAACAAATTCTTTAGTTTCAGTATCAGTGGAAGTGCCTACACACCAATATCCTTCCATTTCTGGTAGAGTGTCCAGAGTACTTTTTTTGCACAACTCTGGTATGCCCAGGGCTGCACTGAGCTTTCTGTGCACATGAGGTGCACATTGTTGTGCTGGTAATGTAGAGCAGCCAGTGCTCTGAAGTGAAGGTGGTTACTGCTGAATGCACATTTCAGCTAAAGCCAAAGAGTTGGGCTTATATATAAGGGGTGTCTTAGTACACATGCAGGCTTTAGTACCTCTGGGCTTCCAATTGCCCTCTTCTTTTCTTCGTTTGTCAGAGTGTTGTGAAGATGAATATTGCGAAGACTGCACTGTGTTCAGGTTGGAGCCAGGTGTGTAATACAGGTACAGTGTTAAAGGGGTGTCTTAAGGCAAGGACACAAAATATACAAAGAAATGACCCTAGAGTTACTTTATTCTCCAACTTTCAGGGTTTAAGAGCATAAACATAGCAAACACATCAAAATGTCAGTATCTGTCAGATCAAGAACCATGTTAAATCTAGAGCTTTAGAGAAGGCATGTTCCAGGGAGTGACTGATAGCTGATGCCAAGAGAGGAGAGTGGAGTATGCGGTTGCTTCCCAGATCAGCCTCTCATGGTCCACATGTGAAGGATATCTGAGTCAGTGGTGGCTTCTGTGTTGAGTAGCCTTGGCTATGCTTTCTCTTTCTGTGAATTTGTAAGGTTATATTTTGAACCTAGGTGAATTTTTAGGCTCTTCAACTTTGTACTATTCAGGATTCCCAAGATGAATGCTGTGAGGGAAAGAGCAGGTAGTCCCTGAAATTAGTTTTGAACCTCCTACTTGCTAATTTCATTTTACCTGGGGACTAGGTTGACATACCAGGAGAATTAGGAGTTGAACTGAGCCTTTCCTACTCTGGTGGGGTGGCAGGAAAGGATGATGGGTGTGAAGCTTTAAAGAAGTATTAACAAGCAGCTACGCTAAAATCTCCTCGAAGTGAAATGAAACTGCTGGGCTTCTGTGGCACTGTTGGTGTCTTTCTAATGAATAGGTTGTAGGCAGCTGCTCAGGCTGCCTCGCTTTTCTCTTTTAGCTTATTTACTGTGATTTTAATAGTAATTTGGATGTTGTGTGGCATTTATGTTCTGTACCTCTTTGAGTTACAGAAAGTAATAGAAAAGATGATATGTCATCTAAGCTGTAAGGCAGTCATCTGGCCATTTTTTTTCCTGAAAGAATTTGAGATTTTATGGAAGAAACCATCATAAATTTAAAATATCCCTGGGGACACACACTCAGCAACATATTAAAATGTAGAACCATTAATCAGAACTGAACTATATTTTTTCTTATTACTTTTCTTTCACAGATTTAAAACATTGCTTTTGAGTTCACAGAAACTTTAGGTGGAGTAAAAACTAAAGAGGAATTGCTCAATGATGCTTTTGCAGCAAAATCATTGCACTGAGGACCTGACTCTGCATATTCCTGCTGGTGTGTCAAGGCTATGGAAGAAAGTGTGAATTGCATAAATCTACCTGACTTGCTTAGATGGAGTCATAGAAATACACTGTGCAATATATGTGATGTTAAGTATTGTGGTAGGATTGCTGAACTGGAAAAGGCTATGGCTTTGCTGAAGGTGAGACTCTGAAAAGTTAAAATTTGATACTGTTAATGTGCTAACTACAGAATGCAGAGTGCTACCTTTCAAGAGTAAAGACATTTAAAATTCTGTAGAAGCAAGCAGAAAAAACCCCAGCTCTTAGCTAAAGTCTTAGATCCAGATGAAGGAGAATAATTTAATTATTCTGATTCTCCTTGGCAGAGAATACTTGGGAGACAGAATTTATGCAGCTGGATAGAAGTTTGGTTTATTTTTTCTCTTGATTTTTGTTTTTGTTAAAAACGGTGGAGATCTCGGACTTAATACTGTTTCTGATTATAGAACCAACTTTCCCATCTGCCTTCATTTTCCCTTCTGCATCTATATTCCTTATGAGGTACAAGGATAGTTTTAGGTAACATATTGTTTAAGGCTATTTCAGTTGAAGACGACTCCACTGTGCACTTTCTGATGACTTATGGAAAAGCATGTAAAGGACTGCCAAGCCAGCTTTCTCACTTAGAGGAAACTGTTGGGCACCTTGTTCCTCAGGTCTCCAGGAAATGGGCAAAGGTTTTCCCCCAAATCCCTTCCGGGTGGGCTGCTGCACACTGAATTCATGGTACAATATGAGCAGCTATTTAATAGAGAACCAAAAGAAGGAACCTCAAATGAAAAAGCTTTCCAATACTAGAACTGTGGATGAAGTGTTTGCTCACTGTTTTAAGCCTTCAAACCAGAGTTGTGGTGGGGAGAAGGGCAAATCTGCTGCTTTGCTTGCCTCTACAGGAAGGAGTGGCTGAGAAAAATGTGTTGAGAGAGTTTGGTAACGGAGAAAGTGAGTTGGACAATTTGATTAGGCTAAAGAGAATAAGGTTTATCCACAGATCATCTGGATGCATGTGAATATGTGGAAGTGGACTGTCTCTTGCCAGAGACTTTTACAAAATTGTAAAAACAGAGCAGTTTTGTTTTTTTTTTTTGTTTTTTTTTTTTTTTTTTCTGTAGCAGGATGTAGCTAGATTGTAAACTTTGGCAGGGCTCTTAACATCTGAATGCTTCTTGAAACTCTGACAATGTTTTTGTAAAACTAATTCTGGAACTGGAATAAATGAGAGCGTTTTCTATCTTCTCTCTCCCTCCTGTTAATTACATGAAACAGTAAGTTTTATATTTGTCCAGAAAGGGGTCAAAACAAACGAGGAATTGAGAGTGGAGGAGCCAAAGAGGGATAAGTAATGAGCCAATTTCTCAAACTGGCAATGACATACCAAGAGTTTGGAAAAAGTATGCTTGCAAGCTTCCTTTATTATTATAACCTCTTGAACAGAATAATCCACTCCAAACAGCTATAAATGCTTTCCAATAGAGAAGTTTATGACCTAGTTTCTGACTGAAACACAGTATCACAGTGTGTGGAAAGAACTTAAATGAAGATGCTGGTGGCAGTGCCTCTAGTGCGTTGTATTAGACACTTGGTGTATGGCCCTTTGCAAATACTTGTTAATTGGAGTCAAGTGGAGTGAATTTGAAACGTGGGGTGTTTTTTTGGTTGGTGATTTTTTTTTTTGTTTGTTTGTTTTTTCCTCAGGAGGTGTAGGCACTTAAATGCCTGAGTTGGCATGCAGAATTCTCATAGGATGTCTGAATTTTTTCACAGAGGACTGTTTGGAAAAATGTTCGTTTTGGGGTTATTTCAACAGGAGTTCAGTAATTATAGGATGTCTTTTTAGATCCTGTGTTTAGAGCAGTGAAAAAAAAATTGTGCATTGAGTCTGTTCACAATCATAAATCTGTTCTGGAGTGATAGGGATAATTTTGATTAGGCTTCATTCTATGCATGGCTCTCCTATGAGAAGAAGGACAAGGAGTCATGGGGAATGAACTAGGATGAAATGGGAACAAAAATGCTGAACTTGTGATTTGAGTATCCATTTCTCTTGCACTGGAGAAATACAGCCTGGCAGGAGGCATCAGAACAGACCACATTTCAATTAGCTGCTCTGGTGAGAGGCCAGCAGACATGGCACTTCTGTGCTGGAGGGGGCGAGGGAAACAAGGCATAAGTAAACCAGACGAGCTGTTACAACTTAGGGGATTTTGGTTTGTCTCTTTTTTATTGCTCTTCCTGTGACTCGCTGATGTCACCAAAAGCGCAAGGGAGCTGTGCTGATCTCCATCAGCTGCAGTCATAGCCAACACCAACCATCCCTTTCTTCTGCTTTTTCAAGGGTGTTGAGAGTGATTTTGAAAGCACAGATCATTTATGTCAAGAAGAATTTCTGAGTGTTGTTGAGTTTCTGAGTGTTGGTTAGCATAGAAAGAGCTATAGTTAAAATTCTTGCAGTGTTTCGATTATAATTCCTTCATTGTTTCAGTTGCTTATAACTTCCTGAAACGCTCTTGTCTCAAGTTGAAATTTTCCAGACTTGATCTTGGCCTGACAGTGACCTTTTTTCCCTATTCTTCTTTGTTTCTCTTTTCTCTGTGGTATTAAGTGAATATGGCTTGGGCGTTTCATTTATAATGAGAAGAAAGTAGTAGAAAAATACATTATTTTAAATTATTACTTTAAAACTCAGACATCATGAATAGTTCAAGCAGTGCAGCTGCTAAAGAAATGGTGGTGAAAATCATCAAAAGTACTTCTTGAATCTTACCAGAATCTGTGAGAGAGGGCACTCAGAGGGCTATCAACTTTAAGTCTTAAACTTTCTCTCCATCATGCACATGCATTACATAATTATCTCATGCAGTTATTTTGGCTGATTGGTGATCAGCTGAATGGAGCAGCAGTCTTTGTTGAAAGAATGGATCTGTTTTTCACTGTTTGCCATGAACCTTTTGAGACAGGACTTGAAATTCAGGCAAGTGCTATGCTGGGACATGCAACAGAAGCCCTCTGGGGCACTACTCCTGTCTCACAGTTCCAGCTGAAAATGCTGACGTTTTCAGAAACTCTTCTCCCAAGAAAGCTGTTTTTTAACAAAAATTTTAAATAAACTTTTGACCAGCTTCTCTCAAGCTGTAGGCTATAGTAGTTTAAACTAGAACACAAATGTCTTAGGGGATGGAATTTAAACATGGGGTAGAAATAGTAAAAATAAATTGTCAAGTGCTTTCCTTTAAATTTATGTTGATATTATATCTGTTTATTAATTTATATAAAGACTACTGATTATTGTTGTGATGTTGCTAAACAAAAAACTACAGGGTTTGAATTCTTGACTCATAATATGTGATTCAAGAAAAAAAGTCATGTGCTTGCCTGTTGGCTTTTATATAGGCTCGCTTAAAGACTGTGGTTTCTGCCAAGGACAATCACTGTGAGTGTTTCTATAAAAAAATACAAGAAATTTTCATTTCTAGAATTGGCTTCTCTTGGTCTCTTCTGTTCCATGGGAAATATCAATTCACATGCATTCATGAATCATCTTTGTTTCTGAATGGTTGTGTCTTTCCAGTGATACGGACAAGTGCCTGACTCTGAAAGCTGCAGGGCAGCAGCAGGGAGAGAGTGAGATCAGAACTGCCAGCAGATCTGGAAGAGGTTCCCATTGTGCTCTCCAGCCCTGCAACGTATGTTTTAAGTGAATTCCCTAACTCTAAACCTCCTATGTAATAGCACAACTCTCTAATCTTTTAAAGGACTGTAGAAACTTTATTGCCTGTCACAAACTTACGTTGATCCCCTGCAAGATTTTCCCTTGCAGGAGCTCAGGAATGCTGTTCAGACACTGCTTTAGGAGCACTACGTGTTGCTAGACAAAAGTTAGGTGCCTATGGAATAAGCCCAGCTTTTCATATTGCTCCAGAATACTTATTTCTTGTTGGAGAATAGTACTATATATATGGTTTTCTTAAGGTTTAAGGATCTCAGGTTTTAAGATTTGATCAGTAAGTACAATTCCATCACAACTTCCACCTCTAAAAATTAATCAAAATATATCTGCTGCAACACAGAGTGATACAACTACCTTAAAGTTGCATTGATCTGTCATAAAAAGAGGAGTCTAATACTAGAACTTTAAAGAAAACAGCTCTCATCTTCAAAACAGGAGAAATTGTTTTCTTTAAATAAGCGACCAGATTTTGATTCAACTTGCTGTTCTTTTAATAAGAAACTTGTCAAGTGTGCCATCTTTCTGACCTGTTCCTTAGTGACTCACAAACTACATAAGTATGTAAAGGACATCTGTGTAAAAAATTTGGGGTCTTGTTTTCTGGGAAAACCTTGGATTCTGAACTTTTTCAGGCCTCCTGATAAGTGGTAAGTTATTAAAGTGGAATTACTTGGAAGAGGTACTATAACACTTCAGTATATATACAGTGTATATACTGTAGTACTTCAGATTCAGCAATTAAAATACATCTTGTCCTTAAAGCTGGCTTTGCTGGTCCTAATGAGGATGATCAGTTCATGCTTTGGTATTGCCAGTAGGTAGTGAACCACTGCAAATGTTGGGGGTAAATGACAGTCAGTGTGCAAGAAGTTTTAAGTGAAATGAAATAATCAAAACTTCCTTGAAAATTACAAACTTCTGTTTCTGTAATGATTTCATTGTCATTTCAGTCTGTCTTTGAAGCTGCTGGTTTAGGTTTGCTCTCTTCCATTCTGTCTTTGGGCTTATACATTCAGTCACATTTTTAAATGTCACATTTGAAGGACAAGCATCTATTGCTACCACAGATATTAAAATGAAAACTCAGTTATTGGCACATACAAAAATTTGGGGGTTTTGACCTTTTTGGCTCAACCTGTCTAAACTCCACACTTGGATGGATGAGTTCTTTCAGGGTTACAACTATGTATTGGTTCTTTAGCCAGCTGTAGGATATTTAGGGTGGATTTCTAATAGGAGCATGGAACTGATTTTATCACATTGACTTTATCTTCAGTGGTGTCTGCATTGATTTTTTCCTTTTTAATCTACACTTTAATTCTAGGTATAAGTATTCTGCTAGTCAGAATGGGCTCTGGTGTTCAAAACTTCAGTAGCAAAAGTCTTTCTGTCTCGAGGGATTTAAAAATTGACCTTTAACCTGTTGAATCAAGTTAAATGGAGAGTGATAGCCTTAACTTGCCTTTTATTTTTTTTTAATTTCAGCTAATTTGTTATTAAATACTCTATGGTGATGAGTACTTTGGAAAAACTCAGTTTAACTTCTGAAATGCCAATTTAGTAATCATCCTTGTTTTGTTACTTCCCCAGCCCCCATGTACCTCCTCTTATATGCACGTTCTGGAAGTTAATGAAAGACACACCAGACACATAACCCACTATATAGGGAGAGAAAGCTCCCTGAGAGAGCTGAAACAACTCCCACCCAGTAAATTCATGACTTGCTGAACACTGCTGCTGGTCTGCTAAAGGAGGGATCAGAATTACACTTTTTTTTTTGTAGTACCTATCTAATTGTGTGGATGTGCCCCATGTGACTGACCTCCCTCCTCCACCTTCCCAGGACCCTTGAAAGTAACCATAATCCTCATGCCTCCTGTTTCCTTGCCAGAAAAGCACATCAGCTCTTAGCTTGGAAAACATCCTGCTTTGCAAATGTGCTGTGTTCCAGGGAGGATGGCCGCCTCCTGGCTGTGAGCTCCTCAGATCAGCTGCATGACGGCATCTCTTCTCAGTCCTTTTGGAAATGATTAATTATTGTTATGTTGCTTCTCTGTGTATACAGTCAGAGCAGTCCCTTTTCTTATTTCAGGGGTCACTGTAGAAAGGCTGTGTTGGAGATTGTATATCACTGGTTTTGGGCATTGAGTACATGTGATGGCTCATGGATTTATTTTATAGCCAACTGAAATTCAGCTTGGAAATTTAAACTTGTTTGAGGATGCTTGTAAATCAAAGGGTTTTTTTTTTAAATAAATTTTTTGAAAGTAACAATTTGCACGTAGGGAGATGTTAAGCTAAGGTGGAAATACTTGTATTTTGCAAGCAATCAAAGAGGATAGTGACTTATTAGTCTGTTGGAGGAGAGACAAGGGTACGTACCCTTACGTAGTGCTGCCTGGAGCAGACTGATTGGAAAAGCTGAGCCTCCGCTGTGTGACCCAGCATTCGTAACTGCTGCATTTGGCTGAGAAAGTGTTCAGTGTCTCTGTAAAAAGTAACAATCTGTCTGTGACTGTAAACTGTGAAAGGCAGGAGGGGGTTTTCTGGTCAGGAAATCTTCAGGCACAGTCATCAGTGAGGTGGGAGACCTAAGGAGACTGGCAGTCTGGAGACCAAGAAATAGGAATTTAGGCGGGATCAAAGCAGAACCGAGAAAGAATATTGTCTTGTCTGCAGTCTCACATTGCTGTCATCCAATGCTGCATGCTCGATTCCCACTGGCACCCACCCTAGACAGCCTTGCTTTACTTTCCCAGAGTAGAAGTATCGGCGTGAGAGATTTCTGTGTGCAATTGAATCACTCTGGTCGGACCACCCTTGGGCAGGCAGACTACAGTCAGTCGGATCTATGTTGGTGGCAGCGCAGCGTCTCTGCCATCTGTAGGTTCAGATATGCCAGAGATTAGGCCTGTTTCAAGCTGTCTCTTTCATGGCTATACCCTTCGTCTGATCCCAAACATTAAGGGATTAGGTTTCTTGAAATATCAGCAATTGTTGTCCCCCCTGGCTTGAGCAAACCACTTAGCCCACAGATGTGGGAAGGCTTGAATAGGTTTTCAGTGTGACAGAAATGTTGAGTTCCCAAGATGTATAATTTATACAGAGGAATAGTTTTTCACCTGCAGAGCGTTGGTAAATGCTGCTTTTTGTACTGTGGTCAAGGGTGTGCACTGATAAGCTGGTGGAAAAAAGAATTTGCAGTCAAGGTAGGTGTTTTTTCTATGGCCTGAATACAATAAAAATAGGAATACACATCAGACATGGAGAGTGCTGACTTCTTAGAGCTTTCCAAATGCACACTGGTTTAAAACTTTCATCTTGTTTAATCTGAGGACTGTTGCAGGTTTTGAATGTTGAATATTTCAAAATAGAGTCTTTGTCATAAGGAAAAGTTGAGTACATACTACCCCAAGACCTATTAAAAAATCCACAAATGGCAGGCAAAATGGAGAGTTTTTGATTTGCATGTGATATTTTCTGAGGAAGAGTGTGAAAAGAGCAAAAATGAGGTTTTGTTGCTTTGGCAATCTGTAATTTGGTCAAAGCTTTGAAAAAGGAGAACAAAACATAGCACACATGCTTTTGTTTGTTCAGAGGAGACCACTAACCAGCTTCATTGCTTTGTAATGGTAAACACTGAATTTCAGTACAGATAAACTGCTACCATAAAGAAAAAAGACCATGCTCCCTGGCCCTGTATCTGAAACGAGTTCCAGGCTTTAGGGTTAGGGTTAGGGTAAGGGTTAGGGTGAGGGTTAGGGTTAGGGTGAGGGTTAGGGTTGGGTTAGGGTTAGGGTTAGGGTTAGGGTTTCCTGATGTGGAGCTGGGTGCTCTCTTGGTTTTATGCTCTGAGCCAGGACCTAGATCTAGGTGTATCTGAATTTCTACAGCGACGATGTAGAGATTTCATGAGTAAAGCTTAGTGTGGGTTGAACGTGTGTGACTTGTTTATTAGGGAAAATCTGATAATTTCAGACTTGCTTTATGTAGCTTTCACACTCTAGTTCACTCTCTAATTTCCCTGTTTAGTCAGTTCTTACTGAAAAATCCCCCAACATGGCACAAAATTTTGTCTTTTTTAGTAGACACTGTTCATAACACTGTCATGTCTACTCTGAGTACAATAATGCAGTCTTCTGTTTATTCATAGAATCACAGAATAGCCTGGGTTGGAAGTGACCTGTAAAGATCTTTTAGTCCAACCTCCCTGCCATGGGCAGGATCATCTTTCACTAGATCAGGTTGCACAAATCCCTGTACAACTTACACTTGAACACTTTCATAGGACAAAGACTAGACTGTATTAGGTCTTTTGCATATTCTATGTGTTAAGGAAATAATTCACATTATCACATATAGTTCCTTTGAATTTTAATGAAATTAAAAGAATATTTATAATGTAAATATTGGTAGAATGGACATAAACATTTTACACATATAGGTTGTCTTATTTTCACTAGTTAACATGCAAGGCATATTTTCCTCTTAGAGAAATACTTTTGGCCAAGTTCTACTTTTTCAATCCACAGAGGTGTAATAAACAGTTCTATTGATTTCTCTGCAGTGAGTTCAAATTTTTACATATACAATGGAAAAGAGACTCTGACCTATAGCCATGCAAAAAGTATACATTTTATTATTATTTTCAGTATCTCAAACTTTCAGAAATCACTATTTTAAATCCACTTTTTTTTTTTTTTTTTAAAAAATCTGCAAATCCTTCCACATAATTTACTTTAAGTTTTAAGACAGCTGTGATTGCCTTCTCCTGCTTGCAGCTGTTCCCATTTTCTTGAAATTTAGACTTATTGAAGCAGTTGGTCTAGACATCGTTGGTTTAATTCATAGGGAACTTGCTCACTAATCTGTCAGTGTTAACCATAGACAATGTGTAAGTACACACATAGCTGTAGTATCTGATACAGACATTTAGAGGTGACTTCATCATGTGGTTTGGTCTACAAAGCCAAGAATGAGAAGGCTGTTTTTGCAGGGAGATCTCAGCAAATGCAATTACCTAAAACTCCAATTCCACTAACAGCTTGTAGCTGGCTGCCTGGGGAGGTAACTCGGCAGTTAAGCCAAGCAAAGCAAGGACTGAATTGTAGCAGTTTACATTTTTGTGCACTTGAAATTCCCCATGTTTAACTTTACAAGTGGACTGGAAACCTTAAACTTGCACTAGAAGGGATGATCTCCAAACCTTGTTGTCTGACATGGATTCTTGAACTTAAGGAATAGCTTTTATTAAGTCCCTGAAATTCAACCCATACATTAGGAGCCTGGGACTGTCTGGGGATGCTGGTACAGGGCAATGCTGTATGAACTGGGTTCTTGGCTGGAATGCCTTTTGTGTGTTTTCACAGGAGGGGTGGGGATGCAAGGAATCTAACTCTAAACAAATCAGTCTTCTAGAGAAGAAAAATGTTTATTGAAGTTGGCTTTAATATAGGTGCCATAGCAGGAGAAATGCAGTGATATTTAAGAATAACATGGAGCGTGGTGCTGTGTAGCTTCTCTTACATCTGTAAGGTTGCTCTGGATGTGCTGTGCATTGCTGCAGCCAAGGTCAGATGTGGGTCATGGTGTGTGCGTGTGTGTCTACAGACTGTCTATACTGCTATGTAGTAGAAGCATCTGTGTGCTGTGAGCTTTGCCATTATCACATAATGATTTGAAATACCACTGGGCTTAAAAAAAGCACACACTTTCTCATAGCATCGGCTGTTCAAGTGTGTAATGGATATTCTTAACTGCAACAGGAAAGCATATACAGTAATTAAAACACAGAGCAGAAAAATTAGCCAGATTTGGCACAAATGCCTGAGAAAGTGTCTGCTTTAGCTGTAGATATAAATGAAGCAATAGCCAAAATTGCTTTCAAAGGCTTTAATTGCATCTGTTTTAATTTAGCATGTAAAATGCAGGATATTATTTTTAATATAAATTTAATTCATGGTTAATCTGCAGATTGCAATATCCTTCCAGTAGAAATTATGTACTTGGAGTAGAATAACTGAAAACTTCCCTTTCGAGCTGTTTGGTTAGTCTGTTGCAGGGTGTGCTGTGCAGAACCACACATTCTCTGTATAAATGCACCTGCTGGTGGTGGATCATTTAACCAAAAAAAACCCAACACTCTTGATTTTAATGTAAGTGAATTATTATACAGTAAGCTGTACATAGTACAGATATGTAAACCACTCATCAAAATGTAATATTTTTGTCTATAATTTTTTTTTTTTCTAAAGATCACACTGTAGGCATGGGATTCAGTCCTTCTAGACCTGACTTCTTGTAAACAAGAAAAATTATGTGCTTGAAGGTAATCAGTGTTTTTTTCACTAATTATGCTATTCCAAATGAGAAAGGGTCCTTGTGTGGGCTTGCATAGTTAGTTCACATATTCTGTACTGACAATGTCATATGCCGGTAAAGAGTGAGCTCAAAATTCCCTGATGAGAGAGTGCGGGTTCCAGGTGAGAGAGTGGCAGTCATGCAAACCTGGCTGCTCATAGAAAGGACTTTAGATTGCTATTTGAAAAATTAGGGCTGCCATGTAAATTAGCAGGTTCAAACTGTCTAGATCCAAAGGATTTGGGAAGATTATCTGAATGAATTTCAATGACAACTGGTCACTGTATTGAATCAGTTGTGAAACAAATAGTGAGTTGGGCAAGAGAAGCAGGAAGAAAATGTCATCTGTTTTCCTCCCTCTCAAACACGCAGAAGAAGGGCAACTAGACATCAAATTCAGAGAGCCTCAGTTTTAGTCTACATGTAAACATATACACCGATGAATAAAGTAATAGATTTAAAAATAAAAACTGTGCATATCTGAATAAAAGAAACATGAATGAGAAACTATCTGGGTAATAGAGTCATGGGTCTCAAATAGTTTATTACATAAATGTGGAAGTTGGGCCAGAAAAATTGTAAAGCCCTATTTTGTCAAAATTACTGTATTGACAGGAGGAGGAGACTGAAGTTCATGAAGTGTAACTTGATTTTAGGGGAGTAACATATAATATTTTCTTGTGAAATCTTACTTGAAATATCATTTTAATTGAATAGTTTGTGAAAGTTGGCACACTGGCTGAAATTGAATACTGTCAAAAATACAAAGAAAAAAATCCTCTCAAACCCAGAAACAGATAGCAGTAACAATACACAAGGTTAGGGAATGATAGCAAGTGGTCACTGTAATGGTTTTCTCATCGTATTTTAATATATCTTAATGTAGGGATGCATAATGGCAAACTCTGACCTCTCTTCCACTTCATTGTATTTTCTCCCCTGCACAAGAATAATCAGCTCTTCACAAACAGCTTATCCTTTTGCTGTGAGCAGGATCTGAGGCTATATGGTGTTGAGTTTTGTCAGAGGAGTGGCTTCACCACTGGTTTCAGGATCCTTTCTCTGAAGAGGGTTTGGTCCATTTTGTCTGTTGGCAATACTTCTGACAGGAGAATCACATTTTAAATGCCTTCTGCAAAACTTCGCTCAATCAATCAGTGACATGATGCCAGAAGTCTTCATTTAAGAAGTCTCCCTCACAAATAACAGGCTCTGTAAAGCTGAGTTTCTCATTTAATTACTTCATATGTTTGCAAAGCTAGCTGTTGAAGTATGTAAGAAACTCCCCCAAAATACCAGGATACTTCTGGTAAAATCCTGATCATGTGACAGTGCTGTCCCTTGATGCTTCTTTTGTCTCATGATATGTCTGTTAGAGTAGGACCAAAGTGACAAGGATTAATTGGTTTGACTTGCACTTTCTCAGTATTTCAGTAGTTGCAGGTAACATCACTATGATAGCAGGCAATCATTGCTCTGCTGGGTCTTCAAAAGCATTAGTCAAAATACAGTCATGTACCACTAGATACTCTCTGCACTGGCTTTTTTTTTTTTACTATTGTCTGCCTGAATGTAAGTGACAGCAAACTTTTCTCTTGTGGTCCACAAAGCAAAGAAGATACTGCTCTGAAAAACAGAGAAGGTTCAGTGGGTTTGCTGGTCATTCTTTCCCTTGTTCTCTGAAGATACTTGGTCCATAGAGACCACTGATTTACTTTACAGAGTTTGTTTAATTATGAAACCAAGGGAATACTGGATTCATGCCTCAATTTTCCTACTGAATCTTGGGAACATTGGGTTCACTTTTATTAGATGATGGAGATTTAGAAATCTGTGAGTCTGTGTTACTTGGAAAGATGCTACTTGGGAAAGATAGTGATAGTAGGAAAACACGTTAAAATCGCTCTCTGGCTGTCAAACACATTTTTCACTGAAAACAAGTTGCTACGTCTAACAGCAAAAGCCACCTGCCTTTTCTTACTCTAATGCCCACATCCTTAATAGGTTGCCTTAGTCTAGCCCATGGAAACTTGAAGTCATTGTAATACCACTGCAGCCCCAGGCACGATCCTCAACAAGCACAGATTGGAGAAGAGAATATACTTAGACAATAATTTAAAAACCAAAAATCTCCAAAAGCTGACAAACAAACCTCATGTTGTATTTGAAAGTACCCAGAAAAAATTTTTGCCTAGAGAGGACTCAAAGGAATCATCAAATACTATTAAAAAAAAACTTCCAACAAAACAAACACTCCTCCCAGATAAACACTCTGCAGTCATTGTCCTCTCCTGCCCCCCCCACTCCCACAAAAGGGAGACACTAGGAATTCTAAAGTATTAGGAGACACAGAAAGAAAATCTGCTGGCTAGAAGTTTTGACCCTGCCAGTAAACTTGTAAATGCTTTGCACTGTTTACAAATGCCCCAAGGCTTGGTGCCTGGCATGCAGGGAATACAGCTGCTTAAATGGGAAAGGGAGATGACTCCTTCCCACTTTTTAGGCCAAAAGATTCTAAACTTTCAGTTGTCAAATATGTTATCTCACTGGGTGATATACTAAATTTTTTTCTATAATAGCATGCACTATGAATTTCTTGCAACCTTCTCATTTAGCTTTAGAACTTAAAGTACTGTCATAGAATAAAAAAAATATTACCAGCGCTCCTCTTCCTTCTCCCTCCTCCCCTCTTTACCTTGAAAGGGTGATATGCCATTGATGTGAAAGCATGATGCAAAATATGGGATAATCTCTGGCAATATTGGAATATTTACTATTAAATACAGCTCCATCTCAAACTTGAAGGTTTCATTGTGATGTTGTTATTATCTTCACCTTGTTTTACATATTGTTGCATTATCACCTGCTGTACACACACCACAACCTCCCTTCCCCCTGCAAGCCTTTTTGAGTAAAAGCAAGTAACTTCACAATGATTATCAGCTATGTCTTATGGTAATACTTATGTTGAATGTTCTGTGTATTTATTTAAGAATCACAATCTCTTATCATAATAATATTATTATGGAAACATGTTCCCAAGCACACAAGAAATGGCTGAGGCAATCTTGCTTGAATTTTCGTTTCTGAATCATCAGGACATTCTGTTAGTAAGAAAGAAGTTGCTGCTGCTCCCTAAACTGAGCATAGTTTGTTGATGTTAATGGTCTCTTAGAGCATAGACTATATACAGAAAGAAATCTGAAATAGAAATCTTCTGACTGTATAATCCAAGAAATAACCAATGCCTAGTTACAACAACTGTTGAGGCTCCTATTTAGAGCTCTTGTGGCGGTGGTGGTATGTTATTATTTTGACTTAGTACATTGTTTTAGAGATGCTTATCTACCCTTCTGCAGACGTGGAAGTCTGCTTTATGTAAGTTAACACAACTGCTTCATTGTCCATTGCCCTTGCTTGAATTTTGTCTTTGAACTTGTTCCATTTCCTCTGCGTTTAAAGCCATCAAATGCAAAGGTGATAGGGTGGATCTCCAGTGTCAGGTACCTCTGTTGCTAGAGGAGGTAAAAAACTGATGGTTGAAAGATTTGAGGAAGCTTCCTTCCCATAATACCCCTTACTAGAAATACCTTCATGGAGATATTTAAAAGATGTGTAGATGTGGCATGGTTTAGATAGGACATGGTTTAGTGGTGGACTTGGCAGTCTGGATTAATGATCTTAAACATCTTTTCCAAACTAAATGATTGATTCTGAACTTTTGGATCAAAATGTACCTGAAAGGGCAGGGAGATGTTGATAGTGTGTCAGTGTGGTGTTCAGTGGTAGTAGTCTGGTGCTTTCCTGCATATATCTTGTTGTATAAATATTAGTTAAGATCATGGTTGGCATAATTCCTTTTGCCTTCTGCATGCTGTTATTACAGTAAGCTCTGCCTTTGCGGTGTGCCTCATGTCAGCTGAGGATCAGAGCAGAACTAAATTCAGGTGACAAAAATGACAAACTTTAGGTGTTTGTTAGCCCTTCCTTTCCCCTGGGCAGACTTTCTTTTCAGCCGGAAAATCTCTCTCTGAAACCTCTCCTTCATCACATTTTCTTCCAGCTCAGCACAGTAAACCCAAACCGGTGTTTTTAAGTTCAGAGCAGCATTATATTCAGCCTACCGTTGGGTGGGCAGCTGCTGGGAGCAAGGATGAGCAGTGTCAAGGGAATAAAAAAATGGGTCTTCTGCACTGGTACTGCCTGGTGACTGTCTTCAGCATTTGCTCACAGGAATACAATATTCTGAAACTTGTTAGTTGTCCTGAAAGAAAAGAACACAAACAAATCACAGCTGCACTGCATGTTTGCAAAATCACGCAAGTGCCAACGCTTTATGAGTACATTTTTTTTCATTCCATTTTAATTTTTTTCCCCCCAAAAAACTTAAAAAATGTTGATATAGGGATGAACAAACAGGCTTGACTGAAATAGGAAGCAATTCAAGCTTTTCACATTTTTTAAGCTGAGTGCAAGATTTGTGCTATTGGGCCTTGTTGTCTTGGAATAATTAGATATGGGAATTGATATTTTCTTTCTCATTTTTTCTGAAATACCTCAATATTTTATTTTTATTTGTTATTTTGCAATAGAAAGTCTAAAGCCTGATTGTTTGCCTCAATTTTCTGGTGTAGTCAGAAGAACATCAGATTGTTCTCCTGGTTTTAATTACTTTATTAAGTTTTGTAAACTATAGATTTCCTTATTTGGTTGTAGAATAGGCTTTTTTTGGTCAAATAACACAATTCAGAAATGGATCATAAACACAAAGCATCCTACTGGAACCAGTATTTCATATTTACTCTGCTTAATTCAGGTTTTTTTTGTTACATAGGGAAAGTGTTAGAAAGCAATTAAATGGTTAAACTTACATAAGAAGCTTAACTATTTTTTTTTTTTTAGTTTCATTTAGTAAAGAGAATGTATGTTACAATAATTTGATAGGTCAAATCACTAACCTAAAGTGATAGAAAGCGCTGTTAAGTCAAAAAGTTATTGTTTAAGGAATGGAAAGAAGGGAAATAGAGGATTTATCTTTCTATTATATCATTCATTAGGTCAGTTTTGATTTTTTTTCATTGTGTTTTGGGAATTTCTCTCTTTCTCAGTATATATGAAACGTGTTTAATTGGTAGGGGGAAGCATAATTCTTATAAAATTATCATATCTGACTGTAAAGGTATATTCTGGCTTTGTTCCATTTACGTTTTCTCATCTGTTGAGTCTGCTGAGCACAGACAAACACAGGCGAGACACGCAGCCTTTACTTGCAGTAACTCTGTCAGTGCAGGTCGCTCGCTTATTCCATATTTATCTGTTCACTTCTCTTAGAGCTCATTAATCTGTCAGCATGACACAATCCTTCCAATGAGATTGTGCCAAATGTTACAGTAGCACACCAGCAGAAACCTGCATGCCATTTTTTTTTTCCAGTGACTAAGTAAGACCATTTTCCTGTCCTGCAGTATGTCTAGTGCACTCAAAATTTATCAGTATTTTGTTTTTTAAAGAGGAAATAGCATAGCCATTCATCAGTATTTACCGAAAACTTAGTTCAGGCTTTACATACTTACTGCCTGACCCTCTACCCTGCAGCCCTTTGCTCTTAAGCAGAAGGGTAGTAGTGGCAAGAGCAGGGGATAAGCCTGACTGGGAGGGAGAGCTCAGCACGCAGGAGGACTCCAGTGGTATTTAAGACTGAGCTTCAGAGCTGCTCAAGAATTACTGCTGCTTATGACTGTTTGGCCTGGCAGACTGTCAGAGCTCTTAACTTCAGAATAACATGTCCTTAAAGAAAATGCAGTGGCTGGGGAGGAGGGGGGGAAGGGACTTTTTTCCATTTCTTAAAATAATATCTCATTAACTTAACTTATGGAAAGAGAAAAGGCTTCTGCTTAAAGTATAGTGCTTCCATAATTCCAGGTGATGTATAAAAATAGCTGTGAATGTGGAGCATCCAGGAGAACCTCGGGATCCAGTTTTGGCTTTTTGAAGTTTCAAGGCCTCATAATGTTGCAGCAGGATCTTGCTTTGTGCTGCCCTTTGCAGCCGTGTCCCTGGTCTGGATTCCTTCAGATCATACTGTTGTTTCCTCATCCCCCCCTCCTAATTCTAGTGCATGTGTGGTTCTTTTGTCCATATGCTGTTTATTAGAAACAAAATTAAAAAAAAAAAAAAAATCCCTCTTTCTGTGCTGCATAAAATACTATGCTTACCTGTAAGCATCTGGAGCTTCAGTTTCATATGCTGTATTTTTTGTTAGTATACGTTTAGAAATTATTTATGTAGAGCGTTTTGATTATTTGTAAATCTCTCCATCTTGCTTTGAAAGCACCCTAGCATAATTTAAATGGTCATTTTGGATGGCACTGACATTTATTAACATGGAATCTGAAATGCAAGCAATATTTCCTTGGAACTGAGACAGGCAGATCAAAAAGTCCTTTATTAATGTCAGGATTTACCCCAAAACAAACAGCTGTTTGATTTCAGCTGAAAGTGTGAAATGTTTTGGTCACCTCTTTCCTGTCATTGACAGAATTTTTGGACTTCTGCCAAAGAAACAGACTACAATTGAATGTATGAAGAAGGATATAGTAAAAAAAATCCCCAAAAACAACAACCCAGCAAAACCAAAGTAGGCTTTTATGAGTCTTTGTTATTTATGCTTTGTTATTTATGCTTTGTTATTTATGCTGCTGTCCTCTACTTTGTATCTAAGCAATGATTTTGTTAGGTTTGTATTAAAAATACTTTTTCCTCCTTCTCTTTTCCATTTCTGTGGTTTTATCTGCTTGCTGTGCTGTCTCCCAGGAGTGCTCTTGTTCTCTTGTGCACTTTTTCTGTTCTTTCATTAACATGGATTTTCTTTTCCACTTCCTGCTCAGAGCCACAGTTCCTTCCTCTCATAAAATCCATTTTTATTTTCCTCATTTCTCTTTACCTGCTATGTCTTACATTCTGCATGCTGTATATTTGTTCTTCGTGTCTTTCTCTCCTCATATGCCTTGATTAGGTCCTTCTCTTCACTGTATTTTTCCAAAATAGTCAATCTGCTAAAAAAAAACAAACCCAAAACAACACCCAAACCTGAGGCATCCTACTGATCAGGTACTTCAGGTTCTTAACAAAGTGGTTATATATATGTAAAGTCTTTGACTGCAAACCTGAGTGAGTATAATTACAGAAATCTTTCTTGTTGGACTTCTACATGCACAAAATCTTAAGCCCCTGGGAATAGTTTAACAGCAGAGAATCAATATATTAGAGGAGTGTCACCTGTGCTGTTAGCTATAGCTGTTCCTGTGTCAGCATTTCCATTATAAATTTTGGCTTTCAAGGGTTTATAACTCTGCCATTAAAATTCACTGCTGACTGAAACTTGGCATACAAGGACTAAGCCTGAAGCAACCCCCCTCCCCCCTTAAAAATAACTTTAAGCCAAAGGAATGCAATGAAAACCATTAGTCTAATGATTAGAAAGGCAGCACTACTGCTATCAAAAAACTACTTATGTGTCAGTCTTCAGTGTGGACTTATACTTCAGGTATTTTGGAACAGGAGACTGAATAGACAAATTAAAAAAAATAAAACAAAACACCTCCTTGATAATGCATTCATGATATCTCTTGGAATGTATTTCAGTAGGTCATTTATTTCACAGCTCTGTGGCTGCAAAATAAAAATTTAATACATTAAGCCAAGCGAATGTGCATCATCATATGCATTAAGAAAAATGAAAGAACATTGTTATAGGTATCAGGAGACTGAAGAGACCAGGCTTTTGGGTGCAAGTTGCTGAATGTTTCAAATTTGCTCCAGTTGGACCAAGAAGGATAAGGTGCCCCTGGGGGAGCTGCAGGCAGAGGCGGGGGTGTATCTGTCTGCTCTCCCTGAAGAGGTGTTTCCAGCTGGTGACCTGCACCAGACACACTGCCTTGCTCATCTGTCATCACCCGGGAGATGCCTCATTTCTGGGCAGATGAGATTGAGACAAGCAGGATCTTGTTCTTAATGAGGTAATTTAGGTCACCCAAGCAACTACCTGATGTGGGGCAAATTTCTCCTGTGGAATTGCCCATGGGCAAGTATCTATCTGAACAGCCAGCTGCCAGAGCACTTGATATTAATTGGCATCTTTTCTTGTCCTTGCAGGGAGGCCTTAATGGGAAGATAACCCTTCCTTCTTCCAAAAGTAGATGGCAGGATTCACACTGCTGCTGTGTTTAGGAGTTAAATATGTAGTTGTTCTTGACTAAGCTCTATCTGTGTGGATTGTCTTGCATATCTCACCACTTCTGATGCCATATGTGAAGCAAAAAATGTGAACAGAAAAGGTATTGGGAAGGAAAGAGATTGAGGAAAAAAAAGCATTTGGACAAATGTGTTTTGATCTGTGGTAGTAATTTGCCTTTAAAGATATACTAAATAATACACAATCTTGGAAATTTAAAGAGTCAAATATTTGACACCCAACATATGTAACAGTTGATTACGTATACAAACTGACCAGCAGAATTGCCTGGGTTTCCTCTTACGGAATTGAATTCTAGCAATTAACAAAGAACAGCAAATTGGTATTTTGAGTCTGAAGATGCCTTTTGCTTATGAGAGCAAAGCATGTAAGAAGTGATTCTGTCAATGGTTTGTCACTTGGCTTTTTGGTAGTTTTTTTTGGTGGAAAGGGCCTTATAGGATGAAGATCTAGTGCTTACTCTGTCAGAAGCCAGCTGTGTGAATGCCAGCCACACAAAACCAGCAGGGCCAGCCACCGACTCACTTATTCCACCACTGCCAGGCTGAAGGCAGGGTGAGCAAGATGACTGGTGAGTCACCTGGGTGGCAGGGGAGTGATTGGGAAGGTTTGGAGCATCTGCTCGTCTCTGTCGGAGCCCAGAGGGAATGGCTGGAGGCTTCCTTCCTCCTCTGGAGTGTGTGCCCAAACAACACTGCTGGTTATTGGGTGCCTTATCTGTCTGCCATACAGTCAGCCTGCTGAGGAGCCACATGAGGAGCGTGTGTGTGTGTCACTGGTTTCTGGCAAGGCGGTGCCAAAATATGCATGCGCTACTGAACTTTTGGTGTGGTGGAGAGGTCTTGGTGGCTGGCATGCCTCCAGAGGGGCTTGCCAGCACTTGTTCAGTAGCTGTCCTTCAGGGAGCAGTTATGAATAAACAGCTGGATAAATTGCTTATTTTTTTCCTGTCTTTGAATGCTGATACTGTAACATATGCCCTCAGATTGCCCTAGCTAATATTAGAAAATTATTGGGTAAAAGGATGAGAAGATTTACTAATGCCTTTTTAAATGACCTCAGACATTTGTAAGAATGGGAATTGCTTTTCTACTGTTCATATTGTTTTCTGTTTCAGAGTGGGTGTCTATGATATAACCCAGAACTACTTCTCTCAAGCAGTCTTTTCCTTCTTTCTTCTCCAACACAGCAAGTGTTTGAAGATATGATCACTCCCCTCTTGCTGTGCTGGTGTCTTTGGGAGGTGCATGCATGTGAGAGGGGGAAAAATCAGGCTTGCCAGCAGAATCTTATTGTACCACGTGATTTAAATCAGAGGCGTTTTCAATAAGAATTTATAGAAGCTGGTTCGAATCATTATAAATAAAAGAACTGAGATTCTGCTCTGGTAGTATAACTTAAAATAATAATGACCACGATTCTTTATTCTTTCCAGTGTCAGAGGAACTGCTCAGCCTTATGGCCAGGCTTCCTGTCTCTTCTGAAGGCTTGTTCAGGAAATGGCAAAGTGCACAAAAAGGGTCTTTGTCATTGAAAAGGTTTATTATTGTGCAGTTGAAGTACAGCTGTTACATATTTCCTTACTTAAATTTGGACCCTTCCTGAAGTTTCAGTTCTCTAATTATTCTGCCCAGGTCACTGGTCTATAGTCTATATTTAGCATATTGCTGAAGTTTTCTGGTCATCCGAAGACTGAAAAGCTTTTCTGTCAAACCCTGCTCCACCAATATTAGCTCTGTATTTTCTGTTGGAGTATATAATATGAAATGTGGCTACTGGAGAGTTTTACAGAGGAGTTTGAATGCACAAGCTGTATCATTCTTTTAATATTTTGCCAGTTTCTGCAGGTTCTGAGAACTATAGCTCAGGCACTCCCCCTCTCTCTCAAAAATACCCCTGCAAAAACAAACAAGAAGAAACAAATAAAACCAAACAAAACAGAAGAAACAAAATGCTACCACCACATGAGTCAGGGAAAACATACCTTCTTAATTGGGGGTTGACTTGTGTAATTATTGTATTAGCCAGAAGTCCTGTCTTTCATTTAGTAAAGTTTATTTCATCCTTAGAAAATGGTAGTCCAAATGTTCTAGCCTAAATTTACTTAATTTATTTACTTAATTCACAAATGTTATTTGTGATTTGTGAATGCTTCAACATTTAGAAGAGATGTAAGTTAGAGGGATAGGTACAGGACTGTACTTTTCTGGTAGAAGTTGTTCTAATGAATAAGGTGGGGAATGATAACTATGTTTACGTATTTTTCCTTGTTCTAAGGTCTTATCTTTCTGTTCCACTCTAAAAGTTATACCTACAATGTTCTTGCTATTCGTCTTTCAGATAGTGGTATTTGTAGATGGTTTCATAAGAAAATTTTTGACTGTGACATAATGATAGCTTCTATGTGAAAAATATCTTGAGATTTTTATGTACCAACATTTGTAAGGTAGTATAAAATATGAAGAATTATAAAACACTGAGGTAAAAGTCATTGGCTTTTAAACTGTTTTTAGCTGTAAGTGGACGCTAAACACAGTTCTGATTATTGAAAGTACTTTTTTCCCCTTTTGGAAAAACAAAGAAGCTGGATAATTAATAGCCAATAATACTTAATGACAAGCAAACCATTTTTTTCCATTTTCATAGTTTGACTTTAGATTTTTGGATATGGAGAACAAGACCAGACAGAGAAATGCTGTAAGTGTGCTGAAAATAGTATCTCTAGATAACTTTCTCTAATTGATTTTATAAAACATCTTGATTGTTCAGGTTTAGCTCCTCCCTGTATGAGTCGACCTTGTTGGTAATTCATCCTCCTGGAGATGAGCTGGCGACTTCTGAGAAAGTAGCTATATCCTTTGGAAGCAGAGAGGGGATGGAAAGTAGGATTTTACTGTATTTCAGTGTGCTGTTAGAAACAAATTCCCTTCTTGCAGCAAATTTCCATGATATTTAAAATCTCCCTCATGGGGTTTTGACTGTAACTGTAGGCCTAACACCTTATGTGCATTTTTCTGCTTGCCCCTCTCTAGCTTCTCTTGCAAAATTATTCCAATTTATTCTGTAATGCTCTGTGTATGGTGCTGAGTGGCTGTCTGAGCTACGGACACAGTTAGGTACACTTTCTGTACCTTTAACCATGAACAGTTCCCACAAAGGATATAAAGAAAAAGCCCTGTAAGAGACTGGAATTTCCCTTCCTGCAGCAATAAAGCTATCTTGATGGGCTGTAATGTGGGCTCCTGTACTAGCAGAGAATGTCCTGGAGGAAAGAAGGCAATTACATCTTTGGCACTAATATATATTTTAATTATAACATGATGCTGTGCGGTTGTATTTGGTTATAATGCAGTGCTATTTACATGTAATGAATATATGTATTATCATAGCTGGTGAATAGACATAGCTGAACAAAAAGGAGTTAAACAGCAGAGCGAGAGCACCAGGCTTTTGCTCTGAGCAAAATAGTACAAGTGAAAGGAGCTGGGTTTGATTAAGTGGCACAGGAATAAAGTACTGGCCAATAAGAACTGTTTTTCATTTTACGTTCTGCCTTTTAGTTTTATATTTATATGGCACCCTCTGCTCATTTGAGCCATGTTAATTATAAGGTGGTGCATAACATAATGAAAATGCTTATACATGGATTTTGCACGAATGGAGAAATAGTATGTGTCAAACTGTTTCAAAGTACCTGTATCAGATATAGTTGAAGTTAGCCTTGGCCATTCCTTTTTTCATATGTAAATTTGCTAAGCTTGTTGGTGAAAATGGGACATCAGTCTGAGAGGTGCTGGTTTTCCACAAAGCCAGTGTCCTGAACTTGGCCTCATGTTTGCTTCCAGCTAAGGCTTTTTCCTCAGAAACCCTGCTCTTGTGGTAAAGGTTTGAAAGTTGAAAAAAGAATCTGTTGTTAGACTTGTGCATGCCTAGAGAGTGTGTGTGTGCATGCCGAGGCACGTCTTCACATATACACCCTTGGGTAGTCAGTTCATGGGCTAAAACATATTTATGGGAAAGAGTAGTGGCAAGATGGTTTTGGCTTTGCTTGGTGCCATGAGAAGCTTCACAAATTTTCCTTTTGCAAGGAATACTACTGCTGATCTGTGAGGGAAAATCTTCACATCACCCCTGCTATGCTGATGGCTTTACCAAAACAGCAAGGTGTTGAAGGTCCAACCTTCAGCGACGCTCAGCTTGGGAGCGTGAAGACTGACAATTCCGGATGTGGAGGTTGCCTGCCCTTTGCTGTGCCCCCGGGGCCAGCTGTGAAAGCCTGGGTGCTGGTGAGTGTTGGGAGCCACAGCCTTACATGGTCTGCCTGAACTGTTCTTGCTGCACCTGCCTGAGATGGTGTGCTATGGCAGTGAGAAGCAGGCTTCACTTCTTGCCTTGTAAAACTTTCGCCCCACAAAAGAAGATGTCAAGAGGAAGCAGTGATGTTGGAGGAAGAGGAACAGTACTTCAGTAGTTCAGACAGTTTAAAATGCCTCAGATGGAAATAACAATTGCATTTGTTTCTTCAGTGACAACAAAAGCCTTGACCCAATGTTTGACCCTACATGCTTTTTTTTCTCTTGTGTCTGCATCTCCTAGCAAAGGAGAAGCTGAGCTGAAGCTCTGGACTGCCTACAGGCTTTCAGGAAGCAGTGACACGTAAGTCCAGCTGGTCTCCCCCGCTTTCCATGTATTGTTTCTGGATTTGTAAGAGAACACACTGAGATGAGAGGCTGCTATTTTTTAATTTTTTTTTTCTTTTTCTTTTTTTTTTTTTTTTTACTCAGGTTTCATGCTGAATGGAAGCAGCTGCTTTACTTAGAATATGACAAGGAAGAAAAACACTGAAACACTTCTTAGGGTTAACAGCCTCCTGGTGTTTATCCATAAATATGGAATAGTGCAAGAACACCAGACACATGCAGAGCACTGTGATTGGCTGCTGCTGATGCCATGCTGATGTCATTCAGCAGCGATTAGTATGTCACTCAGCAAATGAACAGATCAGCTCCCTTTATTCATTTGTATAAATTCCATTTTGTAGCAGCACATTTTTAAGGTGTTATTGCACTTCTTATGTGATAGAGGACATCTAGGCCTTTTTTTGAGTCAGTCAGTATTTTGTCTCACCATACATAAACGTGTTCCTGTGCCCTCCCTCTTTGCTTTTTTCTCTTAACATTTCTATGCAAGCAGTTGACTTCTATCTGAATTAATTGCTAATAAAATAGTTGGGAGATCTAAGCTAGCTTTTAAGCCTCACATGCTATGATTGCAAGTTTAGAGAAGAGGAGTGTATATTTGGGAAAATGGATAGATGCAGAAGAGTAGAATAAAAGGTAGCTTTATGGAAATGTTCAGGTTTCCATCCACCTGTTCCTCTTAAATCTAGGTCAGTATATAAGTACTACAATGTTTTTCTACTCAGTGCTGAATTGTAAGACTATGAATGCATTTCAAGGTTATTTTGTTAAACATATCAGTATTCCATGATACGTGTGTCAAATCAGTCAATATTTCTAACACTTTTGAGTGGAAATAGAAATTCTAATAACTGATAGTCTGCTCTTAATAAAGGATGGGAAGGGAAAGGCAACAACAAAAAGGAACAACAAAATCTCTTGAAGTTTTGGATTCATTGGACTTTCTCACATTCTAAGGCTCACACTAATCTAGCAGTAATGTTGTTTGGATTTTTTTCTGGAAGTTTGGAAACACTATTTGTGAACAAATCCTTTAATAGAATGAATTTGCTTGTATGAATAGAAACATATTGGATTGCAATATTTTTCTCCCATTTCTTTTTTATAAAAACTCCTTACTGTAATCCATCTCCCTCAATTGACTGCTTCTTCAACTGATGCAGTACCCCTTGCATAGTTGCAGGAGCTGTATTTCCAAGAGACTAAAAAAGTCGTGGGTATCTCAACTCATGTGACTGCTCAGGAACATTTTGGATGCTATCATTTTACGGATTTTACAGATGTTCAATTTGCAAATTTTGAACCAAGCAGCTTGACTGATGCCTCAGAAAATTTCTTAGTGCTAGATCTCCTCTGCCCATATACTTCTGAATTTCAAATGGGCAGTGACCATAAATTTGCCCATTCTAAAGGAGCTGAAAATTTCTGCATTATAGGCTAGACACATCTCTATCAGGCTTTAACTATTGGGTGAGCTGCAATCAACACTGATCCAAACATACATAACAATTTCATGTACAGATTTTTGCAGGTGGTGCCTTGGACAAGTCTAGCAACCTAAATCAATATTATTGCTTATTTTGTCCAGGCGGGAAGGCACTGCTCTGCTCTTCCTTCTGCTGCTTTTTCTTCCTCCTCCTTCTGCTGCTGTTTGATCTGGTGAAAGCTGTTTCAGCCTGAGCTGGCAGGGCTATCACTCACTATCAGGATACTTAATCCCATGCAGGTGCAGTTTGAGCCTCTACAGAGGGCCCCAAGGTCATGCTGGCTGCAAAGCTGGGCTCTTGCGGATGGCTGGGGTGGGAGCCACGATAGTCATTAACATTTCACATGTAGAGATTCCATGCTCCTCTGTGCCATTTCTTCCTCCTCCTCTCTCCCCCCACCACTTCATAGCTTGTCACAAGGCTTACCTACAGTACAGTAGCATCTCTGAGTGGCTGCAGAGGGGAATATTGCTTTGCAAGCTAGCAGTTAAATAAAGATTGTTTATAAATTTTGTGTGAAAGTGTGGGCAACTGAAAGGAAATTGTAGACAAGTGGACATCTTTTCTTTCACTGATGTTGGTGGTCTAACCTTTAAGCCAGTTCTTTTATTTGTTTCCTCTCTCTACTCAGTGATTTTAAGCCTACTTATTTATATTAAAAAAAAAAAAAAAGAAAAAGGCAGGCTGTTGCCACTGGCTTTCTCTCTGCTCCAAATACAGCCTTTCCTCTTCTGAAGTGTTGAATTTGCCAGATTTCTCCACCTCATTCCAGTCCTAGTGATCCACTCTTGCCCCAACTTTGTGTTAAAAGCTGCTTACGTTTTTTTTTCTCTGAGAGATCCTGTCTGTTACAGTGCTGTTACGATTCTGTGAACTGTTTCAACTGCCATGTCTCCTTTACACACCCCTCCCCTGAAGAACACACCAGCAGCAGCCTTCACAGGGATATCTTAAGAGAAAAGACCTGAGAGAGAGAGAATTTAGGAAGTGCTGGCAAGGGAAGCAAATGAGCTGTGATTAAAGGGAATCTGGGCACTAAATAAAGGATCCTTAAAACCCTTCAAGTTTAAACTTAATACAAGTCTTCAAGAAAGTTGGATAGGATTTTGGGGGAGGATTTCTAACCTCAGAGACATTGCTGCTAGGAACTGCTACTTCCCCTGTGGCTTCTGACTGGAGCATGGATTTCCACAATTATGCTGTGAACAGGAGCACAAGCCTATATTTAGGACACAACTCTTTGTGGTAAAAAGTTACATATGGCATATGAGCACCCACTCATGAGCTAAAAATACACATTGCAGCCCAGTTTGTCTTTGAATAAAATCATGCTCAGGACTGGAGTGCTTAAGCATAATTTGATTTCCCACCTCTGTAACCTCCAGGCCCAATATTA
>JAWWES010000081.1:59248055-59311399 GCA_035583135.1 Lophotriccus pileatus | reverse complement strand
TACTCAGTGAAAAACTGCCTACTCAGATTTTCAGCATTTGGCTGCCTCTACACTAGGCCATATGCAACCCGTACATCAGTCTAGAAAGGTTTTATGTGAATTTCTTTCTGACAGAGTTTTTGTTTATTTTCAGCCCAAAACTACCCATTTTTTCTCCCCAGTTTCCAAACGTTTTGTGTGGTGAAAAATGAGGAAAAAAGTTTATGTCAAAAATTGCACTGTAGTGTAGTGCTGTTCTTAAACAATTGTGTTACTGGGGGTGGAGGAGGGTAGTTGCTTTCTGCACTTGACAGTTTTCATTTAGTTATGAAATGCTTCTCAGCTGGTGAAGAAAATATAATGAAGTCCTGATAACCTTCTTTTAAAGAGGAAGGAATATTGCCACTGGTTTGGATCATCACATCAAATTTAATGAAAGCTCTTTAAATCTGCCCTTCAGCAAGAGGATTTCTGTGCCTCTGCCACCCCCTCTTTGTGGTGGCAATGGCAGGGTATCCTTAATGGGGCTTGAGGTGGTCAGAGGTTCCATGTGGGTGGGTAAGGCATAGGAAAGACTAAAGCATAAACTCTGGTTACTGTGAAGTATTGTGCATTGATTTCTTGAAGGTGCAGTGTGGACTTGTATTGCATACACTTGATTTTTACTATATTGGATACTGTTACCTTATTCTGCCAGCTCCTGTCCTTCAGAGATTTTTTTCCTTCAAGAATGCAGAAAGCAATCTCTTATATGCAGAACACTTAAGATATTAAATGAGCTATCTCATTTCATTCTTGCCTCAGAGTATCCTTGCTTAGATGCAGAGGGGGAATAGTGGAATCTTAATTCCTTCAATTTTAAAGTGTTAGGATTAAAAAAAAGATACGCTGTTTGTTTATGTTCTTCATTCTTTCAGAGCTGCCGCCAGCAGTATCTCTCCAGCTTGATCACTCTTCAAGAGAAAGCAAATGAAATATCTTCAAAAATGAAGCTAGGCTAAAGGAAGAAGGTGTTTTTCTTCTCTCCCTCTCTCTTTTTATCTGTAAAGCAGAATGTTCTGCCTGTTCTTTGAAACAGTAATTCCAGTGATAAGGATATAATTATATAGCTCCTCAGTGCTTATGTAAATGCATTCAGCAACACATTTTGGAAACTGGACTTCTGTTCTGTTAATCTTCAATGCCTTATGCATTTTGCTCAAACTAGAGATGCTCTTTTAACTTTGCCTCTTCAAAAAGAGCAGGGAAGGAAAGCTATAGTTTTTCACTAACAATAAAATATATTGATGATGCTGATAGAGTTAAAAAAAACCCCAACAACTGGAAATTACTGGAGAGACAGGGGAAAAAGGATCTACTGAAACATTGTGGGAATATTGTGGTGGAGGGCACACTTGGAATTGTATATATGGATTTTTTGAAGTTGGAGGAGAAGTTTCCAGGCACACTTAAGGTGTGGATTATGGGTGGCATAGGCAATTGTATTTGTTCTGCTTTTTTTCAAGGATGGGGAAGCTGACCTTATTCCTACTGTAGTGGGTTGATCCCGGCCAGATACCAGGTACCCACTAAAACTGCTCTCTCACTCTCCCTCTACAACTGGACAGAGGAGAGAGGAAAAAAAAAAAACAAACAACAAAACCAGCTAAGGATTCATGAGTTCAGATAATAGCTGGGAAAGGTCACTTACTGATTACCTTCATGGGCAAAACAGATTCGAAGTGGAGATAGTACTTAAATTTATTACCAACAGGATAAGACAAATTTATTGTGAATAGGATAAGAGCCAAAGAGTGAGATATAAAACAGTCTTAAAAACACCCTCCCTCCACCCCTCCTTCCTTCCATGTTCTCCCTCCTCCATCCCAGCATTGCAGGGGGATGGGGAATGGGAGTTGCAAACAGTTGTTGTTTCTGCTGCTGCTCAGAGAGAGGAATCCTTCCTCTGCTCCTGTGGGGACCCTCCCAAGGGAGATAGTCCTTGATGAACCTCTTCAGCATGAGTCCATCCCTTGGGCAGTAGCTCTTCACAAACTGCTGTCCCATGGGTTTCTCCTCCATGGGGTGTAGTCCTTTATGAACAAGCTGTACCGACGTGGGTCCCCCACAGGGGCCACAAGTCCTACCGGGCAAAATCCTGCTCCAATGTGGGCTTCCCTCACCATGGGTTGCAGGTCTCTGGCAGGACCCTGCTCCATCTTGGGCCTCCCATGAGGTCACAGCCTCCTTCATGTTCCAGCATGGGCTCCTCCCTGGGCTGCAGGGGGGGTCTCTGCACCCCCATGGTCCTCCCTGGGCTGCAGGGGCACAGCTGCCCCACCATGGTCTGCCCCACGGGCTGCAGGGCCTCAGTTCCAGTGCCTGGAGCACCTCCTGCCCCTTCTTCTGCACTGATCTTGGTGTCTACATTGCTGTTCCCATGTTCTCACACTGCTCTTCCTTGGCTTGAATTCTTTCTGCATGACAACCGTCTTTTCTTAAATATGTTATCACAGAGGTGTTACTATCACTCCTGATTGGCTTGGCCTTGGTCAGCAGCAGGAGCCCATCCTGGAGCCGGCTGAAATTGGCTCCATGCGACAGGGGAAGCTTCTGGCAGCTTCTAACAGAAGCCACCCCTGTAGTCCCCCTGCTAGCAAAAGCCGGCCATGGAAACCCACTACACCTATGCAGGCCTAGAGTTTGGTGCGTGTAGCCCCCAGACATCCACGGCAAAATGGCAGTTCCTGACTTTTTATCGGAGAGCGGAAGCAAAGTGAGGTTCTTGCTCTGCATATATATTTGAAATATCTTGTGTATGACATTTTGGTCCCTTTTCAGCTACAGGGAAAAGAAAATACTTAGATGGATCCAATTTTTCAAGAGATCTGGTGCTTTCCCCTGGCATTTCAATATATGCTGTGACTTTACAAAAGCTTTCAATGTATCTCTGCTTTTAGGACCATTTAAGTATGCATTCTGAGGCTTCAGGAATCTCTTGGCATGGCTTTTTCCAGCTCATCATTTACTGCAGTGCCAAGTTATCCTCAGGTACCGCATCTTGTTTGCTTGAATTGCACTTTGTTGATTCTCTTTCTGGATGTATATTCAGAGTGAGATGAAAATTTCCTACTCCAGTCAACTTTTGGCAGTTGGTCATTTTATTTAAAATGCCTCCATATTCCTGGAAGAGATGGTATTTTACAGATGATAAATTGCATATGCATAATACCAGAATACCTGTTTTGGGGAAGCGTATACCACTGTGAAGAAAAAAAAACCTATTCCAGATATAAATTTCAGGTTTCAGCATAAGATTTAGCCAACAAAAAAAAACCAACCCAGCTTCAGCTGCTGCTACAGTCGCTGTGAATCAACTTGCAGAATGATATTATCTGTTTTATGAACACATTAAAACTGACAATACTACCAAGGGGCTCTAAAATGATTTTAGATTTGAATTTTTGTAACTTCTTGGAGGTTGTCAAAAACAATGGAAAAATCCATGTTCAGCTCATTGGTGAACTGAGTTGACAAAGGACTCTGAAATCCAGTGTCACCTGTTTTACTAGATCCTGCCTTAAAACAACACCAACAGACTCAGAGCTTGATATATTCTTAGTTGCCACAGGACAATCGATTCTTGAATCCTTCTGTCTGTATTTTCTGGGAAATACATTCTCATTCAAGATGAAGGAAAATGTTACACGTGAATTAAAACTATGTTCGGACGTGATAGATCTTCAAGCATAATATTTTTGGGGAAGTGATAATATATCAGAGAGAAAATTAGTTATGTAGGAGCTTTTCCTAACATCTGGAACTCATGCTGTTGCTGCTTCTGCTGCTGGCTAGCTGTTGTTTTTTCATAAATCACTGGGTAGGAAAAAAATGAAATCCACTAAAATGATGGAAAAAAGAAGTCATGGCTAGGAAGGAGGAAAGCAACATTTAAATATTTAACTACCACCCAACAAGTCTTCAGGAATTTCCATCTTCCTTGGCCTGTGTCCTTGCCTTACAGCTTGGAAAAGAAACCTGCCCAGGTAGCTGACATTGAAAAATAAAAATCTCAGCCTATGTTCTGGATATCTTAAAAAGAACTCCAAAACAGTGGCCTCCCACTGTTCCCCTCCAGCTGACCAACCAAAAAAAGGAACCAAAAAACCTCACCACAACTAATAAATGAAATAAACCAGAAATGTATCCAATCATGTGCTTTATGATTTCATCTCTGGCTTTAATGAAGGCCTTTTATGCACTCCAGGGACTTTCACTGATGCATGCAAATGAGACCATTCAGAAAGATCTGTGATCAGGATATTTTCTTTCCATTATATTTTGATCCTTCTAGCTCCCATTTTGGCATTTGACTTGCACATACCGGTTCTGCAGACCTAGTGTTTATAGCACCTTTTTCGGAACAATGGTGAGGGATTGAAAAGGATTGGGAGGGATCTTAATTCCTAAACAGGTGCCTCTTTTAGCCAGATTCATGACGTGCAAAGTAAGTGGCAGCATTAGTTTGTATCCATTTTATTAATTTTGAGTTTGGGACCACAGAATCCACAGCAGGAGTGCAGCTAACTTTTACACCCATAATGACCACTATTTGCAAATGATTTTTGCATGCTGTGCTATTTGACTTCTCAAAGTGCTGAAGAATCAAGGTGTAAGAAAGTAACAAAATAAAACTTTTAATACCACATTTATTTTCTGTGCTTGGGTTTTTCAACAGACAATTTATTTACTAGGATAGTGGTTATGCCTCTAACACATTTTTGCATCAATGATGACTGGCTGATTAGTTGTTCTTGTTATCAGATATATTTTAAGGAAAGTAAAGGCAAGCATCAAGGACTAAGATAGCTTTTCTAAGCTCTCTCTTTCATCTGTTGTCATCTTTTCTGTAACATTTTCTACAATTAGATTTATTATTTCACTTTTATCATCACGGAGAAAATAAAAGGTGATCCTTGATTTTACCATGTGCATTGTTGATCCCTGGGAGAGTACCATCGTAAATGCATTCATTTATTTCAGTAAGTTTAGTGTAGTCTTTGCTTATAGATAGAAAGAGTTCACAAATGTCTTTTGTAGTGAAACATGGGAGTTTTTTAAAATTTGTTGTGCTTGAGAGTGAGCAGGGAGTGTTATGATTGTCAGTCCCTGTTGCTAAAATAAACACCTGGATTTACCAAAGCATTTGTTCTAATCAGCAGAAGATGTTTATCTGCAAAAAAGTTCTCTCCTCTTATGTATTGTCGAAGAATAGTATATCTCTACAATGTGTGTAGGAAACACTGTTCTTTTCCACTGCCTGAGATGAATGCCCTGTGCTTCACCCCCAGATTCCTGTATATGGGTTATTCTGCTCTCATGAGGCAGATGAGTCAGATAAAAGATACTAGTTTAGTGGCATTCTCTGTGGACTGACTCCTTTCCTTTCTGTCTTTACACCACATTAAATCTGTAATCATAGGTTAAACCTGTGAAATTCTTCATGCTGGCATAAACCAGCTTTATTCCTTCATCATTCCAATCTGTTTCCTACTGATGTATGTGGTTCTGTAGAGTCAGTTTTGTAGGAACGTTGAGATCGGAAAATCAAATTCTTTTGAGAAAGACCAGTATAAGATGATACAAAACACAGTTTAGCTATATTAATGTAGTTGGTGTCTTCATTAATCACATATTAGGTGATTAGAAAAAAGAAATCTAATAAAATCTAATATATGACATTTCTATTTACAGTCCTTGCAATTATACATTAGTTTCACTAAGCATAAACTGACAGCTTTAATTATTGATGGAAGACCTTCTCATACTAAACTCTACAGCTTTCTTCTTTTCTTGCACTTCTGGTAGGAGATATCTCCAGTGGCAAAATTGTTTTGGTATTTCTGTCAGTCTTCCTCCCACCCTCCTCTACCCTTCCCACATTGCCTTCACCAGTGAGATGTTGCTGATAAGATCTCCCCAAGTTGTCTTTTTTCTAGGCTGAGCAGTCCCAGCTTTCTTGGTCTCCCTCATATGACAGATGTAACTGGAATTATTCCTGCCCACTGGCAGGACTTGTCATTTCCCTTTGAACTTTATAAGATTCCTGTTATCCCATTCTCCAACTTGCTGAGGTCCTTCTGAAGTGTTTTCCAAGATTACTTCATTACCTGCTCAGGGATTGAAGTAAGTACTGGCTGCTCTGTGGCCACCCAGATCTTCCTTCTTGCTCTTCTTGAAGTGACATTTGTTTTCTTATGGTCCTTGAGGAACTGGCAGTTTGCTGTGACCTTTCGTAGATTATTGAGAGGAGCCTCAAAATGGCATTGACTGTTTCCTTCAGCACTTTTGGGTAGACACCATTAGGCCAAAGACTTCAGTATGTAAAGTGTAAGTCTGATCCTAACGCAATTCTGCTCCAACAACTGTAAGTTTTCCTTTCTCCATACTTTCCCACTGGTCTCAGGGACCTGAGATTTCAGAACACAAATCTTAACAGATTTATCCACTGAACTCATGACACTTTGTCACCAGGTCCCTTGGCCCTTTCACATGAAGGATCCACATTTCCCCTGGTTTTCCTTGTGTTGCTGGTACTTCTCTAGTAGCTTTTCTTGTTCGCTTCACTTCTCTTGCGAGATTCAAAGGCTTTGGCTTTTCTAACTCTGATAAATAGATTGTGGATAGAAACATACATTTGCAGGTTGGCAGTTTCATGGTAGCACCTGTGAACAAAATCCTGAAAGCTCCTGGGTAATGTTTGATACACAAAAATTAGGAGCAAGGATGCAATAAATTGGAAAAGGGTAATTTTTGAGTGCAAGGTCATTTGCAATAACCTTGATGTAAGAAGAATGTGCCTGGAGGTTTAAAAGAAAAACTTTGGTTCCTTTTTTTAAATTTTCCCTAATCATGTAGTCTGATCAAACATTTGGAAAAAAACAGAATGCCATCTTTTGTTTATATCGGGCTGCAGAGCATAATATGTGCAGGACTTGGAAGGAAGAGGTAGGAATACCACTTGGATCTCATGACATATTTTGCAGGAAGGGGTAGCAGGATAGAAACGTGTTTCCTACACCATTATTCCAAAAGGCAGGAAATGCACAGGGGGAATTCTAAGAGATTCATTGTGCTTTTTGCACAAAGCAAGCAGCCTACCTGACCTTATGAGCATCTTGGATCCTAGTAGGGCAGAATGTTACAAGGCATATACCACAGGTCTCAGAGAGGTGCAGAGGAGGAGATCTCTACCAGAGAAGGAGATGACAGTAGCAAAGTCCCCATTATGGTTTGTAGTGTTTTAGGCTGGGCAGACATGCAAATGCCGTGCTGATCCAGTGAGTTCAACCTTTTTTATAATTTTGTTTTTATGCTGGGGAGTCTAAGACTTCCTTGGCTTTTGGTGCACATTTACAAGAATTTGAAGTGCTGCATAGGATCATGGAAAAGAGGCTAACGTGTCCTTCACTGAGCCTGAGCTGGAAACATCCCTGTATCATTCCTGACAGATGATTGTCTAACCTGTTCTTAGAAACATTCAGTAAGAGTAATCTTCCAGTCATCCTTGGTAAACTATTGCAGTTGCCCACTATCCTTAACAAAAGAGAAGTTCTTCTGAAGTTCTGTGTAGAAGAGTTTTGCTACAGTCTCAGCATGTGAAACCATCTGCTGTTGAGATGTGTGACGTCTAAAACAGTTCCTGGGTGCAAGCTTTTCTTTGCTGTGTAGTCTACACATTCATACGTTTGCTTGCATATTTCTTCTTCCTTTGTTATTTATCTTTCAGCTTTCCTTCATGTACATAATAAAGGACTGTTATTTGCTTGGGATTTTCTTGAGCCCCTTTAATAATAGTACGTGTTAACTTATATACTTGTTGGACTTTTCCAAAGATACTATGTCACCTCCTAAAATGATCTGTGGAAACCATGTTAGAACACGCCCCAACTTTCTTTAGATCTGATGTCATTGCAAAACCTCTGTCAATGATTTTTGGGCAGTCTTGGGAATTCAGAAAGGTCCCAGCTGACTCGAAGCTGGTGAATGTTGTCCCAGTTTTCAAGAAGGGCAAGAAGTTTGACCTCGGAAACTACAGACCTGTCAGTCTCACTTCAGTGCCTGGTAAAGTTATGGAGAAGATTATTCTGGGAGATATAGAAAACCATCTAAAAGACAAATCAGTCACTGGTCACAGCCAGCATGGCTTCATGAGAGAAAAGTTCTTCTAATCAAACCTGATTTCCTTTTGTGACAAGGTAACCCACCTGGTTGATCAAGGGAAGCCAGTTGATGTGATCTTTTTGGATTTCAGTAAAGCTTTCAACACTGTCTCTGAACAAAATGTCCAGCCGAACTGGATAAACACATCATGTGGTGGATGAATAGTTGGCTCATGGGTAGAACACAGAGAGTAATAGTGAATGGGGTAACATCAGACTGGTGATCTGTCACTAGTGGGGTTCAACAGGGCTCCATCATAGGCCCTGTGCTCTTCAACATCTTCATAAATGACTTGGATGCAGGACTGGAAGGGATGCTAAGCAAATCTGCAGATGATACAAAACTCAGAGGAGCTGTTGACTCCCTGGAAGGCAGGGAGGCCCTGCAGAGAGACCTTGACAAATGAGAGGACTGGGCAATCACCAACCATATGAAGCTCAACAAGGGAAAGTGTCATACTCTGCACCTCGGATGGGGCAACCCTGGATATTTGTACAGACTGGGGAATGAGATGCTGAAAAGCAGTGCCATGGGAAGGGTCCTGGGGATCCTGGTTGATGGCAAGTTGAATATGAGTCAGCAGTGTCCTGGCAGCCAGGAGGGCCAACCATGTCCTGGGGGGCATCAGGCAAAGCATCACCAACCGGTCGAGGGAGAGGATTGTCTCACTCTGCTCTGAACTGGTGCAGCCTCACCTTGAATATTGTGTGCAGTTTTGGTCACTACAGTATAAAAAAGACATTCAGCTATTAGAGAGCATCCAAAGGAGGACAATGAAGATGGTGAAGGGCCTTGAGGGGAAGCCGTAGAAGGAGAGGCTGAGGTCACTTGGTCTGTTCAGCCTGGAGAAGAGGAGACAGGGGAACCTCATTGCAGTCTACAACTTCCTCGTGAGGGGGGAACAGGAGGGGCAGGCACTGATCACTGTGGTGACAAGTGACAGGACCCAAAGGAATGGCCTGAAGTTGTGCCACAGGAGGTTTAGATTGAATATTAGAAAGAGGTTCTTTACCCAGAGGGTGGTTGAGTACTAGAAAAGGCTTCTCAGGGAAATGGTCACAGCACCAAACCTGCCAGAGTTCAAGGAGCTTTTGGGTGATACTCTCAGGCACATGGTGTGACTCTTTGGGATGGTTCTGTGCAAGGCTGGGAGCTGGACTCGTTGATCCTTGTGGGTCCCTTCCAACTCAGCATATTATGTGGTACTGTGATTTCCTTTCCATTCAAGCCAGGTCAGGTAGCTCTGAAGATTGGGGAGATGATGTGTTCTTGGAGCTTGACCTGCTAGAAGGTTGGACTACAGGTGTGGTGGATATGCAGAACCTGAGAATCAAATTGTTCTCAGTGTCCTAATTTGGAGATTAACTGAAATTACAGGTTGTCCCTCTGCACTCTTATTCCCCTCTTTCTGTGCCTTAGGTGCAGAGGGTCTAGGGGATAGTGCAAGAAATGGTTTAATATCTACTGGCAGTAGACCTTGCTTATTGTGGAAGGAAAACCTTGAGCCATCATGTAGCGAAGTGTGGTGTGCCACTGTTTCTCACGGAGCCCAAAACACCTCTTTTACATTATACCAGCTTGATGGGACTCTATCACAGGAGTTGAAAGTTTTTCCTGGGGAGACTCTCTTTGATGGAAGAAAGGACTTGAAACAACAACCTGTCATTTTTGTGAGGTTTTCTGTGGACACACTTGGCTTTTGAGTGCTCTTTGGTTATCAAGATCCCACAAGGCTTCCCAACAGTCTACTGTAAAATGGTTCAGAAGGGCAGCTGTTTTAAAAGCATGCACTAGGCTCAACCTGCAAGAAGAGGAGAATACCTCAGCCACGTGCCACAGATTTTGTTGTGAGAAGGTGTACACTACTGTGCTGGTTATTAAAGTACGAGGCTTCAAGTGCTATCTACTCCTTATGTAAGAGATTTTGTATGTAGTTATTAGGCTTCATTACCTGGGTTTTAAGTAGATGTGTAGGGCATTTAGATCAGTTGTCATCGTCTAAGAAAACTCTTAAAATGAAGGCAAGCAATTTGTGTTTAATGTAGTAGAAAAAGGGGGAGCCAGCAAGAGGACTGGCAGAATTGAAATAGAGGGAATGTGCTTGAGGCAGTAATCCAGAAAGATGATTTTTGCATTTTGAATGGATTTCAGGGGATAAGATTGCTTCTGTTACAGCCAGAAGGAAAGGGATTATCTTGCATCTCAGCAAGAATAATGAGGGACTGGAGGAGCGTTTTGGTTTTATGGACAGAAAGAGAAGTCAAGGCACCGAAGATGCTGAAGCAGGCACGATTTTGAGCGAGTCCTGGGTGCATGGAGGCAGGCAGAGGACAAAGCCAAAGGTGACGCCTTGGCATCATGAGAAAGAAATGATTGAAAGAGGAGAAAGTGAAGGGCAGCTGCATGTTCCCTTCCGTATCAGGTTGCATTTGACCTGTAAGAAGTTTCCTTGGGGACTTCAGCATTCAGACGTCCCTAACTTGACATTGTAGTGTCGTGTATATTGTTGTCTAAACTCTGCAGTATGTTTTCAAACTCAGGTGTGCAACTTGCTGCAGCCGTGCCTCTTAGGAGTGTAGCTCACTCTTTCTCTGTAGATTAGGATGCTGGTCAGACTACACCTTCAGTGGAGCACTGTGTTTCATCCCCCTGGTAAGGGAAATGGTGTGTATGAGAATCTACCATACTAGAATGGAGCCTAAACCATGAAAAAGAACAGTCTGAGACTTGTTAGAAGGACAAAAGCATGAACTTCAAAATGCAAACAGTTTGGGTTATGGTTAACATACTTTCTTAATGTATAAAAGAAAAATTAAACATTTTCATAGAAAGCAAATGTATTCTGTGAAAAACACTGCTTACAAATAAGCTTATTTTTCTGCTAGAGTCAGAAGTTTATTTCTGCCTATCCTATTTTAATCTCTATTTCCTGTTTGTTTTCACCATTTGTAGTCTGGGAGGAAGCTACTCTGTCTTATGGGTTTTCCACACTACTGTTTCTATTTCTGCTATGAGAAATTAGCCCTTAAAGCAGTGTAGCAAAATACATTTTCTCAGAGTTTTTGGTAGACTGAAAAGAGGTTGGAACTAGTAGAGAAAATGAAGATAAGAACAGTCATTTTTTTCATAAAGTTCATGACAAGTAGGAAATGGAATAGAAATTGTGTGTTATAGAAAGCTTTTTACTGTGTTGCAGTTATGATAAGCCCTGGACAACACATGGTAAAATGATGATGCCTTTGAAGGAATGTTTCCACCAAAGTTTGTACTTGTATTGGGCAGGAAGTTTACACAGATTTAGCTTTAATCTTACCATTTATATCTGTCTTTACCTATAGACATTCAGTAAATTTCAGTAAAAATTCTTTGATGAAAATTCTTTTGACTTTTTAAGAGTTAATATTTTCAAGTAATATACTTAATCATTTTGCCTGCTGACTTACCTTGACCCAGTCAGGTAGCTTGGATTAGGAAATTCAACTGCTTCTGCTTAATGGTTTTCTTCCTGCACTTACAGAACAGTGCTTTTTTTGTTTGGCTCTTAGCATTTCAGGTGAAAAATATAAAATTCCTGAAAACCTGTTTTTCTACTTATTGAAGCAGTTTGTGAAAATATTACTTTTCACTTTAAGATTTTGTAATTACAGTGCCTTTGCTTTCTCCCCACTTTCTCAAACTACTAATTTCTTCAGTAGGGGAATACTTTTAGTGATAAATGTTCCATTTTTTTTTGTGTTGTAACAAGTCTTTGATCACCCTGTCTATCTGAGAAGCAGCTACAGTATCGAGTAGCCCAGGGCTGAAATCTGTGTGTAGCAGGCCTGCTGTATTTTTTCCGGTTTTGGGCTTAGCTAGGGCCTGTGAAATAGCAGCAAATCTGGGTGCCATCTGGACTTGCTCTCTCTGCTCAGGCGGAGTCTGGGAGGCAGAGTGTTAGTTGGTTTTGTTGTTTTTTTTTTTTTTTTTTTTTTTTTTCCTAATTGCACTGTGGGACAACCCCAAGTTTTTCCCAGGATTGTGAAAACACAAAGTCTGCCTTTCCCAAATCTTTTGAGGTTGCCTTTTTTTTTTTTTTTTTTTTTTCTGAGGGAGGCCATGAAAATCACTGCATAATGGGCTTGGTTAAAGCATTCATGTCAGATGTGACTTGAATAAACCCTGGAGCTAATCTCACATGAAGCCTACTTGTTTACTTAAACTGAATGAAGAATTAATAAAATGATAAGTTGATTTCACTGAGGTTTTCTAATCAGTTGAAAATGTTTGTTTATTCCTGGAATCATAAGGGATAATTGCAGAGAATCATTTTGAATTCTATTATGTTTTCTCTTCCCAAAATGCAACATCACAAATACAAGGACAGCACATATAGAAAAGAGGGACAGTCCAAGTATGTAACTACGGGGGGGGGGGAATATTTTTAAAAAACAATATTCACCTTTTTCTGAATATTTGCTTTGGATTCAGGGTTGCGTTGCATCCTGTTGTATGTTTATGTCAACTGATTCTGTGTTGCAAGAAAGAATTTGCTAAATCCTTGCTCTTGCTTTGCTCAGTGCAGCTGAGGACTTATTTCCTTGAGAAAATGATGGTAGAAGTGTGTCCCTTTTTTGTTAAATAAAATCGGCATTTGTCATTTACATACGTTGTTATTCCAAACACTTTCAACCATATCCATTTTCTTCAGAAGACTGACTTGCAGAGGTGAGATACATTGATTGAAAAAGCGTGACAATGAACAGTGCCTTGTCTGTCTTCTTCCTCCTCCTCTCACCTCCTCCCCAAAGTACCACGAATTAATGAACATGTACTGGTTATCTGCTTGCAAAAACAACATTGATACAAAGCCCTTAAGTTTTACTGTAAAGTAAATTAATTGTGGATGGCAATGAGTAAACCGTAAACTTTGTTATACTACTTTATTAACATAATTACTTTGTGTAACATGGTTTACAGTGGATTTTTAAATGATGATCCCTCATGATAATCTGAACAGCACAAAAGAAAATTACGTTTGTGTTGCTGAGGACAAAGACAGAGAATTCCTGACTCACACCAGTGAATGTGTTTTGTTTGGCTTTCCCCTGAAGATGGGGCACTGGTATGATCACAGTCTGGAGTAGCTGCCCCCCTATTCAAACTGGGAGTGGGGGTTGCAGGACTAAATTTCCTATTTGATGCAAAGTCAGAAAAAAACCCAGTTCTGGAAATAACCCTATAGAAATATTACATGCAGTCAAGGTACTTAGCGTTTTGATATTACATTATAATTTATTTTGGTGAAAGTTTAAACATTTTGACTCCTAGAACATCCAAAACTTGGTAAATATTTGCTAAATTTCAATGACATGGGAGGTCTAGAAGAAAATGGTTCAAATGTTTACTTCCAGTATGCTAATGTAGCATGCTCGTTCTGGTATGATAATCTTATCATGCTGATGCGTGAAGTGTCAAAATGATGGGTGAAGGTTTTCCTGTAATCTGAAGGGTTGTGTTTAGGTTTTTAATACATATTTTTTAAGAGGCTTCTGTCTGACACTGTCTTTTAGTGGAACAGCACTGTTGTCTTCCTTTGCAGCAGAAAAGCTTTGTATGTTGCCACCACTACCATATTCCGCTGAGAAAGGTGCCAGGCATTAAGATGTGATCTGCTAATATCCTTGGGCAGAAGGCTTTTCCAGGCATAGAGAACTAATTGTGAAAATGAAAGCTAGTGGTCTTTGCTTCCTGTTTCCTAACATTCGAAGGAATCTTTTGTGACTCTTACCAGTGCAATTACACTTAAAGAGAGATGTTGCAATTTGTCATTGAGACAGCTTTGGCAATGGGGGCTGATGCAGCAGACATGAAGGAAAATCAAACATGCTGTAGAATTAGTGTTCATTTCATAGGTTTTAAGTGGTGACTTGGTGATCCACCAGCTTTTTACCAACACTTGGAATATTTTGCAATGTTGTAGCTTACATCAGCTTTCCTCTCTAAGATCTGAAGTAGAAGAGTTGTCTATTTGCCAATATCTTGTTTTATTAGGAGACTTGCCTAAATCTGTGTGTGTTCAGTGGTGACTATGCAGTCTTCAAAGCTATTAATTTGAGGTTTATGAGACATTAATAAATTAAATATTTCTAGCTATCATCTGATGATAAGAATGCATTATGGCAAAAAGGAACAGATTCGCCAAGCTTCCTCTGACTTCTATTTTTAGGACTTGAGTTCTCATTTATTTGAAAAACTTCTGTTGTTCGTCTGACTTTCCTTGTTTGATTTGCAGGTTTATGCTGTTGCCTTTTGAATATCCCTGCCCATGAGTTAGTTTCTCTTCCTTTACATTCCTCAGGTGGTTAAACACAGAGTGAGTCAGTGTTTTGCAGGTGAAGGTTTAGACAAGTTATGGAAAAAATAATAATAAAGGCTCTGTCTAGATTTTTATCTTGGTGAAGCAGAGGCAGACGATTGAGAGACGAAGATGAATCTGGGTGGTCTTGATGCTGGAGACTGCCATGAGGATGGATGTTCACAGCTGGGAACATCCCTGGGACGTTTCTTCTTCATTTCTCCCTGGGCACAGGGAGAAAAAAAAAAGGATTCTGAAATTATGAAATAAGTATATTGAATAACAGTGTTTTGCTATGCAAGAAGCCTTTCTTGTTTGAAAAGTAATCCAACTAGCTGTTTTAGCATTGCTTATCTTAAAAGCAGCAGCCAGTAACACTGTTGCAGACAGGAGTACCTTGTTTACTGGGGGGATAGGAAAACTGTTCTACAAGAATAAAGACCTTCTGGGAAGTTAAGCCACAACACCCCTCCCAGACATTTATTTGTCTTATAACAAATCATGTTTTTAACAAATGAGATTTGAAGCATTTCAGTGACATGGAGAAGTTTACGGAAAAGTGCATTACTAGGGCTGTAACTGAAGTGATTTCATAGTTTATTTTTAGGCACTTTGGATTGAAGGTTGCTAATTGACAGTGGGAGTGAGAAGGGAAGGTTTGCTTGGAGCTGGGTTAAGCCTAGGTTATCTGTATTTGTCTCAAGCCTAGAAGAGTTGGCAGGAGAATTGACTAAACTTTGTGAACTTGCGCAGACCTGACCCTTAACACACTCACACGCATATGCGCGCACATGCATGCGTCTTTGAACGCTTTCTCAGCCTTCCACCCTAGCCAACTTCACTAACAAGCATACCACAATCCTTTTCAGCCCACACTGGAAGGATGTTAAATAATATGTTAAAACTCCTGCTCCCTCCTCCTCTTTAACTTTCCCATCCACCCCCTGTATGTTCCCATTGTGGGGAAGAGCGAGTGCTGTTTTCTCTTATCTCCTTGGCTATGAGGGTAGTTTCACAACTGCTGCATGTTTAAGTTTTTCACCTACCACAGACTTAATGTATTAAAGTGGGCCAAATCTGGCACTCCTTATCCCAGACAGAAGTTTTATTGAAGTCTTTGGGAACTGTGCCTGGGACTCTGTGAGATTGCAGGCAGTGGTATTTAAAAGAGGTTTCCACAGTCACTTGATTTGACTGAAGTGAATTTCTTTTTATTTTTATTTTAGTGAAGGTAGCTTAATCAAGACAGCACTTTCAAGTCTGAAATCGTCTCTTATGAAGTTACCTGGGAGGAGGTTCAGAATACCTCAGTTAAGGTTTTCACATCTCTTCACATCAGTTCCCAGCCATTTCTACTCCTTGTCTTCTGTTTGAAGGCAAGCCCTAGGACAGATGTCATTTATTTTATTTTCCCCCTTCAAGGTTAGGCTGGACAGTCTTGGATTCTGAAAGCAGAAGTTGTGACAGCTTGGTATTGGGTACAACTGATTGTCTGCAAGTGATGTGATGAAAGAAACAGTCTAGTTGATATTCTGACTTTACAATGCTAATAAAAGGCTTGGGGAGAGGGGGGATTTAAACCCTCTTTGCATGCACAGACATACACAGCTGCATTCTCTCGCTCTGTGATTGATGAAACAGTAGCAGGGTAAAAACTAGTTCTTTTGGGGAGGGTTAGTTCCTAAAGTTTTTGATCCACTGGGGGCAAAATAGCACCGAGGTGATTTGGCAATGAAGAGGGAATTGGTCTGTGGAGTTAGCTCTGATAGCCCCACATGGATTCAGGCAGGAAATATGCTCCTGACCACATAGCATCAAGTTTGCTAGAAAAGCCAAAGCTCTAAGTCAACCTATTGCCTGTAGGGCTTTTCTATATTTATGGTAAAAAATGATAGATGTATTTCTTTTAAGACTTCAAAAGAAGAAAATGAAAGGGAAAAAAGTTAAACTCTGTCAAAATCCACCAAAATACCAATATGTTAGCTCCTGAATACACTGTGCAAGGAGGTGCTGTTGTAATCAAGGGAAATGAAATGTAGAGAATTGAAGTGCAGCAGATATACTGGATTCCCATTCAGCAGGTAAAAAAGATTATTAAATAAAGCCTTCTCTAAGAGTGAAACAAATTAGGAAATGTTGTCTTCACTGACAAGACATTTATTTCTGTCTGAGGCATCATTCATTATAAGGTTATAGGAAAGGCCATGTTAGTATCATGTTCTTTTGCCCTCAGCTTCTTCACTGATGCTGATGTCCCAAGTGCCTTGGCAAGAGCCTCACACTCAGGTCAGAGCTGCAGATCTGACCCTCCTGATCTGATCCAACTTGTGGATTGCAGCAGGAAATTTACTATCTTAGGATGGGAGCTCCTTTTTTCTCAAACTCAGAAGCAGTCTAAAAATCTGGTGCACTACTTGTAGCTGGAGAGAAATGGAAGAGCAAATCACTTCTAGTTGGACTGCAGTGAGGCCACAAGCTCATTTAGTGAAAGGATTTTGTGGTGGAAGGAGGTGCAGGCAGAGGCTGAGGATTCGGCCCGGTGAAGAGACCACAACATTGCAGCTGTGCCAGTTTGGTGTAATGGCTTCTGTAATCTACTGGTGCCTTATGCATATGTCTTTTCCAACTGAGCTTAAAAAATGTTTGCCTCTAACTACTGCATTTCCCAAAAGAAACCACTTTAATACTTGTTGATTTTTTCCTGTGGAAACCTTGATGAGCCTCTCTGTTGTTTGCTCACTTCACAAGTCCTCTTGGCATTGCTGTCTTGTCTCTGACTACTCGGTGACTTCTTCCCGATAGTGTTTGTCCTCACAACTTGTGCAATGACTGTATGACTTGAATAGCATTCTTGTCCACTTACATGGGTGTTTAACTGAAGTTCATGATGGGGTGTTGAAGTTACTAGAACTTAAACATAAAAATGTACTACCTTTTTTTTTTTTTAATTTTTTTTTCTTTACTTTATTTCCATAGTGTATACATGTAAGAAGGAGCTGGGGGAAATGCTTGATAGCACACGAAGGAAAATTAAACCTCTTCTCTTAGACTTAGTTGTATTATTTTGAAAAAAATCATATTTATGTCTTTTGGAGCTTAATCCTTGCCAAGATTTCTTTTTGTGGTTTCCTTGTGTACTTGCATTGTGCCATTTCATCTTCACAGAAGTTTTTTTTCTGTGTTAATCTTTTTCTCAGTTGTTATATTTTTCCTTTCTTTTTACCTGATAAAAACCCTCCTGTTTTGACTTGTCTTCGTATTTTTTCCAGTGATGGAAACAGAGCTGGATGTGTTGGATTAGTGGTTGAATTTCTGTTGCTCAGCTCTTTTTTATGATATTTGCCTTTACAGTGCGATTTGTACAACAGTTAACATTCACCCGGGTTGAGGAGAGTGTTAATGGAAGGCTGTCTGTGAGCTGAGAGAGCAGCAGAATCTGGGAGTAGAAAGCTTAAACAGTGAGGTTAAACAGGTCAAATGAGAAGTAATAGCTAGTTGAAAGAATAGTGCAGGGGATTAGAAGAATGGATGAAGCTTAATGACCAGGTTTTTCAGTGAGGTTGTTACTTATATGTAGGTAAATTGTCTTTGTTTCGACATCAGTATACAGAAGTTTGGCTTTGTCTCTGAAACTCAAAATGTTATTTTGTAGAATAACAAAAAGTCTGATTTTTTGCATATTGTCTTTCCCACATACTTCTGACTTACTGAGATGTTAGAACTCTCCATAGAGATAGTTCCTTTCAGACTTCCATTCACTGAAAAACTAAATACCTTCAGCTGGCAAAGATAGTTTGCAGTCTGCCTGTTACTATCTTACAGGTGCACACAAACTCAGTTTCAATAGTAAGACACCACAAATGTTATCAGCATAGTTTTCCTTTTCCCATGTACAAATAGAGTCAAAGATCAGATACAGGAAATGTCATATTGACCTGTGGTTGCCTCTGAAATATTTTTGACTCTTGACTTCATGAGTTAGTTGTCCTTATCTGAGGCAGATTTCGTGTCTGTGATGGTGAAACCAATTTTTCCATCATGTGTTAGTACTATGATATGGAAGATCGCTATGACTTTTGACTAAGAATTGCTCTGCTGTCCATGACTTGAAAAATAGCAATAAACTAAATGCTTCTGGTACACTTTGTGTTTGAAATACATTAGCAATGGATTCCAGGAAGGAGCAAAGTTGAAATGTGTATTACACTTTTCTCTTATTTTTTGTAGATGACTTCCCCATGTTTAAATGTAACAGGGCAAACAGAGCATAAATGTGTGCTGTGTGCGACACAAGAGTGAGAACTGGAGGTGCAAGCTGGATGGGATTCCTTGATTTCCCTCTGAGAAGAGCTCTGACAAGTCCAGAGGAAGTTTTGCATAGGATGTTCAGGGTTGTTGCTACAGATCAACTTCAGTGTGATGTTATATTATTTCTTTTCTCTAGTGAACAGAAGTGAGAGTTGGTTTCTTTTCTAAAATTCATCAAGCCTTTGCTGATTTATGATTCTATGCTAATGGTTTTCCATTTTGTGTAGAAACATCTTTCCTTGTCTTGTTACGTGTAATGATAATGTATAATGAGGAAATGGCTTCATAGATGATAAAAGACATTACGAAAGTCCTGCTGTGAGTTAACTGTAAGCTAAATTGTGTTCAAATCATCAGCTTTGGGCACAGCTCTCCTGCTGTGTTTCATCCTTCCTTCCTCCATTTTCTGCTTTCTGATAGGCTTTGCAGCCTGGTCTTTGCCAAGAAAACAGAAAGCACTGGAAAGAAAGTGGAGTTAATTATATTTAATGGCGGGTCAGGAAGGGGGGAGGAATGATAAGATTTTGATATCAAAAGCCAGCATGAATGCTGAATATACACATGCTTTCAAGTTTGTTTCATTAAAATGGTTTAAAAAAAAAAACCTCCTTCAGAAATATTGGTCATCTTGGCAAAGCACCATGATAATTTTTTTGAAATGTGAACTCTGGAAGACCTAACACTGGGCCCATTAAAAAAACCTTTTCTCCCCCCCACCCTTCCTTGTATCTTGCTCCTTTACCCCCTAAACAACAGACCGACAAGCAAAAGCCTCAGAACTAGCTGTTCCTGCCTTGGTGGTTGGAATAGCTTTTCCTGCTGCAGCATACTTTGAGCTCTGCCTGCACTGACCCCTGAGAAGGACATGTCTTGTGGATCTTCATCTCTCCTGGTGCTCTAAAGTGGTGGCAGGTTTGAGTGCAGCACAGCAGGGTGCTCATCTGCTCCCTTGGCCTTTCAGTGAGGCTGCTGTACTCCGGCCTGGCTCCCATGCAGTGTCAGGACCACGGCGTGGGGTGTCTACACAGACTCAGAAGCACTCTCAAACAACAGACACATATATCTAGTGGTGTGGCAGGGTTTGCAAGGAAAGGTTTATACAGAATTTAAGACCTGTCTCCTTGGCGCCTTCTTGCCTTAGAGCTTGCTGAGCGATTTTGGGGTAATCTGGTGCTTTTATGTAGTGTAAGGGAGAAATATCAGCTCGGGTCCCAAAGGTGTGACTGTACCACAGCTCAGAGGCAGCACAGCGTAGATGCACCTGTGAGCAGTCCTGGAGCAAAGTCACTTACTGCCCACTCAAAAATCAAGTCACATTTAATACTAACATATAACCTGCCCCACACATAACTACAAACAGCTATTTCTCCGCCTCTCCATTTGTGGGCATTGGTGATTTGGATGTAGCACAAAAATGTGCCTGCTGTACCACTGCTGCTGCCCATGCCATCTTTGATGAAACATACTGCTTCATACCTGAAGGACATTGCATCTTGGAGATTAGGGGTGTGTGTCTCTAAATCCCTTCAGCTGTGTTCTCCCCAGACCATTCACCAGCCTGTTTTAAGGAGCTTCCTGCTGTAGACCCCAGAGCTGGTGCAGGCTTGCCAGGCCAAGGAGGCTTCCTAGGGAAGCTGATAGGAACCCATTAGGGTATGTGTTTCCTTACCAGCTATTTGAATCTGTTATGTTTTCTTGAAACGTTTTCTGTTCAGCTGATGAGGATTTTTCTTTTCTGATGTACAAGATTCCTGTCAGAAAATACCAGTCAGAACTGGAAAAGGAGTTACACAGAAATATATTGTTATAATAATACCAGAGAAAATTTCCAAGCATGATCTGAATGCAAGTCTTGATTTCTTTTGCTATGGGTCAGAGGAGCGTAAACTGTCCCTTTCATCTGTGTAGTGCTGGATTCTGGGACAGAAATGCTTGGTATTTGGTATTTGGTATTTTGTTTTAACTATTTTTTTGCTGAAAAGGAATAAAGATCCAAATAGTGTTAATTTTTCTAATAATATAGTGACTGGTCTAGTCTCAGAACTTACAGGGCTCTTGGCAGTTAAAGGCTGAAAGCTTTTATCTTTAGCAATTTCTATTCTAGCTATGTAACAAGCAGAAGCAGAGATTCAGGATGGCATAGGTTAAGAAGAATTTGAGATATTAAGTAATGCAAGAGGTATTATAGAGAACTTGTTTCAATTGTTATGGTTTTTAATGGGAAGAAAATGAAATTTACTTCATTTTTAAGTCTAAATTGCACAAGGCTGGAGTCTTACTATCCTGAGATTTTACTGAATATTTGGGATTAAATATTATACATAAATGATCTACCAAATAAACATGGGAAAAAAACTTCTGAGTAATGCAGGGCAACTTCCTTAAAAGTGTCAAAACGTGTATTCATACTCGCATGTCACTCCTACCCCATATAGTAGGCTGGGTATGGTAAAAGCTTATACCCCAACCTCACTTGTTCTTCTGAAATTGATGGTGCTTTCCTGAGTTCAAGGCATTTAAAAATTTTTATACTTTATATTTAAGAAGAATGATATTTGAAGATAAGCTTGATTTATTCTTCTTCCCCAAATAAGTTGTGATTAACCTCATTATTTTAGTTTATTTCTGAGTAGTTGATAATATTTTTTTGAGGGCTATGTGTAGTGGACTTATGTGTTGCCAGAATTCATTACATATATAAGGAAACTCTGTAGCTTGACAGAAGCTGTGGAAGCAGAGGAAGCTCTTTCGTTTTTGAAACCTGACCACTTGAAACCGCCCATAGTGTCTGGAAACCTGGAAGCTGATGCACTGTAGTTTGGTTTCTATGGTAATTATATTCCTTGGTGCACAAAATTAATTTTTTTTTTTTAAAGAGTGAAAAGTGCAAGAGATTATTTTAATGATTAAATTTTTGCTTCTGCTTTCTTTCAATCTTAAAAATGAATGTAAAAGATAAAATTATATATATTATAAACAAGGCCCTTTCTCTGAGCACTTTGAAGCAGGATGTTCTACTAGCCTGTGCTCAGAGTCATGGTTCAGCTACAACTTGATAGAATAAGGCATTTCAGAGTGCATAAGGTTTTAAGAGTGCAGATATTGTTGGGTGTCTTGTGCTGCCATCAGCAAAGATAAAATAGTATTTATTTTATTAAGTCCTTGTTCATTGATAGCCACTATTCAGATTATACCTAGAATATCTAATAGAAGATTTAAAAACAGAACAAACACCACAACAGACAATTAGCTGTCAAGTTGTAGAGGTTGTGCAGCTCTACAGAGCAGCCAGACACGGAGCTGCTAGTTTTTAATTTGAAGGGAACAGTCTTCCAAGTTCTACTCACAGATTTATATTCTACTGGATTTAGTGACCTACTGTTGGGGAACTTTCATATGAAATATATCTAAAATATTTTTTTTCAGTCTTTTTGTATTTTAAACAAAATTCCAGATGTCAGGCTTGTTTTACAAGCTTTACAACTTATTTTCAAGGAGTGTGTGTGTTTACATCTATATTGTGGTTTTATTATATATAAAAAAGGTTTTCCTATCAAGAAGAAAATGAGCAAAAAGAAGATAGATCATCTTTTTCTATTTTGAGTTGATTCTGATGCAAAGTTACATAATGCAAAGTTTTTGTGCCTGAAGAGGTTGGATTGGCTACTCAGGACTGTGATCGGCTGTGCGGCAGATAACCCGAGGTATGCACTTACTTATACCTGTATAACAGGCCAACTTAAAAATAGTGAACTGCTGAGCATACACACCTTCTTTTCAGCCTTAAGCTTCCCATGGAGAAGCCCAGGAGAGGAAAAGCTTTTCTTGCAGAGGTGGAGTTAAGCGAGACTACAGCAGTGCAGGCCAGGGTGTGTAGAGGCTGCTGCGTGGGGTGGGGGGAGAGCCGCAGGGTGGGACGGTCTCAGGGCTGGGTTTCTCACACAGGTGTTTGCAGACGGGGCCCCTGGGTACCCGCCTCAGCTCTCTCAGCAGCTGTAGACCCTGTGCTTTGAAAGGCTAGCTGAGGGTGCAGATGTTTGCAGGAATGCTTCTGGAAGTTGTGAAATGTTGTTGGAATTGAAAGTGAGATGGGAAGCGAGGGGGGGGTAATGTTTTGGGATGCTGTGCTAAGAACCTGAGGCTAATCAGGTGTAATGAAGTTTATGATGCCTGCCTGAAGGTATTTGTAACCTACAGTGGCAGCTGTGAGGGGCAGATTACAGCTTTCATCTTGCTTGCATGCAGGAGATAAGTTCAGTGGGAGATAGGACCTACATCCATGTCTCCCTTGAGCGCCCACTCTCTGTGGACCTCTGTGCTTTATCTTTCTCTTAACCCTGACTCTAACCTGAAGTTTACACTCAGCCCTAGACCAGGTCCCCCAGCCATGGCTCAGGCGAGGAGTTTCATGCAGCCCCGTTTTCTTGGCACCTTACCTGGAGCAGGCCCTATCCAGCCCCGCTCTGTGTGGGCCCTTGGCTATCTCATTCATCCTGAACCCTGGTTTTATGTTGCACTCTGAGCTAAGGGCATAAATAACAGGCAACTTCCCTTTGCTCCTATGGGAGATGGCACAACAAGGTTATCTTGATGCTTTTTCTCTGTGATAGAGGATGAAACGAGTCCTGCTGCTGCTGATGTTCCTGCTATTCCATACCAGTGGGGAATGATAGGGGTCCCAGTGTGAAATAGGGCAGTAGGGGTGGCTGTCATAGCATACGTGGCCTTTGGATTGATGTGACCGAGATTTGTATGGTTTGCCTTCTCTCCTATTGTGTTTCTTGATGGCGAGGTGAGAGGGAGGATTCAGACCACCTTCTCTTCTGAGGTCCTTGTGGATCACATAATGTATGGTGTTTAGTAAGAAAGCAAGACCCAAAACCTCCCTCCTTGCCCCAACAAAAACAAGTGGTGGCTGCACTGGATAGGCTTGAAATAGGTATAAACAAACATTAATTACTTTTCTAAGGTTCTGAGGCTCAATTTACCACTTCTTTGATACTGTCCTTGCAAGCAATGTGGCCAAACTCCAGGTCATATTAACATTGTGTTGACAAAGTTATATGATTTTACTCCTTGAAATAACAGTCAGAAGATCATTAGTGGCAGTGGAGGTTGTGAAAGTAATCTTTCAGGAAACCTTCTGGTTATGGGGACAGACATTACACTTTTTGGAGCAGGAAAGATCAAGATTAATTTCTAGAAGTATATTTACATTTCCAGGAAAATCTCATAATCAGTTGATCTTTAACTTACTCTAGTTCACAGTGTTTTTAAAGTAAGATGGTGTTCTACACCCCCCTTTGCTTTTGTGTGCATGCATTCACATGGGTATTTCTGCAAGACTGTTGTGGTAAAAAGCAATTGGCATTTACCAACTTTTTGCATCTAAAGCTGCTTCTTTTGGGCATTTGGACTGATTCTCTGCACCCTGGCCCCAGCTGACCCTTCATGTACAGCTCTACATGCCCAGGGTCCAAAGGCAGCACCATTTCAAATGTAGTGCCATTGGAGAGGGGTCATGATGGAGGTTCCCCCTGCACAGGCACTCCTGTCTCCATCATGCGTGAAGTCATTCCACATAAGTGAAGGCCCCCAGCAGCTGCAGGCCTGGGGTGGGCAGGATCCTTACTTTCTATGACTTCCTTGCATTGAAGACAGGGAAAAACGGGAATCTCATCATCTTACCTGGCCAGTGGTGTGATTGGTAGCTGGGTCTGTTTTGGCAGAGCTGTACCCCACCCCTTCACGGGTGCATAGCCCTGTGTGTGTACACACGGTCTTGGATGACTTTTTTGTAGGAAGATCCTGTGGAGGAAGATGTTTAAGTGGCCTGATTTATTCCACTGTATTTTATTTGATTGGTTCCTCTCCTCTCTTCTCTCATGTTTTCCCAAATGCTAGGAAAGCTTTGCATTTTTCTTTGCTATGTATGTTTGCCATATGTGTTTCAGATGGCTTTGGCAGTCTTTTGAAAAGAAGGATTGAGCTTCTCTGAGTATTCTAATTTTTTTTTCCCTTATAGATAAAAGTATTAAAAGATACATACTGATAGTTGCCTGAGAAGGGTAGAGAAGGGAATTTACTCTTTTATATCTCAGCCATGTGTCTTGGTTTAATTATTCAGCTAGCTCCTTCATGAAATATAGGCATGTGGTTGCATAAAAAAATAAAGTATTCTATCTGACCATCTTCAATAAAGATGGTATTGTTTTGAATATGTTAAAAAAATTTCTATTTCCAGAGACTGTAATAAAGGAAAGGAAATGTAACATGGTTGATTCGTGTATGCATGCTTGCTTGCACAAAAATGAGGAAAAAAACCCTATAGTGTGCTGTTAAAATTTAGGGACAATTCAAGAAATCAAGGAAGCCTTTCGTTTCAGTGCATCCAAGCTGGAGAATGAACCTCAGGGTCTGCTCATTAAACAATTCATCTCTATTTTGGTGCCCATTATGAAACTTCTGGCTTTCCCTGTTCATTCCAGCAGCCAGCAGATTTAACGGTGTGTGTCTCTGTGTGTTTGAAGAAGCTATCAGATATTGGTGACAGCTGAGCTTTGAAATATTCTTTGAAAACAACACAAAGTGCATGACGAGTGAGTCATTATGAACATTTACAGACCATACTTGCTTCATGTGTTAGTCTTCTGATACTGAGCCTGTCTGATTGAGCTGTGGAAACTCACTTCATCATCGCGCTCCTCAAAAAGCAGTCCAGTCACTAAAGTAAAAGATCTGAGCAACTTTTTTTATGATCCTAGTTTTGATTAATCAATCAAATTAAGATTTTCATCTTTTCTGTCACTATAAAGGGGTCCAAACTAGATTTTCACCCTTCACAAGCTTCCATGGGTATCTTTCCTTTTTGTAGTTTAGCTACTTAAGTTAGAAAACATGAGGCTGCACATTTTGAAGGTAGAACTTTCCAGTTATGCAGGTCAGTGATCTTTTCTCTGTTACACTAATGCACAGTGCATTCCTCAGCAAGGTAATTGAATGTAGCAAATTATGTTTAGTCACATAGAATCAGACAAGTTTGTAACAGAAAGACATTTTTGTTCATAGATGCCGTGTCTGCTCCAGGTGTAAACTGAACCACCAGAAGTGTGCAAAGACAAAGCTCTCTGAGCCCTGTGTAGTTATTCTGGACAAGTTTCCAGCACCACCGTACACACATCATGATTATACAAAAAAAATTGTAAATTTCTGAACTGGCTGTTTGTATAAACCACAAACTCCTAAATTGTCTAACTGTGGCCTCAGTGGTAACCCTTACAGCATTGTGTGTGCTTGTGCAGCATGGGCTCTTTCTGACTTACCACAGTGGTCAATATGCTGCATCTATGCTTTTAAGAGTGTTTCTTGGTATGTGCTACAGAACCTCTCCATATAAACTGGTGATCTTTGGCTTCAAACCTTAATCCAGCATTGTATGTTAATCACCATCTCTCTTCTTACCTTATAATTTCCTTTAACTCTTAAGATTATAATTTGAACAAGGATCATCTTGTATAGGTGGCTGACTTGAACTTTTCTTGATTTTGATCAACCGAAATGTGTTTTATTCATACTGTTAAAAAAGTGAAGGTGCACTTAGCACACTTAGATATAAAAAAAAGTTTATTGCTGACAAAAGGTCCTTTCTTTTATCCATCTCAGGATTTCCAGAATTTTTTACAGACGTCAGCTTTTATTTGACTTTCTGAGCATTGGAAGAATCTCTAATGCTGTTCACAGGGTTGAATGCCTGGGTGACACAAGTCTGCCAGGCCTCAGTGTCTTCAGTTCACTCTGCATGGTTCAGCATTACAGACATGTACTACAAAACTTTGTGATTTCAAACTGGAATGCCTGTTTATGTTGATTTTCTTTCAAGGTTATAGCTGTGCACACACAAATGAATGCTGTGTAATAGAGAAAATTAGTATTTATAGTAATGCTACATAAAAATTAATTATAAATATAGGAATAGGAAATAAATTGCATGAGAGCGTATTTTTGTGAGAATGCACTTGCACGAGTGATGTGCAAGTATGGATTTTTTTATACTTAATCTTAGCTACTGTTTTGAATCTTTTATTACTGTTTACTTAGCAGGGCTGAAGTTTTACTTTTTTGGCTGTTAAAACTGCAATCACCAACATGCTGTAGCCTATGTTTCCAAGGTGAGCAGCAGTTACTCTGTGTGCCTTTGGGAGTAGCAAAGGGCAAGATATGAGGGTGTGCTGGAAGGCTGCCCACAGGGTTCTGTATTGTTACAGGGACATCACCCACTGCCGCTGCCCAGCACCTTTGTCCTGTGTTTGGACCTGGTTTGTTAAAATAAATATATAAAACCCACTGAAAGCTAGTGACTGCAGAGAATAAGAAGATATGCGTGTGAGGGTGGATTTGTCTTTTGCTGACACAGTTTGGCTTCCTTTTTATAGCATGAATGATCAATAAATTTTATTTCTCAAGGCTGTGTTTTAAGAGCATATTCCAGGTTGTGTTCCTGTTCCAGAAAGGTTTTAGTAAGGAAGCATCCTGACTGAAATTTTGGACTTTGTCCAGTGACTGAAGAGCTTGTGGTGCCCAACTGCTATTTATTGTAATTGAACACGAAAAATCCTGAAATATAGGATTATGTACTTGTACAAAAGCATTGTGTTTTCTGTCATCTTACAGTCATTTGACCTTGAATTAGAGCAAGGTCTTTGAGTTGAGTATCTGAAAGACATAATGTAGTATAAAAAAATTATTCTAAAACACCTATTATTATACTTTTTTATCAGTGCATTACATAAAGTTACTAAGTGCTCCTATTCTGGTTTTCTTTTTTCAGGCTTGAGTCACAGAGAAGCATGAGGATTTAGACCTCTGAAGTAGGTGTGAATGGAATTGAAGGGCTTACATGGAGGATTCTGAACTCTCCTCCTTCCTGCTCCAGGAAAGACAGGTGAGTGAATTATGAGATAATTAGTAATTAATGCAGTCCTTACTTCATAAGGTTTTTAGTCAAAACAGTAAGATACAATTCAGATGACTGTATGTAAGAATGGAATAAATTTCAGATACTACAGATACACCTCCTAATTACAGACATCAGCCTTCAGTTTTCTGTTCCTGTTCCATAATAAAAGGGTTTTTGTTAAAAAATAGTGTAATTTTTCTGTAAATCTCACCCCCCTTCCTACACCCACCAACTCCTTCTGATGTAGAATGTTCTATATGTGAAAGCTTTTAGCCCAATGTCAAAGAAATCTGAACTGACAAAATTAATTTAGCCTTTTGTTGAAGCGGTTCTGAGTAAGGCTATCACTGGAGAAAAACTCAAGGTGGAGTTTTGTTAGACCCCTGCACATATTTCTTAGTGAAACAGACGGGTCAGCAACAGCACCAAATATGGATGTAATGCACATGAGCTGCTCCTGGAGCCTGTTAGAGTGGAGGTGATATGTTAGTTCCAGTGGCTATATATCCAGCTTGTGTGTCTTCCTGCCTCCCTCCCTTGCTACATCCCTGCCTTCAGAGGGAAAGAGAGAAACTGGGGACCAAACCTTGTAGGAGAATAAATGGGACTTTGGGTTGCCTCTCTTTGTCTCTGACTGTAGATACATGGGTCCATCATTAGAAAAGGGTACATGACCTCTTTGTGGAATTTACATGTTAGCATTCTTATTACTTTCAGCTTTGTGAATACCTAGCATATATCACCTTCAGCTACTGACCAATGAATAAGATCTGTGCTTCTTAGTACAACCTGTTCAAAGTGAGAAGATCCAATTCCTGCTGGAAAAGCACATGGTGTTGAAACCGTGGCTTTTGGCAGAGAGTTCTCACTTCTGCATCCATACAGGCCTACCATGAGCACGTATATGGTCCTGTGTATATACTGATGCTGAGTGGTACATAACAGGATGAGCTTTAATTGCAGATGTTGCTGACCAGACAGGTCTTGAACTACTGTGTGATAGAACAAGAAATATTTAAGAACTAGTAAAAATAAGCTCTAACACTGGTAGAGCAGCAGCAGTATCTTTGTATTAATTTAAAAATTCTTGTAGCTTAGATCCATTTTGTCCAAATTGTGCTCAGGGCGGAAAATAGAGGCTGCACAATCCAGAGCAGCTTTGTATGACGTTCTGAGCCTTTTCCTTATGTACACGGGGGCAGGCATACCAAAAAGCAAAAGAGATGGATCTGGACAGCACTCTGTAAGCTTGAGAGGGCCAGAACTGAGATGGTGCCATGCTGCCTACAACCCTGCAGCCAAAGGAAGTGCCTTGGGTTGTGTAGGGAGATAAGGTGATGACATTATTGTGTCAAAGGTGTCAGGGATGATGTCTGAGGCTTTGCTTGAAGCAGAAATCTGCAGCAGGTGCAAGTGTATGCTGGAGAGGAGCAGGCTGCAGCAAGGTACAGGAGTATCCCAGCACCTGGAGGGGGTAAAAGGGTAGACAGCAGAGCAAAGTGTGTGTCAGTGGTATATCAAAGCATCTGGAGCTCAGTGGGTGAAGGAGGAAAACAAATGGGAATAGTAACTTGTGTGGCTTCTCCAGAACAGAGAGTGGATAAAAGGATGCAGTAGAGAGTGAAGTGGGTGGGAATTTTTCTGTTCAGCCGTGTATGCTAAATATTTATTTTCCTCCAGAGATGTTTCTTGGTGGGCTGTACTTGAGACCAAGTATGAAACAGTCTCCCCTGCAGTTGGTGAGAGACAGAGGTGAAGACAAAGTCAGGGAATCAGAAATCAGACCTTTCTGAATAAGAGGAAAGAACAAAGGGCTGAGAAATGTCCAGGCAGTAATGAGAAAAGAAGTGTTTTGAGGGGGAGTTTTTGGAAGGTAATAGGAGACCAGGCATCTTCATTAGGAAATACACAGTGATAAGATTCAACTTCCAGCTTTCTTGTTTTTGGTCACCAGTATGATGCAAGTGGTAGCTCTTATTGAAGGGAAAGAAAAATCACTTTCTTCAACAAGGAAATGGAAAAAGCTCACTAGATTTGTGTGCATGTACAAAGAATGCTTTAATGTAAGTGTGGGAAAGCAACAAACATTTTGATAGTACTTTCTGTATTTTCTATTTTTTGAAGAGGGGGGTGCCTATGGTGACAAAACTGAGTAACCATCAGCCTAAAACCCATATCTGAGTGTCCTGTGGTGCTTTCTGAAAACATGTTCCTTTTTTCCTATCTTTCATATACTGACTTGCTTAGAAAAAGCCAATGTTTTAAAATTTAATTTTGAAGTTTGTTATAAGGAAGTCTAGTTATCTGCTGGCCTGTATATTCATTGCTTGACAGGAAGATTAAAATGGTTGTGAATGTTTTAAAGATTCAGGCTGTGCATGAGTAGCTTTTATCCTGCAGTGGATAGCTGCGCTGTCACTTGGCAAGGTGTGACTACTGCCTGAAACCAGAGCATGTCTGCAGCTGACCTAGTAGCTCACAAATTGGCATTGACTCTCAAAACAGTGATCAGCTTGGTGAGGTATAGACCACTCTGTGCTTATGGATATATTCACTTTTACCTTTTGCTTGCTTTTCCTTTGGCTACAACTGTGCTTATGAAGTGTTTGTGGTGTATTTGTTTTATCAGGAGGAGACTGGAGGTGTCAAAGACATGCCAGAAAAGTACTTGTTACTCTCATCTGTCCTCATGCAGTCCCTACGCAATATCATATGGAGCTGGAAGTCTCTTATTTTAGAAATTGCTTAAATATGTTGATAATATTTGCTTCCAACAGGGCACTACATTGTCCTGCACATCCTGCTGTCTTGCTCTTTCAGCCTTTGTCTGGATCAGTCTGAGAGCTTTGTGAGCTTGTCCTTGTTTCCCAGGCCCCTGGTAGTGGTAAAAGGGAGGTGCTGATGACAGAACTGTATTATGGGCAGGTCTGGGATCCCCAGAGCAATGGCAAAGTGTAGGGAAGTGCTTGTCCAGTCTGTAGCAATCCTGACCTTTCAGGGAGTATCACACTTACCCTCTATGTACTAATTGCTTTTCCCAGTCTGTGGCAGGCCTGGTTCTTGAGAGGGTGACACCAGAGCAATGTGGCTGTGCGTTTGCAGTTATCCAGTGGTACGGTCAAGTAGTGGAAACCTCCATTTACGCCTGGGAGCTTTGACTCCTGAACATGCTAGCTAAGGAGTTTGTCCTCCGGATGGATTGCCCGGCCTTGTTGCTCAGTGTCTGTTTCTAACCCTGTACATTCATTAATTTTACTTTTTTTTCCAAACATGTCGAAATATAGGTAAAGCAAACATTTCATTGTGTCTGTAAAGATGCTGACCTAGCATCAAATGGAAGAGTATGATGAAGTGATAAATGTTTCAAGCCCCTGGCCTTTTATCTCTGTTGTGTTTTTTGTTTTTTTTCTTTTTTTTTAATGTTTCTCAAACTTAAGTGATTGAAAAGTTTTCCAGATCTGATAACTGCAAAGATTTCAAGTGAAACTTTTGGCTCCTATCCTGGTATGAGATCATACAAAGTGATGTTAACTGAATTTGTATCAGTTTGAAAAGAAAATGAAAACACGTTACTGTTAGTGTCTCACAGCTACTTTTCAGCTCTGCTGGACAAATGTTTTCTCACTGGTTAAGTTCTCTGTACCAGTTTAAAGGTTTCCAAATACACGTATGTGGTGTATACATACACATTTTTCTTTTGCTAGTATTGTATTTAAGTTATAATCTTTTGATCTTTTATCCTTGCAAGAAGGATTAATTGGATTTTATTTTAAATAGAGGTTTTAAAATCTAGTGTTGCTGAGAAAGCTCACTATAAAAGAGAGAGTGTACTAAGTTTACCTGTTGTTATTCCAGGATGACCATAAAACCACATAGGGCTGGTGTATCTCTAATTTGTCTTTTTTTCTGGTAATAGGTGACAGTGAAAGCAATGGTCCTTGTACATGTGTGTGTACCTAAGAAGGGTAAATGTGTGCCAGCTTCACGTATTTTGTGGGCTTCCTTCTGTATAGAAATAAAAGAAGATAAATAATGCCTTAAGTTAGGCATTTAGATTACTGAACAGGGCTGAACTTAAAGGTTGCAAAACCAAGCAGTTGGAGGCTAGAAAAGTTACTCATTCATCCTCTTGGTAAATATTCAGTTTGATTGCCTTTAATTAGAGGATTGTGTGCTTCCCCCTCCTCCCCCCACCCCCCAAGGCCTGCATATTGTTCAGCACACAGCATGGCTAATGCTTAATGAGTGGGTAGGTTGTTGATTGTTTTGTTTCTCACCATTTCTTGTATGGCTTTATTTACTGCATGGTTGGCAGATGGTGCACTGAATAAAGAACTACTTATTTCCTCATGGAGATTTTCATGGCATTAACACCATAAAGAGTTACTTTAGTACGTATTTTTCAGGGAATCTGAATCAGGAGTGCAAAATAAGGTATACATCTGTATTTAACCAAACTGTGAGCCTTGACAGTTAAGTTTCTGTAAGGAGATAGTTACAACACAATTGTCTTGGTGGACAATCCAGCAGAATGTACTGATTCCAACCCCTATTCTTCTTTTTGTAGCAGAAGGCAAAGCTCACAGTGGGACACAAGGTATCCCTCCATAACTGAAGGAATTTGAGGAAGGTGGTGTAAGTAGCTATAGCTTCCCTCCACTCCATCAATATTTTCTTATTACAATTGTTTGTTTTATAATAGAACAGAGACCTTTGCATATTGGAAATCCTCTTCTGTAATCAAAGGAGTGGATATTTTGTCCAACAAGCTTAGAGTACTTGCTCAGCAACCTGCTCTCCAGCATTCAGTGCATATTGAAGAACTAATGGAAATGAGCAAAACTTCAAAATGTACTATAAGCTGCAGGAAGAAAACACCTTCATCTGGTTTCTGTCTTGGGAGATTATAAGCTCTTCAGGCTGGAGACTGTGCCTTCCCATATGTTGATAGAGTATTTCAAGCACTATGGTAGTATAAACAGCAGTGGATGAGGTCATCATATATCAAACAGCATAATTAAATCAGTGCTTTATTCACTGTCTGTCTCTTATTATGGCTGCCTCCTAGGTCACTCTGCAGCCTTGAAGATCATGTAAGAACTCGAATGTTATAACAGCCCTCATAGAAATATTTACTTTGAAGTTGGTGCTATTAATTTTGAAACCAATCTTCAGAAAAACGTACTTTTGTTTAAAATGTGGTCTTATTTTTAAAAAGTTATGTAAAAGGGAAACACTTATTGATTTTTGTCATAAATTATCATGCAAAAATGTCAGCCCACAGCTGCTGGTCACATGACTGTGATGGGATTTCTTGACTGATAAGAGGTCTGAAAGCAATCAAATAGATAATGTATTAGAAAGGACTCAGTTCTCAGAGGGTAGCATAAGCCTGAAGTGCTTGCAAAGCAACCAGACTTTGGGCATTGGCATAAAACTGGCATTTTTTAAAGTTAAGTGATATTTAGTTTTGCCTGCTATTTTAAAGTGCATTCACTGTAAAACAATATAGGAAAATATTTTAAGATGCTCCTTCCCCCTTTCACAGTTCTGGTACCCACACTTTAAATCTTGTGTTGTAGCAATAGATCCTTATGTACAACGTAAGGATCCTTATGTACTACAAGGAAGTAGGCTACCTATTTTGTCTAAGCAGTAAGGTACTTTGAAGCCTGAAGTCATAATAGATACGCACGTAAGCTTCGTGCCTCACCAAGTATGATGCCTTGGGCATATGTTATTGCTTACCTATGCTATAATTACTGTACACATGTAGCTACAGGAATGTATCCATATGGTTTTCCTACTGTAAACTTTCAGGTGACTTGCTAATCTAGGCCAGTACTCAGAAACAAAGACTGGTCTGAGATCTTAGTAATTACAAACCTGGCATACAAATTTCAGTATTGAGGCTCTCCCAGATGTATTAGAAATCAGGTTACATTTGTATTCTGTCTTATTTTTTGAATAGCAGCCTGACAGCATTCAAAGTCATGATATTGTTTCTTGACCTGCTCTCTCCCAGTCTTGCTGCCAAGGGAAAAAGAGGAAAAGGTATTCAGGACTTCTCTTGGCTTTGCCATAAATGAAGGAAGAGTTTTTGCTTGTTTGTTTTTGTTTTCATCTGGGGGTTTCCTGAACTAATTAATATTATTTGATGAATTTACTGAAGTAATACATGCTATTCTTCCCTCATGCTTATCTATTTGTATCTCGTGCTTTTCTTCTCTATCAATAGTGATAGCTCAGAACTATGAGTCGATACCATATGTTATGGTCTGCTCTTTGCTAAATTTGAGCCTAAAAGCAGGAAAGTGAAGAGAGATCAAAGGCAGCTCTTTAGTGTTCTGTAGTACAGGCGGGCTCCAGAAATCAAGTATACAAGCAGAGTTGTGCTGTTCAACTAAACACCCTTTTTGAGAGTGGAGGGCATCTGTCAGCTGGGCTGCCTCTGGGATTAGTTTGCCATCCAAAGCATTTCCACAAACCTCCTGCTGTAAAGATGGGAGGTGGGGGATGACAATGAGGAATGACTTGCTGGATCCTGCAAGCTGGAGGTTCAAGCCAGTAATTCCCGCTAGGTAGCTCCCCTGCTGGGAAGAGTAGCCTGGCGGGGTAGGAAAGCTGTGGGAGGGGCAGGGAAGGCTACTTACCCCCAGGCTAGAGCTGGAAATTACCTGGCTCCTTCTCAGCTAATGAAATAACAACAAGAAGAGTCTGTCATCCTGCCTGAAGATCTGCCTTCGTGTGGTTCTGGAGTGCTATAGAGTAGTCAGTTCACCCGTGCTTATTCTGCTCTTGGAAACCCTGATATTCCTGCCCTTTTCTTGTTTTCCTCTTCAATAACAGCATCTGAGCAGAGGTTAAAAGATTATCAGTGGCAGACAACAGGCTTCTCAATACTTCAAATTTAGTGTGTTCAAAATATTACTTCAATTTTATTATGCTGTCTTGGTGACTGGTTAGGCACTTGATAAACCTCCTAATAAAAAGAATGGGCACGTTGGTTTTGCACTGATTTTTATGTCTCTGTTCATGTTTTGTTATTTTGCTGTGATTCTTTTTTAAAATAGCCAGAGTAAAACAGAAGTGGTAAGCCCTAATTTAGAGGTGTTAGCAAGAGCTGGCTTGCTCTGATAAGGGTCCTCCAGGCTTCACTGGTTACTTATTATAATCTACTACCCACTGTGGTTTATCCTCTCTGAATATTACTTCTGTTACACTTGCTATCATCTCTGTGCAGATGATAGCTTAATACTTGCAAATGACCAAAATATAATGAACAGCAAAGCCAAAAAAACCTCTAAAAACATACACCTGTGAGAAGACAAGGACAGTACTTGCGAGCTTGTTAGGGCAAGTGTGAACAAGTATTGGGTGTAAAGAAAAAGTGTTGGTGTTTGGTTTTTTTTTTCTTCCTTTGCTGCAGGGGCAAAATTCTCATTTTTGTTTGCAGTCAACTAGGCAAGCTTAGGTGTGTTGAATGCAGGGGCTATTTGCTTGTGCACTGCATATTGCGCCTACAAAGCCAAATACAGCTTTCAACTGGGAGCCAGCTTGGAGCACAGGCAGAGCAAGCTTGGGTCTGTCTGTACCTGCCTGCATGCAGAGATCCTTAGTAAAAAGCAGAGACACCCATTTTCTCCTTATTACTGCATTACATCAGAAGCAAATACTCTAATTAAAATTTGTATGTAGCAGTGGTGTGTTATAACTACTGTAAATTCTGGTTGTGTCAAGACTTCCTAGCAGTGAAAGGAGAAGCACAGAGAAGCTGGTGAGTGCAAACAAGGGCTCTCATGTAGCTGGCTTTAGCAGCCTGGCCCTTTTGTCCCATACATCTCATTAATGCATCACCTATGGCACTTTGTACCAGTAAAATGACTAAATAGGTGAAGAGGAAATGTCACTAACCCTGTATAGTGAAGGAACTAAGATTTGCCTTGTACTGAAAGAGGGTCTAGTCATATCCTGCTTTCCACTAGGCTTTCATGGGGAAAGGTGCTTAAAAGGCTCAAAACAGTCTTACTGCTTTGCCCTGATGCATTGCTTCCATTCGTCTGACACAGAAGGGAAAAACTGGGAACTTGGATAACAAGGATGGTAAGATTAAGAAATATGTATTTTAATAAAGGCATTAGAGAATATTTTTGCATATCTTAAAACTAGAGAAATAGAAACTTGAATAGTTTTCTGAAAAGGTTCCAGATTTTACCTTCTTAGTCACAGTGTTCATTTACTTTGGCTATTATGATGGCTACTGAAGTGCTGTGCCAGGTTGCTGTCTTCTGCTTGCTTTTATGAGCTGGATGGCTGAAAATATTTATTTCCTATCCTACACTGTGCTATTTCCACCACTGCATCTAGACCAAGGAAGAATGGCAAATTACTTTTCTTTCTGGGATGGGAAGACTTGATCATACGGGAATGCTGAAAAGAAGTGCAGTCTGGTGTCCTTTCTACAAGGGTATCCTTCTCTTGGGCAGGCTGAGCAGAAAGCCATGGGTTTGGACATGCCCTCTCTGGACATCAAGCATTGTTCAGCAGTACGTGTTTGGGACAGAGGAGCAGAATGGCACCAAGTTAATGTGGTAGTATTCACGTGGAGCCCCTGCTTCCTGTCGCACTGTATTTGACCTTACATAAGCAGCTGACATAACACCATCGTGGGTGTTGCCAGCATTTTCTTCTTTTAATATTAAATTTTGGGAAAAAAAGTTAATAACTGTTTTCATTTTAAAAGGAAAGAGAAAACCCCAAAGGATCTTGGCTGGCTCTGCATGCCCTATAGGTATGTCTGGTTGTTTTTGATGAACAAGGTGCTGTCCTCCTGTTTACCTCTCTCAAAGGAAGTGTCTGTTGACATAGTCTGCATTTCAATCATCTTTATTATACAGCTCTCTGGGAAGCCTCCGGGGCAAGTCAAGCCAGCCTTAAAAGAAGCTTCTTGGTCACAAAGAGGGAAGAGTCCAAACAGACTCTCATAGTTTGTATTTCTTTATTTGCAGAGATCTCTGCCCTGATAACCTCAGCCCCCACAGCAGCTGAAGCTGGCTTAATTTGGAGCGGTGCAAGAGGCATGGCAGGCAGGTCTCCTAGTGGCTGCTATTTCCATCCTTGAGCGGCAGCCAGTATGGATCTGGGTTACCACCAATGCTGTTGGGAATCTAGACTTGCTGTCCAACCTAGGGAAAGCTGGGATTTTCCTGCAGTGGGAGAACTATGTGGGCACTACCAGGCTCAGAGACAGCTTACAGGCATCTTTCTCCCTTCTCCTCCCTCTCTCCCACATGTTTACTGTGCATTTTCTCCCCATGGGGAGCTGCTTAGCATTTGTTGTCCTTAGCGTGGCTCAAATGTTCATAAGGTTTCACGTGCTATTACCAGTGTGAGGCTTGTTCTCTGAACAGTATCCAAAGAATTTCATGTTGGGAGTTTGTGTCCAGACAGTTGGTCCCTGAATTCAGTAGGGAACTGCAGTTGGTCATGCCATCAAAGCTGTTAATGTAGGCCTAGAGAATTTTACTTAAGATTGAATTTTGTACGTCAGGGCTAAGCCGTTGTGGGTAAGCGGACTGTGGATGACTTGCATGATATTATGGAAGTGGGTTGTATTATTCAATACTCTTGTAAGTGTTTTGAATCGGTGAAGTTAGCTTTGGCTTACATTGATGCGATATTTTCCTCTAGTGCTCAGTGATGAGCTCTAGATAGAAGCTCTTGAAAATTATGCTACATAAAGAGTATCCACCTTTGTGGTAAAAGGTGAGGCTTTAACTCCACCTCAGTGTGCCCTTGAGGCCTCTTTCTTTGCGCAGCTGCTTGGCACCTCTGAGGGGCTAAACCCATCCATCTTTCAAAAGAAGAATGGCTTTATACTATGCTAATAGAGAGCGAGTAATAAACCTTGCCCTCTGAAGTTGTCTGCATTCCTGATGTGGAGCTTTATCTTTGATAGTTCATACCTTAAAAGAGTTCCATCTATCAGAAATTGTTACCCAGAAAAGCTGCAGATGGTTGAGGAGCAGTGTATGGGTTATCTGGTTGTCAAGTGTAAGGTGGTACTTGTGGGGCTTGGGGAGCTGCCTAACATCTAAATGTTCAAATATCAATTAAAAATAATTTACAGAGTCATGCACTACTGATGAAAGCGGATTGTGCATTTATTGTCTCCAAAGATTTCAAGGGCCAAATTCACTGCGAATATAAACAGTGGTGCAAATTATATGTTAGATCCCAATTGTTTCCCTGCAGGCTATAAATAACTCCTATTTTAAGACAGTGGGAGTTATTTGTCTCCTGTGGGAGAGACTGTGTTCTGTGGTGTAGCTGACCAGAAAATGGTTGTTAGTGATAAAGTGGTGTAATTTGCATTGATTTATTATTCATTGGCTGTACAGATCAAGTGCAGCTTACTCAGCGAGAGGGATTGATACCAAATTCTTTTGTCACTTAAACAAATATCCCTGCTGAGTATAAGTGAGAGATGCTATTGTAACAGAGTGGTGTTTTTCACACACCTTCTAGCTTGTAACTTGCTAAAATCTGAATCAAACTTACTGAGACTTTGACTCCAAACTTAATTTTGGCCTACCTGGGCAAACTAGGGTTCATAGCTATTAGAAGTAGATGTATATAAGGAAAATTGAAAGTAAATTTCTTGAATTTGTCTAAATTTCCCACATCATGTATCATGTACATGCTGTTTTAGAAGCTCTTATACTTGCATCTAGCATCCTGCACCGAAAACAGTAGACCTTTATTGATTACTGTGTTTAATGTGGATAAAATTATGTTAAGGATAGGCCAAAATCATTCTTGTAAGGTTTTCTTCTGAAAATGTTGACTTCAGATTTTCCAGGTATTGTGAGATGTATTATGATAGACAGGAGAGTGATATGATTAGTGTCTACTTTGGTTTTCTTCTGACAACTGTGGCTCTTGGAAGAAAACAACAGATAAAGGCTGTTTGTTGTGTTTCTCTTCACTTGCCTCCTCATCATTTAAATCAGTTTTCCCTTTCTGATGGTTGCGGAAGAAAACCTGAAAATATGAATCTAATGCTTCTTCAATAAAAAAAATGGAAAAATATATTTAAGTGTTATTTTTATGTTAGTCTTGGGGAGATGGAGAGTGTTTTATGTTCAGATTCATTATTCTCAAGTGTGCATGGCCACTGCTGAAGGCATTGAACCATCCCATCCCTCCCTGGACTGTTACCAGCCCTGATTTCATACCTGGCACACCTGCACTTGCTGCCCTATGTATGATGGCTCTGATCGCTGTGAGCTCAGGTACCAAATTTAGCCATTTGGCCGTGCTGCCGGACTGTCTGCTTTTCAGCTGGATTCCTTCTGCTGTGGTTCTTGAGGTGTTGTCAAACCATCTGGTTCTGCATGAGCTGCATCTCATGAAGGTGCAGCTGTGGATTGCAGGCCAGTGTGTGCTGGGTAGACTTGCAGCCCAAGAGTGCTGGGGATGTGAGAGAGGCCTTCTGGCAGCGCTCTGCTGGGACCCTCACCCTCATGATCCTGCTGGCATGCTCCGTGTTTCACAGATTATTCTCCATTTCCACTGGTTTTGGCTGAAAAAAACAGCACTCTAAACAAAAAAAACCCACCCCAACAAATTAGTGGCAATGCTGGAGGAAATCCTTAGAGTTTGTCTAGTAATTCATTTTTCTTTGTACATTGATTTAGCATCAGTCTTCCAGCGCAAGTCCACAGCTACCATATGCCTTTGAATAAACGCTCCCTGTCCTGCCATGGGCCGTTGCTGTTCACAACCTGGAATGAACTTGTGGAAAAGAGTGTTGGAACTATAAATTACTCTTTTTGGGCCAATTGTCCTGGGAAAATCTGAACAAAATAATAATCTTGGAACTTAACTCTTCTCCTAAAAGGAGCATGTTCTATCTATTTAAAACTGAACCATTTTGCAGCATATTCTTTCACATTTTTGCTAAAGGTTAACAAAATTGTTTAGACAGCTCTAGTTGGTGCACATCAATATACTTTACAACCAACTGATTAATGTGACTGATTTCTGCAGTGAATTTCTCTAATCACTTCTTATTTACAAACTAGGGTGGTTTTGTTTAAAGTAGCAATGCTGTGAGTGTTCATCCATCTTAAAAGTTTGTTTCTTGACTGAAGTAAGTTTAGGAAACACAAGTCTAATGAACCTCTGTGACAGATAGTGCTCATAAAAGAAGAGGTCATATGCAACATCTTTGGTAGTGTTAATCCCTCTTGTCATCTCCTACAGATGGAGTAAAAAAAAAATACATTTTTCTTGAAGTAAAAAGAAAGGAAATCATAGTGAGTGTAAGCAAATAAGAGAGAAACAGCTACTCTGAAGCCTGCAAGGAACTGTGCAGGGAGCCAGAAAACTCTGGATTTTCCTTACCCAGGCTATTGGCTGACAGCTGGTGATGTGAAATAATCTACAGCTTTTTTTTTGAGAACTTTTTTAAACCTCATAGACTTGTTGTACTGGGAATTACAGAGGTTTCCTCTTTAGAATTAAGTTATGCAGTCTTTCTTCAAGTGGAGTTAGGCACTGAGCCGATGTATCTGCTGTGATACATCATGCTTCATTACAGACTGCAAGTGCTGAATCCTTCCGTGTGTTTATTCTGTTGGTAAATATCTAACTAGCATTACACAAACTGTTTCCAATAGTAAGTACAAGAAATATTTAGCAGCTCTGTCCTGATAGTGAACTCAGTTGGACAGAGTCAACAGGTATTTGGGATGCAGTGTATGTAAAGTCTATGCGCTTTATATTGACAAGCCAGTGTAACTCTGTTGAATTGTAGCATCACAGAAATGAGTCTCATAGGTTTTGAATGGTCAGATATGCAGGATGTGAGCAAAGGTTCTGGCATGCTGCTGATTTGGGAAAAAAAAAAAAAAAGTGGATATAGTAATATTTCGTTCAAAATTTAAGGACTACTGAGAATCTGTTAGTCACCTTCAGTGGTGACCATGATTTTTAGTTTTAAATCGGGCTTAATTTCCCTACACTTTTATGACTTGTTGTTTCTTTCTATCACTGTATGTCTGGGAGGATATTCTACACATGGCTTTCAGTGCAAGAGTAATTCTGCAGGTTTCCCTTTACTCTCTGTGCCTTCTATACTGATGACTCAGATGTGTTTGTACTTGAGTCCTGCCTGAGGAAAATATGTTATATTTCTTTGTGGCAATCTCACCATTTTTTCTACACTTATGTTACAGATCAGGGTTCTGACCAATATCAACTTCAGTTTGACTTTTTTTTTCTCTCACAAGAAGCTATCTGATGTTTTTGGTTATTTGTGGACTTATGAAGAAAAGACATATCTCTGTGTACTGCTAAAGCTCTTGCCCTATCTCTCATCACCTTATGATTCTCTCTCTCTGCCTTGTTAGTTTTTCTGGTTTTGGCATATGTTCTTTCATCCTGTTAGTGTCCCTTTAGACTGCTTCTGCAAAAAGTTTTCCAGACATATCACCTTTATTATTTTCTTTCTAGATTTCCCTACACTTTGTACTGCCTTAAAAAAAAAAAACCAACTCCATTTTAGAAGTACCTAACAGTCTACCTCTATTCTATCTGTAGTTTTTACAGTTTTTGTAGACTGACTCTTGCTCTCCATCGGTCCATGGCGCTTAACTCCCTCAGTTATTTGCTACATTTTAAAGTGGAACTTCAGCGCTTTTACTCTTTTTTTTTTTTTTTTTTTTTTTTAGGAAAAATACATCAGGATATGCAGATCCCTTCTCAGTTAGACTTTTGCCATGATTTCTGCAGAAAATTTGGATTCTGGTGATCAGAATTCCCCCAGTCTCTAGGGAAGGCTTGTAAGTGAGATGGGCAGATGGGAAGAAAGCTTGGTCTGTGTTTCTACTGGGTAACATTCAAGAAATTAGAATATTTCTTAAGAGATGGCCTATATCACTGTGTGGGGTAGTGGTCTTGGATGCTGTGTTTGTTACAGCCGTTGAATATGCCAAGAAATGCTGGGAAAAGGTCTGAAGATGGTCATATGATATCCATGATTGGCTTTAGTGTGCAGGAAGTCAAAAAGGGGGAAGATACATTAATGGATAATGGAAGTAGAGCAAGAAAAAAGAAAGTGATAGAAATGATAGTGGTCTTAATTGGATCATGAGGACATTTAATGAAAGGTTTGTGTCTAACCTGACAAGGCAATTGGTTGTGGTCAGTTAGAAACAAGGAAAAGGTTTGTACTTAGATATAGCAGGTTTGTACTTCAGTACCAGGTCATTAGGGAAAGGGAATCTAAACTACCCATGAAGGCAAATGGTGTAGAGAACAATAGGTGAGTAGCAGAATAATAATCTTGCTGGAAATGTGGTACTTGCTGTGTTCAGAAAGAACAGAAAGGGAAGGTGTAGACTGTCCATGAGTAACAATGCAAAAGATCATTAAAAAACCCCAAAATGTAACCCACCCTCCCCCACTAAAAAACAGCAAGAACGGACGTACTGAATAAAAGAGTATCTGTTGTGGTTTTAGCAGCTAATAATGAGATCATAGAAGAGCTGAAGTTACTTGGGGAGTAACTTTAGATCAAGTGATCAGAAATCCATTTAATTAAAATGAATGGAGGATTAAAAGTATGTCCTTAATTAAAATTTGTCTTTGAAAGATAGCAAATGTGAGTTTGCCAACCTGCTAGCAATGCAAGTTGGCTGTACTGAGAGCTCAGGGACCCAAACAATGCAGCAATTAGGATTTTTTGTGAGTACTCCAGCTGTCTAGATTTTGTGTCCCAAGGAAGGAGAAAAAATGGTCAGAAAAGAGTGAAGTTAGAGTTGCCAGATTTCAGGCTCAGTGGAAGCTAACAAGTAATGTTTAGACACACAGAAAAAGAACATTCACCTATTGAACTTTCAAACAGCAAGAGGTCTACGATGTAATGCTGTGGCTTGTGCAGGATTAAGCATAATTTAGATGTGGCCTCTGTGTGAAAAAAAACCCACCACACATCCCCCTTTAAAAAAAGAGGGTGGTGACCATCAGGAGAAAAAAATCTGTATGTGATGGAAACAAAGCTTGAACATGGCAGTGCTCCTGAATTGCATAGAAATAGCTAAACTTTAAATTCAGGCATTGAAGGGATGACTGCAAGGATTTTTAACAGATCCTTCAACATCCACTGTCGACCACTGGGCTCTATGCTTTGTGCTTAATTGTGTCAACTATCTGGAACAGGAGTAGTTTTGTTGTGTCATGCTGCTTGGTGTTGCGGTTCTTGAATATTTTTAAGTCAATTCAGGAAGGTTTAAAGTATATAAACTTTAGGAAAAGGTGGAAGAAGAGGGTGTGAAAAGAACTTTAAATGTGACGCCATCTTAGGAAACTGCTTGAAGGGTATGCTTGGAGGTTTTCTGACAGAACAGAGATGGGAACATGAGTTCAGCAGTTGTACCTTTTCTACCCTGGCAGAAGGCAGTGGCATTTTTGGGTCGCTCAAAGGGAGAATGTTGTCACACTGGTTATAATAAAGTACAGAAGGAGAGCTTTAACCTGCTGAGACTGTAAGAAAGTGATTGAAAGGGTAGACCTGAACTTGATACTCATAAGGAGAGAAGGAAATATTACAAGTGATTTTAAATTTGCTGTTGTAAGCATTGAAATCCCAGAGTTGGCATCAGTTGTAGGGAGAGAAGGAAGTATTGTACGGAAGGCATTTAGTGTTAGGGCAAGTTAATTTATGTTTGTGACAAAATGTGAAGTTTTAAAATTTAGGAGGTAAAATGACTCTTGTTTAAGTGGAAAGGAGATGACTCGGAAGGGGAAAAGATGTGTCTGACATCATTGTTTCATAAGCTGCTTGACCTGATCTAAGGTTCCTGGCCTATGCCCCTCTCCTGTCTTTTACCACACATTCCTTCCAGGTCCCTTTAGACTGCTTTGGCATTCTTGAAATGGAATCTGAACCATCAGTGCAGAGGTGAGAGCTAAAGAGATCACCTAATTGTGTTAAACTGGGAAGAAAACCGTGCCAGTGGTAGAGCTTTTAGAAGTGCCCATCAATATGATGGCCTGCCCAGAACAGCAAAGTATCATTGACAGGAGAGACAGCAACTAGTTTGAAACCTCAGTGAGGATGAGATGTCAGAGCAAGGGTGATGATCAGCAATATCAAAAGAACCAGAAGGGCTAAATAGAGGGGAGATCCTTGAGACTTGCCCAGGAAGAGGTCATGAATTACCATGGTTAAAACACTTTCATTCAAAGGGAAACAGGGGAAACTGGGCTGGACATATTCAGTACAGAGCTGGAAGAGATGAAACAACTGCACTGACTTTAGCCTAGGGTTGCAACAAGTTACAGAAAAGGGAAACGAGGAAAGGAGCAACTGCTGAAATAGGTAGGGATGGTGTCTTGTGGATAACAAAAAGGGGTGACAGAGTGAGAGAGCAGTAAGTGGGAGCTAAGCTTGGCTGAAACAGAAACATGCAGTTGAATACAAGCAGAAGAAGTTAAAGAATTTCAGAGGAAGGTCTATAGTCTCTGTATGATGATGTTTTAGCAAATTGTATTTTTGATAGGAATCGTGAAAAACCAATGAGAGAATTCAGTTGGAAATGTGAGCAGCTTCATGCTTAATGAAGAAGAAATTGGCTAAATGAACTTTTTTTTTCCAGTTAGTTGTAACTGATTGGAAGCAGCAGTGTGCTGCTGCCTTCCCTTTCCTCTTCCCACCCGCATGGCCACAGCAGACAGCAGGGCATGGTGCCGACGTGTGCTCTGCTACGGGGTTCGCTTGGCTCTGGAAAGAGAGCAATGCATCCAGACTTCAGGGGCTGCACAACCTAATTGTCTGGCTCTGATCCAGCTGGTGATTGACCCAATAAACTCTAATGAATCTGGATTCCTGCAGTCTGATTTGCTTCCTCTCCCCCATGTGCCTTTCTCAGTCCATGAAGAGCTGAAACCTGAGTGCTGCCTTTGACAAAAGGAGTGAGAGAGGGGGAAGCAGAGGAAGAAAAGGCAGATAACAGCCGAATGTAATCAGTGTTTTATTACCATCCTCAGGAAGTGGGAATGGCTTTAAAAAAAAAAAAGTAGTAGATTGGAGCAAGGAAAGTTAGTTATGGTGAGGTTATTTGACAGGAAATTACAAAATACAAACAGACAGAAGAAACACATTTTAAAACAGGGTAGGAAATCTCAAGTTACTACACTCTGTATATTTAAAAGCCTCAAAGCAAATGCTGAAAATAGCAGTTTAAACAAAAGCTATCTTATCTGATAAAGGAATTTCAAGCACAAAAGGAAATTTATATATTAGGTTGACAGTCTTAAAATAAACTGATTTTTTTGATAACACCATAGATTTAATTGTGGGAAAAAATTGGGTTCATTTGTATGACCAGCAGACACAGTGAATTCCAATGTAAATTCACTCCTTTTCTTTCTTTCTACATTTCTCGTCTCCCAAGCAGTGTTTATCAGTGTTTTCCAGAAACTGTAAAGGTAGATTTATGCATATAGGTTGAGACTGATAAATATGTGCATAATTTAAAGAATTTCATGCAGACCAGATATGATTCATTTCCTGTGCTACTGGATGGACGCATATTAATGATACTTCAGCAAGTAGCATTCAGATTCAGAAAGATGTTGGCATAAATACATTGTTTTGAGATGAGGGTAGAATTTCCAGTACTAGTAATCAGAATTATTATTTTATTTATTTTATTGTTAGTAGATTTGTGATAAACTTTGGTATACTTGGTGTGTCTTTTCACTTTCTGTGTAGAAAGGAAACCATTCTGTTGGTGCATCACCTTTAAACTGCTGAGATTTTGAATAAACATTGCATCTGTATAAAGAGTCCTTCTAGTGAGATGTGATATGTGTTATAGGGTTGAAGCAAATTGATTTGCTGTGAGGAAGGGAGCAAGGAGGGGAGGAGGAATTAACTCGGTTGTACAAATGATAGATTATCAGAATTCAGATCAAAGAATGCTATGAGACAAAATATATCTCTTGCTTTTGATTGAAGTTGTAAGAAGAAGCATTAAGAGGTTTATAGGTACACCTATCTGGCTGGTGTGACTTGGACCTTTGTGTTCTCCCCAGGTTCTTGCTCCTCAGGTAGCCTATCTATCAGGGTATTACAGTGTGTCAGGTACATCTGCAACTCGGTGCCTCGCCATACCTGCTCAGTCCTGGGAGACATGTGAGTTTGGGTTTTTTTTCCAATTATTTTGTCTGCTGTGCCTGTAACTCCGTATTGCAAACACTGTTGAGCTTTCATAATCAGTGAACACAGCAAAATAAAGTCTGGTAGGAGGGCACTTGCTTACTGAGTGTTACAGTGGAAGGTAGTGGTATGTAATGCCTCTCCTTGGTTGAGGTGTACCATGGCTCCTTATGGCTAAGTTAGGTAAGTGGGTCTTTTCATCTGCACTCAAATATTTCCTTTTTATAGATGATCCAGGTATGCACGGGGATCTCTTAGGGACCAAAGTGCTCAGAATTATCTGACTTCATGAGGTTCAGAGAGTATCACTGAAGTAGAGCACAAAGATGAGTTTACATCTGCTTGTGTTGAGGAACACAAGGCTACAAGGCTGGGTAGTGTCCTGTTGCTGGAAAATCTTGCTAGGAGTCCTGTAAAACTCTCAAGATCTTATGGGACCATAAGGGTTTTTCCTCCACTTAACAAAGAAATATCAGTTGTCAGCTGGCCATGAGGATTGGCTTGCAGCATAAATATTCTGAACTTGTGATCGTTGGGGCTTGCACTCAAAATAAATAGAAGTGACACCTGTGCAGGAAAGAAGCTGATATTTTTTTCTATTGATTTATGTCTTATTTAAATGACCTCTTACTTTAACAGGATTTCATAAGTCAACTGGGGGGACTTCACAAGGGAAAGTTGTGGGAGGAAAGTAGCTTCTTCCTTTAAAAGGGATAAGTGTTGATGTCAATATGAATCACTACTCTAAAACAGTGAATATTAAAAAAAATAGAGAGGAAGAAGAAAGAAAATGAAAGGGAATCAAATAAGAAACATAACTAAAATACCTTTCCTAAATGCACATATTGAGTCTATGAAAAAATGGGGAATAGAATAGTTTTTGACTGACTCATTTTTCGTTCTTAGGTTTTGCGGTATTTTTACTTTTTTAAATGAAAATTTTCTGAAACCCTCTACAGTTACTCCCAGATATGATTCTGAAATGTACATGTTGTACTGTTGTAAAAGGAGATCAATAAAATGTAGTGTCCTGTAGTTAGCTCTCCAGAATACTGCTCCAAGTATTGGGAATTTCTGTTTTTCCCATTTCTTTTTTTCAGCAATGACTAATAGCAATTGACATAGCCGATAGAAGATTTTCTTAGGGTTAAAGGTCATACTTCAAAATTAACATCTCTGAAGAATCCTAAGAAAATTTAAACAAAAAATGTTGGCTGTTACTATGAAGTATCTTTTATAATCACCTTTCCTTTTTGGTTTTGAGACAGGTATTAATAAAATTTAAGGAGATGCCAGGTGATCATGATGACACATAATTTTCTTTGTCTTACTTCTATTTTATAGCTATTTTATAGCTATTATTTTACATGTGTTGAAAATGGAAAATCAAGTTCTGAAAAATTATTGCCTTATAACAATCCTTATACTGTGACTAGGTAGCTAATACTGTGACTGAGTAGTAAGCATGTCCTCTGCTGAATGTGCATTAATGTTAACTTCTTAGCTAAGGAAAAAAAAGTCTGCCAAGTCTGCCAATGCAACCATTTCAGAACTTTGCTTTAACACAGTTCTAGTGTTTTCTCCTTCATAATGATGGTAAAAGAGATGGAATCAGTTTTTGAAAAAAGAAAACACTGTTTTGCATTAAACTGCAAAGTGGGGAGACTGCTGGTTTTGAAAGGTGTGTACATGAAGCTCATTTTGACTAATGGGTGTAAATAAGAGCTAGGTCAAAAACCACAGACTTAAGTCTTCACAGAATCACAGAATATGCTGAGTTGGAAGGGACACAAAGGATCATCAAGTTCAACCCTTAGCCCTGCACAGGACCAAGAGTCACACCATGTGCCTGAGAGTATCATCCAAATGTTTCTTGAATTCAGGCTTGGTGCTGGGACCACTTCCCTGAGGAGCCTGTTCCAGTGCCCAGCCACCCTCTGGGTGAAGAACCTTCTTCTAATATCCAACCTAAACCTCCCCTGACACAATTTCAGGCCATTCCCTCAGGTCCTGTCACTGGTCATCACAGAGAAGAGATCAGTGCCTGCTCCTCCTCTGCCCCTTATGAGAAAGTTGTAGACTGCAATGGCTTGTCACTTGGCTTTGGTTATATGTGTTATTTAAGCAGGTCTGTGACATCAAGCATCTTGTTCTGGTGACAGATCTGAGACTGTGTGTAGGTGACTGACTTGAGACAAGAGTAAACAGATGAGAAAGGGGGTAAGGACCCAGCTTCCTCGGCAGTGCTGTTCATGCCTAATCCACAGAGAAGTGTTCCAAGAACGGTGTTTCTGCAAGGCTGAAAACACCTATTAGTTGGATTTTGGGACTTCTAGATCTTTCAGGATTCCAAAATATGGCTCATTTATTTAACACATGTCCCTGCATCTTCGAAACTCCACTCTGGGTGAAGTTTGAACTAATTAACCAGTAACAGATATGAACCACATTCATATCCAAACCATATGTTATACTTGTAGTTTATTTGTACTGGTTTCCTTTGAAAACGTATATTTTACATGTATATGGTTTTGGTTTTGCAACTTTTTTATGGTTTCCAAATATAGACAATAGTGCAGTTTGTTTCAAGGTGTTTTGAATAGAGTACCTGGCATGCTTCCAGCATTTTTATAATCAGTTACTGGCTGGCTTTTAAAAAATTTTAATTTAAAATATGAAGTGAGTATTTTGCACAAGCACTTAATGCAGCTTCAGTCTAGGACTGTAGCCTCTAGATATTGGGTGATATTTGTGATCTTTGCTCCTGGAGGAGAAGAGTTCTGTGAAATCTTGTTGCTCCTTATTACAAAAAGTAAAGTTTCTTTTGAGCAATTGCAATTTTAGGGAGAGGGGAGGAAAAAAAAGTTGACAGTGAGACTGAATTTTAGTTTAAAGCTTCAGGAGACAGATGATGGAGAAAATGCATAAATATATTTTTTTAAAATATAAGATTTTCAGACTATTCTCACTCCTGTTTTGTTGGCATGGCTTGAGTCTTCATGGATTAGCAGTATTACTACATTCACATTAATGAAAAGCTTCTTCCTCCAGGGGCTTGCTCAGTAGGGCCACTGCCTTGCAACTTGTGACAGGACACGGACGTGTTTTTCTCTGTTGTGGGGCTATGACGATTCATTTTAGTTATTGTGTATAAAGCAGACAAAAGTCTCATTTTTATTCCCTTCACCCCTTCACAGGAAAGCTCTGCAGTTTGGCTGGAGGGAAAAAGGCTACAAAAGAAGGTATCAAATTTTGCAGCCGTTCCTGTAGTATGTTTCTGTTGCTCCTTGAACCCAGCCTGAGGGAGCCATTAGAGTGATCTTTTAGCAGCTGAGGAGGGGAAGAGGAAGAGTAAAGTTTCCATAGCACTCAATCTCCAATAGCTATGGGACTTGTGCTCCATGTTAAAACACAGTTCCAAAATTACTGCATTCAAACTTAGTAACACTAAGGATATATATATTTACATAATATTATGTAAGAAATTTCCAAGTAGTTTATTAAAAAACATGAGATATAGGTTATAGTATTTTAACTGCCCATAACATTTTTAATTAATAGCCCAGTACATAAATTGCCTTCTTATAATGTTGTTAATTTTTTTCAAATATATATTTTTAAATTAAATAGATAAAAAGAAATGATCCTTTTTTATTCGTCTATCCTCCACCTACCGCAATAATCAAAAGCTGATTTGTGTTATATGATGGTGTAACATAAACCATAGCCTAAATAACATAGATATATAAAATCATGTTGAAATATATACGTTTTAAATGGAATGAATGCTATTGTCAAACCATAGAAGACTACATTAGGAAACGATTTTTTAAATATTGAAATAGTGGAACAATTATGAATTATCCCAGCATAGCATATGTTTGAACTCTTTTAAGCAATTCTTTTGTGTACAAATGTTGTGGTGATCATAAAGTAACAGAAAATTCAGATTTCGGCACAAATGCAAACAGTTTTTACATGACTTAGAGCTATGAAATGCCTATGCTGCAGATTTTTTTGTCTAAATGGACTAAATTAATTGGTGTTTCATACCCAGTTACAATGGAAGTCATATTTGCTAACATGCTTTTTGTCCATGCCCTTGTTCGTTCCAGTTAAAACTACCTACTGGTGACTCTTGTGTTACTAGTTGACACTCTTGAGTCTACAGCTGCTTCACCTTTCTCTTCTCTCTCTAGCCTAAGCACAGGCTTAGGGAGGAGTGTAGTCTTTGGGATCTCATTCTTGTCATAAAACACTCAACTCACTTTTGCTGCATTAGCTTCCACATTGTTCTTCTGGGTGGGAGATGCTCAGACCTGATTTTTATCCTGGGCTTGCTCACTGGTAACATTTCTCAAACAGTCAGAGAAACAAATAAGAAGCAAATAGTGTTTGAAATATTGCCACAGTCTCCTAACAACCCTAAAGTCTGTAGAGGGGTCAGACTTGTATGTTATATTAAAGTTGGGCTGAGCTGAAATTTTGAGAGCAGTTAATTTCCCGAAGCAGATTTCATATTTTTTTACCTACTTACTACTAGCAAAAGTGTATTTTAATTTAGTGTAATACAAAATGAGAAAAAAACTGGGTAGAACATTTTATATGAAGACACAGCTACTATGACCGGTACAGGAAGAGTTGGGCACTAGTCCAACCCTGAGAGGAAATGACCGTGTGGGTGTTTTTCTTCCTTGTGATCTCCTCTCCATCAGTTTTGCTGTCAGTGGTGTCTGATGGCTGGCTTGTTAGTTTAGCAGTGGTCACCATTTTAAACTCAATCTCTTTAAAACCAGTGACTGACAGAAATTGAAGCATTGGAGTAAAGAAAATGATAACACGTAAATACCTGGAAACTGCCTTATGTGCCTCCTCACTGAATTCCTTACAACTTTTTCTTCTAGATATGCCTTCCCACAAGAGAAAAAAACTCCCACCAGACCTTGATTCAGGCTTAAATTGTATATACATCTGGTACTGCTGTCTGGTACGTCACACTGATACTGTCAGCTATATGATAGAACCTCCAGGTGGTGTCTCCTCAGAGAGCCACAAAACCAAAGTAGCCTGTTTCTGGTATGGTAGCACCTTGGGAATCACCACTACTGTTAATGTTGAACTCCATTTTCCTGAATGATGAGTATGGGGACTCCTACAAAGACTAGAGGAGCATTTGAGTTTGCAGCTAATGCATGGGGATTGCTGCATTCAAAGGGAACTCTCCCAGACTGCCTGGAAAACTGGGAAAGAGACCTGGCATCAAGGAATGAAAGACACTGCAAGTATGAGTATAGGGTGAACCCGCTTGTCTTTGCTGTATAATTGGATTACAGCAACTAAATCAGATTTTTGAAGTCACGGAGGAAGGCATCTTCCAATAGCATGCTCACGGTCTGTAAGAGAACTTTTGCAGAACTGGGAACAGGTTCTGGGTCACTTCTGAAAAATCAGTGTTGGACTACAATAAGCAGCCTGTTGGGTTGCAGCTGCTGAACACAACACATATGCTGCCCTGCATATGGTAAGGCTATATTCAGCTTTATTTCTCATGGAAATACCATGGATAGTGGAATGGAAGCAGAAAACCCTTTATTTTTTTTTTCATTACAGTGATTGTGAAAGGATTTTTTCCACCACACCAGCTTTGTTTCCATGTCTGCCCCTTAGGAAAGTTTAACATAATTTGGAACTGTTTTCGCTCATAAAAAGGTAAACCCTGTGTAAGGATAGCCATTTACTGGAAGGCTGAGAAAGATGGCAGATGGCCTGGATGTACAATTTTGTTCCCCAGGTTTAGGCATGGGAAAGGATCAAACTGTTAAAGAAGTTGTCATAATAGAAACTGTCTAAGTACATATTACTAGCATGCAGAGGTTTTTCATTGTATCTAATAAGATCGGATGTGTTTGAGTGAATTACATCTAACAGGGAAATACTAAAGAAGGTCCTGTTGTCCCAAGCCTTTTCTAATCTCTGATGGCATGCTCCTGGCTCAGCTGTAAGTCTTTCTTTGGAGAAGGAACCAATTCTACCTCTCTGCAACCTCAGTTCAGGCAGTTGTAGAGAGAAATAAGGTCCCCCTGAGCCTCCTTGTCTCCAGGCTAAACAAACTCAGCTCTCTCAGCCATTCCTCATGAGACCTGTGCTCTAGTCCCTTCACCAGCTTCATTGCCTTTCTCTGGACATGTTCCAGTACCTGTGTCTTTCTTGTAGTGAGGGGCTCAAAATTGGACACAGAAGATTCAAGGCGAGGCCTCACCAGTGCTGAGTACTGCAGAGGGATGATCACTGCCCTGCTGGCCATGTTATCTCTGATACGGACCTTCTTGGCCACCTGGACACACTGCTGGCTCAGCTTCACCTGTCTACCAGCATCCCCAGGTCCTTTTCTGCCATGCAGCTTTCCAGCTACTCTTCCTCCAGCCTGTAGTACTGCATGGGATTGTTGTGACCCAAGTGCAGGACCTGGCACTTCACCTTGTAGAACCTCATATCGTTGGCTTTGGCCCATCAACCCAGCCTGTCCAGATTCCTCTGTAGAGCCTTCTTACACTCCCCCAGATCAAGATTCCCACCCAGTCAGTTTGGTGTTGTCTGCAAACTGACTGAGGGTGTACTTGATCCCCTTGTCCAGATCATCAATAAAGATATTAAATAGGACTGGCCCTTCACCCTCTGGGCCATACCATCCAGCCAGATTTTTACATGGTGAACAGTGAACTTATCCAGTCCATAAGCATCCAGTTTCTCCAAGAGACGGCTATGACAAACAGAGTCAAAGGCTTTATTAACTTCCAGGTAGACAACATCCAAAGCCTTTCCCTCATTCACCACGCAGGTAACTCTGTGACAGAAGAAGATAAGGTTGGCCGAGCAGGACTTGCCTTTCATAAACTCATGCTGACTGGGCCTGATCCCCCAGTGTTGCTATTTTGCATGATGACACTCAAGGTTATCTGTTTCATGACCTTTTCCAGCATCAAGGTCAGGCTGACAGGCCTGTGGTTCTCTGCATGCTCCTTCTGGCTGAACTTGTAGATGGGTGTCACATTTGTCAACTTCCAGTCACCTGAGACCTCCCTAGTTAGCAAGGATTGCTGGTAAATGATGGAAAGTAGCTTGTGAGTGCTTCTGCCAGTTCCTTCAGTACCCTTGGGTGTATCCCATCCAGCCCTGTGAACTCGTGTGTTTCCAAGTGATATAGCAGGTCACTGACCATTTCTCCTTGGATTATGGGGGTTTCATTCTGTTCCCTGTCCCTGTCTTGAGGCTCAAGGGGCTGAGTACCCTAAGATCAACTGGTTTTACTGTTAAAGACTGAGGCAAAGAAGGCATTAAGTTACCTCAGGCCTCTCCTGATCCTGTATTTCCTCCATATCTAATGAAGAAAAAATGTCCTCTGGAATGTGAGGGTCTCTCAAAAAGCAGCACAGTGTGAATCCTTATTGTGTGTTGGTGCATCTACTGTTGTATCTGAGCTTTTGCTGTTTACCTTCTTTCATACCTCTGCAATGTAGCAGCTTATTCTGAGAATTTCTTTCCTTCCACTGTCAATATTTTTGCCTCATCACATCTTATGTACAGTAGAGTTTAAATCCAAAATGTTTTCATGTGATCAGGTAATCCTGATTGTCCTCCTCATTGTCTAAGGTCTTGCTCTGAGACCACCTCTGAGTATGATCCATGTGTGCCACTGAAGCTGGCACAAATGGTGTGACAAATATAAGTATTCTGAAGAAACTTGGCCCTGCAAGCCTCCATTTGTGCACTTGGAATTAACAGATGCTTTAATATCTCTGAGTCATGCCCCTGCTTCTGTAATGTGCATACAATGATATCATTCACTTCATCACACAAAGATGATGTGAAAATGAATCGCTTAATGTTTGTAATGCATTCAGATGTTGTGATGAGCAGTGTAGAAAAACTCACAAGCAAATGAATAATTCATTGTTCAAATCAGGCTTTGAACAGTACATGGTAAACAAGACATGGGCCTTCACAATGATACTGAAAGTAAGGCCAAATAATTAATGGCCACTTGTTCAATTATCACTGTTCTTTCAGAGTAGTGAAAGGGAATGGCATCTTAGAGAAAGAGTATTGTCATGTCCTAAGACATTGTATGTTAGTGTATGATGAAAGAATAATAAAGATAAAATAATTATGATGTGTACTTTGGAACAATGATAAAGCGTGTTAGACTTCTGACATTGCCTGATTTTAAGTTTATATGCCTCCCTTTACAATGATTTAATAGTAGTTGGGAATCCTAATCTCTTCTTTAATTCTGTTTTCATAGTTTTCTGCCACCCAGTGAATCTTTTTAAGCATTGGTGCTTAAGCATCAAATGAAGGGTGTAGCACTCTCCCTGGACACTATGGAACAGTCTCTGGATATATTTTTTTTAGTCTGGATTTTATATCTTGGTATGAAATGATCTTAAAAGAAGCTAGTGGAAGAGGAGAGTTAAACTTTCTCCTGTGTACTGGCTGCAAGAAAAGAATTTAGTTTTGATGGCATCTCAGGTTCTGGAATAGCTTGTTCTTGTGTTCAACCTTGTGACCTTCCTTTGGATGATAGCTCTGGATGCTTACATTTTGAGAGTGAAAAAGAAAACTGAGAGAGGTATTTGCAGCTACACTACACAAAAATATGTCAATAATTCAGGCTGACTGACAGCTCCTCTAGTAACAAAAGTCACTTGCAATTTTTTATAGTCCTAGAGCATAAGCCATCCAGAACATATAATCAATTCCATTCTGCAGTGGATTTTTTCCCCAGATATCTCCTCCCTACTTTCCTAAGCTGAATCTTTAAAAATCAATTCACATAATTTGATAAATTTAAAATACTGAATATGCTGAGGTAATTATACTAAACTGCTTGCATTTCACTGCTTCCCATGACAATAAAGTTATTGACAATGAAGAATTAAAAATAAACCAGCATTTCCATGAAAATAGTTGTAATTCACAATTGTAAGTTTAGTAGTATTTTAACTGTATTTTTAAGTATTTTAAGTGCAAGACCCCTGAGCACAAACATGGCCCAGAGATGACCATAGCCCATGCTAATACAATGCTCAGTATGTTAAATAATAGTTTTGGCACGTGTGTATTTAGAAGCAAAACCAAATCATGTTTGAAAAACAATTCTGTATTTGCCACTTCTGGCACAATTTGATAAAGCACTGGTACTTCATAATATGGGGCAAATTTTGAGGAAAAAGCCCTGCATAATATCTGAGTGACTGGAATAAAATACAGGATCAAATATAGAAGGATAAATCTGCATTTTAGGACTAGAGAAACACGAACTTTAAGTACATTGCAAGCTGAGAAATGTAATGAAAGGAGGAAACTTTCTTTCTTAAATTCCAAAGCTGGCAAAGAACAGTAAACACAACTTTAAAGTTTTTTACTGTAGGGTATGTAATCCTTTCTATTCTACATCAAACAGAAAACTTGCAAAAGATGAACTTATCTCTCACAAAGATAGGCCAAATTATTACGTCTGAAGGCTGATACATCCAGGAAGTTCTGTGTGTAGTTTCAATGTCCTTCTACAAGAGATGACTTTTGGATGGTAACTGATATTTTCTTCTGTCCCTTACATTTTCTTGAGGTCCTGCATAATTTTTAATCTGAGATCATAGTGAATCCAATACTTCATCAACCTCACAGCCAGAGGTGGATTTTAAAAGTTTGAAGGTATTGGAAAAATCTTATGATGAGACCTGAACCTTGGAGACAGAAGGTAGTGAACATAGGTACCTGAAGTAGTGTGTGCATCTTAATCTTCTGATGACAATCAGGCCCTGAGTTAGAAACCACTGAGTTAATTCCTTGCATTTTTAATGCAGAGATCTCAAAGCGTGTTATAGCTAATGAATTACTCTTGTCTGCAATGCGAAAGACGTATGTAAGTTACTATGTGCTTATTTTAGGTCTGCACAAACGGCAATGTGAGTCAGCTTGGCTTGCACTGCATGCTGAACTAGTGTTAGGAACAGAAACCAAAGGTCTCCTTTCTGCTCTTGTTTGGCTGACCCAGGAGTGTGAGAAAGCCCATTCATGTGGGCAGAATTCTGCCTGCTGTCAAAAGTACTTCTGGCTTTAGCTCAGTTCCCAAAAAAACCAAGACTTCTCCTCCCCCTCACCCTGCGCCTCATCACTTCACCCAATAACTTTTCATTGTCTTGGGCAGTTGTAGGAGGTATCGGCAGGGCTGGAAGCAGTAAAATTGTTATGAAATAAGGGACTGGCTAGAAAAGGAAGATAAATTAGTCCTTTTTGAGAGATCTGTGAGACTACCAGGTCTCTACTCTGTTTGGCCTGAGAGCTTGGCTGAATCTCTTGAACCATGGCTCGGGCTTTGCCTGAGCACAGGGACTGCCTCTGTGCTCAGCTGGGGGTTAAATGATGGAGGAGGGATGTGTGAAATATTTTTTTGAAATGGTACTACTGGAGTAAGGGCGGCTGGAAGTTATAATTGGCTGTAAAAGAGAATGAAGCTTAGGTTTTATTACTGGCACTGTTTAGAGAAGAACTTGGAGCTATTTTTCCTGTCTGTAATAATACATTTAGCCTACTTGGGAATGTATTGTTATAATTTTCATCAGCTTGGCAATTAAAAAAAGCATTTTATTTCCAACTAGAGTTGATAAAGGAGAAACTTATTTAAAATATTGAAGTCTAAGCCCTTCAAGGGAGTGTTTCTTTAAATAAATACTTAACAGCATCTCAAACTCCAAGAGGGCTTTTTTTTAAAATCTTCTAAGTAAGTGTTCTTTGCAGTTATGTCTTTCATCTCATGGGAACTGTCTGCTCCTTGTTTTAATCCCAAAACATCATCAAAGTCAGTGGGAAAGAAGAGGAAAGAAATAATATCTGCAAACTCCAAAATAAAAGCTCAGTGTATTGTGATTGAGCTGGGCAAAATCTTATCCTGGTACCTTTAGATTTTGTACGAAGAAAGATGGAGCGTTAGGAGAAAAGAATTTTCAGGGTTAGACATTTTACTGCATTGGTATATGGATCTAGAATTCTTGTTCTTTTCACCAAGAACCTCATACATGAAATGTGTTAGGAAGTGTGCAGTGATGTCTAATTTGCCCTCTTTTGGAGTACAACTTTGTAGTTATTGGTGTAGAAGGAAATCAGAAATGTATATCAGAAACATCTCCCCAGTCTATTTGGAGGAGAAAAACTGAGACTGTTGTCCTTCCTCTCCCCCTGGAAAATCTGCTAACTTTATGTTCTTTAGTTCTTGAGCTAGCTCTCAAGGTCATGAAAGTAATTTTTTTGAAGCCTGTGGCCCTAGTATTCTTATAGATAATAGCATCAGGCCCATTATCTCCTACTCCTCAATTTTCTTTGGCTTCCTGCAATTTACATCCCATTGTCCACCGATATTTTCTACGTTCTTTTAAAGTAAATCAAATAACACTTCCTATGTTGTCTCTGGACTTAATAAAAATCAGACATGCAGCATTTGGGACTCTTAAAATAACACGTTTTAATACAAAGATGTGAGATATCTTTTGAAATCTGTGGTGGATGTTTGTTTCCTGCTGGGCTTAATTTAGGAATCTAGTGCTAGCATTAAACCAGGGGGAAAAATATTTGCTCTTTCATCTGTGTGCCACATCCCATCCAAAATCACAAACAGCTCCTTTAAATTTCTGATCTTTGTCCCCTGCTGGATGTGTATAATACACATGCCTGTCTAACATATGAGACAGTCATAGCCTTAAAAAAAAAAAGGCAAAAAATTGCTAAGCTTATGCTTCTTGTCTTAGGCCTCATAATCATCTGCAGTTTCAGAGAATGACAAGTGTCTGAGTTTGTTTTGGTTTGGTAAAGGGTGCAGCTTTTCCTTCTTCTGAGAAACCTCTTTCTTACCAAATCAAAACCTATTTTATTGGTAAAATAAAACACAGGTAAAAATGCTTGGGGAATAAATACCTTACCCATATTAGGGGACCATTTCCTTTTTTTTTTTTTTTCATACCACCTTTGAATACAGAAGTAAATAACTTCAGACATGTCTCCTTAAAATTACAACATTTACTAAGGTCAAACCCAAATGTGAATCTCAGTCTTTAATACTTAGCCATGTAGCTCTTGTAAACCACACTATAACAAGCAGAAGAACTTCTGTTTTTCGCAAGCTGGTATGAAACTCTGTGGCTTCAGACGTTTAACTGCTTGGATCACATCAAAGAGCTGGGATAAGAGTTTAAAGGAAGTTTTCTCTTTCTGTTTGATAAAAGTGTACCTTTGTTTGAAAAATCATCTTGGGCCCATTGTGCTATAATAGAGATTACACATGAAAAGCATATTTTAAAAGAGAGTTATTTAGTTGTAAAATGTAACACTGAAAAGTTTGATGCCAGAATCAATATTGGTCCTGTAATCTCAGTGGGTATGTTGTATGCAGGCATTATGATACAGATTTTAATTATATGCTTGCGTCTTTTTTCTCTGTAGTTTCTCTGCCTCATTTACATAAACATCCCTTCTCACCTCTACCTCCCCTCAAAGAGAAAGCCCTCTTTAAACTGACAAGCTATTTGATGTTTTGTTTTCTCTTTATGCAGTACAAGAGCAAATTGCATTAGCTGTATGCTGTTCCAGCCCTGATATGAGGGCAAAATAATTAATTCTTCCCTGTGATTCTCTGTGGTGCTTCACCAATGGAGGAGAAGTGATCCTATATAACCTAAGAGTGGCTTTTTAGTTGCAACTGCAAGGGGAGCCATGTCAGCCGAAACTTAGAGAATTTATGTATTGAAATTTTAGTTACTTTTACAAGGTGTCTGTGCACAAATTTAGTTTTTCTATTAGGTGGAGATATCTGAGAAGACTGAGTTTAAAAATGAAAAAAAAAAAAAAAAAAAAAATAAACAAAAAGCAGGCATGTTGCCAGTTCCTGATCCAAAGCAAGTGTCTTCTAAGGCTTACCAAAGGAAAGGTGATACAGGATTTTAGAGTTTGTATTCTTCAATTCGTTTGTTTGTGAAAACTAAAGTTTGTATTAATATGAAAGGAAAATTTCAACCCAAACAGTTTAATTTTGCTGGAAAATGGGTCTTTGTAACTAAAAGTATCTGACCCACTTGGTAATTGAGGATGCTGTTTAGTTAAAAGTATTAGTTTTGTAGAAGGCTGAGAAAGTGTACTAAACTTTTATTTTCTCAAAAATGTCATGTTGTTAGCATGTTCAAAATATTCTGCACATATTGGCCAGTAATCAGCTGTGTTATCCTGGTAAGAGTACGCTGGCCACAAACACCAGTTTTTGGCAGGATGGGGTAGAACGAATGATGTTGTGCTGCAAAACCTGGCGTGAGTTATGCTGTACCCTGAGCTCTCCAAGTTCTCCATCCTCATGGAAAGATTTACAGATATGCCTTGGGTCTGATCTGCCTTCTGTACTTCAGATTCCTGTCTGTGCCTTATATAATCACACTTTCCCCCCTCTGGTCCCCCCTTCCCCGGGGCATTCAGAACTTACTAGAAACAAACTAGAACTTATTCTGAAACAGTGTGAGACTTCATTTTTAAAATGAGACTGTTCACTCCGTGGTCTTTAAAGCTAGCCTTGGCAACAGGGGTATCATGATATTTCAGAACATTTTTCAATGACCCTGAACTTTAGCTAACAGTTAAGATCAAAGGAAGAAATTAAGCAGTATTTATTTGTAGTAGATATTTCACTTTCTTGAGCTTTATCTATCTTCCAAAGCCTTGGTATCAACCTTAAGCAAAGTGATGAAGCTTGAAATGAGCAGATATACCTCAGCCTCTGTTAGAAGGGACTACTCCCAAACAGCACTCCACCTGACATTCTTAATAAAAAGTTGTTTTAACCATAATATACTCTAAAAAATCCACTCATTTAGCATCCTTTTTGTCCCATACTGAGCATGTATCATTACATGACTCACAGGTGAGAGTATGTCGCATCTGAAAAACAGAGTGATGTCTTTTGGCAGACTCTTTGCTCCATTATTTTCTTTTAATTTACCAGAGAGTGTTCAGTTTTAAGCACACACAAAGGAACAGGAGAAAACTTGGTGATGATCTCAGTGATGTGATATCATATCTTGCCAAACAATTTGCTGATCTTATTTTGGTATACTGTGTTCATAATTTATGGGAAGCTGTGATTTCTAATGGTGATACTAAATCTCATGTAGGCAGCATTTCACTTATTTGGAAGTTAAGGTGGAAAGGTAAGCATCATCAAAGGGCTATGCAAGAACCAGCTCTTTGTCTTGTCATAACAGTAAGTGTCGCAAGATTAAATTGTCCTGATGATGAGATGTCGTTAGGATATTACCTCCATTAAGGTCTGTATTTGATCAGAAATATGGTGCCAAAGTGGTACACAGGCCAACTCAAAACCTGTCCTTTTGGTTGTTTTTATACAAAAATAAACCAAAAGAGAAAATTCTAGGTTTTCCAACCTAGAATTGTTATTTTGAGAAATAACAAATGGATTGAATACTTCTAAGGCCAATGTTTTGTAAAAGTTTGGACACTGAAGGCTGCTTCATTGACTTCAAGTGAGACAAATATTTCTGAACATCGTTCTGAAGAAGGGTCTTAAAAGCTAAAATGTTTTAGGAATTTTTAAAATGCTACCTTCAATCTGTATATGCTGTAATGGGGCCAAATTTTGGGCAATAGAAAGAAAGGAATGTAGTCCTAATTGTGTGCATTCCTACTTTTAGTTTAAATGGAGGCTAGGAAACATGGAGAAAGCAGAAAGCTTGTATTAAATACACAAAATCAATACAAGCATCTTCTCATAAAATGGTTTTATATTTACTTTTTTCTTTTATCTTGAGAATTATCAGAGTATGTAATGTGAATTGTAGATGGAATTATCATGTAATTGAGCTTCAGCATCCCCTGTGTAGTTGAAAATACGTGTCTGCATTGCTCTAACAGTTACTTTTACTGTAGCATTTCCTACACTTAGAATGGGAAATATGCAGACAAATTTAGGTCTTGTAAATGAAAAATATTTAGTTTTTAATGAGTGCTCTCTATAATTTTGTTCATACCAGACATATCTGATTTTATTGCATATTTTCTTAACTTAAAAAAACCCCAACCCCAAGAAACCAAACAGGAATTCTTGGGTTCAGTTTCTCAAATTAATCTATTTTGTGTCCTAGTAAGTTCATTTCTTTTCTTGTGAACTAGTAGTTGTTATGACATATCTTCTCTGTTCCAGGATTTCTCTGCTCATTTCTTTGATGTGTCTTATAAAAGCCCAAAGAGAGCTGAGAACATACTTGACTCTGATATAGTGATATATATATACAGTCAAATATGACCAAAATGAAATTTGCAATGGTTATGCTTCTGTATTTTACTGTGGTATTTATGTAACGCTTCCAGTTATTGTGCTAACATTTCAGATATTTCAGTTTCTCCTCATCACTGTTATCCTTAAAACTCTTTCTGTAGATAGTGGGCCAGAAGCAGGAGATGAAACAAAGCTTTTTGTGTAATCTATATAGCAGGGATTGCCTAGATTAGGTCTCTAAAGGAAAGGCATTTGGCTTTCAGCCCTGTACTTTCTTTTAAACGTGCAAGTACAGCTTATGTTCATCTTTTGTCAGTAATGAAATACTTGATTCAAGTTTTTCAGTTCATGTGCATAAACTGTCCACGTAAGTGTCTCTGATACTTCATGTCTGGATAGCTGTAGGTTTGTGTTTGGTCGCTACTTAGACTTATAGAAATAAGGGAAGAGGCCCAAAGCAAAGTATTGGCACTTGTGCAGCATGGTAAAAGAAATAATCCTGAATCATACTATGGAAGACGTTACTGACTAAGCCCTAAAGGAACAATGCATGCCTTGGGATAATATATTTTATATTCTACCTATGGATGTGTGTGAATGTATATAACTTATAAGTCACCTTTTAGCTGGAAAAAGTCCCACAGATTCAAATGAAATCACTGTAACTTATATAAATTGCTACTTATTTGATTGGATATTAGGAGAAGACTCTTCTCCCAGAGGATGCTTGAGCCAGGAACAGACTCCTCAGGAAAGTGGTTGTAGGAGCAAGCTGGACAGAGTTTAAGAAACGTTTGGGCAATACTCTCAGGCACATAGTGCGATTTTTGGGGCTGTCATGTGTAAGGCAGGAGTTAGACTCGATGATCCTTGTGAATCCCTTCAAACTCAGGGTATATTATGATTCTGTGTTTTTTTCTTTTTCCCACTCATCCCAAATAAAAAAAAGATAGTGCATCTTAAATGCTGGTTGAGGAAGAATATGCAACTTCTACTCTGTTGTGCTACAGGAGAAAATGGTGAGAATCAGAAATTACTCTGCTTATCTAGGATGATTGAGTACAATCTTTTAAAGTATTTCTTAACTCGATTCAACTGCTCCCATTCTTTTCTCCGTTAGTGTGTTCTTATAATGGCCTTTGAATTGTAGAAAAAAAATATATTCAATGAAACATAACATTTTTAATAACTGTTTGTAATCTCTTGTTTTTGGTATGTGTTTGTTCATTTAAAAATAAATCCTGATTTATTTTTTCTTTTAAGTCTTTTATTGCTAACCAGAACTTGCATGAAACTTTTGGAGAAATCTGAGTTCATGGCCGAATTGATGTTATTCCATGTTAAAATTCCAGATGTTTTGGATAGAACGTGCTACAAGAAGTGACAGTGTCTATGCTGAGTTTGCTATTTTCCTTCTTTGATGTGACATTGGAGGACAAATAAAAGTCATCTTGAGGTGTTCAGAGTTACTGTTGTGAGCAAAGAAATTAAATCTGTAGATTTTTCGGTCAACTTTACTCCTGCTCATTGTTTGTCCGGTGCTTCTCAAGCCTTTACTTTGAAAATACAGAGGTTGCATATTTTGACCGAATATTTTACAGATTGTGGATAAACCATTAAATATGGTTTACTGGATGTTTGTTTTTTATTGTCATAAGTTCACCTTTTCTTGATTTCTAAAACATCACTCGTTTTTTTTTAGTTATTTTTCCTTTTAAAAACAATGTTTAATAAAGAAAAAAGTTTGATTGCCACAAAAGAACAAATAAAATAATGAAAAAGTTGAGACTTTTTTTTTTGACATTTTAGACATTTAGACATTTTAGCTATGTGAGAACTATTTTAAAAAGTACCATGTAAATCTGCAACTTATTGTTTAATAGATATGAGAAAGACTTTACTTTCAGTGTCATCAAAGTTTCCTTAATCAAGAATGTGGCATGGAATGGTTGTTTATAAATATGCAGATGAATTTAAGCCCAATAAGTGTCAAGCATTAATGTTAATA
>JAWWES010000081.1:59199767-59247955 GCA_035583135.1 Lophotriccus pileatus | reverse complement strand
GAATGTGGCATGGAATGGTTGTTTATAAATATGCAGATGAATTTAAGCCCAATAAGTGTCAAGCATTAATGTTAATACATGTTAATGAAATGCTACTGCACTAAGCAGTGGATAGCCAGCTGGAACAGTGGAGATAGGATTTACCTGGAGGATCTCAATGAAACTGCCATGCAATGTAAACAGAAGGCATGCCTCTTATTGATTGGCAGGGATGTTGGTCACTATTGACACTTATTTCCTGGTATTCTATCAGACGCACAGTTAAACCAAGTTTTTGCTGTCTCCAACCCTCCTGTTTTTTTCACTGAATAAATCAATTTTGAGGACAGAAATGAATACTCTTTTTCTCAGACAGACAGCAGGATTCATAAGGGAATAATTACAAGTCTAATTCAGTTCTTTTAATGACATCAGCCCAACAATTCTTGGATTCAAAGTCCCGGATGAGTTCCTAAGCTTTTTAACTCTGAGCTTCTAGGCTGAAATAGTATGACTTTTAAATTTTGCTTTCATTGGAAGATCAAAGAATTCACTGCAGTATTAATTAACTGCGTGTATTTCTGTTTGTGTAGCCTGCTGAAAAAAAATTATGTATTTAATAGCATCCATTTGCTGGGTGAGATAAGGAAAGCTGGTATGTTGGGCCTATAGGAGGGACTCACTACAGGTCTGAAAAATGCTTCTAGAAGTTGGTCATCCATGGATGTATTCTCTAGAAGATTTTTCTGTCAGATATAATCTGATAATCCTGACATGAGCTTTTCTAATGGGCTGCATTCCAGATGGATTACTTGGTGTGACTATTTGTTTTATCTTGTGCAGATTTTAAGGACATGAAGATTTTTTTATTTTGTATAAAAATTACAAACGTATAGTTGGGAATGTAGAGGGGAATTACATTTTTCTACATTGTTTTCTTTTTTGGTAATGTAATAGCATCCATAACTTCCTTTTTTGTAACCATACAATGAAGGAGTGGTGGTGACCTGTTTGTATGATTAAAAGCTGTACTCCTTTGGTCAAGGCAGGCCAGCCATCCCTTCTACCCATTCTTCAGTATAAAATAGAAAATTTATAAAGGTTAAATACAACCAGCACCCAAGATCACTTTATTTCTTGCCTTAACCCTTTATCTGTACTGATGCTGTGTGTCCACTGCTCTGCCTTTCTCCTCAGATGCAGTAATTTCCTCACAGAGAAAAATCAGATTGGTCAGAAATGATTTACCCTTGGTTGGTCCATGCTGACTGTTCCCAACCAACTTCTCCATGTATTCAGAGATGTGCTTCTCACAAAGTGGAGTGAGGCTGACCAGCTCACAACTCCCTATACTGTTTAGGCCTTTTCTGAAGGCGGGTGCAATGCTTGCCTTCTCCAGGTGTGGTACATCTCTGCTGGTCTCTATGGCTTTTCAAAGATAAGAGAAAGCGGATGCATTATGATGGCAAATCATTTCTCTCAGCACCCCTGGATGCAGCCCATCTGTTATGTCCTCACAGCAGCTGAGTTGCTGTTATCCCAAAATGACGACTGCTTCTTCTAGACTGAGGTAGAGCAGAAGTAAACTATTTGTATGCATCAACCAGAAACTGTCCTTGGTTTCCTCTTTTACTTGTACTGTAAGGGAAGGGAAACTCTGTGCCAGTCACATACGAAGATGGTGCTCCTTGGTCTGGTTTGCTCAGAAATAGGACAAGAAGTCATGCAAAACGTCTGACACATGCTGGGGATAGAGAGTCATGGTATTTTGCTGAGAAGGCGAAATGCTGGAGGAAAGTGTGCCCCCTTCTACAAGTTCTTTTTTTTTAATGTAAAGGTGTTATTTGTTCATTAAAAGAAGTGGTACATCTCTGCCTGCTTGTTGAAGGCAGCGCACCTGTACGCCAGCTCTGGGTCAGGAGCTGGGCTCCAGTGGGAGCAGGCTGTGCTTGCCTGCTGGCTGCCAGCAGCCGCTCTGATCCTGTTTCTGCGGGAACAAGTGTTGGATCAGCAAATGGGATGTATGCAAGAACAATAACACGCAAATATTGATTTACTGGCTACCCGAGCTGTTTCTGTGGTTGCAAGCTGTCTGCCTTCAGCTGCATGCCTTACGCTGCCCGTAAGGCACAGCTCGCCGGCTCTGCTGCCTTATCCGTGTTATTTAGAGAGGACTAAGGGAGTGTTTTAACACACGGCGTGTGAGAAAGTGGATCCACGGAGTGCTACTGTGGGAGATGCTGGTCAGCCAGAGCGTAGTCCAATCTATTTCTTTCATTACCAGTGCTGCCACAACTGTGTGTTGCATTTGTTAACTCTTTGCAAACTCAGGACAAGGACTGCCATGGTGTCTGGCATTTCCCATGGGAGTGAGGAGCAGACAGCAAAAGAGCTGGGGAGGAGGTAGTTATGTTGTTAATTTTCCACTCTCTAACTTTATTTCTTAATCCCTTAAAAAAACCACAAACCTATCCCTTCCTAATTAGTTCTGTGCAAAAGGTTGAATTCAGCCTGTCTCAGTTTGGGCAAAAGGGGGTAGAAACCTCAGTGATGATAGTAAAAGTGTGTTCTGTGTAATTTTAGATGTCAGATTGGAAATCTGCTGATCATGGATAATTTTCAAGCATAAGTCCAGGCCTACAATTGGAGTGGCATTTGTGAGTAGAAATCCTGACTGTACTGTCCCATGAATGTGGATTTAACTCTCATCACTATCTAGATAACTTCAGAATTTTTGGTTTTGATCTTACTGCACAAGATGTTAATCAACAACCAGATTCTTTTTCATTAACCCCTTACTAGATGGACTTTTTTTTTAAATCTAGGCAGCTTTTTGTTTAATATATCCCTAGACAACTTTGCATTTTTGTGGTTTAATTACATCTAGAATAGAAAGGAATTTTTGTTTTCTGGGGAAAGGGTTAAAACAGAGTTTGCACCTGAGAAAGGGAATTTAATATTATGCCTATTAAGCAGCACTTGATAGTAATGAAAATGCCAGAATGCCTGACAGTGGTGTATTCTGTTGCCAGCACTGTCCCATTAGAGAACCTTTCCAGGGCTCAGTGAGTTCCCGAGAATTATATTTGTTTGCAGATTTTTCTTTTTTTGTTTGCATGCTTTTGCCTTTCCTTCACTTCCCCCTTTTTTTTTTTTTATTTGTGTCTTATTAATTACTCCCTGTATTATAAGACTGTTAAATACAGCTCATAAGACTATGACTATACACCAGAGAAGCTTTTGGCCTCTTCAATTTTTCCAGCTTCAAATCGCCCCCATTGTCCAAACTGGCAGCTGGCTACTGATGTGGTGTGGCAAAACCTCAATGAAGCAACCTCTCCTTGTGAGCACACCACAGGAACAACAAGTGTCACAGACATCTTTAGGCTGTTTGCACAAGCTGGAAATGTTGCTTCTGCAGTTTGGGATCCCTCTATGAGCTTGGTACCTTCTTGTGTTGCCCTCCAGCTTCTGCAACATTTTTATTGCAGTGCGCTACTGAAATTACTGTTACTGTCAGAACTTGTTTCCTGCGGGTTTTTTTAAGGTTCCTGGGCACTACTAAGGCAGCTGTCAGACTCCTGTTGTACTGAAAATCTCCTTGCAAATATTGGAGATCTTGTGCTTTGTTTCAGTTGTCTGCTTTGCTTAAAAACCTGCTGTGTGTCAAAACGAAAGGGATCTTTTTTTCCCTCAATATGCTGATACTTCCTGGCCATTGTGAGCAGGACATAAACCCATTAAAAGCCTTGAATTACTTCTTAAACAATGTTTATACAATAGCTCAATATAAATTATGTTTATGCGATAGCATAGCTCAAAACTGTGCTATTTTCATTTTGACAAATTTGTGTATGCTGTGAAAACCACAGGATTTGTGGGAGGATAAGATTGCTTGAAGAATCCAGCGTCAACTGGCTATTGGTTACTGAGATGGCACACAAACCTCGGTGTCAGACTGGCTTTGTTTGTTGCTACAGGAGGCGTGGGCTGCTCAGTGTTTCTTAAGCAATACTTTTCTCAGTTGCGTGCTTGCCTAGGGGTGGCCTCCTCCACCATAAGCACCTTATTCTTGCTAGTCATCCCTTCAGGCTCAGCATACTGGTGTGAGGCAAAGTGAGAAAAGACATCAGCAGACCATAGCATGATGTACCTTATCAGCAGTGGCCAGCAAACGAGCTCAAATCAGCCTTAATTTGTGAAAAGCTTACTAAACTAGGACTAGGCTCCTCAGGAGACAAGTTACCTCTTTCTCACCAGCTGAAATGATGAGATAGACCAAGGGCTGCTGTCCTGGATCAATTGAATGTGCTGATGCCCTGACATTCTTTGCAGACTTCGGATGTATTTAGTACTTAGGGTATGTCTCCATATTGCTCTATTTATCCTGAGCCTCCTGGAAACCATATGTCTGTGACTCATGGGGCAGCGAGCCTGGGCTAATCAGCTATGTTGACAGTCAGGGTGTATTTTATTTGGCTTAATGCAACCTTGATGTGGTTGTGCAGTTTCCAGAATAGCTCGTGTGGGTATGCCCATAATCAGAGCAGCTTAAAGTGACTCTGAATTTGTCTCTGCCCAGTTCAGACTGTGTGACCTTTAAAGAGACTGTGAAGCAATAGCTCTTCCTTTTTCCTCTCTGCCCCAAAGGCCAATCCAGGACACGGAGGTTTTGAAGGGACACAACAAAAATAGAGCCAAAGTAAACATCAGCAATGAAAGAGGAGAGGAAGAAACAGAAATAGCAATGGAAATCTGTCAGGTACAGAGAAGGCCCTTTTTGACATAGTCTATTTCTTATAACACTTACCATACATTTAGTTAACCCTTTAAAAACAGCCATTTGGACCCTGCATTTACAATATACTCCTGCTGGGAAGATTGTATTCAACATTGGAGCTATGGCAAACCAGAATTGTTTTGTAGGAACAAAGATATTTTTTAAACTCTTTGCATCTTACTACTTGTTCTCAACTAAATTCATGTATAAAAAAAAAAAAAAAGGAAAAAGGCAGTATGAGCGTGCTGCAGGTATGCTACAAAGTTGCCTGGATGACTGACCCTCCCTGTTTGGCCAGCTACATTCTGAGAGTGTATTGAACACATGCTATGCTGCTGTTTGAAGGCCCCATGAGAGGAAGGAGCTGATTGAAAGCTCTCAGTTATGCTGAAGTGGGTGGCCAAAGTTCTGGAATTGAACAGCTGCTGTGAACCTGCTTTGTTGTATATAAATTATTTTGCATGCCATCTGGAACAAGAACGGTGACACAGTTTACAAAAGCTGTAGCTGAGGTTCAGGTTGAGCAGCAAATGTGAAATATTATTAAGTGATTATCAGATTTTAAAGGCTTCTCTGAATGGCTTAAAGACAGATTCTCAGGTTAGAGAGGTTTTAACTGAAACACATTACTAGCTTTTCTTTTCTTGCAGTGGAAGTTTATCTGAGTTACATTTGGGTCTCCTATTAAGTCCTTGCCAATACCCAAGAATACTTCTGTGATTGAGTCTAGGACAAAGTATCTGTTAGATAGGAGATAAGACTACCACCTCCATGGGCAGGAGGTGGTACTGCTGTCCCTGACAAAATATTCCTCAGAAAACCTTCCTCATGTACATGAGTGGTGTCAAATGTAAGAATTTTTATATTTTAGGTAGAAAGAAGCTACTCAAGACATGAGCCTGTTTCCCAAGTCTTGCTAAAACAATCTAGTTGGGACCTGTTAGGACAAGGGCACAAGGACCATGCAACATGGCCAGGCTGAAACTGACCTTCTGCTTGGTTGACTTGGTCTGTCTTTTAGGGACTTTTTCCTTGGTAGCAGAACAGTGTCCAGAGGTGCCACTGTAGCTGTACAAGTCTGGGCTGGATGAGGAGACTAGGCCATTTTTAGGAAACCTAAAGAAGTGTGAGTGTGATTTTGTTGTCCCCAACTATGACCTCACCTGCATCCACAAGACTGGGAATCTTTGAACTTTCCAATTTTCTACTATGAGTATGAGGGGTATTTTTACCACTTTCCTTAGTGAATCCCTATTTTAAGAAGGCATAGGGCAAACGTGCTGTGATGGTGACTTGTGTCTTTACTATGTGAGCAAGCAGGAGTGTAACTGAAACAGCTCAATATGTGAGGTGCTCAACATATGCTGGCTGGACATATAATGGGAAATGTCACAGGAAAGAGACTGCAATGAACCTGGTTTGTACGTGGACCTGATAGTGTGCCAACACACACCTTTTTAGTTAGGTGCATTGCAGCTTAAGCTCTTTCTGGAAAGTTGGTAGTGAAGGCAAAGAAAACATAAAGTCCTGTAGATATTGGTCAGGGATAAAACATGAATTGGCAACTGGAACAGATTTTAATAACAAAAGTACAGTACACTTGCATAATATTTGTAGGGGTACCTTTCTTTTCTAGGTGGAAGTAGGTGGAAAGCTTAATGTGATGCAGGTGGCTGTGATTGGAAAGCAGCAATAAAGAAGGTTTTCTGGTCAATTTATAATGCTGAACAGGCATTCCCTGATATGACTCTATACCTCATTAGTTGGTATTATATACAAGGAATTAAATATAACTTGCCCTGCCTTGTGCTGGCTGGTTGAAATGCAGTCTCAGAAATTGATGCTGTTGCTTGAATTAATGGTGTTTGTACTTTGAGTGTGTGACAACTTCAATATGTTCTTATTACAGCTTCAACATATTAATAGTCTATAAAAAGGTTGCTAAAATATTATAGCTACTTTTCAGACTTCAGTTTCTACTTTCCTCTGAAAACTTGTATTTGTGTGCAGTGTTTTCTGTTCTGCATGAGATGCTAAGGAGAAGATGGGGACATTAAACTCAGAACTATTAAAATCAGTGGAAACCTGTGTTCCTGACAACAGATGTGGATTGTTGACACATGAGTTCTGACTGCTACTTTGTCCCCTCACTTTTAGACCTACAAAACAAGGTATGTGTGTATGTGTCTGCTTTCTAGCCTTCCTGGTTCTCTCTTTTTTTTCCCCCATGAGTGTAATTTTCAATTGTCTAATGCTAAAGAACTCATTCTGCAGCCGTCTGCTCCATCAAGGTACTAAATAGGTCTCCTTTGCACATACACAGTTATTTCCACAAAATCTGGGGGAACTTACTAGCTTTGAGACTCTGGGTCCTTTGTCAAATGTGTCTGAATTTAGTGAAAAGGTTAAAAAATTGCTGGAAACATGGGCAGACATTGTCCATATGTGCACACAGGTAATGAACCCATAGGCTTTGCATGTGCAGCAACACATGTACCTAGCGCTGCAAGTGCTTTTTTTACTCTATACAGTTGGTGTAATTCTACCAGGTCTGAAAATTAAATTCTACTTCAAGAAATAATTGATTTGCCTTCATTCTTTTTTTTTTTTTTTAATTCCCCCCCCCCCCCCCCGGCATGTTATTTATTTATTTTGCTTCTCTCTAATCCATCCTTATAAGTGGTATAAGAGAAATGCTGACACACTCTTGCCTCTGCCATTACCAGTGGGTGCTACTCTAAAAGTGTCTAATGATTTTAATGAATTTATGCCTGAAAGTTGGACACTGAAGCTGATTTGAAAGCATTCAACAGTGAAAAAAGGAGAGTCCTCTATTGATATCTAGTCAAAAGTGAAGACTTAGCTGTAATTATTTACAAATCAATTAATGGACCTTTCCTCTAACACCCTATCAGTCAAAGACTGGCTAAGAGCAGAGGAGAGCATTGATAAGAATACACCATAAAACAAAATCAATTGTTTTTTCTCATTCTGACAAAAGTGAGCTGTACACGTGGATTAACCCAGAATGCAACAGGAAAATGTCCACAGGCTGAAAGATAACCTAATTTTTTAAAATCAACATTGTCATAAGAATCTTTCATAACTGATGATGAGATTAGAATTTATCTAGCAGCCCAGTGGTAAGAATCAAAACAGCTTCTGGTGCAGTGTCACAAACTCTTTAAAGCTAGGTTAGCTTCCTCAGCTCTGGAATCTGTCCTTCATGTCGGCTAATTTAAAGGAAGTAGATATACAGCACGGACTTTGAGACCATGCTTTTATGAATGAGGTCGTATGACCGTATGCAGTTCTTGTTAATTGTTGGTTCATGTATATTTCTGATTCTGTAGGACAGCTGTCAATATTTTTTCTCTTATCTTTTTGAAAAAAAGGTTTTTTAATTAGTATGTTCTTGTATCAAAAAATCCTTTGTTTATATCTGTTTGTCTGCCTGTGAAGTTGTGATGTTATTCAGACCACAATCCTGGTTGTAGTATGATTCTGCAACCCAAACCCCACCCCCCTAAACAAATCTTATTATTTCCTCAAAATGGCTGATGAAAAAAATCTGAAACATTTCTGTAATTGTCAGTATAGCACTAAGATACTGTTCTGGTGATTTAACTAAATGACGAAATTTAAGACTACTAGTTTTAGCAAATATTAGTCCTTTGTGTGATTGCACAATGTGGAATTCTCAAGAAATTTTCAGTCTAGATATTTTTCTCTTTGCACTTCACTCAATAAGAGTAGTGCTCTAATTTCTGCGTCCAGCTGGGCAGTACATATTTCACAGCCTTATGATTAGCATAACTTCATTCCACTCAAGCATTCCTCGTCAGTGTGCTGCAGCTTGAGCTCCCCAAATGGAGCCTTTCCCAAGCTGCTTTTGGGAAATCCTTGTGAAAGAGACCACTATGCTCATGCTGCCCCTTCTCTCCATCCCTCGGACATGTTTTGTTGTTCCTAGCTGTAACATGCTTTTCTACATTTCTGCAGGTTATTTTTCAGATCATCCAAGGAGTGTAGCAGTTGCTGTGCTTGTCTATTCAATTCATTTTTCAGCCTAAGATAACTCTAAAGATTGTATCTGCTCTGAGATTTAGTGGAATAACTCTTCCTCACCCAGTTGTAAAAATAGGCACTGGTGAGTACAAGGGCAGGAATACCTGAGAGTTATTTAAATAAGCAGCAGGCCAAACCTTAAAGCAAAACCCAAACAAAAAATATTAATCAAAATCAGGATTATCAGTAATGTTTTGTGACCAAGACCAAAGGTCAGCACAGTAACCTTTCAGTAATGCATCGTGCAGTCATGCAAAAGACCTGGTTTCTGTTCCCAGGCTTAGTCTGAACAAACTTGTGTGGTTTATTTAACCTCTACAGAGAGAAAGCTTTGCATTGCTCATTGATTTCAAGGGTGACCGTACAGATGGAAGTATGTGCCCTTTTGGCCCTGAATTGGCACAACAATTTTTGGGAGAACAAATTTTTAGGGACTTTTAAGTGCTAGAAGTATGCAATGAATGTTAGAAAGAAAGATATGGAGCTCTATCTTTTAAAACATTTTAATATTGTAAACCCTTGAGAAGGTAAAATGTATGTAGTGAGTCTGACAACTCCATGCTGAACATACAGGATTCCCAAAAAGGCCTGCAGTGCTTCAAGAAACTCTGTCTGTACCAATAGAGATGCTAAGATTTTCTGGCTACTTAAAAGAAAAGGATTTTCAGGGGGAAAAAAATAAATATATTGAAAGAAGAAAAGTTAAGGAAGCTGTGGTTGCCCTGGTTACCATAACAGTGATATTAATTAACGTGGCAGTTGCTTTTAGCTGCTGACCTCTTAATGCTTCCCTCTACTTATTTGCAGTAATAATTTAAAATTTCTATAATCTCTGTTTCAACTTTATTTCATATTTAGTTACCTTTGATAGTTTTGTTCCCATCCTTGCTATGTTGTTCAAAGACAAACTTTTCCCCTTCTTTTCCCCACATGTTCATCTCTCCTCTGGTGGGGCAGAATGAAAGGGGCAGATGAGAAATTGCAGAACAGAAGCCAACATCCTAGCATCTTCCCTGGAATAAGTTCTTTTTAAGGAAACTGTTGTCCTGTCTGCAAGAGCCAGAACCCCTCATTTAAACTTATTATACTTCTCATATATCAAAATCACACAATGACGTAGACAAGTAGTAACATGAGAAAAAGCAAAATAACTGTTGTTTCCAGCTCATTTGACACAAACTGTTTTTTTCTCAACATCAAAAGAACTCTGTGTATGGTTTCTGACATATGTCATAACCTTGGCATTGGTTCAGAAGCACACTAACGTTAGTTGGGATTGTGACATACTTTCTGTTCTTTCTCCTTAAGATTTGGCTCATGGTCATGGACTGACATACCCATTTTAATGTTTTTCACAATATGTTTTCTAAGCAAGAACCAATTCTCTTCCGGGAAAATTTGACATTGGGTAAAAACAAGGTGAGTAGAGAAAAAGGAGATGAAAGTACAAAGTTAACTTCAAATCACTGCCTGCCACCATCTTGAACTATTTTTTTCACTTACCTTTGGGAGAGGAACAATTAGAAATTGCACAGCAGCAGTAATCTGCAGTGACTATCTTGTATGGTAGAATTTTCCTTGGAGGTATACATGTTCTAGGTGATTTACTTCTTGCAGCTTAAAAGCATGTTATTCTTCAAATATTTAATCCTCTTTTGCCTGTTGTTTCATAGTAAATATTGTGGAAAAAACCCTTGTGCCACTGCAAAAGAATTATTTTCAAGTATGTTTTCAAGTCTTTCTACTTATCAACTGTTCCTCTTTTTTTTTTTTTTTTTTTTTTCTGTGATTTCTAAAACACAAATTATGGGAAGGTTGCTCTTACTGGCTACTTCAGGTATTAGATGTAGCTGCTGTTTCTTAGTGCAAATGTAATCAACTTAAGTCCGTGGAGAAAGGTCTTTGTCATTAGTTTTAACTGAGGTTAAAATAACCTCAAAATAAATGGTATAACTACTTAGGAATGAATCCCACTAAAAGCAATTTCAAAGTTAAAAAAAAGGAAGTCTCCCAAATATATCTGTATGGATATATTTGACTGTTATTTAGTGAAATGCAACAGTCTTCCTTCTTCTGAAGCAAATCTTCTTTACTGATGATTTTCTTTAATTTTTTTTTAATTTAAATCTGTTTTATGATTAAGTTCTGTTTACACTGCACTCTATACAGAGTCATAGAACCCCAGAAGGGAAAGGACCTTGAAAAATCATCATGAGAAAGGAGGGTGAGATTATCTAGCAACCTGTCCACTTGCATGTTGAAAACCTCCAGCAATGTGGACTCTGTCATGTCCCTGGGGAGGTTGTACCAGTGAATGATTCTTCTTGCTATAAAAAGCTAATTTCTTATGTCTAGGAGCAGAACACTGATAGCTAATGTTGAACTTATGTTTTGAGGAGATTGGGTTGTATATTAGAAAGAGGTTCTTCACTCAGAGCGGGTTGAACACTGGAATAGGCTCCCCAGGGCTGTGGTCACAGCACCAAGCCTGACAGAGTTCAAGAAGCATTTGGATGATGTGACTTTTGGGAATGGTCCTGTGCAGGGCCAGGAGTTGGACTCAGTGGTCCCTGTGTGTCCCTTCCAACTCAGCATATTCTGTGATTCTGCTGCAGCTTTGTGTGTGTAGGAGAGAGTAGAGGAATTTCAGTGGAAATGTTTGAGCAAAGTTTTGTTAAGGAGGGTTTCTTCTGGTTTTTTGGGTGAAAGTAAAAATTCTGAAGATCAAATCTACATCTACCTTTGTTGCTTCAAAAATAGTTGGACTGAGAAAGTTCTGCCTTGGAGTCACTCAGTATGAAATTAATCCTTAAGCCTTCAACCCCCAAAGTATTAAATAGCCAGATATCAAAAGAGTGTGTATATGGGGCATGTTTAGATGTACTTTAAATCTGTATCCTTCTGACACATCTCATGACAACATCAAACTCAGATGATCAGATGGCTCTCTGTGGCTCAAAAAAGTACAGTTGGCATCTGCAAGAGAACAGTCTTCTTTTGTAATCATTATTTTCCCTGGCATTTTCCCCAAATTACTAAGAGTGTAAAACTTCCAAAAAAACTCTAAAAAGCATCTCTGCCAACAATCATCTTATTCCATATTTGAGCACCTAATTAAAGTATTTTGGTATCCAAATTTGTAGATGAAGTCAACATTTGGGGATGATCTACTAGATGATCAACTAGATGATCTCCAGAGGTCTCTTTTAACCCTAACAATTCTGTGACTTTTTCATTTCTGTTTTTTTCCTGATGCAGAGGATATTGGGAATCCAGACGCTGGTATTGATGACTTTAATTTGCTGTCCATGCGGTAGGTCACCTTTTGACAGACTTCTAATTTCATAGATTTAGATCTGTGCTTACTCAAACTCTTTGATTTGTCAAGAACAGTAAACATTTTTGTAAATAATGGTAATTCACACTGAACCCTCTGGAGATCCAGAATTTTGATTTAACAGCCCAGGGAAGAAGTATTGCTGGCAGTAGATTGGAAAAACTTGCAGCTTAAATACCATACAAGTACAAACAGGTAGTGGGTGATGGTATTTTCTTTTCTAGAAAATGAATTGAGGAAAAGTCTCAGCTATTATACAGCTTAAAAAACCCCGACATGAATGATTAAGAACAGCTAGTATTTTATGAAATCTCTGCAAAATTGTATGATGTTTAACACTTCAATATTCACTTAAAAGCATAGTCTAGCATAAGGATAGTTTCAATGCAAGGGGAACTTTCTTTTTCCTGCAAAAAGAATTTCTAATGGTGTGTGTATTCCATACAACGTTGCTACTAGTGATAGAAAAATTGTTTTGTTTTATCAGAAACCATTTGGACAATGTTAGCTCTAGATCTTATCTTCATCTTGACTGCTCAGCTCCACTCAGTAACAGAGACACTTATACAGATGTAGGAGATGGGAACAGAACATAAATTTCTAGAAAAAAAGAAAAATACAAAACATGTGAGGGAAGGAAAAAAAAAGGTAGAAACTGAAGACAAAGTAGAAAATAAATAGGGACTATGGAAAGGTGCATGAGGGAATATAGGAAAGAGCAAAAACTAAATTTAAAAGTTCTGATGAAGTAAACCATGGACTGCTTGTCATTTGGGGTCAGAGGAGCGTTTGAATTGCTTATATATGGATTAATAGGCAATATTATGAACTCTAATATCTTGAAAATTGGAATTAAATGAAGCAACATAGATCTTTGAGTTCAGGAAAGTGTTACAAACTCAAACAGTTTAAGGATTACAGATCCTCAAACTTGATGACATATATATAAATGTCACTTCACAGAGTTTGTGTAGCAATCCTAATTGTCAATATTACAGGTTTATTTACTATTGGTTTAAACTCATCAGGCAAGGATGGCATGCCCTCTCTGTCACTCATCATAGCTTGCATGGGGGGCAAATGAGGCTGGCAGACCTCTGTGGGGCCAGTACAATGATGGTATTTGTTATGCAAGATTATTCTGTGTTGTTGCATGTCAAAATATAAGAAGACAAACGTGACAAAGTTTACCTACAACCATGCAATGTGTTTTCACCCCACAGGACCGATATAAACAGGCGAAGGATATGAATGTTAAACTAATAGCAGAAAAGGAGCCAGCCCAGAGCTAGTACCTTAACTGTGGCTGTGGCTATACAAATTAGTGTGGAGTGAGTTCATTGTAAATTCACAGTGTTGGTTACTGCCTCAGTACACGCTTTTGACCTATGGTTAATCTGAAGTAGCGTGAGGTAGTTCCCATGCACCAGAAATGCATATCTGGGCAATTCCCCAGAGCACCTGCTGGCCTGTAAATTCACCAGCTCCTCTACCTTGTGTGTGTGCTCTCATCATGGCAGATAGAAAAATCAGCCTGGCATTCCAATATGTTTCATGAATAGAATGATTGAATATGTTTCAAATTATGTCTTACCTGAAAAAAATACAGTTCTGTCATGACTGCACCATTCTGTTTTATTTTTTAAAATCGTGAATCAACACTAAACTTCAAATGCAAAATAGGCAATAAGGCTGGTTGGTGTATATTTGGCTGTCAGAAAACTGGTTAATCTGGCTTTGGTTTAGCTCTTATTTTGTGCCCAGAAGTAACTTTGTAGACATAAATTAAAGCATGCAAATACCTGTTTGATCTGAGACTGCAGTACGCAATTTTGAATCTTCTCTGTAACTATTTCCTTGAAGTGAGGAATGAAAGAAGAGAGGGGTTTAGAAAGTAAGTAGTTTTATATTATACAATGACACTATGCTAGTGTAATTTTAGGATCAATCCCTGCATTCAGAAAATTCATTCACATTGTTAGCTGGGCTGCACAGAGGTCATGATCAGAAGATCTCTTATTTCATCTCTGGACAAGTAGATCATGTTCCCTCATGACTTTCAGAGTTTTCTGTTTCTTCTGACAGTTTATCTAGGGATTCCTAGGGATGAATACCACTGGTAGTGTGATCTAGTTACCTAAAGTGAATTGAAAGGTCTTAAATGTAATCATTGTACATTTTTGACAAATGTCATTATTTAAATATAAAGGCATGAAGGAATAAATTTTCAAAGCATTGCCTGGAGGACTGGCTGTATTTCTTTCTTTGTAGTGAGAAGAGTAGTACATTTTAGACTCTGTCCTGTATTTGAAAGAGCTCAGTAGATGAGATCTGAGGGCCTTTGAGTTTAGAAAACTTTGTTTTAGGAGGTCCAGGTTGAACTTTAAAAGCTGTGAATACCCCTCAAAGCCTGGCCTGCATATTCGCTTTCCTTGTCATTTCAAGGTGAGAAGAACATTTTTTTGCTCGCAGGCTTTTCATTAATGTTGAAGAGAAATCACGAGAACAATCAGCTCTCGTGATGGTTTGAACTTCTTGTGGTAACAATTCTTGTAAATAGGTGTGCATATGCAAGCTAGACATAGCTTCAGGGCTGCTGTTAAATTGTCAGTGTATATGCCAGTTGAATTAAAATTGGACAGCTCTGACTTATGCACATCATTATTAGTTGTAGGAGTAACATTTAAAAATACCATTTACTCTTTCTGAAAGTAAGGGCTAGATGTCTGGTGGGTGGACTGTGAGTTTGGATTTGGAGGGAAGTCATAGAAAACAAATACTCTTTATTTCTTCTGAATGGTTTTCAGCTCAGGATTGCTCTTAAATTATTATGCAAATGACTACGCAATGTCTCTTAGGCCAGCTGTGTTAGCTGCTCTCTTTGAAGCGGGTGTGCCATGCAAGTCTGTCAGATACAGAATCACAGAACAATTTGGGTTGGAAGGAATCTTAAAGATTATCTAATCCAGCTGTCCTGTCTTGAGCAGGGATACCTTACATTAGACCAGGTTGCTCAACACCCCATCCAACCTGGCCTTGAACACTTTCAGGGATGAGGTATCAACAGCTTCTCTGGGCACTGTTTCAGTGCCTGACCCTTCCTACAGTAAAGAAATTCTTCCTAATAAGTTATCTAAACCTAATCTCTGTGTCAGTGAACTCTCTTGGTGTGCCCTTGCCTGATCAGTAGTGGTGCTTGCTGCTGCCTCTTTTTATTTGGTTTAAAGCAGAACTACTGTAATGCAGGTCCTCTTCATATCAGAACTTGGAAACACAAAATATGCTGAGCCTCATTTTCCTGAATATAGTGGACCACAGGAAAGTAGAATATTTCTCCACCCAACACACCAAGAGCAAGAGCTACTTGCAAATTGCTAAAGGAGTCAAGGACTTCCCAGGTGAAGGCTATTGGGTATTAAGGAATCTGTGGTGAGTGGCCACGGCTGATGGGATAAAAACTGAACTTTATTTGGTCATAATGAATGACAGACCTCAGACATGCCAAGGTTGTGGATTCCATTCCTATATAGGCCATTCACTTAAGGGTTAGACTTGATGATCTTTGTGGGCCCCTTCCAACTCAGAATATTCTGTGAATATCGTGTAAATATGGCTACCCAGCTATGAGTCTGGCTGAGCTGGTAGCAGTCTACAGGCTGGTACCTGGTGCAATGAACTGTGTTGATTCTCTTGCGCTTTTGATTGGCAGTGGAAGAAGTGACAAGTTCAGCTAGAGACATGGTTTCTAACAGTAGGAATGCTTTGTTCATGGTGACAGCTAGGGGTACTGGGGCATCACATTTCAGAAACTGGTAGCACGGGAGCAACAGCTTTCTATCAAACACTGAGGCAGGCAGCGCTGCTACTTGGGACAGCTAAGGTGCTGTAAATCACAGTGCCAGACTTACAGAGGTCAGTGATAGCTGGGGCATGAGGGAATCATGGCCTTGTGTCCTTTCCTTCAGAAGAGCCACAAAATACTGGAGGCATGATGTAAGCAAACCCTGTCTATAGGTAAATGTCTACAGTGCACATACAGCATGGAGAAACTACTATTGGAATGAGGTGGTGAAGAAGATCTATTGATTGCACAAAATATTCATGTTTAAGCAGCAATCTTGGTCATTTGTCCCTGTGATCCTTACAGTAGAATTGCAAATTTCACAGCATTTAAAGAAAATTTTCTGCTCACATTTACATATTTAAGCTATTTTTAAGGTAGTGTGTGTGGAATTACACAGTGACCTAATCTGGGTATAGGAAACAGATCCGATGCAGCAGGCTGGGAGGGAAATGGAGAATCGTGGTCCCAGCAGGGGAAAGGGAGATCATTTATGGTGGTTGTGAGCAGTGCTGCTGCTGGGGAATATGCAGGAAGGTGACAAGGCATGAAAGGGATGAGGAGTCAGGGACCCTTCCCCAGAGGTGTTAGGAGAGATGAAAAGACAGCATGGAGGTAGGAAGAAAAGACTGAACAAAGCAAAACAGGATGGGACAAAAAAGTGGTGGGATAGGCTCCCCTGCCCAAAGGATGGGCGTGAGGGTATGGAGATGCTGAGCACACATGGGAGGCCTGGTGAAGAGTTGCATCATGCTCATAAATCACAGCTAAAGTCTCATCAAAATGCAGAACTTTGTAAATAAATACCCTGGTGTGAATGTGTGTTATTTAGTGTCAGCAGTGACATGAGAGGCTGCTGCAGTTCAATGTCTTCAGCTTCTTTTCAAAAACCCCCTTTTGAAAATGGTGGCTGAGCTATTCATGCCAAGCCTTTGCCTTCTCCTTAGGTTTTCAGGGCCACTTTTGCTTCCAACAGCAATCAGCGCACCATGGTGTAGCTTTGAGCTACACAGGAAAAGTCCAGCTCTATTTGTTTGCTACAGCTAGAAGTCAGCAACATCCCCAGCGTGAGCATTGCTTGGATGGGTATAGCTGCTTGTTCCCTGCAAAGGCTGTGAGGAGGTTGGTTCTGCCTGGAAGAAGTGTGGTGGATATTTCTATTTGGAAGTAAGTGGATGAACGTTGTGTGTACAGTCAGTACGTTTGGTTTTGGTGCCAGTGAAATGTGTAATGTTACAGAGGGGTTCTTTGTTCTTTTGGCTGTTCAAGGTGTGGACAGTAGTATTTTAAGAAAATATGAATTAAAATAGATGCTTTAGCAGTGCTTTCAAATACATTAGGTGTCTGTACTTACCTGCTGAAAATCTGTGTTGCAGAGAATCAGGGTAAGAGAGATGTTGAAATCCTTGGGAATAAACAAATAAAAGACAGTCTAGGTGAACATAGTCCTGTGTTTAAATCAGATGTTGTTTATTGCGAGGTTATATCCTCAAAGCAGCTGTTCACAATAGCTTGTTGTACCAGTTCTACAAGACTTTCTGAAAGAAAAATCAAGATATGAAACTTTCTGTTAGCTTGCCAATGTTTGTTTCACACAAGAGCCCTGCATTTTTACACCCTGTTCTGGGAGTCCTTTCACTATGAGGAGTTCTCATTCTCTCTCTTGATCAGGAATAAATCCCATTTAAGTCCAAAATAAAGGGGAAATTTTTTTACATCCTCCCCCCCCCCCCCCCTTCAGAAGCTGGGAATTAGGAGGAAAGGAGAAATGCTAGAAATTGAGAGATGTTAAGAGTGGGCTTTAGAGCACATGTTTAGCTATAATCGTTCTTATACACTCATGCATCTCTATCCTTTTATTAGCAGCCCTCCATGAAATGTGAAGATTAGCACTAATCATGCGGAAGTGTTTAAAAATTCAAGCAGTGACAATAGAAAGTGTCAGATAGTAATGGAATAAGTATGACAAAATTACAAAGACAGCAGCTATTCATTAATAAATTAGAACCTCGTAGGGTTTTTTAAAACTGAAGGTGTCTAATTTGGAAATGATATTCTTCTGGATGCAACTTTATAATTTCCCTTCCACCATGTTTGGTGGGGTAAAAGTAATCCCTTTTTAATCGTAGAGCAAGTCATGTATTAATACTCCTCAGTGCACATTCAGAAGTAAATTTAGGATGAAGAACTGAAGCCTTAACCACCTCCAAGGGGCAGGTGGGCACCTACAATAATTAACCCTAGACACAGAACTATGACGATGAGGTAAGCAAGAGAGTGCAGAGTAAGTCATGGGGTACAGTGCCTTTCTCATGCTCTCTGCTTACTGAAAACAGTAGTGTCATACATGAGGTAGCCAAAACATGATGTAAGAAAGGTCGAGCTAAAGCATATGTCATAGTTGGGTAATTTTGGTGGTGTTACTGGGAGGTTCAGGGTGGTGCTTCCTTGATGTGCAGCCCAGATCAGCTCTGCACCTCAGTGTACAGTGCTCTGCATGGAATTCCCTGGAATGGGGCTGTGACTCAGTGTTTGGCAGGGGATAACCCCACCTCCCCCTCCTTTTCAGGCCACTGCACACAGAACACCACCCAGATCTCTGTGTTCATGTTTTCCATTTAAAAGCACTCAGGGCCACCCAGTGCTTTAAGCGAGCAGCTGTAGCAGTGGATCTTATACTGGCCAGAGTGGGACATGTTCTCAGTTATCCACATTAAATATGGGTGGCCTCAAGTCCCTCAAGCAAGTGCACTTTCTCACTATTTTCAGGTGGCACCTATTGACTGCCTTTCCAGCTTTGCTGCCAGAAATACTTTTCCTCTGCTTCCTGTGTCTGCAAATTTGCATGTGTTCAATGGTCTTGAAAAACCTCACATGGGGGAAAAACTTTTGAATCTGCTGCTCTGGTATAGAGAGACCAGTTTAATGAGAAACACTTCTCTTAAAAAAAAAATTATTAAATAAAGTCTCTTACTCCTTTCTCCGTCCCCTGCCTCTTTTGCTCCCTCCTCTTTCCCAGCTAAGGACTATGGGTGACTTCTGTACATAATATATATTTTCTGATCAGCCCTCTGAAGGCTAAGTCCCCTGCTCTTCCATACAAGAATGCCACTACTTTTTTATGAACTGAGCTTATTAACCTGCCTTTCACCTTGTGTGAATTGTAATTAAAATGTATGAAGAATTTGATTTGCAGTGTACCCTTCTGGGGCTGTTGTGGGGTCTGCCTTAGCAGCATGTATCAAGAGCACACTGAAACTTTTTTTTTTTTTTTCTTTTAAGAAGCCTTGGGTCATTTCACAGCCATTTGTGCAGCCATGGCAGGTATTAGTGTAGACCTCTGGCAGGAAATGCAAGGAATGAGCTCAGATCACAGTCAGCTCTAGCAAAGTCAACACATTCCTGGTCTCCAAATAGCTATTTTATTAGGCAATGGTTTAAATATTCTTCCCCTCCTCTATGGGAAAATTGGTGAAGGTAAAAGGAAGTAACATAATTTGTGACCCTAACTGAAATATTACTAGAGCAAAGTGAAAGTTTTTGTTGTTCTATGTAACCCACAAAGGCAAATGTGGTGGGAGATCAGGTAGGCTGCTAGATTTTAGAAATTTGAGATAACCAACTTGTGGATGATAATTTGCCAGCAGTATTTGCAGGGGATTTTATTCTGTAGTGTGTTTGGTTTGCTTTTTGTTTGTTTGTTTGTTTTGTTGTTATTTTGCTTGGGGGTTTTGTGGATGTTGCTCTAATTTATTTGTAAATGTCAAGCTGTTATGATGAGTTATGACTCTTAGTTTTTATTTTCTTGGTACTAACTTTGTAGACATTTTTTGTGAAGGAAAATACTGGAAGAACAATTATGTGTATTATATAGCTGAATCCTCCTCCAGTGCAAATAAGGAGTTGATAGAATTCTTTCAAGCACCATAATTTTAAGGCAAGCTTTACTGTTGATAGCTGTGTCTGTGATACAGACAGATCAGCAGTTGACAATTTCCACTATTTTAATTTCATTAATCAGAGATACGGTTGTAAGGTTTTTTCTCTCCCTCCTTTTTTTTTTTTTTGACCTATCTGATTATCTCTGCTTCTGCCTCTTTATACTGCATTTATACTGCATTGCCCACAGTGTGCTTTTTGTAACCCAGAATTCCTAAACTGAATGGTAAGGCTCAGTGTATTTGCCACTGTAATCTCCATGTTGCTCTACTTTTAATCTCCCCATCATCAAGATTTTAAAAGCAAGACTGATGTTTTGTTGACAAGGGAGTGGGAAAGAAGACGTATATATGATATATATACTCCGGGGCAGCCTGTTCGTGTCTGTAAAGTGCTAATTCGTTCAGTTTTGAGGGTCAGAGTTAGAGGAGGTCTGAGTGCGTGCTGATTTCTTATCAACATCCTCTGGCCTTTGCTCCACTCTGAGGCTGAGGGCATTGTGAGGCAATGCAGAATTTAATGGGGGATATTTGCCTTTTTTGTAGGAGGCTGAACGTGGTCTTTTGCGATGCCTGTCTTCCCAGATGCAATAAAACCGAGATTGGTGAGTGGCTCTGGACCAGCTTGTCTTTTCAGTCGAGTTGTGTCTTTGCACTCAAACTGTTTCTAGTATGGGCCTTAATTAATTAAATAGCATGATGTGTCCAAAGGCACCTCCTTATCCTCTTTCCTTGGATAGTGGCTTGCTCAGATGATTTTCCATTTAAATACCCCAGTATGTCTTCTTCTTTTGATACTATTCTTTTTCTTTCCCTTGTGCAGGGTAAGCCAGCTTCATTATAAAGGCAGTGTAGCCAGGCAATTTCTTATAGCTGTGGGTAAATAGCGGGACCTTTGAGCCGAGCCATTCCAGATGACCTAGGATGAATCAGGCTGCATTCCTAGCGAGGGCACCCCTTTTTCTAAACAGATGAAAAGCTGCCTTTTAAGCACACCCGCTTATAACTTGTTTGGGTGCAGATGTTTTGCAGTGTTGGTTTTTGCTATGCTGAGATATAGCATAAGGTTAACAAAATATTTAAACTGTAACATAGTCACAGGCTGAGTGCACAAGGTTTACTTAAGGGAGGAGAGTGCTATTTATGGAAAGCATGTGGTTTGCTTCCTCCCCCCAAAGCAGGAATGTTTCTTTGGGGTTTGGCATGCTCTTCTATACAGTATGCAAAAGAAAGAGAGCAAGGTTTTTGGGAACTTTCCGTACATTCATGTCCACTTTCTCAGCCCAGGTGTGAAAGTTTTCTGATTATTTTGTTCATTTGTATTTTACCTGCTAGGTTTTGAGCAGTATTTTTAATCTTTTACAATCGAACGATGCAATTTTCTCCCCTTTATAGTAGTGGTACATTGATAATCTGAATTAAGTGCAAATTATGGGAGCTGATTAGGGGAAAATGAGAAAAAGGCATTACAGCTCTCACAAATGCTTCATTATACTAAACTGCCAATTTTAAAATTCATTTCATTGAGTTTAAAGTGAAATGTTTAAAGGAAGTGTGAATAACTGGAAAGGTTGCCATGCTGCTTAAAAAAAAAAATTATGATGATATGAGATACTTGGTTGTCATTTTGTCAATTATGGCTCGTCAGACAACATTAGTCCTTGATGTCTGGCATTTCTGGAAGACAGTTATATGAGAGAGTTAAAAAGCCCTGGAAAGTATGTTTGGTAGTGGTAGGGTTGAGAGTAAGATATTCAGCTCTTGCAAAAGATCTTTACATTCCAGTATTGGCATGGCAAGTAAGGAAAATACTTTTATGACTTGAGAAAACATATCAATCCTTTGCCTAATGTTGGGGAATGATTGATCCTGCAATGACCAGTCCAAATATGGGTCTTTCAGAATAGCAATTTGATGTGCAGTGTACAGTGTTGTAGGCTATTGCACAAAATACTGCATGCCCTAAATTTAGAAACCCATGCTTTTCTCCAAGGGATGTTCATCCATTTGAGCAGCATGTCTTGTGCAGTGTGGGTTGCCCTTCAATGAGCTTGGGAAGCAATTAGCTATCAAATGCTATACCCACACTGGAGGTTTGAAACCCATAGATTTTTGTTCAAACCATTAAGCTCTTTCATCTAATGAAAATCACTTTCTTTTAAAAAGGAAAACATTAAAACAAACAATAACTATTTTTTTCCCTAATGACTTTTTTGATCCAAGAGCTTTCAGAGTGCTTAGCCTTGCAACTTCAGATTTATTTTTTTTTTTTAAATTGCTTTGAAAAATCACAGGATGTTTCTGTGGTGAACATACATCTGTGCTGGCTTTCGCTGAGCTTTGGAAATAGGTCAGGAATTAAAGCACCGGCTTTGTGGTTCTGAGGAAAGCCCTTAAGAAACTCTCTCAGACATTAGAGGGTAAAGAGGGGTCACTGGAAATATTCTGTTTGACCATATATAGATGGCATGGTCTCTCTTGTCTACATGCATGTATGACTATATACAACCACATATACGTATGAGATGTCGAAAGTGGTGTTCTTCCGTTCTTGCTTAGAAAGGACAGATTGCTGCAGGAACAAAAAGAGATAGTCATGGGAAAACATTAGAGAGAAATGCTCTGCCTTCTTGTGACGGTGGTAACTCTTTACATGCCTTAAGCTCAGCGACATGTCCTAAGCTTAGTCCTATTGTTTCACGTATCTCTGTGAAAAAACCAACCCTGTGTGAGGCATTCATTCATTGTGCGGTTGCATTGCCATGGAAACTGGCACCAAACCTCATTCACACATCATGCCTGGCTAAGGATGGATGGAGGTCAGGCTACTGACGGGCCACTGATGGATGGAGGTCGAGCACTGGCATCTGCACTGTGCTGCCCTGGGGTCTTTTGCAAGCCTTCCTAAGAAGAAGCCTTCCTGAGAAGAAGGATGGTGTCTTGCAGAAGGGAAGAGGAAAAAGATTGTCCAGACATCAAAAATGGCCAATGAAGTGTGGAAAATCAACCATTTTGCCCTGCTCTCAAATATTCCTATTTTGCTGCAGTTAGTCAATTTAGCTTTTTTGATTTCAGAATAACATTGGAAATGAACAATTTCTGCAATACCAGTGGGAGGTGGGTCTCAGTAGGGTGGCCCCGCAGAGCTCTGGGTCAGTGAGGCATGCACCGAAGGAGCAGTGTGTGAAGCACAGAGGTGGAGATCTTGGCATAGGGGTTAAACCTGGACATTATTTCTGTAGGGTTTTCTGCAACATTAAAGAAAAAAATGTTCAAGGCCTTAGGCAAAAGAAACCACAAGCCAAAGAGAACTGTAATAAAACAAAATCCAACCTTTGGGGTAAATGGAATTCCATAATACTTGTCCATCCCTTCTTGCTAGGAGTATTATAGCAGGATTACCAAATATGAGGCTTTTTCTTTTCAACATAACAGAAGAGCAAAAGACAAGTGGCATGGAAGGAGAGGTGGTTTTGGTTTGTTTGTTTGCTTGTTGTTTTTTTTTTTTTTTTTTTTCTCCAAGACATTTTTCCTTTCCTTTGGCATAAGCAACTTCTTCCATCTCTCCCTATGTCTGTTATTTGCTAGACCTCTGGGTGGCCTTTAAACAACCTTATCACAGTGTAGTTTTTGCTATCCTAAAACATTGATTTCCAGGCATGCTGTGTAGGCTGCTTGCCTTCGTGGTGTGCACAGTATTTCACATCTTCTGTTCCCAGGTTAGGGAGAGCAGCTATTGCTTTCGGACCCCTCTTCTTCCCCTCTGCCCCTTCCCAGAGCCTCTGTGTGCACTGAGGATGCAGCACAACTGGGAGAGCCCTCCAGACTCTCAGTACCACCTTCAGATGAAGGAAGCAAATCACATTTCCAGATGCCTTTATGAGGTCCATTTTCTGTGTTGTGGACACTGCTGAGTGTGTTTTACTGGCAAAAGGTTTGCATGGCTAAAGGGTCAGAAATCAGAGCATAATACAAACCTTGGATAATGCAACAAATCAGTGCAGCTTTAAAGGTTCTTCTCCTTCTCTGTACCTCCTGCTCTCTTTCCTGAGCTTGCTGAATCGAGCCAAACTGGCTGGTATAGGTAAAATGAATATATTAACAAAATGTTTGCTATACATTTTATTCTCCTCCTGCTTTCCAAGCAACCTGTGGGGCCTGTGGGCAACATGCCATGCTGTCAAAATATTTTAAGCATTAAGCCATTTCTTTGAGAGTTGGTATTTATCTGAAACTATATGCACTTAATCTCTAAGTGCTGTAAATTTATTTTTTACCTTTTATTACATAAACATACTTTCAAATCTGAGACCTGCCTTGCACAAATGTTCAATAACACACTTAGTTTTGGCCCCTAAGAGTGTTTAACTCTAGTCAGGTGGTTGTTTAACAACTTACCAAGGGGGAGTTGATCTCCAGTGCAAGATGAAGGCCTGAGCTGGCTGGGGGAGCTGTACTGTGGCTGCTGCTGTTTCCCTCCTGTGTGTTTCCTGCAGCAACTCTGCTCCATGCCTCTTCCTGCAGAGGACATGTCAAGGACACAGTACATGGAGGCTGAAAGGGGAAAAGCAAAACTTGTGCTGCTTATGCTGTTCCTTGGCAAAGCAAACCGGTGTTTTCAGGAGGCTTTGTGCTTAGTCACTTTGAAGTCAGGTACAATATGCTTGTCCTCATAACCTGGGATCCTGGTGACTTCATTTCAATCCTTTATTTCTGTGAGAAACCAGGTGTATGTAACTCCTTTATCTCAGCATCCTCTGATGTTGGTCATGCACATGTATATCTCAATCTGTGGTCTCTTTGCTCTGTATCCCTTCGTGTCTCCTCTGCTTGCCCTCAGTTATGTCAGTAATGATAATATGAGGATGATGACAGTTCTTCAGGATTCCTCATTGTGCATGTGTGCCAAAGCCTACCACAATTATCCATCCCCTGTGATCCCAGGCAGCAGGGTGACATCATTGCCATGAAATCACTGAACTGCAATACCGTGTGGGTCCAGCTCCAGCATATTGAAGCTGTGTGTGGCTTATTGTCACGTACATGTGTAATTTCTAACTGGGTCTTCAAGTGGTGGTGTCCTGAAAATGAGTTGCTGTCATTTTCTTTTTGATTAGTCTCCTCTAATTGAAAAGAAGTCTTCCGTTGAGGAAGGTTTTTCTTCATGTATTTTGTTAGTGGATACTTTCTTTGATTTATAAACTTACTTCCCTGCAGAGATCCTGGAAAAAAAAAAAAGTGGACTGACAAAGATTAAATATTCTCACTAAATATGAGGCTGACAGTGTTCAAGTTTAAAAAAAAATCAAAAAATAATCTGAAAGTCAACCTTGTTTCTGGTCTTTTCTTGCAGCTTTTAAAATGTCACTACCAACAGAAATGACTGTAGTAGTGTATGAAGTTATGGAAAAAACAGAGCTGAATCTCTTTTTTATATGTTGTTGTTATTATAATATCTAGTCCCCTCTTCTGAAAACGTAAGTCAGGGAAATGTGTGCGTGGAAGTTCAGAAATAAACATCTGGACTCCTTTTAACACTAAAGTACTTGGAATATATAAAGATTACCTCGATAGACATGTTTTGTTCATTAAATGAATTGGTGAAATTTGGCATGCTTCTTAAAGAGGCCTTTTGCCAGTCTTTTCCCATATTCTTAGCTCATGCCTTTGCATAATGATTTGATCCATGGTGGGCAGGAATAATTCAGCCCAACGATGAATAATGGTAGCATTTGTGGTCAACTGGTCATGACATTCTCATTTGAGCCTTTCTCTTTGGGAATTGCGTCTTCGAGTCATGAGATTTGCAGTAATGTCAGGAGCGAGAGCAGCACAGAGTCAGGCTGGATGAGGGAGAAAGGGGACACTTGTTTCACAGGGTCCACTGTGTGTGTGTGTGGGGGTAATTAAAAAAAAGGAAAAAAGCCGTGCTTGAAATAGTGGTAGCCTTACAATCATCTCTTTGTGACATTCCCTCCACCCCCAAGTACTTCTGTGTTTAAATCATTGTGTATCTGTGCACAAGACCCACTGGAATCTCAGTGAGGGAAAAACAACCTGTAGGAAAAGAGGTGGTGTGAGTAGAGAAGGACAGGGAAAGCACCAATTTAGGAGGAATTTATTTGTAATCTAAAATAAGCGAATGCAAAAAGAGCAGATGATTTAAACATGTTGGAATCAGACATGCTACCCTGGATTTGGATCCTCCTGGGCAAAGGAGGAAGGGGAACACATTGGTAAACCTGGGGATCATGACGTAAACACTCTCACGCCAGAATGACCTACTTTCATCATGCCTCATCTATGTCCGTCATTTCTAAGTATTAGGTATATACGAAGGTTAAATATATAGAGATAAATTATTCATTGATAAGTAGAAAGAGATGTGTGAAAACGCAAGTTTTCCAGCTACAACTGAAAACAGAAAAGATACTCCTGTGGGTATTTACTTGTAGTAGGTGCATATATAAAAATAGCCTGGACACTATAATTTTGATTAAAGGTGGGCTTGAAGTACTGTGATCATGCTGATTAGATGTGTGGAATGTATCTGCTTGGTGTTGAAGTAAAAAATGCGTTTACAGGAAGACGGATAAATGGGAAAGCAGTTTCTGTGGTTTGAGGGAGAAGAATTATTAACGTTCTGATGACTTTTGCAAACTGAAAGTCTGGGAAGTTCGTTGTGGGCTAAGAAAACCACAAGTACTCAGGCTTGTTTTAAATTAGGTCTCTCAGAATTTGTTTGAATGTGTGAGTAGATTTCTAAATATTGTGGTGATAGAAAAGCTGACACTATTTCCATCCTTCAGATGTCATTTACAGGACACTGGAGATGCTTGAAGAACCAGAAATCTACACTGTTCTTCTGTAGTGTAAACTACTGCTGAAAATCATAAGGAACAACAAGAAACTTGATTTACAGTATTGCATAAAGTGACATTAATTAAGAGAACATATGCCACCTTGTCACATGTCACTTAAGAGACTCTGACAATATACTCAAAGAAACTCCATCTTCAAAACTGAAGAAAGAAAATCATGTCAAATCTAATAGTCTTCTGATGTGTTCCATTACTTGTGAATTTCTACAAGGATTCTTCACACACAAAAATAAATTATTATGAACAGCAATGTCCTTATTCAAGATGCCACAAATAAAGTAACAGAAGCATAAGAGTTTTGGGAAGGAGTAGGAATAAACATGTTGATTCTGCTATGGTTATGGTTAAAACAAGATTACATCGAGTTTTCCTTAAATTCCTCTGACTTTGCTTTTTATTTGAGGAGAAGGGTGTGAGAAGCTTGATTTTAATTTGGACTATGTCAAAGGAGCTGCATTATTTTGGTATTCTTTTACTTTCAGGCTCTGTAATATGGTAGTCTATGATTAGAGAATTTTGCTGAATCATAGCCTAGAAATAGCAAACATTCCCTTGACAAACACCATCAAAATCTTTATTGACACCATGAAGCACTTTTCTTAAGCAGGCAATTTAACTTCTTAGTTAGTATCCATAATGTTGGACAGTAATATTTACATGCAAAAAATGGGTAATTCAACATTTAGGATGAATTCAGAGCTGCTGTAGTGGGTTTAACTTCTTTGAAGTCAAATGGTTTGCACATGCCTGCATCATGGTCAAGTGTAATCTATTCAGCTTTCCAAAGTTAGGTTGCTGAAGATAGTAAGGCAACTGTTTTAGAAACATACCTCCTAATCATAGCATTCCTTTTCCACTAAGGATGTGGCTTTGATCAATTATTTACTTAGTTGGCCTCAAACATATTTACACTTTTCAAAACCTTTCTTTGTTCAGTTTGTGCCCAAACTGCATATCCTTGGTACTGGCATCTGAATAAAGTCTGATAAAAGTGACTGCTGCAATTCTGTGCAGCTCTGAAAGATGAAGCAACATGAAGGAAACAATCATGATATTTGAATTTTCTGTCTCCTTTTATTTTGTGAGTGTTCACTGCATTAAAATACCCTCACCAGCAACCCCCCTACAGTTATGGGGGGGGAGGAAGGGAGGGGTTGAAAAGTCTCGGCTTTGTTTCAGTGTTTAACCAGCAGTAAAATATGTTTTATTGCCTTATATATTCTTCCACCATAAAGCTCACCATTTAAGTAAATGACTTCAGTGTTGCTTTATAGATGACTCTAAAAAGGAGAGGTGTGGGGTTTTTTGTTTTGTTTGGTTGTGGTTTTTTTTTTAAATTTTAGTTTATTTTAGTTTTTTATTACAGTGACTAGTGGCCAGGTATGTATGGAAATGAGAATATTTGGAAGAAGCAAAGACCTGTGCTGCAGTTATTTGAGGGGAAGTATGTACCCATCACCCCATGAGTAATGCATCAATCCACGTGCCTTGCTGCTGAAGACCAGCTGGCTGCAGTGTGCTATCAGAGCTGCTTGCCAGCAGGCACGGCTCATTAAGGGCCTAGTTGCAGGGTATAACATCTTTGCAGTCAATTAACAATGCTGCTTTTTAAAAAGGTCCAGATCCTTCCTGATTCAGCAAAGCGCTTCAATACATGTTCAAAGTTAAATCCTTGATTAAAGTTTTGTTTAATAAAGATGTGAGGTCTTGTGCTTGAGGTTAAATAGGTAGGCACATTCCCAAATCGGGGTTGGATGTATTTTGATTCTTAGAGGTTTCCAGGAATCTTGAATATCCTGAAATACTGACTATGCTGATTTCCAAGCTGACTGTAACCTACAACTGAAAAACAAACCCACACCACATGACTGTGAAGCATACAGGAAAACCTTCTAAAATCTGTATTTTGTCATTACTGATGCTTGTCTAGTCAAAGAAATTCTAACAGACTCTTCACATTTTCATAACCTTAATATAAATAAATTAAAAGAAATTACACAACCCCAGTCTTCTTGAAATGGAGAAAAAAGTATATATATTTGATAAAATTAATTTATTATTTGAAGAAAGAAGCAATAAGAGTAATTGAATTATTGTGCACTGCCTGACTAATATTTCTCACTGGACAAGGTTGCATTTTGTAGCCTGCTTCCTGTGGTCAAGTAAAAGGGTGAGTATTAGAACCAAAATCCAAGCCTTCACCTTAGTATTTTATGTAACAAATACTAATTTCTCCCACTTAGTTTCTGGTGTATGACATCCACTCACTTACTGTAATATCCTACTGATAAATCATTGCAGTAATAGGCACTTCACTCTAGTTCAGTGGGTCAACAGAAGAATCAAAGATAATCTCTCACTGATTGTGAGCTATTTTTAAACAACTGTGCTGCTTATGGATTGGGTCTAAACACCTTAGAATGAGATCTAAACTTGATATTTGCTGTAATAGTATGCTGAATTGTCATAGCTCACTGCTTCGTCTCTACAACGCCTGATCTTCTTATATCCCTACTGATAAAATGCAAAGTTCCAGCTGACTGCAGTGAGTATAGATTTAAGCCCCAAATAATTTTAAATGCAACTTGTGATTAATTGGTGAAGTATGCTATGAATGTGAATTGTTCCATTCTTCCTCTTATTTACTTAGTCCTGTTAAAGAACAAGTTGAAATAAGCTTTCTGGTGTGTTTGACATTTTACTTGTGTGTTTTTAATTTTTGTTTTCACTTCGATTTGGGTTGGAGTGGTATTCCAGTTTAATTTATCGTTTTAACCTTAAACTTAAAACCAGAGAGCCAAAACAAACACATTTCTTGTACAGCGATTGTCTAGAAGTAGCTGCAAGGCAGGGACAGCATCTCCTGTTTAGACACTGGGATGTCTTCCATCCCCATGGAGCTGGTGCTAGCTGCCCTGCAGACCTCTGGGCCTGGGGATAGTGTCTTCTGGAAACCCAAATTGCAAGGTAGGAGTCAGATCCTAGGAGGTCTGTCTTTGGTTTCCACTCTCAAATACACTGGACCTGTTCATGGGTAGACTCTGAGGCTTCACAGATTACTGTTTCAGATATGTTGGGGAAATTTTGAATTTAATTGATGTACTGCTTGATCTGTACTCTGGAAGCAGTGAAATCTGAAGAGCTGTTGCAAACCCTGCTGCAAGATCAGCCCCCAAACTCCACATCCATCATAGCCTACCACAAATCTACACGAGAATTCAGTGAGAGTCCTGCCTTTCTTTGTCTTGCCCCAGATTTTCATGTATCTCAGATGGAACGTTTTGGGTTAAGTGATCGACACCTCTTTAGATGAAAGCATTTGCAGCAAAATGTCCAGCCCCTCACAGCCACAGGGGTGAGCCTGAGCTGGAAGTCTAAATCAGAAAATGGGCAAACTTTGGAACAGTTTGAACTACATGTGAACTTTGACACTGACTAAATATAAATAATTCTGCTCAGACTCTAATAGCTGAGTTGAAGCAGGGATTTTGAGAAGATTGAACTTGGATCACAGTTTTATGGCTATCTCTAAAATATTTTATTGCTGGTTTATGACACCAGAGTGTAAATAATGGGGCTTTTAAGAGTTGCAGTGTGAAGGTTTTATTCTTTGCTTATGTACTAAACATAAGTACTACCATTTTGTTTTCGGTGAAATGGAATACGTAGTTTTAAAACTGTTGCTTAGCAAGCCAAGTGGTCTAGTAAGAACACCATTTCATTTTTTTTCTTTTTACTTTCTTTTTTCTTTTTTCTAAAATGTAGATACATTATTTTTATGAGTTGGTACTGTGTAATTATTTTCAGTCAACTGGTGTAGGTTAAACAACTGAAAGAAAGGAGAGGAAAATAAGTGTGTGTTGTATGTGTGTATGTAGATACCACTAGAATGCAAGCAGTGTGTGCAGCTATATGGATAAGAGACAAAATGTTTTCTATTAATTGAACTAATGGAGAAAAATATCTTTTGGAAACATAAGCCATTTCTCAGGTCTGAAGCAAACTTTATACAATTTGTGTGCAAAATTGGCTTATACTATGTGTGTACAGGTACATACATGCCTATGCAAATACAGTTCTAGAGATGCAACAACAATGGCTGAAAAATTGTTTTCATCTGCTTTTTCTAGTTAACATTCTTGTTCCAGTAGACTTGCTCAGATAATTTTTTTCATAAGTTACGAAACGTTTGTTTTATATCTGTGAACTCCATGATATTCTCCAAACCCCACTTTGACAGCAATGACCTTTCCAGGCTTTGGGAAAAATACTGGTTTATGTTATTGGGGTGAAACTGAGGTGTGAGTTTCCTGTTCTCCAAGACTGCAAGGACTGGAATAGGACATGAGTGTCTACAGTGGTGTGAAATACATGTTTTTAATGGTTCTAAACTATTACTGTTCAAATCTCTTGTATGTAATGTCTTTATTCTCTTAGGAGAGGCAGATGGGTCATTCTTTGCCAGCTGCCAAGGCCAATACTGGTGTACAGCCCTTGCTCTCAGCAACGTCTTCAGTGTCCTGGTGATGGGGTGCCTTGGAAGGGCTGTGCAGATCAAGCTTCATACTACCTCTGCACTTCTACAGCTACACTGTGCTGTAAGTATACTGAATAAAGTTATGGCTACCACTTGACATTTCCAAGTTGGTTAGGTAGGAGTGCTTTGACTTAATATCTGGAAAATTTATTGTGATTTTGCTGATTTTATGCTTTTTAGGTGGATGAAACTATATACCTGCCTCAAATAAATATGAAAGGTGTTTTTAGGTTGATTTATTAGTCCCGGTAATCAGTATAAGCTTCTATGATTGTAGGGTGAATGGGTATTTTTCCTGTAGTGCATTACAAGCATGCTGTAAACAGCACAAAACCTGTAACTGACAAGCAGCATCTGATAAAAGTCATTCTTTTGATGCAGTGCCTAACAAGACAGGGGAGAGATGCTTTTGGTTACTTGAAAGATCTATTCCCTAGAATCTGTAATATATTTAGTGGTAACTGAATATACAGAGAGGAATGTGGAAACAATGCTATGTATAGAGGTGTACATTTTCCAACTGTGAAAAAGATGTGTCTGCAACCTAACTGTACTTGCTTCAGCTGAAATAAACACTTTTGGGAAGGATTTGGCTGAATGGTTATTTTTGGTCTGGCAAAGGGGAAACTGACTGAGTGACTGTTATTACTCTGATGCCAATTACTGGAATTTACCAGCTTAAGGGCAATTTGCTGACTTTGTTTAAAAACAAAACTGGTCTTTCTGGGTCCAACTGTGATTTAGAAAGGGAGGAGCTGTAAACCACTTATTTCTTTTTTTTAATTTCCTTCCCCCCCCTTTCTTTAAAAAACAAATATAAAATATATATTTTTTAAAAAAGTTTCTTATCCAAAAACATTATCTGGATCCCACATGGTGCAGAATTTAGGGAGTTAACAGGATGATTCAGACATACAGTCTTCATATTCATGCCCACTCCTGAAAATTTTCTTTAAGGAATAAAACTTCTTTCCCAAACCCAAACCTCTTCACCTTTTTTCCTTTTTTTTTTTTTTACTGGAAAGTAACATGACAATAAACTTTACATTAAGCTCTATCACATGCTGTAGTCCAGTGTAATCTTAAGATATGAGTAGTGTGATTTTAGCAGGCATTTGCAGCACTCCTCTCTGTGAGTTCTTGGCTGATATGTTGTTCCATCACTCCTTGCCTTTCCTCTCCCTTGCTCCATATGGTACATATGCCAGCAGAGGTAAAGGGTGGTTTAAAGTATTGTCTTTTAATTTTTTTTTACTTAGGCAGTGGGACAGAAGATGCTGAAAGCATTGCCTTGTGTACTGGTTTGCATCTCTGTGAGAAGACAGACCAAGAGAAATGCCTGAGCTCTGACCTCGAGTAATAAAAAGTTGTGATCTTGGAGCCCCACTGTTCTCTTGATGTAACTCTGTTTTCCTTTTCCTATATGGGGAAGAGGAAGGTCACATAAGCTGCAGTGACTCTCTGCAGCAGGAATTCAGAGTACTCAGATTGTGCTAAATTCCCAAGGTGTGCACCAGAAGGATTTTATGATGGATTGGTTTCCCACTCTTTCTGCTTTTGTTTCTCCTTATCAAAACCAAACAAACTCAAACAAAATATATCCTTCATTTAAACAGGAAATAAAGCAAGTTAGTGAAACCCAGTGATTGTCTATGCTGCAGTTCAGTTTAAATGCCCACAGGCACCTGTACTTTCTTGTTTTCTCCTTCATAGGATTGCTTTCCTTGGTTCTCCTTCTACAGATTTGTTTTAAAAATAACATAACATTTAATATTTTCTGACATAAAATTTAATATTTTCTAAATTTATAGTCAGATTTTTTCCCCCTGGGTAGTACTTCCTCAATACCCAGAAACTTCTCTGTCCATTCTCTTGGTCCTTCTTTTCCTTCTTGAATCAGGAAAAGTTTCTTAGCTTGCTCTGTGTATTATCAATGTTATCTGGTCCACAGTTGAATCACATAGTACCAAACTTACCTGGTGATTTCCTGATTTTCTTTCATAATATATTTATATTTTTTTACCTCTAATATTTTTGTTCCATTATTTTTATTTCTGGGCTTTCTTGCCAAATTGAGGCCTTGTTGGTCAATCTGTCTGACCTCTCTCTCCTACATCTTAGTTCACAGAGTCTCTACAGGCTTCTTTTAAAATTCACCTGAGTTCATTTGGTTGTTTCAAGCTTCTCTGCTCTTCCAATCCTATTTCACACATGCTTTTCTTACTGTGTTCATTTTGGGGGCAATCTGAAAACAGAGGAAGTTTACTGAATACCTTACAGCTTTTTCCCTTTCACTGTCACAGTTCTAGGCAACTAGATAAACAGCTGCATTACATACTGCATTTTAAAGACATCATACCTCAGAGGAGGATCAAAATGGCCACTTGCAGTATATTGCCTCTCACCACGTTGCTTTTGTCCATTTTGCTGTACCAGATGCTGCCAAGGTCCTTGTCTCTGAGATGCTTCTGTAGTACTGTGTCTCTCCTACCTTTCCTCTGGCTGATGTTTAACTCCACATACAGTTGTGTTTTTATTACACACAGAGATGGAAATCTCAATCATTCTTTTTCATTCTCCAGCTTCCTTTTGTTTGGTCTTAAATACATTCAAGGGGGAAACAGGAGGAGGGATAGAAAAGGAAGGGTTCGGTCTAGACTTCCAAAGCAATTTCCTTTTCCCTACAGAGCACAGCTCATTTCCTTCCAGAGCCATGTGGCTGGGAAGTTGCACATTTCTTCTCAGCACTGACTTTCCTGAAATTTGTTGAGTCAAAGCACAGCTACTGGGCGGGATTCAGAAGACCATAAACAGGAGTATGTGAGTGTTCTTCCCTCTCACTGCCAAAGAGAAGAATAAACAGAGATTAATATAGAAAATAGAGGGCGGTCTAGATAAGCAGCCACAGGGTGGAAATGTTGAAAAAAAATTTGACAAATATCCACAGGCACACCTGCACTTGGGCGTTTCTACATTGTGGGGCCTCAAAGGGCTTAATTTGCCATAAATGTCTCAAGGACAGAAAACTGAGCAATGTGGAAGCTGATGATTTTCCTTGAGGACTAATTACAAGGTTTTGCCTTTGGGAAAAAAAAAAAAAAAAGGTGATAGTTCAGTACTGTAACTTTAGCTCTTGATGTATTACATTTAGCTGAAGACAGGAGAGGGTTTTTTTCCCTTTAAAATGTTTTTTATTAGCTGATTTTGAAAACTATCCCATTTAGTAGTGTTGCATCCTCTCTTACCATGTTTCTGTGTTTGCTTAAGTCAAATTAAGAAATTGGTTTAAATCAAATTAAGACCAGATTGAAAGACTAGCATGGTCATGACTGAGCAACTTCTCTCCTCCAGAGAGTTCAAGATAGTCCATGCATAGATTTTTTCAGGTGAATTAAATTCAGTTTGGAAAGGAAATGCTTAGAGAAAAAAATGACATGATCTGCTGACTCCATGGAGTTTCTAATTTAGTGGGTTTCTTTATGTGTTTGTTTACTTAGAAAAATGAGATTTCTTCTGTGTTGAGGTGTTTGGAGACATGAACAGGAAGATAAGCTGGAATCTGACTACATGTTTGATGTAAGTTAATAATTTTATCCTTTCCATTTGGCTTTTCCTTAGCAAGTGAAATCATATAGTGTCTATTGTCCTGCCACCAGTAACTGCAGATTTGTGTTTGATTCACTGATACTTATTTCTGAGTCTGAAAAACTCGTAACTAATTTCTTGTGTTAATTGTCAAAATATGCACAATGAAACTTTAGAGAAGTACTTCCAAATTACTAGGTATTGCAGTGATGCAGAAGCATGAGTTGGCTGATCCTTTTTTAGCAGATGAATAGATGATGAAACTGCTTTTGCATTTTGTCTCAAAAATGGAAATTCAGTAGTAAACTATAGGCAGAGGAGCTTTAAAAGCTCTCCTGCTTCTTAGCCTTGAAATCCCAACTAGAGAAAACCTTTCTGCTATTAGCCACAAGGTGAAACAACACAGTGTTTGCTACTTTCCAGCTTAATGACATTTTTTCATGTGAAGGGAAACACCTGGCTTAGGAAGAGGTTGTGTAGGGCTGATGGGCACTGGTTACTACATTCACTTGATCATCCTTCACTTGATAGTGCCAAGATATTGGGGCGTCAAAATTTGGCATTGCTGTCTAGCATAGGAGACTTTGTAAAGGCAAGAAAAAGATGTTATGATGTGAAATGTAATGCAAAGACCTTGTTATGGAGCACACACTGCAAATTATAGACCTTTTTTTGTGAGAGTAAAGGATGCTTCTTCTTGCTTGCTTCAGCCGGATTGCAGGTGGCCAGACTTGTACAGGGAGGTAAAACTTTTCTGTTTGCAGAGGTACCTGTGCTGTGAAAAGATGTGTAGCTGGTAGCTGAAGGTCCTTGGGATAGTTATGACCTTATTATGATCAGTCCAGTTGGGTTGGATTGGTTGGCTTAAGCTTTTGAGAGCTGTAACTGGCAGGGAAATTTCTGCTCTGTTAAAGCAAGTTCTGGCAGTGCCAGGTATTCAAGATGAAGTGGAGGTGGGGGATAAAAAGATGGTTATGACATTCTGCTGATATTCTGCTGATATCATCTGCCACTGAGCAATCACTCTGGAGTTTTTTGCCATCCTAAAAAGTGTAACTCTATATGGCTTGGATTTCTTTTTTCCTTTTTTTTCCAGCATGTTTGCTGTCTTTTATCAGTGCAGAGGTTGCATTTATTAGACCAGGTGAGGGTGAGAGGTAAAGGTGCTGCTTTCTTGGAGAATGGATACACAACAAATACAAATTATTTAGAAAATGTTACTTTTGTAGCTATGATCATGACATTATGCACTCTGACCAAGAGAAGAAACTGCAATAGTAGGTAAAATTTTTATCCTACCAGAAAAAGACAGGAGAGTATCTCAAGTTTTGGAGCATTTTTCATCTCATTTTTCCAGATATACACTTCAATGGTACTTGGGATAGCAGGGGGAGGATGACTCTTCATGCCTAAATTGAGGTAAAGTGTGTTTGCTCATGTAGTTGCTCGGGCTTGCATGAAGAACAGCAGTTCCAGATAAAAAACAGTTGTGCTCCTGGAAAGTCAGGATTTGAAGCAGTGCTATGCTAAATGCTGAATGAGGCAGATCAAAATACATGGAGGAATAGATGGAAATTAAAAGAAGGAAAAAAACAAGGTATCTAGTTTTGTTGCCTACCACCAGGTCTTATATTTGTGAAATGGGGACAATAAGCAAGGTGCCCTGAGTTCTATGAATACATAGGTGTTACTTAAAAATTAAGTTTTAGCACTGCTAATGATAATAATAATATGTATGATAATTATTTATGCTCAACGTAATTTTACTTTGGACATAATTACATCTGTGAACAGTGTTAAAATACATAATGGTGTAAAAGTATTGCATTTTTTTCCTGAAACTATTACATAGGCACAACCTGCAAAGATTTTGGAGTTCTTTGCTTTGTCCTAGTACATAGCTCATAGCAGTAAAGTATTTTCAGATCAATGCATTTCAGCAGAATTGTTTAGTACTTTCCCGGTAAATGATCAACAAATAAAACACACTCTAAAAAGGAACTGTCATTTACTCTCTATTTTTGAAGTCGTCTCGTATTTTACGTAACAAGATAGAAGGGGCTATAAATCTTGTATGGCATCCACAGGTAAAGAACAGTGTGTCTTACACTGAACTGACATTGGTAGAATATAATAGATAAGAAGAGTTACATTTCTTATTCATACCATTGTGTCCCAATTACTGTTGTTGCAGCTGACTCTTAGCCAGAAGGGGCATAAGAATGAGTGGCCATCTCTTTGCATCAGAAGTGGCCGTGTTCAGTTCTTATCTTTAGTCTAGTAATACCTTTCCTGTCAGTGTCTCTTTTTCAGTTTCACTGCCCCAAATCAAATGATGTGCATTCACATTGAAAAACTTGTGTGTTCTCAGCAGTCTCTAGATTTGGAAAAAAACTGGTAGCTGGCTTATTTAATGAAGAACCCTTGACTGCAATCTTTAGCTGTGATGTTCAGAGGAACTGGAAATGGACATGTAAATGGTGTTTCTGGCTAGCATTTTTTATTCCTTCTTTGGTACAAATGTGTTGAATACTCACTGTCACTAAGCTGGTAGAAGCAAGTGAAATAACAGGTTACACCAGAGACAGAAAGTGTTTTCCACAGGAAAGAAATTTTGGAATTTCCAAAATGCTTACAGGAGAAATACTTTCTTCCTGAAACCTCAGGAGGTAGATAAAGACTTACAGGGCTGTGTATCCTTTCACTCTTGCTAACTTTACCTAAGCATTTAATAGAGAAATTTAATACAGAAATAAATGTGACCAGAGATCCACAATGCTTCACAGAAAGTAGCTTTTTGAGATGTGACACTGTCCATTTTGTGCCACACTAGGAGCTCTGCTAAAGCAGTGCAGAAGAAATCTCTCCATCACAAATGCATAAAATGGGCTGAGGGTGGATTATAAAGGTATGTCTTCCACATCACAAAATTATTTTCTTCTTTCCTATCCACTGCCTTTATATCAGAAACATTACTGAATATACATCTGGGAATTCAGCAGAATGTTTATTTTACTTCTTTTCAAAGTGTTTTCATCGTTTTAGGTGAGTGTTTGACTTATGTTCATTGGCCCTTGCACAAGAGACTGAAAGTTATTTCCTTTTTCCTTAATTAGAGCATACGGAATATCAGGTTTCTGAGCAGTGAATTTCCTCTCAGGAGATAGGTGAGCATATGTGGTAGTGGTGGTTGTTTTTGCAAACTTGAGAAGTTGGTCCTTCTGTACTTTATAGATTCTTTCTTAACCCAAACTTGTACTTTTCATACGGACAGAAGTGCCATTTTTTTTCTTTTTTCTGCCCCCTACCCTCCCTTTTCTTTTGGAATTAAAGAGAGAAGTGGGAAGTTACAAATATCTGAAGGAAATTCTGGGAGGGTGGCCATAGGAATGTGGTAACAAATGTGGTGAAGGCAACAGGCCAATCCTGTTCGTGTGCATAACTTGATTTCGAGTGCGCAGGGCTCCACAGTCCTCTATTTTTCTGCTGGTATTTTAATGCATGACTTATTTGTGGTACTGGTAAGAAAGACAAGAAAACTTAAAATGTGTCCTGGTTTTTAAGGTCATGTATTTTTGCAACTGCTGGCTTGTTTGTGTGGGTGGGCAGGTATGAGTCTCGGTCTGTCTTTTCCTTGTGCAATGTCAGAGGGAAGTTCAGGTCGGTGCGCTGCTGGGGCCAGCCCACATCCTCCACCCACACAGCCCCATGAAGCAGTTACACACATCAATCAGGGAAAACCCTCATCTCTTGGCACCGTTGGAGCAGGTGTGTGAGCTCACAGTGACATTGGGTGACCGTCATGTGTCTGTGGGGCAACTACCGGCGCCTGGAGCACATTCTGTGTACATCAGGTCTATCTCCTGAAATGCATGATAGTCTTTGATTCAAAACATGTGGCTCCGACACTCAGACCACAAATGACCATTCTTTTCTGTTACAGGTGCTCTAGGGCAGAGCAGATGAAAGAAGAATGAGGAGAATGATTTTGTAAAAAAATTCAGATCTCCACATGCCCCTCCCATGCAAAATGCCATGCACTTTAAATTGTCAACCAGTTATAAGCATTTTAGAGGGAGGTGGGAAAGACCACGGCTGTATTCATTGTAAAGCAAAGCTAGCTACATCAGTCATGACCAAAGGGTTGGACAGACAGATGAAGCATGAACAGATGCTGTGCTGTGGGGAAAAGTTCTTGCAAAGATACTGCTTTCATGTCCATTTAATGCTGGGGGGTTTTGAGCACCAATACTGCACCTTGTTTTCATTCCTTAAAAGATGAAACCAGAATAAATGCAGACCCACACTATCCTATACTCTTTATTTGAGTGTCTCAGTGTTTGTAGTATTCCAACATCTGTAAATAAATTGGCTGTATGTAGTAAAAATATTCTGCACTTCCCCAGGTGTAGCTGTTGGCTTTTTCCAAGTCCTATCCACTTGGACCACTTCTGTTATAGAGTATGAGGCAAGTTCTGTCCCTCTGTACCCTGAGTAAGTGTGGAAGGGCATCACAGGCTTAATTTTCCCCTGGGAATTCGATGGAATGTATCTGTGTTGTATGAGTACATATGAGAGAGGAATTTAGTGTCAGCTTCTGGCAGCGCAAATAGGATATATGTGCACATAGCCTTTATTTTGCTACATAGATGTAATATGTTGGATCAAATTATTGGAACATATGCCAGTGGGCAGAGGAGGGGATCCAAAGAGTCCTGACCCGGTAGGTGCCTCCAGTCATGAACATGCTCTTAGACAGCATGCAGAGGGATGTCTCCACCATTGGTGGTGGGATGGGGGGTCTCAAAGGTTTAATATCCCCAGAAATGCAGCTTAAGATGTCTTTCTATCAGCATGTACCACTCTACCCTCTCAGTGCCTTGGGGACAGAATGCATACACACTACCCTTCCCGCTGCAGTCTAAACCTTGTTTATGAAAAAATGTATGAGGAAACTCAGAGAATTTGACTTTTAAATTAAACAGCTTAGTCAATTATTTTACATTTACATGAAAGCAAGAGAAAGTAGAATTTTAAGAAGTGGTGTTAATCATTATAGCAATCCTTTATAAGAAAATTCCTGATTTTTTTATCCATTAAAATACTGTAGCCTTCCTGTTTCAGTGTATTCACAAACATACAAAATTACAGGGTAAGGGCCTAGTTGGGAACAAATTCCTCCTATATTGCCATGCCAACAGTGTTCATGCTGCTTCATTTCACCTACAGATAATAATAGACATAGGTACCTAGACCCAGGAAAAGAGGTAGCTTCAGTTCTGCTGTGCACAGTTGTTAGATACAATAGAGCAATTCTGAATTCTACAAGGTATTTCCAGCTTTGAAACAGTGTTTTATTTGGTGATGAAAGCAAGGGTATAATTGTCGTTATTGTATAATGACTTAGCAAGTGTATAATTGAATATTGCCATGAGTGTAGTTTACGTAGGTAATGAGACCATCTTCAGCATTACAGAAGTTTGGGTTGGTGTGATATCTGTGAAAAGGATCTGAATCTTTCTGGTTTAGGATGTGAACTTCACCAATAAACTGTTAAAAAGAATCTTCCTGTATGGAAAAATCTCCTCTTCACCCACTTCTCTGTGTTTCTTTCCTACCTCCCTTGAAAACAAATTCCTGGACCAGCTATTTCAGTCAAGTTTTTCTGCCTTTCCTATAGAAGCTGATCCTTGCTTGTTTCACACTCAGGAGCCACAAGGGTAGTGGAGGCTTGAAGTTGCAGGAACTGCTTTCCATGCACTTGGAAAGTGCATCCATTGCCCAGATGTTGGTTCATATGCTGAAGTACAGGAGAATGACCATGCTATGGTTACAGACTGTTTGCAACATGCGTGGCTTTACCAGCTCTGTTTTGCTTCTTAATAACACAAATGAGCTCGCTCTCTTAATCAGATGTTCACAGGGTGAGGGTGGAACAGGCTAGTACAGATGCTGGAAGAACTGAAGGGCAACAGGGAGAGGGGGAAAAAAAAGAAAAAAAAGGAAGGAAAATATTTGTCAGACTTGATAGTGTTAATGAAAACATAAAGAAAGAAAGGAGTAAAGCAACGTTTGGAGAGCAAAGAGTGACCTGACAAACGTGACCTCTGTTTTTGCCAAGGGCTTCTGGCTTTGAAACCAAAGCTGCCTTTAATGTTCACCAGGTGCCATCAGGGTGTTTTGATTGCCTTTATGGAAGGGAATTAGCTTTATACTTTCAGCATCTGCACTTCAGTGAACTTCAGGGGCAGGGCATATTCTTGTTCAGATCATAACAATTAAGGTTCAAAGGCCATGAGCAGCTCAATAATTAATTATGTTACTTCCACAGGAGGCAATGAACAGAGACCCGTACTTCACACCAGTTTTGTCACAGGAGTCTTTCCAGTCCCGTCCCCCTCTCAAACAGGTTTTGCCTGAGCATCTCTGAACACTCGGCTAGAGGAACCAGAAAGCAAGGCAGACACAGCACAGAAGCAGTGCTGGCAGCAAGATTATTCCTCATGCTAAAATAATACTTTGAAGTTCATATTTTGTCAGCTGAGATTATAGTTCAATTTCTTGGAAGCAGTGAGATGTTATTTTGCTCCAGATATATGGCTCTCTGTCCCCTGTTGTTATATAAGCAAATTGTTTGTACTTATCATCCTCTTTCTGGCTGCTTGCTCTCTGTGGGTGTCTCTGATATTACCTAGATATCTCAGCCTTGCTTGTGACCTGAGTGTAGACTTTAGCTCTTCAGGTAATTGTCTTGTCCTGCAGATGATGGATTTATAACAATATTGCATATTGTCAACAAGAGGAAACAAATGACTGATTGGTGGGGTTTTTACTCCATCTGCCCCTTTTCTCTTTCCTCTGAGAGACCCAAGAGCCAAACATTTCTGCACAACTCCCCCTCCCCTTGTGAGGCTCAGGAAATTCAAGAAGCTTGTCTAATCCCCCAGTGCACAAGCAGTGCTTCAGCAGGGAGGGAGGTAAGGTAGGTGACATGTCCTCAACAGAAGAATTTTTCTGGGAGGAGGACCAAGGGGTATCCAAGGGCCAACTCAGGATCACTGAATTGCTGGGTACTGGAATAGTGAGGTGAATAAGATTGCCTTGAGAGGTCATGTCCAACGTTGGTTCTTCAATATCTGTGGTTCTTTCAGCCTTAGTAGTGTAGGAAATACATGCTTTAGGAAGAGAATGTAATAGCATCTCTAACATATCTAGTTGCACTGCAGGACCTCATGGGTCCAGATGTGCACATGTTGGCCACTGCTTCTACTCATCAGTCACCTTCTACAGCCACTATCTGTTTGTTCCACTCTCACATCCTGTACTGAATTATCTATTTTACAATCCGTTAATTTAAAGTATAAGATCAGAGCAATTTCAAGAGATTGGGAAGGGAAGTAGTTTAAAAGGTCCTGTCAAATCTGGCAAATCAATATATGATTAAAAATGTCCATCAAATTTGAAAAATCATGGCAGTCCAGTGAAGTTTTCACTGACCTGGTAAAGGGGAAACATAACCCCCGTTTTTAAAAAAGGAAAAAAGGAAGATGCAGGAAAATACAGGCTGTCAGTCTCATGTAGGTGCCTGGCAAGATCATGGAACAGATCCTCCTGGAAACTGTGATAAGAGATGTAGAAAATAAGGAGGTGATTGGTGACAGCCATCATAGCTTGGCTAAGGGAAAATTGTGTCTAATAGGTTTGATGGCCTTCTGTGATAGAGTTACCATGTTGGTGGATAAGGGAAGAACAACTGATGTCATCTACCTGGACTTGTGCAAAGCATTTCACATTCCTTGAATGTGAATCCTTGTCTCTGAACTGCAGAGGCACAGATTTGATGTATGTATCTCTTAGTGAATAAGGAATTGGCTGCATGGTTGCAGTCAAAGAGTTGCAATCAACGGCTCAGTGTCCAAATGGAGGACAGCAATGAGTGGTGTTCCTCAAGGGTCAAAATTGGGACTGGTGCTCTTTAATATCTTTGTTGGTGACATGGACATCGGGATTGAGTGCCGCCTCAGCAAGTTTGCCAGCTATACAAGTTGTGGGGTGCAGTTAGAGACGCGCTGGAGAGAACGAATGCCATCCAGAGGGACCATCTTAAAAGATGGGCCTTTACTCAAGAAATTCAGCAAGGCCAAGTGCAAGGTCCTGCATCTGGATCAAGGCAGTCCCAAGCACAAATACAGGCTAAGTTGTTGGAGAATGGATTGAGAGCAGCCCTGAGGAGAAGGACTTGGAGGTGTTGATTGACAAGAAGCTCAACATGAGCCAGCAATGTGCACATGCAGCCCAGAAAACTGTATTCTGGGCTGCAGCTAAAGAAGCATGGACAGAAGGTTAAGGGAGGTGGTTCTGCCCCTCTACTCTGCTCTGGTGAGACCTCACCTGGAGTGCTGCACCCAGCTCCAGGGTTCCCAACATAGGAAGGATGTGGACCTGTTTGAGTAAGTGCAGAGGAGGACCACGATATGACAAGAGGGCTGGAGCACCTCTTCTATGAAGACAGGCTGAGAGAGTTGGAGTGTTCAGCCTGGAAAAGAGAAGGCTCTGGGGAGAACTTATAGAAGCTTTCCAGTATGTAATGAGAGCCTACAAGAGGGCTGGAGAAGGACTTTGTACAAGGACCTGTAGTGATTGGACAAGCAGGAATGGCTTCAAACTGAAGGAGGGTGGATTTAGATTAGATATTAGGAAGAAATTTTTTAACGACAGTGGTGAGACACTGGAACAAGTTGGCCAGAGAGATGGTAGCTGCCTGGGAACACTCGAGGTCATGCTGAATGGGTCTTTGAGCAAACTGGTCTAGTGTAAGGTGCCCTTGCCCATGGCAGGGCGTTGTAACTAGATGACCTTTAGGGACCCTTGAAACTCAAAGTGCTTTATGATTCTGTGATTTGGGATGCTGTTGTGCACCAAAGATTCAAGACTGCTAGCATTTGCTGAAGAGAACATGATGGTGTTGTTAATAATCATATTTCATATTGTGGCACAAAATGCATCATGTCTTTATCTTTGTGTAAACAATTTATACTGTTGTAGTGCTTCTTATTTAAAGTGGAAAATGACTACATAAAGTTGTATTTAAATCCAGAGGGAACATTTTATTAATTAGTAAATATGATAAAATTGAATCATAGTGCCTCCTCTTTTCCCGTCTTTCTTTGAGGAGTGCATGCTATAAAAGTGTGTGCACAAATAAGTTGTTTTCCTATGTCCCTAAAAACATGGTAGTAAAAGTTTTAATTAGAATATTAACAGCATATTCTGGAATAACAATATTAATATGCATTTATTTATTTATTTATTTATTTATTTATTTATTTTGTTAGCATTAAAATATGTTTGGAAATTGCCTTGAAAATCCAGGTTCCTGTTCTTTTTACTTCATATTAGGATAAAAACCTTGCAGTTGGTGAGTGGGATTTAGCAATTCTACAAGCATTGCTCTGCGTTTTGGGGATGATTATAATCACTAGGGAGACTGAAGTGTGCTGAAAACCAGAAAATCTCGACAAGCCCTTTAAATGAATTGTCGAAGTCCTCTAAGAGGATTTCAGAATAGAGGTATCTGAATGCATTCACATGTGTGGGGAAACATGAGCACATATGTGCATCCCTGGGTCCTGGAGTAATTTCATGTGATACTAGCACAAACTAAGCTTGTGTTACTGTAAAGTGCATGTTGACTTGGATAGCGCCTTCCAAATCTATTCAGAGCCCTTATTAGTGTAAGGACACTTCTGCTGGAGAACGTGGACCTTCTTCAATTGCACTGAGTGATTTTTAAGGATGCTTCAACATTGGGGCTTAGATAATAGAGTCTGGAAGAGACTGTTTCAAAGTAGATTTGAATGAATAAGAACAACTAGTCCATCTTGGAAATAATACTGACATGATTTTTTATATTTAAGTTGTGTCTCCTGTAGTTAAAAATAATATTTCAGTATTTCTGAAGTAATCTCTGTTTTGTGTTCAAGAGGAAGCTGCCTCAGTATTTGCAGATTAAAGTTTCTCCTGCTGCATTCCCAAGTTTAACCTTCACTTTCCTGTAGCATAGTTCTGATTGCATTGGGAAATGAACAACATCTGATATCATCTTTACTATCTTTATTTCTTTTTACACAAAGAATGTTGTTTTTTATGGTGGAAGGAAAACAACATTTTGAAGTGTTTCCACCAAGGCAGAGCTAGAAAACAATAGAAGGTAGAAAACAATTCTCATTATTTGCATTAAGAAGACATCATATAATTCAAATACACACATGGCGAACAGATTTCTGAGACTTTGACTGGGCTTCTAATTTTCAGTCTTATGAGTTATTGGTGGTGAATCTCTCTGTGTTTGTATGAGTGAACAGAGGAAAGCTTACATTGAGATGACCTGAAATTAGTGTTTTGGATGTTTTTCATCTGGTTGTTTTTACATTTTGCTACTGTTGCAAATCAGCCTAATATAAACTTTCCCTCTTTCAGTTTAAAACTGTCGCCCCTTGTCCTTGTTCCTCATAGGAGAGGTGCTCCACCTCTCTTATCAATATGAATTGCCAGTGAGTGTTACAGTAGGTCAAATTTGTACCATCAATTATTTTGTCTTTGAGATATTGTGAGTATCACATATATTTAATATATATAAAACAATTTATTTGAACAGGCCTGTGGTGATTTTCTGTGCACATATATGATATGAAAACTTTGTTTGCAAACAACAGTTCTTTCCTTTATTGTCCAACTATCCACAAATGAAAAGCAAAATGAGACAGGGTGTTGATCATTATTATTTATGGAATTCAGCATGTTTGCTGTATATGCTTGATTTGTTCAAGTGACCAATTCACTGCTGGTGACAACCTGCTCCCTGACCAATAATTCCACCCACAATCTTAAGCGTGAAAAAGAAGATACTGGGATAGATGTAATTAAACTTGTGGAACAGTTGTTCATTTTAGTGCCTGCTTCCTTTGAAAATTCCTTTTAGATTAGTGCAACGTTAAGACCTATGAAAGTGAAAATGCATTTGATGACAAGATAAGACAGGCAGGGTAGTGTAGTGTTTACAGCAGAGACGGGTGACATGGGAGATGACAGAACTCTTAGGGAGATATCTGTACCATAATTGCTGCATTCCAGGCACAGCAGCTAAAGAAAACAGATCTCCTGTGGATCATCCCTTTAAAATAATGAAGCTCGTGATGCTGAAGCACAGAGTGATTTTTTTAAACTTGACTATTGACCTCTGAGTTTCTAAAGGAGGAGATGAAAAAAGATTGGATTGTGAAATGCTGGCACACCTTTGGCTAGAGTGTGCCAATAGGCCTAGATGTAATAATATTGTAGCATGCTGTATGAAGAAAGGGTAGAGTAGATGGGTACCTCTGCTGATAATCTTTCTTTTTAATTTGGAGTCACCAGAAGGCAGTAAGTAGCAGGATAATAACTTGATCCCCGTACACCTTCCAGGCCTTCAGCGTAATAGTGTACAGTGGGGGAAGGGAAAAAAAAAATCTACTTTTAACTCTGGCTTCTGTTTGCCTTTTTGTGAGCCTTAGAACATTTCCTATCTGCTTTGTGATGGGAAATGTAACTAAGACAGGCATTGATGAGTGACATTTCTCCTGGCTGGCTTTCAAAATTGGGGTTTCTGTACTACCTTAGAGATGCTGTAACATGCATGAATGGGGAAGTAGGCCAGATCTTTAGCATGCTTTTCGGCTAACTTGCTTTATTTTTACCCTGTTGGCTTCTGAATACATATTGCACTGTATCTAAAATACATTTCCCAATTATAATTCCTTAGAGTCCAGTATTGCAGACAGCAGACTAATATTGTGCTGTAACATGCATGTACTTTTGTGAGAGGCATATTTTGAAATAGAGAGTTTTTCTTTGGTCTAGAATTTATACAGAGACTCTCTACTTATAGTTTACTCATTTTTGTTTTTGTATCTTCCCATAGTTGTCTTCCTGTCTGTGTTCTCATATTTCTTCTCTAAATTATATATATGAGGGAACAACCATTTTCCTTGAAAAGGGCTTCAGTTTTGGGGATAATTTATGGCTGTTTTAAGACAGGTCAGCAGTTCATAAGGGTGTTGCCAAACAACGGATTAAATAAAATGAGGCTTTAAGAAAAACATACCAACACCAACAGCCCTCAGCACTCTGCAATCTTGAGATGGATAGTACTAGGGAAAAATGCCCATCCTGCTTGTTTTTCTAGGAAGGTTTTGTGACAAATTATAGTCCTTGCCTTGTCTCTGTCAAAGTAAGTTTTGCAGCGCATGGTCACCCACCATGTAAAGGTCGAGGTGAGGAAAGGAGGATCACTGAGTGGAGAAAGGAACAGTAGTGAGAGAATTTGTACTTTGGCTGTGTTTAGTATTGATGCTACATTAAATCACTGTAAACACAGGTTAGGATTGTAGACTGGAATGCATTATCAGTATTGGCAACTTTACTAGTATCTGTTGCCCTACTGAATTGTTTAATTGTTTTAATGAGAGAATGTGAAGATATGCAACTCTTTAGGAAGACTTTGGGAAGGAAACAGTCAAGTCACCTCTTTTTTTGAACTGTGCAAAAAGATATTCTGTTTGTTGGAGATGAGAATTCAAAGTTTTGGTTTTGAGGGGACATAAACATGGACTAGTTAAGGCCGTATTTCTGTGAAAAATGGTGCTGTTTTTTTCTTTACTTGGAAAAATGTGAAATACTGAAACATACTTCACTCCCCCTTGTTCAGACCTTTTGTTTACCTCTAGAATTTAAACCCTAGACTACTCTTGTTGAATTTCTGTAATTTTTGTCTCCAGATTACTGTGTCTTATAGTTCATCAGTGCACAGTAGATATAATTGCACAATAAAACCCCGGTTTTTCCTCATCTGGGCGTTAGGGAGAATATGCAGCACTGGTGAACAGGTTCCAGAAATCCCAATCCCAGCATGGAAGCAGCTGAGAACTCCATCCTTAGGAACTTAACAATGAATCTTTCTTTCACCCTATGAGATTCTAGGCCCTGAAGAAGTATATTAACTGTCCTTGCATAGGCAATATGATGATAACATGGTACAGCTCAGAAGTTTCTATGATGTTGTGAATTGCATGTATGTGTGTATGCTTGTCTATCCATAATTATTTTTAAAAAAGAAGGCTTGGTACTGTAACCCGGTATGGGAAAAGGGAAAAGTCCAGACCAGCGGAGGGTCCTTTGTCCTGAGTTGCAGGTCCACGTGTATAA
>JAWWES010000081.1:59103644-59199667 GCA_035583135.1 Lophotriccus pileatus | reverse complement strand
GAAGATTCTGGTAAGACATCCTCGGTTTCTTTCCATGCTCTGAAGGCAGCTTCAGACATCAGCCCATCTCCAACAGTACTGTACTTTTGACATCTTTATTTTCCTCTAGATGTTGTTTCCAGGGTCAGTTTTGCTGTTAATACTTCATGGTTTGAGAATGCTGGATAAAGAATTTGATGTGGCAAATTCTTGCTGTTCTATGTATTGTCATATTAAATGTTCTTCATGGGGTTGCTTGATGGAGCTACAACATAATTTGTTTCACCTGGAAGGGAAAGTAAGGAAATTCTATTCAGAAATAGTGATACTGTGACGTTGTTAAACCAAGGCTCTGCTTTGACAATGGACAGAAAGACTGCATCTGTACTAAGAAGTTAAACTCCCCTGGGCATATTGTCTGGCACTGAGAATACAGACAGCCCAGGATGAAATCATGCAACTCTTACTCTCCAAAGTAAGGTGACCACATCCATACTCTCCTACAGGATTTATCCCTGGGCTGTGTTTTCGCTTGTGGTACTGGGGAGTTTGCCAAACTTTTGCCAAGAACTTGTCTAATAACTGAACTGCAGAGACAATTAAAATCTACTGTCTGGGTTTGTTTCTTGGTACTGTTTAATTTACTGATGTAGAAGAGGCCAAAGAGAAGTGTTTGACTGCTTATGTCTGATTATGTTTGTGGAGGATCAGCACTCCAATTGATGCATCTCATGCATTTGGAAACTCATTTTATCCCTGCTGAAGACTTTGTTATGGTTTTGCATAAAAATGACACCCGTGCTACTTCTGCATATATCTTAGGGGAGGACAAAAATGAAGAAGAAGCCTTAATCAATTATACCACTGATTGCTGCACATGTAGCTCTGGCATAATGGAACTGAAAGAACTTGCTACTTCCCTGAGTTTTGTTTTGCCCTTCCTGTAAGACTCCAGAGAATAACAGTAATTTCTTTTCACCATAAGATACAATATGGTTCTTCTGTGTGCTTTGAGTACATGCCTGGTGTGTGTGTGCATGGGCCTAGACACACACATACATGCGTTGCCCATTTAGAGAGGAGATCTGTAGTATCTGTGTATGGTTTTCAGTGATTAGAATTAAGTGACAGTGACAGGTCACGTGAGTGCTGAGGTTTGGACCCAGCAGGAGGTGGTGCATATGCATCTTCAGCATTAACACAATCGACATCCGCTCAAAAGAAGGGTGGCTGGGCCTTTCCTTAGGAAACATATGCCAAAACTATTATCAGAGTCTACGTCATGGCCTACGGCAAACAGGACAGGATGTTAATGAAGGGGGAATTGTGGAAGTAATCTGAATGCATCCCATAGTATCAAACCAGAATGCTGAATAAACAGATTATTTCCATTATGGTGCTCTGTCAGCAATTTCATATTTTGATCTTTGTCAGGTTTATGCTGATAAAGGTTTATTTTTCATTACTGAGTTGCTACAGGTTTGGGTGTTCTTTAAATGTAATAAATATATATATAAATAAATAAATGCGAACATCTGGGAGGCTATAAAAGACACTCAGACCCAGGACAGCTCATTATTTCTCCTTGACGAAGAAATCTCTGGTGCATCCTGTGATGTCTGTGACAGTGTGTAATGAGGCACTCCACTGTGTCAAACCCAGAGTCGTAATTCTGTCTTATCTGCTGCAATAATGAGACTTTTTGAACTACTGAACTCAGCAGAAGTTGTAGGTGTAAAGAAAATAGTGTATGTTTTGCAACTATTTACAACAGGTGGAGGCCAGGGAATTCTAAATGATTGTTCTTTTCATTTGGGGATCATGCTTCAGAACCTGAGCTTGGAATTTAAGTTGTGTTGATGGTCCAAACAGTGTCTGGCACTAACTTAATTTCATATTTGGCAATTTTCTTCTCTAGTCCCTCATTAGAAGTTTAATATTTCATTGCTTACTTTGCTTCTCTTTGTTTTTTCCTTTATCTTTTTCTTCCTGTCACTCTCTCCCTCCCTGAAGGTTGGCTTGAGTAGCAAGAGTGAGATAACTAAAATAAATACCATTGATGATAACAGCTGTCCATTTATAATAATTTTGTAGGTGTGTTTTAGGAAGCAAAATACCAAAGCAACATCAAAACACATGTTTTTTTTTCTCAAGATGCCAGCTGTTAAGCAGTTGCATTGTAATGGATTGATCATAAGTTAAACATTAACATTAGTTTAAAGTCCCTTGAAATGTTAGGCTAGTACCTCTGTTTATTCATAAAAATTAGTTAAATATGGCCAATATCACAGCAAGTTCATCTTACCATTAATTTTCAGCTGCCTTGTCTTCACTGAACAACAGATGTATTTTTTCCTACATCTGAGCTAACATGCAGTAACTAACATGAGGTAACCTGTAGTTGTAATAGGCATTAGCAGAATGACGCAGCTCTTGGCCAAGTATTCACATACTCCCTTGTCTTTGTTACTGTTTTACCAAATGTCAGCTAATGTGCACTAAGAATAGGTCTTGCTGCCGGCTGCCTCAACAGGAATGACCTCAGCCTTGACCTGGAGCTTCCCTATCTCGGTTGTAGAGATGGTTCACGTGCCAGAGCCATTCCAGCTGCAGCCCCTTTACCCCCTGAGGTGTAAATCTGTGCCCTGGTCTGCTAGAAATGAGATGTTTGGTAGCAGTGACTGGCAATCACTGTCACTCACTGTCAACCTGAGCTTGATTTGAGGAACCAGCTTTTGGGAAAAGGCTAACGAAATCTTTGTTGTTTTTTCTTAAATTTACTTTGCAGGGAAGATGCCTCTAAATATCAGGTACTTAAAAAGGGAGAAGTTGGATCTGATCTATTTGTTTATGTGCCATAGCGTCATTCCAGGTGACCTAGTTTAGGACTGTGATGAGATCTGAAGAGCAGAGTATTGAAAATGTTGTTTATGAGAGCCTGTGTGCCAGAACAGTACGGGGTAAAATCATCTTAATGAGATGCTAGATCATCTACAGAATGCATCTCTCAGTAAATACAGTGGATTTATTTTCCTTAAGAGGAACACAATGAGCCTCTCACAGGAATGCACTTTCATAAGGCTGAAAGGAAAATAAGTAGAGATTTTGGTTCTTGTAAGGGTTAAGCAGAGGCAATTTTCTGCAGTATCCCACATCTGTGGCTGTCATGGCAGTTGTTATTGCCAGGCTTCTCTAGATTCACATCTGGTGATGGAACACTGAACAAACTTCTGTGTAAATTTCTACGGAAATAAAAATAATTTCTTTAGTTTATTTGAAAAAATAATCCTGGAGATATTGTTTTATTATCGTAAATCAAGATCCAGAACCTTAGCGTACAAAATACTACTGTAGCTTCTATCTGAAAATCAAGGCCTGTCAGGTGGTATCTCATCTACTCCCTTTTCAGCTTTATATGACCCAAGAGGAAATTTGTTGAAATGCTTGCTAACCTTTACTGAATAAGAGGAGTGACTTAATAAACATGATTTTCCCCTGGGGAGTTTTACTGCCTGGCCTAGGTTTAGGCAAGGTTTCCCCTTGACAGTTTTCTACCCATGTTCTGAGTCTTCCAAGGAACACAGCAAAGAGACCAGTTGCATTGGTGTTTCCCTGAGAGAAACACAATATTTGTTGACCAGAACCTAAGTAAAAAATTACACTACATATAAGCCAATAAGAAGGACATACTTTTACTGTTCTCAATGTGCAAGGGGAATGTCATAAAGCACATGAGTTTTCATTATCTCATTCTTTAGAGGAAAAACGGTGAAGTGTGGGCAACGGTGAAGAAACAGAATGTATTTTGCTTTTCCTTAATGCATCCTGCTAGTAATTTTGTGCTGACTGCAGGTCATGTTATAAAATGAATGAATAAAAGATGAATGAGTAAAGGTTATTTACAGAAGGGCAGTTGCATTATTTTATATTTTCCTGTCCTGATTCTGGTTGATGACATCCTCTAGTTAATTGGTTAGTGTCCGTGAGTAAAACTCATTATAATTTCCGTTATTCAAACTATTAAAAAAAAATAAAAATCCATGTTTCTCACTTTTCTGTCCTTGCTTGAAATGCACATCATTCAAACTGAATACATGCATGACTCTATTGATTTTTCCTCTCTTATTCTACACCCATCAACCAGAATAAATTCCATATTGAAATAATAAATATGTCTTCCCACCAGGAGAATGGCATGGCTTTCCTTTTCACTTCCAGACATGAGGAATTATTTGTGCTTGTTTGTTTGCTGTGTCAGCACTGGAGAGCACATTAGCATTTCTTTGCAACTCATGTGTCACCAAAAAACCTTTCTTGATAGAAGTCCTCCACTCTTTAATTGTCCCACTACTGCCTGAGTCAGTGTATGCACACCTCTCATTCCAAGGGTATATATCAGAAATATAGCTGATAGCCTATTTAATAGACTCACAGGCTGTGTGTAAATAACACAACTTTATCAATAAGAAGTGAAAATTCAGGCACAATTTTAAAGATGGATTGGTCTGGCTGCTGGTAGAATTTATCTGGTTTTTAAAACCTGTGTTTTGAGACACATATGTATACATACACATATGCATATGTATGGACATGTGTGTTTAATAGAATAGAATTTTTTTTTGATTGGTTGGATATCTAATTCTCTACAGAAAACAATGATAATGAGCAAGACATCATTATTTGTCAAATCATTTTAGTTCAGTTTTTTTTTTAACTCTTTGCCTTTTGATGTGTATGCCATGTTATTTTGCACAATACTGCTTAACTGTCATGCAAATACTACCCACCCTCATGCCATTATTGGACAGGAAATTTGTAGAGCATAGGTCATCGTTGTCCAACTAACCTTACTGTTGTGATTTTCATATAGAAAAGTGAAATGTGGTTAATATGGGATGCTTTACTATTTAAAAATTATTCTTTTAGCTTTCTAAGAGTGTAGTTCATTTTTATGGGCCAAAGGAGTTCCTTCATTCTTAATACTTCATACTTCATTTTTAAGTGTTATCGAACTGTGGAAAGAGATATTTTTGTTTTCTTGCTTTAATATACTTTAACTCCATATATTGGATTTTTTTTCCTATTAGTCTTTCTGGGTAGGGTTACCTTACAGATAATGGGAGCATTGTAGTTTAAGTTAACATAACATGCCTTATTGCTTTAACTTTCATGTAAATAAAATTTGGGATTGTAGCTGATCACTTGCATAAATAGTACTCAACTTTCTCCTCCATAACTTTGTCTGGTTAATGACTTGAAGGTGGACAAAGAAAAAACCTTTAGCTATTAAGTTCTGACTAACACATTTCAGAATTCTGGTTTACATCTCCTAGTGTACATCTTCTTACCTTGAATAAGATTCATTTCCCACCGTGCTACATTTTGATCAGCTTAAAGTCTATTGAACTGTACATGTACAACAATAAAAGACTTTTAACATATGTGTTAGCTAGGATGTGTTAACAGTTCAATTTTAAATCTTCATCTAGATAAAGCCTATGGCACCATTCCACACTGACTTGTGTAAAAATGAGGGAAGACCTTTAACTCCATCCTTGGATGCTCGGCCAGGCATCTGTCTTTTTTTAAGATTCATAGTCTAATGAATAATTTCCTGCCCTATGTGTTAACCAGAAGAACGGAGCCTGCTCTTTTAGAGCAGTATTGGTAAGTGGAAAGTCATAAAACTGAGACTTTTTCAGGTGAATTACTGCTGAAAATATACAAAGGTTTAAATCAAAATATGAATTTGCTTGCTTGCAAAAGATACATTTACAAAATTTTCCTGGCAAATTGTTCTGAGCTTATTCTGTCTTGGTATCTGTACTGTTCACAATGAACACTCTGTTTTCATTAATTAGGCATACCTAGTGTGTGCATGATTTTTATTGTGGAACAGCATACATACTACACACAGATTTTGTATGACCAAAATTGACATGGTAACAGTGTATTCTTCCATATTTTGTGATAATTTTACATTGGTACAAAATATTGCTACTTCAACCTGGAATTCACTTCTTGCAAAGGATATTTCTGTCCCCCACTCTGTTTGTTTGAATGATATTTAAAGGCCTCTATAATTATGTGGAGATACAAAACACCTTAGAGGAGAAAATGAAGCAGGAGATGATGCTGGTTCTTACCACGGGCTGATTATGCTTCTGAGAGGTGGATCCTGGGAAGTAAAATACCTTAAGACCTAAGGAAAGTTTCTTTCATAGATATTGTTGATTTATAGTATTTTATATACTGTAAAGAAGGATCCTGCCTTATATAGCATAAGTCTTCTTAATAATCCTTTATGAATCAAAACACAATGTATGTTAGGATCTGAGAATTGGGATGTTTTGATCAAAACCATTGCAAACACATTGTTATTGAATAACAGTAATAAAGAACAAAACAAGAGCAAGGGCAGCTAAGAAAAAAGATATCTCTTTTTTTTTTTTTTTTCCAGAAAGAGTAATTGAATACACTTACTCCTCATAAAGCATTGCTGATATGACTTTTATTAACAGTGATAATCACTTGCTGCTCTGGTCCTGGAAGACCATGATTTTAAAAAGCCTTCTCACCTTCCAGATTCTTGAAGTAGGAAGGCATCCATACATGGTACGTGACACTAGAAATGTTATTATTTATAGGGCTGAAGAAGAGCTCTTTTGCACAGAGATAACCTGTTAAACTGGGTACTAGGTTTTGGTCAGTTAAATTGTTTTTGGCTTTTCTATCATGCTGAGTTTATTAGTTAATATTAGGAGAGAAAAGAATGGAGTTGTAATGGTGACAAACAGCAAGTAAGAGATTTAGTCTGCTGTAATGGGAGAATATTATAGAAATTATGAAAAGGAAGCACATAAGGGCTTTCCATTAAACAATGTACTTAAAATATTATAGAAGCAAAACCAAAGGATATGTGAGTCAGTGATAAACCATATGGTTGCCCATATGTTTGAGATATTGTCCTGTCCCTTGAGGAGATCCAGTAACTTGAGCTGAGCCCAAATACCTAATAACAGTATATCTTAAGTGGCTCATCAGTGCTCTGAGAAAATGCAGGATATGGGTGTCACAGCAAGGGAAAATAAGGCAGTAAACTTGTATAACATTCTTAAGCCTTCAGATAAGTTTTGAATCACATATTCCATTCTTCACATTCTGTTCTCTATAACCAGGCTTGGCTAATTTATTTGTCTCTTTTATTGTATTGACAGGACTAAGGAATAAATTTCAAGCTGTTTTCATAGACATTTTGAAATAAGTGTGATTATAACAAATGTTTAAATAAAATGCTGAGAAAACCTGAGTGTTCCAGCACACATTTCTCTGTTCACCTCTGCCTCTGATGGTCCTCAACAGGGGGTTTGCAGAACTTGGTCTCCTTTTTGCTGTTTGCCTTATTCATTATAATATAACCTCCTGATATCTTCACTGGCACCTTCCATTGAATTCCCTCAGTACTCTGGAAATGACTTTAAATACCAGTGACATGTGCACACTGTTGGCAGTCCAATAACACATAGTTTAAAATTGAGGGTATTGTGGCCTCTCTTGCATGGTATTTTCCTGTAGGCTTTTTTCAAGCCACAGCTAAAGTATTTGATGTTTCTAAAAACAATTTACAATTGTTCATATTAGCAAATTAAAAACAAACAAGAAAAAAGGAGAGATGAGTGTTACAAGATCAGTTTCTTGATCACACTAATTAGTTGTTTGGAAACACTCAGTTTTGGAACCTTATTGGACACTTAGAAGGTCAGAGATTAAATTTTTAAAAGCAAATGCACTATGTTGGATCACAAGTATCAAAATTAAAGTCGATGGAATTGAGTTGCTTTAGAAATGGGACTTCAGGTTCTTTTGACAGTTTTACCTTCAATGCTTCAACATGACTTAAAAGTTCAGCATAGTTTACTGTGACTGAGACTTTGCATCAGGTACAGCTATTTAACTTTATCAGGCAATCATGGGGAACTTAGTATTTCTTGGCTTCATGAAGGATGATGATCTGCTGAGGAATGACTGCTTTACAAGTGAAAATGCACAAGTGGCTGTAGTTGTTTTTCTTTCTAGTCTCCTTTAATTCTTCAGTCCTGTGGGTGATACATTATCAGACCCATTCCAGTTTCCTGTTTACATAGAGTCTGGCTTTGATGAGAGTACAACAGATTAAGAAGCAGAAGCAGAGTTCCTGTTTTAGTACTTTCTCATCAAGATGTATATAAGTCCAGTGACACTGTGCTAAAAATTATTAAAAACATGAGACTGGCGAGCACATACTTTCACATCAGCACCAAAGATTTAAAGGCGTACCACCTCAGCAGCAACCCCACCACTTCATCTTTGATCAAAGCTACAGATTAGGAAGAAATTGTGCATGTTGGTTTACATGTGTTTTAAACTAAGGGAAATCATTCTGAAAAGACTGATTTGTCTATACAAGAGAATTTAAGTAAATAATTCCTGCATTAAATGAAATCAACAGTCTTTATCTAAAGTTCCTTTATGAACCAAAGGGATACAGAAACTGTTGATTGGCTTTTCTGAAAATTTCTTAGTTGCATTTTGCATTAAGAAGTCATGCTTTACTTGCAGTTTCAATATCTTTAGCAAAGTTTCTTTCCATTACCTCTTATTGTGCATTTTTTTCTGATAAATTGTAGTTCTCCTCAATAAAGAACTCTTCCTTTCTGGGATTGGGATAGAGTAATTTGATGCCCTGCCTCTTGCCACTGTGCTAATTATTTGTTTGGCAGCCCAGAATTTTGGTTTCAATGTGGAATCTGGTTATTCCTTGCATAATTTTCTGTTATGTGTTGCCTAGTACAGCAATACACCTCCACCTGAGTGGTCTGCAAATACTCTTCTTATTCAAAGACAGACAATAGAAACACACTTATGGTGAAATAATAATAATTAAAAAAGCATTATATAATTTTTCTGCTTGTAAATAGACCTAATTTAAATGGTAAGTGTTAAGCCCATTGTTGCAAAAGATGATGTAGTAATTTGGAGTAAACTTCTGAAAAACTCAGTAAGAAGGTGAACTCTAAACAGAGTCACAGACACTTGGAAGCTCATGCAGGCAGGCCAGGGCACATTTTTTCCCTTGGTCTGTAGCTTCTCTTGGGAAAAGCTTTGTGATGATCCTGCTTCACATTACCTTTTCCTGAGTTAGCTTTCCAAGATGATAAGGAATACCAAAGTGTGTAACCTGGTAAACTAACTCAGTTCTTTCCTGAAGCAACACTGGCTGTAAAAAACACACCCAAAAAAAAAAAAAAAAAAAAAAAAGATATTTAAGGTAGCCTTTTCAAGATACATTTTGTGTTAGCATGTTTACTAGCCTTCTAGTTTAATTGGTATGTGAACCTAACACACCATTTTCTCTTTATGAGTTGGTGATGTGTTACAAACTCCTGTTATTTTCTGTTTGCCTCCTTTGGGAGTTTCATCAACAAACGATAAATATGTCTATGCATATGGATCCCGTAATATGCAATATAATCTAGTAACAGTATGATAACTGTATCATAATACCAATAAGAGAAAGCTTATACTTACAGCCCTTTGAATAATCACTTCACTGCCTATTTACATGTTAAGTACAGAACTGGCTAGATTTAATTTCTGCTCTGGTGTATGTTTATCCTGTTATTGACTATGTGTTCCTTTCTGCTACTTATGCTTGTGTAACTTAAATTTACTTAATGATCCAGAATGTTTAGAAAACAGAAAAAGCATAGTCTGCTATAAAAGTATTCCCCTCAGAAAACGGTTGATTGTCAAACATTAAAACTAAATAAGATCCAGTTGCATATAATTAAACCAGGACTTGCAGTTACTAAGGTGCATACATGCACATTGGAACTGCTGAATTCAGAGGTGGACCAGGTTATTCTCATATTAGTTTTGAAATTATTAGGTCTTGAAAAAAAGGACTTAAATTGAAGATCTTATTAGGCTGAGCTTTGCTGTCTTTTCTGAGGCACCATTACACTTTTCATGGACGCTTCCTTCTTCCCTCCCATCCTCAGTAACATCAGTGTAATTTAGCTTTTTTTTTCTTTTTAAACACAGATTTATTTAGTTTTTTAAAAACATTTGCTGCATGTCCTTGTGGAACAATAGACTTTGAATAGGGGTTTTTTTAGGTATGTGATGTGAAAGCAGATTTTGTGGTAGTAAATTGAGGTTAAATCTTATGTCTGCTTGTATAATCTCCCTACCAATGACGTAGGTGTAGGAAACTCTGTGAACACATCAGATATTTATGTTGTTTATATGTTATCAGTCAATAGACCTGAGAAAACAATCTATTTGTCAATATAATTCCTAAATTTATTATTGCCAAAATACCAGGATTTTGCTTTCACTTTGGATATTACATTGCTAAACGGACGCATTCTTGAACTTGCAGGGTGACTGAACAACAAAATTCTTCTCCAGACAAATCCTTATACGTTCTGTGCGTTACACAAATATATTCATGGGATAAATGCCTTAGAGGTGCTTTAAACTGTATAAGGGAGCCTAATAGGATTTAAAAGCTGTAAAGTTGGTTAGCATGGTTTATAGCCTACTTGGATGGCTATGGTCTCTATTTTTTTCCAGGCCAAGGTCAATGGTAGAACTGGTACTGTAAAAACTGCCTGTGAATAACTGCAAAACATACCACTGACTGAGGCGAGGCACCTTAAAGAAAATTTGTGTTGAAAAGTAAATTTTTAGAGCTGGGGAAGAAAAGTGGAAGACAACTTTTGCCAGATCTAGACTGTAGTTCTTGCATTTGAGTTGAAATTTTATTTTTTCCTTAAATTGCTTTCATGTTTTTTTCACCTGCCTGTGAACTATAGTTGGCGATGAAAAGAGGACATTCTCTCTGAATTGCTTGGGCTAATGTCTCTGGGTGCAAAATGAGACTTCTTTTTCTGAAGTGGATTGAACAAGAATTTCCACTTGCTGCCACCTACTTGCCACAGTCATGAGGCCACTTAACACACGGCTTGTGACCAACCGCTTTCAAAAGGAATGGAAATGTCACAAGCCAGTTATTGCAACATATAAATGACATATTGAAATAAGACCACACCCGAGTTCCATGAGTGCAATGAAGTAGGGGCTTCCACTTTGAAACCCTGTGATTACTTAATTACCTGTTACCTGTTTTCCACAAGAGGAGCCTTGGGCTTGGATGGTCTTCATGGGATCTCTGTGTGCAGCCACTGGCAACAGCCATTGCCAGTACATTGCTGCCAGTGTTTAAAAGCTGTAGTACCACCACTTGGGACTGGGTAAACCGAGCCTTCAGTTATGTATCTGAACACTGCAGCAGTGTAACTCTGCTACTTAGGTGCTCTTTATCCTCTTAACACAAGCGCATGTTTAATTTCAGTCAGACAAGAAATGTGGATGTGTGAGTCTGGGCCTGTGCCAAGGCTCATTTGGCATGCTGTAGGGTCAGGCTCTTACAGGGGTGCCCTTGGCTGATGGGGAGTGGCTGGAATGGTAATATATAGTCAGCATACTGTATTTAATACCAGATAATGTTTATACCTGGTTTGATTTATTCCAATATTTATTTCCACCAGCATAGTGCTTTATTCTGGTTTAAATACAACATGGAACAGATATGGTGTGCTTGTAGGTGCATGTGTTTACTGTGTAGCTGGCACGTCTTTGTTGACACTAGATATACAAAGTGCTCAAGAAAACAGAAAAATTGAAGCTTTGCTCATATTTGTACTCCTTTCTGTGCTGGGTGTGATGTTAGGTGCGAAGCTGAGTCTGTAAAACTTATCAAAGTGACCCTGAAGTCCTCCTTGTGGGAGCTATATGGATGGGTCATCACAGCAGGTGACTGATCTGCCTTTCGCAAAGCGTGATGATATTTGCATCCCAACCCAGCCTCCATGAGAGTCTCCAGTATTACTTTCTTCCCTCCCTAATATCTGTGAGAGACTTCCTAATGAGAAGGTGGTGCTTCCCAGGCTGATGGGCTATCAGAGTCCTCACAAGAAGTAATTAGTACAATAGCCTTTCCCTTATCAGAGATGAACTTCTGCTCCTAACTCATGGCCACGCACCACGTTTCCTGTTCTCCCTCTTTTCATGCACAATGTAAATATCATGCAATGTGCATGTAATAAAACTTGCAGATGACTTAATAGTTTGTACGGCATCATATACATAGAAATGGAGGAGCCAGCAGAACTCTAACTATGCCATCACTACCAGTACACTGTTGCATGAATGGCATGTAACACAAGTTATTCCTGCACCAGTCAGGCATTGCATCTTGAACACAACAATAGAAAAGCAAATAAAATTAGAATTTAGAAAACCCAACCGTAAGAGCATACTACCTCTGTTTTTAACAGTAAGATAGCAAAAGGTTCTCTACTTGCTTACTGCAGTTACTCAAGAAGAGTTTCAAAAAATTATAATGTTATTGTTTCTGGCAGGAGAAAAAAACCGAGCCAAACAGTCCCAACCAACTGCTCATAGAAAAAGAAAAAAAATAATTTGAAGTTTAAAATAACATTTTAAAAGGAGAGAAACAAATCCCAAGTCTTATCTATCCCTTGCAACATATCTCTAGGCAGAGCTAAGGCCCGTTTTCCCCCACATAAGCCTCTTTCCAAGCAGAGAGGGCCAAAGTTGTAGGCAGAGTTTGGCAAGCTGTTGCCCTCAGTTTTGTATGCATCATGAGCAGCTTCATTTTTTAAGCTTCAAACTTTTGTATATGTAATTGGTGTTTTAGAAATAAATATGACATATAATATATTTTATTGGTGATAAGTTACTGGCATTTGTTATTGTGCAAAGGTATAGATGTAGAGATACAGTTTTGCTTACTATTAAGTATTCAAAGCCTGAGTCACATGGGATAGTTGGGATATAAAGCATGGGATGTTTTTTCATCTTTGCTGTCTTTTACTGTAGACCAGTGAAAGAACTTGGCAGTATTTGTTTATCGTTTCTGGAATATGTCAAAACTTCCTAACACACATTTTCCAGATGCTAAAATGAAGACAACTGGGGTTTGGGGTTTTTATTTTTATCCAACAGTGATGGCCTTGAAATGGGTGACATGCAATCAATAAGCTACATATTGTTTTTTTTCAAGGTAGCTGTAAGAGTATAATATAGGGAAAAGAAGTGCAGCTATGTAAACTGCAGTTCATATGACAAATAATTGCCACAGCTCCTAATGCCAAACGAAATGGACTGGAATAAGCAGGGCTGGAACAAAATAGAAATTAAGAAGAAGAAAAAAAAGTTGACTCTCCGCCTTTAATGAGTAAGCAGTACTGTGACCCTTGTAAATATGAAATAACCCATAAAAGAGCTCATGTTGCAACAACGGTTTGGACAACTACATGGAATTAAGGTATTTGCATCTCTCAAGAGGCTGTTAATTTATAAGATGTATGTTTTGCTCTGCTTGGAGGCATATATGCTGTCTTCAGCTGAGTGTTAACTGTACTGCATAATATTTGTCATATTTGTTGGAAAAATTTAATTGAGCAAGTTTTGGCCATGGATAAATATCAAATGTATTCTGTGATTAAATTTTGGGTTTGTCTTAGATACCAGCATTTAAAGTTCTAGACATAGAACTATGTAAAGCTCTCTAATGGCTCTTAAAGGAAACCACAAGCTGTTTCTCGAGCTGGTTATACAAGGAGTCACTTCAAGAGACTTGGTCCTGCAGCCCTTGAAGTCAGTAGCTGAGCTCCCATAGATTTTTGTGGTGCAGGCATGGTGCGCTCTGCCTTGCAGAGGAGCCAGCTGAAAACAGCCCTCGTGCTCCGTCAGACAGTTCAAAGCGAGCAAAGCTGTCATCATTGCTGGCAAGCCTGAGGGGTAACGCGAGGACAGGGCGAGGCTGCCAGAGCAGTTCCCGGCGCTGAACTCTCCCAGGTCACTCCTCTAGCACTTGCTCCAGTGAAGGCAAAGGCAGCAGCTGGGATAAGCACCCATCAGCCTTCTGGAGCTCTGGCTGGTGGGCTCAGAACAGCACTGGGCTTTAGGGCTTGTGCGCTATGAGCTGTGGTTTGTGTTTGCAAAGGCCAGCTTGTGTGTATTTCGTTCAAACTTTGAAAATTCTAAACACGTGCCTATGTTTTAGGGTGTGCAGACACTGCAGAACTGTTGCTGACCAAAGAGTGCTTGTGGTGCAGATGCAGAGACTGTAATACCATTTCTGCAAGGTCCAGTACCTGCATTTGAAGTGAAAGCTCACTATGTGCTCTGTGCACACACTGTCTCAAAAGAAGCCCTGCTGAAAATTTACCTTGGCTGCTGTCACATGAAGTGACTAAAAACCCAGCTCATGCATTTTCAGTTAAATATAATCTTTCTAGCCCATGTATTATTCAAAGGAAGGCTATCTTATGGAGAGTCCTATTATTCTACTGATCGCATTAAATGTTGATATAAAACTCTAAGTTAAAGAAGTACCCATTCTCCTCCACCATGCCTGTGCTATCTAATCATGTATGAAAAAAATAAGTGTGTGCACATGCCTGCGTGAATATATGTGATATCAACGGCCCACATTAAATCTTGAAGCGTTCACTACTGATTCTGTGATAGGCAGGCTCAGGATGTGCTTTTTCTTTGACAGTGCCATGTACCAGTGCCTTGATTAATGTTATTACTCTTAGGAATATAATAAAAAAATCCAGCAGAGCAAGAAAATTATTGTTACAATAAAAGCCATTCAAATGAACATGCTTATTAACATACCTCTCAATTGCACAGAGACTAAAAGACAGAGAGTGCATTCTCCTCTTCAACGTTGTTCTGCATATTTTGTCATTATGCTGCAGAGCTGTCGCGACTGCTGTCTGCTGGTTATGATTTTCAAATCCCAGTTGATGATTAATACTTTGGCTCAGACAATTGTAAAAGGCCGGTGCTGTACCTGCATACATTTTCATGCTGCTCTGGCAGTGGTGATGTGCATTGCAATGCAGAGGGGCAAGGAGGGTGGAAGGGAACTGAGAGAGAGGGCGAAAGAGAGTGTCATGCGAGAAATTTTTTTTTCCATATGTTTTCCTTGTTTGTCAGGTCAGCATTCAAAGCACACTTGAAGGCACACAGACTAGAAAGCACATCGCATGAATGCCTTGCGTTTCTACAAGACCTCTTATGCTGCCACCTTGTATTTACAAGCATCCTAAAGCCTCTTGTGAGGAGAAATGGATAGAGATGGATAGGATTCATGGATAAAGTGCATTCAGTGACCTCAGGTAAAGGGGAAAAGTGGACAAAATGCAGAATTTCCTCCAAATTCTGCTGGAAACTCAATCTTTGCCAAGGAAAGAGTGTTCCTGGGCTGACTGTGTATGGTGACACAAAAGATGAGGAGAATGTAGCTTGTACGCTTTGTGGCAATGACGAAGTTAAGTCCACAAAGCTACTGATGTATGCTTAAGCTACATAAATGTAATCATGAGTAGAAGTTGAATGAGAAATTCATGAAAAAATTAAAGGATCCCTAATATTCCTCCTGTTTTCTAGCACTGTTCTGGCTATCTCTTCTTTATTCCATCTTCATCTGCTCTCTCTATAGTCATCTTTCCTTTTGGTATTTTCTGTTCCTCAGTAATATCCATTCATTCCTTTATTTCTTTTAGATCCAGTGCCTCTCGTCTGGCTGTTTAGGCCCCTCTCTCAAATGTAAGCAAAAGCATGTGCAAAGTTTTAGTTGATAGATGAATGTCCAAAACAAGCCTAATGTGCAGGAAAATTAATTTTGAGAACCTGTATATGCAGTGGTGCACAAGTATTCTGGTGAACTTGTAATACCCTGTGCTCATATTATTTATTATGTAAATTTATCTGTCTATGGAAAATACAATGTCAGCCCCCTTTGGACTGGGATGCTGAGTGAGCTGGATATTTGTGAACAATGCCGTTATGAGTCGTACCCTTCCCCTTTGTCACTGAGGATGTTTGCTCAGATTTAAGTATTGTTTTGGTTTTGGCACAGGCCAAAAGCTGGGAGCAGGAAGCGGCTGCACCCTGACGGCTGTCATTTCCCTTGAACACCACTCCTGTTTACTGCCAGCTGCTTTCTTACAGACACATTGCATGGGCTTTGATAGGACTGGGTCTGTCGCTGATTCAGAGCTAGTAAACTTTCTGTGGCTATCTGCTCATTTGTGAAGTTTTTCACAAATGGTAAGGTCAGCCTGGGAAAATAGCAATAATAATAATTAAAAAAATAATCCTAGGCTCTTTCACAATCCTCTGGTTGGATTAGGGAACAAGTGTTCCCACTGAGTCAGTAAACGACAGCAGCCGGGAATGTCTCAAGTGGACAGCGGGGAGCTGGGCAGACCTCTGATGCAGAAGCTGCTTTTCCAGCAGGATGCGAAGGAGATCCTGGTAGACAGATGGCTGGCTGCCTGGTTTGCAGTGTGTCCTCTCAGACCTCAGTCTCAGTTCCTCCCCCTGTAAAAGCATTCATTATGTTTTGTCACTTGATACATTAGTTTGGTTTAATGCACTGCAACCCCACATACATTTAGCAGCCTCTTTCTGCTTGTTTTATGGGCCTCCACTGTGTTTGGAAATGAATTAAAGCGTCTGAAATGCTTGGCAGTTTCATTAGAGAAGGACGGTCCAAACCAAATTAGTATAACTCATTTAAAATTGAAGTAAAATGTTTTAAAGAGAGTGATCTGATAAATATTGGCTTAAACTAATTGGATTTTCAATAGACAAATTATGCCATTTTTCTCATTACTTAGTGCTCTGTAAGGCTTTTACATGGTGTAGGAGAGAGTACAGTTCCCTGCTATGGAGCTGAGGAGGATGAGTGAAATCACTGACTGCTTTCTGAGTCTTTGGCTGCTGGGACGCTGGATGGCTCAGGAATGTTGTGCAGCTCAGCCCTCCAGACAGCTCTGCCTGTTATTGAAGGGGTGCTGCTACTTTCCAGTTCTCTCAGACAGGTTTGCTGATCTTCGTGCTTATTGCACGGGTGAGATGATCCTCAGGCTGTCACTGACCTCTCCAAAGAAGGCGCTCACCAGATAAGTACAGCATAAAGCCTCTCATATTACATGCAGAGTAGTCTGTTTGGTTTGCTTTGGTTTGGTTTGTTTGGTTTGTTTGTTTGTTTTTGTTAGGCTTTTTTTTTTAAAAATACACAAAGGCAATGCTTATTTGTACTTAATTTTCAGAGGATGGGAAATTATGCATGTCCTTTCAAAGGCAACTTCTATATTCTAATAAGCTACTACTCGCAACTAAATAGGATCTAAATAAATACGCAGTTGTTACTTTTTTTGTTATCCCCATTTGAATGATCAAAAATAGAAAAATAGAAATAAAAACCAGGGATTCTTAAACCCTCATCTATTGTTGGGAGCACTATCATTTGATTCCTTCTAAAACATGTTTTTTGAAAAGAAATGATGTGCATTTATTTGACTCCTGGAGCTCATTCAAGAATTCTCCTTTAATGAATGTCAAAGCCAATGTCCTATGGAGGAAGGAGCTGTTTCTCAAGAATATATTCAATAAGGTACAAGAACATAGGGCCTGAGAAGTGGTGTAGAGAAGTGAAACACCTTCTTATTCCTTAGTACCATAATGTTAATATGAGTAGAAACAGTAATAGTGTATTTTAGTGCCTGTACAATATGACATTGTATGTGGATGCAATTAGATAATATTGACAGTCACAATGGTGGGTGTGTAAATAATACCTTGATATTCTTCCATCTGTGTAGGGAAAAGTAGAGAGCCAGTGAGCCTTTTCTTTTTCTAATGCAAAATACCTTAAATTAGGGCTTGTTGGTAGGTTGTTTATTCTCTCAGTTTAAGAGCATCAGTAGTTGGCTGCATGGCTAAGGCATACAGGTATGTATTTTTACAGGGAAAATATGATGCATCTCATATGCAAGCCTGACCATCCCAAGTCCAGTATCCCAGCTGAAAACAGTTTCAGTCAGTGCACTGCATTTCCATGTGATTATGATGGTGTGCTTATTTTTTGTTACCTTTTGAATAGATAATTTAAAATTGCTCTCTCTAGGGATGTTCTCTCTGTCTGTCTGCCTATCAATCTTTCTATCTGAATTCAGAAGTATTTGATTAGTGTGTTTAAAGTAATAAAGATGTCAACAATAGTGTCACATTGATTGATGTTAATTATAAGTCTTTAATGTCTGCTCTGGTTTGGCCACTCTCCTTGCAGATTGTGATTTTATGGTTAAAATAATGCCCTGCTGTCCACACACTCGGTCATAAATTGTGGTCTATCTTTCTTTAATGACTTCACATGCAGTGGTATAATCCCAATAACATACATTATCTTTGATAAAAGGAAGGCAGTGACTTTCATAGAGGTGATGGATGGATTTATAAGGACTAGCTAACAGACTGGCTGGGATCACACCAAAGGCACGGCTGATTTTCTGCTTGTGCATTGCCATAAGCAGAAACAGTAGGCAGGCAGTCTTGGATAAGTGATGGTTTTCATTCAGTCTCTCTCTTTCCAGTGCATGCTATGAGTAAAAGTTAAAGAAAAGGCTGAGGTGTGAATGCCTCATATGAGAAGGCTAACTATTTAGTATGTAAAAAACCTGTAGGCGCCTATTGGTTATACTGAACAAAATAATAATGCAGATTCTTTCTTTGTGGGCATTCTCTTTAAAGAAAAGAATGGTCAATGAATGCCTGTTCACCTTACTCTTTGTACTGCTACAGTGAAGAAAATGCTATAGCTCTGAGAGAGATCTCACCATTTCATGTATGTAAAATATTTTCTCATTTTACGTGCATGAGAAAGTGAAATTTCACGGGACCATGCAGGGGTGTGTTCAGGGATGCTCACATACATACATATGGATGTGTGTCAAGTTGCATGCATTCATTTGTAAGTAGAATCACTATAGTTGTTCTGAAACACCACCTTGTTGCTTCTGTATTCATAATTGGGTCCATGGAGCTCCAGCACAGCATGGAAAATCCCATCACGCTGTGTTCATGAAGAAAGGTGCACACAGAAGCTTTCAGAGCAATCGGTGCCCTATGGGGCCTGTGATATAACTTGTGAACCTGCTTATAAAGCTGGATGTTTCCTTAGTGCCAAAAAGTTAGGAATAGAAGTCAATTTGGAAAAGATATGGTTAAAGAAAGTAATTTCTTGGAGCCCTTATCCTGGCCTTTATTGCTTGGTAGCTCACTGTAGTTGTACTATGGTGCATGATTTGCAACAGTGAAGTCCAAGGAAATTACTACTACAGAGTAGAGGCTTTTTTGTTTTGTTTTGTTATTTTTGATGGAATAAGATGGGACTCATAAAATTAGTTCTGAGCAGAACTGTAGCACAAACAATGGTAAAAATATATCACAAAATTTTGAAGCATTTGGACCCCATTGCAGGCTGCAGTTCCAATATTGCCTTCTGTGAGTAGATGTCTTACACAGCTGCTGTTTGACCAGTTACTTTTTAAATAAATCTGATTAGTATCCATTTATTAAGCTAGAAATATGTGTTACTTTTTCACAGAACAGCAATATGGATATGCTTAAATGTAGCAAGAAAGACAATAAATGAAAAACAAAATTTCCCCCAAACTCAGGGTAAAGCAGGATTTGCATAACGGGCTTTTAGTTTCTTGCTACCAAATTTGACTACTATTAATTTTTCTGTCTCTACAAAGCAACACTGTTCCTTTGCGATTTTGTGAAATGTATGCTTTCAGAAGTCACATCTGCTGGACAACATCTGTCCAGCTGATGGGTTAGGCAGGCAGCTGTACGTGCAGATTTGGAGTTACCTTTGTTTCTTTCATCAGAGACCCTGTTGATGGGGTGCCTGGAGCACATTGACCATGTGAATCTTTTGGGTTGGTTTTGTTTTGGGATGGTGGCATCTTTAAGCTGGTTGGTGGTGGTGCTGTTTTTTACTTGTTTGTAGTTTTGTTTTGGTGTTTTGTTTTGTTTCGTTTTCTTTTTTCTTTTTTTTAATTTATTCTGTAATTGATCAGATTTTTTACCTGTGCTGTGACTGCTGGAGTTGGGCTATGCATCCATGTGAAGCTTTCTCCCAGGTCCTCAAAAGACAGTGTTCCCTTGTCCTAGTCCCTGTTCTTCATCCGGCTCCTGTCCCACACACTCCTGTCATTTGCAGCACTGGTGACTTTCTAAGAGTCCAGATGAATGTGGCGTGTGCTAGGGAGGGATCAGAGACATATGCTTCATATAAGCACATCCTTTGCTCTCCAAGCAGAGGAGCCCCTTGAGTAGCATGCGTGCCTGTGCACAGAGATCAGATTATGCATGGAAACTCGTGCTGGCCAAAGGAGGTGGCAGCAGGCTTGTCTATTCTCTCTCTATAAAAATATTTTTCTTTTTTGTTTATGAAAAATTAGCAGTAGTTCATACGTTGGAGATAAACTTAAAAAAGAAAAAAAAAAGCACCACAAAAAACCCCCAACTCCAAGGCTTATGTTTAAAAATGCAGGTTAATCCTCCACAGCTTTCAGAAGCATTTCTGTAGCATGCTACTAATTAAGATAAGGTTATCATTTTAAGTTATACCAGGAATGCAATTAGAGCTCTTACTAAGAACTGTAGCAATCAATTTTATACAAGTTATTCAGACCTGGTAAGGTAGAATGCAGTATTAATAGGACAAGAGAACACACTGTGGTTTTGTTAAATATAATATAGATTTAAATTACAGCTGAATGCTGCACTGCTGCACATTCAACAGGAATCCATGTATCCCTTTCTAAAATCTTTTTTAAGGTAGGATTAATTCAAGCATTTATTTGTCTCCTTTTCCATGTACAGTTTCAATTGATTTTTTATTTTGAAAAAGAGCCATTTAAATGGATGTACTGTAAAACTATAAATTAATGTAAAGGAATATTTGGCATACTTACCAAATAATATCAATTTCACATGTACAAATGGGTACAAGTTGATGTCAGATGCCAATTTAGGGTCTACGTAGCTCGTAGATGTATGTATATCCTGCAGATACTGTACACAGGAGATCAAATTCATCCTCTGTTTAGGTAAGTGAAGAAGGCAGAATGGGCAGGAGAGTGGGATCTACTCCCACCAAGCCCCCTGTGCACTAAATAGTCTGGGATGTTTCCTTATCTTTGAACTATAACCAAACCTCAAAAAAGGGGAAAAGAAAGGGATAGTGTGTTAGTGGAAGAACTAAACTTACCTATTTCTGTGTTTGTTTGTTTATTCATGAGGGTATACCCATTTCTGAGAAATAGTGTTCACATAGGCATGCTGTTGTGGAAGGATTTCACAGCCTTGTACATATAATGTGATATTTTAAAATCTCCATAGTGTCCTCCTGGCTTTATTTTCCAAGCAGTCAATGCTTGCCCTTTAGGTTTTCCTGAAACAATCATCTTTAACATAATCACTTCTTGTTATCTTCTCTGGTTGCCTTTTTCTTTTGAAGCTGTGCAAATTTGAATTCCTTGAGTTTTACATGTTTTACAGATTCCCTTTCCTTCATTTGTAAAAGTGGACAGCACTAAACTGCAGTTAATCTTGAGTACCTGTATGGGCTTAATAATTTAGAAGTTGAAATATTAAAACAATGACAATTTCTGAAGCATGATTAAAAACTCAGCAAATTTAGAAAGAAAGCCTTATCTAAAAGGAAACATAACACATGAAATGTGGGTGCACAATTCACCAAACTTAATTCTCTAATGTAAATTTTGGTGATCTGTGAATAAAAAAACTGTGTATAAAGTTTAGAAGAAAAATATTTATACAAATGCATTAGGTTATTTCTTATTTCACCTTCTTTTCAAAGAGATGACTTAGTTTTCTATTACAGGTGTCTTTTATAAAAGAAACTTTTCCTTTGGAATTGTAGATTTGTTTCTCTTTAATGCATACTACAGGTGTTTTGTAGAGAATTGTAGAGTCTTTACAGGGTGGGAAATGAAAGCCTGTAACTTCTGCCTCCAGCATTTTTGCACGAGGCTGTCCATCTTAAAAAGAGCAGAACTTGATTAAATATTTTCTAAAATCTTCAGTGTGTGGGCCAATAGAAAACATACCCAGCTATCTGTGTTTATTCAAGTCACAGTACTATGCTTCCCAGAAGCCTCTGTTGTCTACATTTTTTTACTGTCTGGGCTGTACTTACCAGCCCCACTGACCTTGAGGTAAGGAAATGCTGCATTGGTGCATGGATGATGCAGATGGCACTCTTCTGTTTTGGGTTGGTTTTTCCTTTCAAATGCGATCCAACGGAATAAAAATTGCTACTTAATCAGGAATCTTTTTAGGTTTGAAGGAATAATGTATGAAAAGACTAGTTGTTGTGGTTTTGCATTTAGTTTGTTTATTGACATATGCCGTGGTTTAACCCGAGCTGACAGCTAAGTGCCACATCCTTCTCCTCCCCCTATGGAGAAGGTGGTGTGTGGTATTGCTACTCTTTTTATGAGAATAACCCTTGTTTTCAGTTTGCTAGCATGGAAAGCTGGGACAGGGAGTTAGAGGTCTTTGGGACTGAAAAAGTGTCTGTGGACATGCAAAGGCCACTGAAGCAGCACAGGTAAAAATCTTACCTGCATGCGTATGCATATATACGTACATATTTGACAGTGATTTGACAGCAGCTTATGCCCAGACTTTGCAACAAAAGTATCCATTTTAAATTGGTTATCTTAACAAAAGGAATTAGAGTGGGCCTGCTGAGAGCTGATCTGCATGACAGTCTGTTGCAGGCATTGTAAAATCAATTGTGTTTCTCATTCTCCCATTTTTTTAAAAATGGTGGGGTTTTGGCTTTGATTACTTTTCAGGACAGTTTTTTGTCAGTATTTGTGTGTTTTGGATTATTTTTTTAAATTCCTTTTAAAATTGAAAATCAAGGGAAGAATGTATCGTTGTTACCTGTTTTGAGACCAGTCTGTCTCCTGTCAGACTGGTAACTGACAAAAAATTTCATGTTTGGAAAATATTTTCATTTTGCAGGCAAATGCCCCTTCATTTTCAAAAAGATGGGAAAGAGGGTGATACTTTTCTCTCGAAAGAAATTGAGTCTGGATACTGCATCAGAAGCTTGGCAGTTGCTTTCAAGATAAGCAAAAAGGCTCTTGCATTACACGTGTACAGATGTTTTGATACTATATGTGAAATTAAAATCCATTCAAGTCTGAAGAAGTTTTATGTCGGTTTAAGGGAGGCAAAGGCAGCAGATAAGTTGAGTATACTTTGTTGGAGAAGTACATCCATAAATCGGTGTCATTTTTATTTAGGTTATGGGGTGCAGATAGATGAATTAGGAAGGCATAGTTTAGGGAAAAAAAACCTAACAATCCTGCTTTCATGGAGATCATCCTTTGTAGGTTGGGGGTAGAAAGGTGTAATTTAAGAACTTGTTGCAATTAGATAATCATTGATACTAGTAATGAATAAAGCAAAGAACACACTACGGGTGCTTTATATTGTTCTCATTTTGTTCTTATAGAAATTACCTTTTTATGTTTGCTTTCAGTTAAAGTTATGAGTAGGATTAGGTTTTGGGACATATGTGACTGGAGGTGACCACTGTGGAGCAGGAGCCACCACTACTCAGCATGACCAGTCTGTCACTAGGAGCCTGTGGTTGTTGAAATTTTCCTCCCCTGCACCAGATTTATACAGTACTATATTCTACAAGCCTTTTTCAGGCTTATCAATAGAAGGTTCATGAGCAGGGGTCATAGGCCTTGTTATCATGACTGTAAGTTTACAGGTGAAGGTTATTTTGTCATGAACAGATGTAAAAGAGGATTTGTGTTTATAGAAGGAATTTGTCTGTGCTATATTGGAGAAGGATTGGCCTTCATTAGCAACAAAAAAGATCTGTGGGTGGATAGCATGGGTGAGCATCATCTTCATTTATTGTTAAACTTACAGTACATGTTAGCTTGGTCAAAGTGTCTTTAGCAATATCTCATAATATTTAACATTGTTACCACTTAACAATATCAGTGAAGCACAGCCTGTTTGTTGAGTTCAAATATGATGAATAACAAGTTTTTCTAGTCTGGTTTATAATGGTGGGTCATGTTTTCATGTATCATGTTTCACTATCGTAGTTCAGCAGGTTTTTTTATGAGATGTTTTGAAATGCTTAAAAGCACAGGACGGGATGCTAATGATGAATGAAAATAAATATTCCAAAGCTGAATCTACTTATGGTTGTCAGAGTCAGAAAAACTGAATCAAATTTTAAATGGCAATTGAATGCAGAGACATTTTCAAATGACTTCTTGATGTTGTATGTAAGACCGGGAAACATTAATCCTGTTCACCATAATTGTTTTTAGATCTCCTCAATTTTTTTCACAATTTGTTTACAGTTATACGTATCTGTAGGACACACATTAACAGCGTGCATGAGGCTTTTTTGTTGTTCAACCAGTATAACATCTGTAGTCCTGATTCAGAAAATGCTCTCTCCCAGCAAAGACCAGTTAAGTATGCGCTTCTGTCATACTGCAGACAGTAGAATCTAAGCAAGTTCTTAGAACATGAGCTTAAATAGATCTAATTTTAGGGCTTATGAATAAATTTGCTTTTCTTCTTCAGTTTGTTCTTCTGGCTTTGTTTTCATTTCTGATAATACTCAGACAAATTGACGTACACCTGCCCCTTTGGTTTTAGCCTTTTGGTTTACTATGCTCGCACATCTCTGCTCCAAGAGAGATGTGTTTTGTTGTCAGCTAACATGTGCAATATCTTACTGATCCACTGTCTGATTAATCTTTGTCACACCCTCTTGAGATGAAGGCTCATACTATCTCCATTTTACAGACACACAGCAGTAGTTTAGAGTCTCCACCTGTTTACGGTATTCAGTTTGGGATGCACTATGTTGTACTATGAAGACAATTTCTATAGGCTTCTGTTGTGATTGTAAATACTCATCTGCAGAATCTCAGCTTGGGGGCCTGGAGATGAAAATACACATACAGAACTTGTGTGTAACTGGTCAGTGTTACAAACCGCACACAAAAGTGGAAGGAGATGAATTATGTTCACTAAAATAATATTTAGAGGTTTAGTTGTAACAAAAAAATAAAAGAAGTTATAACATTAGTGAATTTGGGTTCACACCTGAGGAGAAGCAAAAAGTAACACTTGATGAGCAAAGTATATGGTTATAAAGTTATAAATTGTGGCAACTACAGTGGTAATGTTTTATGAAGAAAATATCAATAGAAATGTTATTATTTGGGCAGAAGGACTCTTCTTAGAAATGTCTAATATAATTTTACAGAACATTTACAAAATGAGGTAAAATAAAATCAGTAAAAAAAAGTAGAGATCGGAATGAACTTTGACGGAGTCAAAAGTAACTGTTAAAAAGTGAGTAGGAGGCAATGGCAGTAATAAGTGATGATACTGGCTCTTCTCCCTATGTCTTTTCTTACCACTTCAGCCAGATACACATATTTCGTTTATAGAAATGTGTGCATGTATGGTATGGATAAGTGTATACAAAAATACATATACAAAGTATATATAATTATATAGATATATGTATTAAAACCCAGTATATGAGCTTGCATTTGCATGTATTTATTGTACTGTCCAAACAGCCCAGTGATGAGAGCATCAAACAGGGTTTGAATGTGTGGTTATTCTCACTTCAGCGTTATGCTTTTGGATTCTGGAAGCAATCTGTCACACTTGCAGTTTGGTCCTTGACCTTCTATCACTTTTGGAGATGTGCCATGCAATCTTTGTTTACGGTAACAAGCATGGAAAAACTGACTTCCTGACAGTAATGGTGGAGTCTAAGTTGAAACCATTCACAGGTGGAAAAACACAGTTCTTCCACTTTGAACTTGTAATGTGTTTGATGTAAAATACGCGTCTAAAACTGGGCAGCCAATAAAAGGAAATCAGTCTTTTGCCCAAGACCAAATATTAACTACTTTGTCAGCAGTTTCACTGGGGAGTTGGTTGTAATGTGTTTCTATATGTTTTTCTTTAAGTAGCATAAAAATTATAATTAAAAACCACCAAAACATTGGTTATTTAATTTTTATATAGGTATGATATTAATTGGCTGAGCAGGTCATGGACTTGTAGTTATTGTATGTGCATCTCTGATCTCCACGTAACCTGTTCATCACACAGTTTTGTCAGAGGTAGGTAAAACACATTAAGGTGTGTAGATTGGTTTGTATGAATCATAGAATCATAGACTGGTTTGGGTTGGAAGCTATCTTAAAGATCATCTAATTCCAACCCTCTCCCCTCCTGGGCAGGCACATCTTCCACTAGACTGGGCCAGTGAGGCCCCATGCAACCTGGCCTTGACCACCTCCAAGGCTGGGGCATCCACTATGTCTGGGCAATCTGTTTCAGTAAAGAAAAAGAACCTCACAGTCAGCAACTAATAGACCACACAACTAACTCCATTTCTGGATTGCACCACTTTTCCCAGTGTTCCATGTTCATTAATCCAATACTAATGACTATGAGACTTTTTAAGGAAATTAGGGTATTTACATAAGGAATTTGTGTGTTCAGAGTAGATTATTTTCTTGAGGTGCTGCTTCAGTAAACAAAGCAACATTTGAGTTTTGGAATCAAAAGCAGAGTTGTCCTGCAAAATGAATGCAAATCTAATGGAAGATTTGTGACCCCAGTTCAATGGTAATGTTTTGGTGATGTAGCTTAGGTGACATGTTTTGTCTCAATTAAATATTCCATAATTATGTCATTTTAAGGAAAATAAAAGGGAATGATAAGGTCACTGTAAGTTCAATGACAAGCAACTTATTAGTGAAGCATTTCTATTTTCCTACAAGTTGTATATTTTAACATTTTCTTCCCAACATTTCATTCAAATTTTATTTTCTTTTTACATCATTACAATAATTACAGTCCTCTACATTAAGTTATGGCCTGACCCCTTTTACACTGGCATGTTCATCACGTCACCGGCTTTTGAACCAGAAGAGTTTGGCCCTGGGACTAACTTAACTGTTGGAAACAGATGTTAGTGAGTCAGAAGAATAATGGAAATATTAACCTTAAGAAAATTGATATTTTTCAGTGGTTTTTTTTGTCATTTGGTTGCATTTACATCAATGTATCACATTCTGCTCCCCTATTTCTGCTCTCCACCAGGACTGCTGCTGAAGTCTTCTTTCTTTCACAGTTTACAGAGTTCCAACAGCACAGAGCTTAAATTGTGTAGATCCAGTCCTTTAAAGTTCATGGGCATTTTCTAGCATACAACAATCAAACATAGGTGAATATTGAGAAAACATTCAAATTTTAAACATAGCATTCAAATCACATTGGAAACAGATTCTCAACTAAGATTAAACAGCTGGAGAATGCAAACATATATGATCAGTGTTTTCATCTGAAATAGCTGAGACCTAGGGAGGGTAATTGCAATAAACTGTCCATCACACATCAGTAGAAAACAGAATTCATGTCGGAAATTTTTCTAGGAGTAGTATTGAATAATCAGTGAATTCAAATAAATTGATCTGGTTTCAGAAGTCTGCAAGAGAAAAGTGAAGAACTGTGGTGCTTCACCAGTTTCTTGTGATGAAGCTCTCTGTACTGACAACGCAAAAGCAGCATTTCCCTATTTTTTTTTACATGCATTTCCTAAGATAATCTATATAGATTCTGGCATATTCTACTGAAAATTCTACTGAAAAGGTGGAATCATGGTTATTTTTCAACTGTTTGGACAACCAAAGCATAACCTTTTTATGAGGAAGTAGTTAGATCTTCATTTCAGGGGCCATACAGCATAGCTGAGGAAGCCCACCAAGTGCCAAAGGAGTTTAGCTGCGGTCACACAAAAAGGATATCTTACCTTACTGAAGAGGTACAACATAGAGAAACTGCTTTTGGACTCGAGCTCTCAGATGACATTGACGTAAATGTCTCTAAACCATGGCAGTGTGTGTCTAGACATACCCTGTGGTCACTAAACATCTACTGGTATTTTGTGCAAAGCGTAGGGCACTTCACGCATTGGCCAGCAGCCAGTGTGGCTCAATGCTTAGATCTATGTGCAGCTCTGTGGTTTTTGTTCACTGACATATGTTTGTTTTGATTTGAGTCCGTAAGCTTTGCACACTTGACGTTCACTTTGAGGTTTCAAGTTCAGTGAAACGTCAAGTTTTGCCTGGCTTTTGGGCTAAAACGTCAAGCCTAATGATAATGCTTTCTCTATCTGCAGATTACAAAAGGAAAGGTCATTGAAAAATGAACCCCAAAACCTGATACTTTCTGAGAACCATCAAGTATTCCGATGGACCATTCCTTACAATTATATGCTCCAATCAAAATTAGCAACTCCACATTTTACTGATATGCACAAGTGTACTAATGGTATTCTGCTTCAGTTGAAACTATAACATTTCTCCAAGTTTCTGCTATTTTTCAGTTCCTACTTCCTAGGTGGCACTATTTAGTGCTAAACAAGGATGGCAATTTTTGGCTATAATAAGCAAAAAGTTATGTTTGTGGTTTGTTCTGTTACTTCTGTCTGGTCTCTGCAATGCCTGTGCTGTGCTTAACTAATGTGAAGTTCTGCTTCCTTTGACTCCAGGACTTTTCCTGAAAGGAAAAGCTGATGCCCTAGAGGTTCCTGGGTTGCTTTCCTCTTTCGAATCCTAACACTCATCTGGTGTTGAAAGGAGTTTAGGTCTTGCTCTTTGTAACACTGCAACTATCTTGATGCTGGGATCCAAAGTTTCGTTTTCTGTGATGTTCAGTGCATCAGTCTTTCAGGAATACATGTTGCATTGGAGTACTCTACCAAGCAGAGAATTAACCATACAAAGAAGCATTTGGTTGAAAAACATTTGAAAAATCACTCCACAGAATTCAGTAGCCTTCAAGCAGTCATGAATTAAGATTATTTTGGTCTCTCTGTATATTACTCTAATTCTTCATGTTCATCTAAAGTCTACTCAGCTGCTAAATCTTTGCTCCAAAGCCTGTCCCCTGTGGACAGTTACATCAAATCCAAGGTAGCTAGTGTATCCCTAAGGCATCACAAAGCTGCACTAATATGGAGCAGGATTCATGATCAAATGTTTGAGAACAGATCCTCAAATGCTGACACCAAACTGATGTTGGAAAAAATTGTACTGATGACCTCTTAAGGCAGCATCCAAAATAATCCCAATTATTTCTGTGTGTTCCAGTTTAAAAGTTTTCATAGGAACTCATGCAATAATGTTGTCCACCAGAAATTCTTACCTGTATCCTCAATTGTTCTGTTTGGACAACTTCTTGCTTCTCCATTCTCTGTATGGAGGGGAAAAATTTATGCTGTGAAGCTAAACTGAGAAAGTCATTTTAGACAGGTTAATCTAGAGTCTGTCAATGAATTACTTTGAGAGCTAACACTGTCTATTAAAGTAACTATGTTAGAGATTTGGAGAGGGATGAAAGTTACCCATGCTCTTAACAAAGGAGCTAGTGGGGAGGTTATCCAGAGCATAAGAATTAGGTTTGTGATCACTGTGTGCACAGGGCTGTTGTGCACATAAAGCCTTTCTTCACCTAAGTCTTTTACATTTCCGAAGGAATTATTACTCTTTACAAGTCTTATCTCTTTCCCTCCCTCCCTCTTCATTGACACCTAACATGACTGTGTATCTCTGGGTACTACTTAAAGGTTTGTACATCAGGTACCTGCATAAGATGTTTTTCATAAACTTTTGAAAAGGTTTTTACAGATATTTGAGGGCAACTTTTTCAGGTCTGTTTGAAAAATGTTTCTTGTTTATTCTGAATAAACCAGCATCCTCCATGTACCATGTTGGTTCAGACCTATTTCAGACTTCTGAGTGTAGTTCAGATTTCATACTCATATGATGTTTGTTTTTTCTTCTGTTTCTCATGAGTAACGTGTGGTAGAACACTGGAATTGTTATCAGGGTGTTCACTAGGGTTTTAGTCGTTTGGCTAATAGTTGAACTGTAAGCATTTAGAGATTAAATGATGATCAGGCATTAGTAATTTGGGCTGAACTTGGTTAAATTAGTATGAAAAGTCTTTTCATTCCTTGTCTCCTTCACTTTTCTTTCAGTGGCAGATCTAGGAAAATGTATGCAATACAGTAGTGCAGGGAAGGCTGCCTATGTAGTAAATACAGAAAGAACATTTATTTCCTGCGTATTTTTTTTCCCAGAGAGGGAAGTGCAGCACTAGAAGAGTTATAGAATCTCCATCTCTAAAGGTTTTCAGGATGCAGTTGCAGTTGAACTGATGCACTGTTGATAAATCCAGAGGTTTCACTAAGTTACCTCAAGATGACCCTTCCAACCAACATAGCTCTAAGTCAGAACAGATAAATGAGCTACTGGTATCAAGTGGGAAAGATCATCAGCTCACACAGTCAAGAACTGCTGCAACTCTGTCTTAGAAACTGAGAACAGACTGGAAGCCAGTCAGAGCCATGCTAATATGATATAGGTTGAAAACAAGAGTACTGCTCACCAGGACTGGTCCTCTTATCTTGCATTCTGAAGCCCAGAAGATGCATATTTTGCTGCATTCGTTCCTAGCTCACTGACATTTGTCTTTGGGACTGAGAGAGTCATCTATAACCTGGGTTCGCCATATTAGCTGGCACTCCATCTGAAAATACAGTATTATATTGATTAGCTGTAATCAGAGTTTGGGTTTACCAATACGGTTTTCCAGTAAAGGCTTGCCAATGTTGACATTATTAGCCCCATAGGTGAAAATGCCCTGGGATGACTGTGGTAATCTGATGATTTCTGTACGTGTAGTCCTGTGGCTCCCCTGAACACTAACAGCATGCTGAGACTGAATGCTACAGCTGGATTTTACGTGGAATTTAGGCAACTCCTAGGTGCAGCCCATTGAAAAAACCTCCTTCTGAGAGGAGCCAATAAGAAGAAGCTACAACTGCCTTGTGCAAATTTTTTGCAATCTGCTATTGCGTGAACAGTTGGGAAGGTTGAAATCAGCATGAAAGAGCACTTGGATTTTGCTCCGATGGCACTTCCCTGTGTAAGGACTAAGCATCTCTGCTCTGGGAGAATTCTGTGCTTGGCCTCCATTATGTAACTTCGGAGATTGCAGTGGGATCCTGTGCAAAGCAGCTGTGCAGATTCACGGCAGTTCTCTTCCTACATTTCCCTGACACCGAGTACAGTTTCAGTGTAAAGAGCCAGGGAGTGCAGCGTCACGAGGTGGTGCCCAGCTTTTGCAAACAAAGGGGATGGAAGACTCTGTGCCACCTGCTCTGTCACTTGAACAAATGTTAGGTATAAAACAAGCTACAAACCGCTAACTGTTTTTTTGGATGATAACTTTGTGAGCAGCAACTCCATCGATCATCAAGGTCAGCTTTTTTGCTTTTGTTTCTTGAGCGAACCAGTCCCTCAGTTCCATGCTCCTATAGGTAAAGCAAGATGGTAAAGCAGCCGAGATGTTAACTGCTTGATGTCCTGGCAGTAAGCAGCATTGCAGAGCTGCACGCTCTTATTCAGGGGCTGCCAGGGGTATCCAGATGTTTCTGCATGTTAAACAGTGTGGCACAACACCCCTGCAGGAATTGGCAGGCAAGAATATTTGCTTCTTGACTTGGACTGAAAGCTTTTGAGTCGGCAATATCAGGAAAACGTTGACACCATCTGCAAACCAGAGAGAGCCCTGTTGTGTCCATACATGAGGAAAAAACCCTTCTGCTCATTTTTTCCTGATTATTTTGTGGGACAGTGCATTTACTAAAATTACCAGTTAAGGAAACCTTAAATGCCTCTGTGTTTCTTGCTGTAGTCGCTTGTTGAGTGTGGGGCTGAGTGGGCAAAGGAGTGGTCTTGGCAAACAGCTTATTAGCCTAAAATAAATTATTCAGAACACAGGTTTGGCTACAGATTGCAGGGGATGATAATGGAGATGGTTTTCTGAGCCTGTTCACGTTAGGGAGACATGGAGTATGCTTTTCAGGAATTCACTTAAGTGGAATCAGTTTTGAATAACGCAGCCTGGAAGTAATATTGCTGCCATCCAGCTAGTGTCTGTGGAACAGCATTCTCCTGCCTCCTGAAGCATTGGCATTGAAGATGGATAGATACGGAGATATTTTTGGGGGGGGGCTTTTTGTTTGTTTGTTTGTTTTGTTTTGTTTTGTTTTTTCTTTTTAAGGGAAATTTTTTTCTAACCAGTAAAGAGGGGCATGTTTCGGTTGAGATTTTTTTCCCCCCGAGTGAAATAGTGGACCACATCAGCATCCGATTTGGGTGCGTCATGTGGTTTCTCATGTGATGCTGGTCTCACTGCGCTTTGGAGAGTGAGCCTTTGTGACTCTGCACTCTTGGACAGTAGCATTCAGCAACACAGGAGACTTTAGCGAGGGAGAGGAAATGACACAGCCTCCCAGAAAGCCCCAAAACCCAGAAAAAATAAAGTTACGATAATTTATTATAGTTATTGTTTCTTCTTAACTGTTTTGGCTTTAATTTTTAATTCTGGGTCTTCCCTTTTCTCCGTTCCTGCAGGCATAAAGCTGCACCGTTCGGAAGAAGCAAGACTGTCTTTCCTTACAGCTACGATGCTGCACCGCTTTCGACACAGCCTGCTTTTCCCCGCATTTACCTGGGCGACTGCTGCTCTTTCTGCTGCTGCTGGGGCTGCTGCAGTCTTGCTGCCTGTGCTTCACCCTGGCTTGGCTGACTCGAAACTCTCTCGTCTGCACATTGCTAAGGAAGAAGAACGATGGAGCCGCGTTTTTTTTTTTGTTGGCTCTGGAAGCAAAGGGTTGCGATACGTGATGATTTTGGGGTTTTCTTTGGTGGGGGGGGAGGGAGGAGAAAAGAAGGTCTTAATCTAGGATGGGGTGGGTGAAAGCTTAAAGAAATATTATGTAAAGTAATCCAGTGTTCGACAAGGGCATCAGCAACAAGAATCCAGCCTCTGCTGCTCTAGAGGATTAACATGGGGAAGCCACAGTGCTGCAGTCAGGTTTCACCTCAGTGTTGTGCTGGAGATGGATAAATAAGGTATCGGTTGCATCTGCCTGTTAAGGCAAAGCCAAGGGAGAAGGAGAGAGCGAGCAAATGCAAATGCAAAGGAAGAAGAAACGCTACGTGCCGTTTGTCTGATTCTGTGGATTCTCATTGCAGAGACGATGGCTTGATTAACAAAGCAATGTATGGACCGAGGGACTGTAAATCGTATCTTGAGCACTCCTGGTGCTGTCAAGGAGTGAACTGATGAGTTAGGTGGCTGCATGAATATCCCCAGGGAAAACAGCAGTCACTCACTCCGTGTATATCTGTGTATGCATGTGCTTTTGTGTGTGTGTGAACATGTATGGAAATGAAAGCAAGACATTTCTAACCAATTTACAGAGGACATTTGTCACTTTGCTGGGTCAGACCTGATTGCAGCTTGTATTTTCAGCTATAGCTCTACACCCATTTCCTGACTGAGGTGGCACTTTGTGAAAACAGATGGTAGGCAGTATTCTTTTAAGAAATATGAAAGCAGATCCTTTCCGCTTAACACCTTAAAGCACTGAATCTTCTGCACTGTGCTGAGAGAAACTGTGGGGTTTCGTTTTCTCCATCTTAAAATCTCTATAAACACAGCTGTATTCAGTATGGTGAAAAATTCTATACTGTAAATAGAAATGTGATCAATCTAATCAAAATAAATGCATCCCAGATGACTTCTAGACCAGCTGGCTACCACAGTCATCAGATGACTAAATCCTCAACTGAGCATTTATATTCAGTGTTATATTTGCATCTTTTTCTTTTTTCCCTTTTTTCTTTTTTTTTTTTGATATTCAAAATCAGCCTCTAATTGAAAAGGATTTTTCACATATCGAGAAAAGACAATGCTTGCATTTGGCAATCAATTTCTGTGAAATGTACCTGAGTGTATTATTTACTGCCGAACCTGCAAGGGTTAGGGCAGGTAAACCTGTCACAGCACAGGTATATTTCATTCGGTAGGCAGCTCTGCTTGGCCATATCTGAACAATGCAGAAATATGGGAAACAAGTGCTTCAGTCAGCTAGCAAGTCTTGGCATGGCTTCTAGCAGCTGCATACTGAGAAAGATGGTGGTTTTTTTCCCCCTTTCCTTTTTTTCCCTTTTATACAAAGCCATGGACCATAATGTCAACGTTAAATGTGTACGAGGGGATTTCCCAATAGTCATGGTGAGTTCCCCTGCAAGATGCCTGTCTGGTCCTTCCACTGTTTGTTCCCCAGCCTACAAAGGCAGCCCTCTGTGTTGGATTATATTTAGCCAGCTGTTGGATAACATTCTTGTGCTGGGGGCAAAGGAGTCTTATTACTCCCTAACTGTAGTTTTCTGTTTGCTTAAAGAAAAATAACTTTGGCAATACAGCAGACTCTGTAAAGGAGTTTATGCCACTGCCTATACCTTTCTGAAACTGTCATGTTCTTCTAACTCAGGCAGCTTAAAGCAAGAAAGGAGGGAGGAGGAGAGACTCTTAACTCACAGCTTCAAAGCTTCAGAGATGAGCAAAATGTCAGCAGCTTGTAATTAGGAGCCCACGGTTACGTCAGTGACTGTATCTCTCCAAGAATAGCTATGTGATGTGTGCCACAAAGCAAAGGAAGACTCCCAAAACCTGGTTAACAAGCCTGGTTCAAACAAGAAAGAGCAAAATGGATTAATGAATCTGCTGTGTTCCTAAATCAGATGTGGATGGATTACATGCACAAGGCTTGCTGAATTCTGCGGCAGCGAAGACTGAATTATCAGTTTGTCAGAGGGCAAGACATTCACTGAAAGTGCAAATCTTTCAGAAAAAAATGCAGACGAACAATCTATCCTTGAGAATGTCTTTCCTATCTCTGTCCTGTACAGGCAGCTGCATGACATGGAGGCATGCTCGGAAGGAGGAGACCAGCAAGCTACTCACAAAGGTGTTTAAAAGAAGAGTATAATTAAACATAAAGCAAGCTTGACAAAATTCTGTTCTGGCATTACAGATTTGATACCAAAATACCACCCCAGAGAAGACCGGCTGGGCTCTGGTGTGGTTTATATTAAGGCTTCTCTGGTTAAGAGCAAGGGGGGGAGGGACAGGGCTTTGTGCAGTATCTTGCAGCCATGCAGAAATCCCCAGGGCTGTGGGAAGTAGGAGGGATGGGCGCAGCTATGAGCTCTTAAAGACACATGCCCATATCCCACCAAGGGGCTTTCTGACCTCTGCAATTATTTTTAGGTTCGTGAAGGCAACTTGGCAGCGCTTAAGCAGTGAGATTGCAGGGGGTGCTTAATCTGCTGTGACTGGCCTTTCTCTGTGTCATGGCTGGAATATGTTTGCAGGGCTTTTATCAATACCCCTCCACCACATCCAGTGTGCATGTCTGTCAGTGTTCCCAACGCCTAGTTGCTGGAAGTCTGGTGTGGTTCTCTACTCCCAGCAGAAATCACTTGCAGTTAAGCTCTGTTGTAGTCACTCTTTAATTTACTGGGATAGGTAGATTGTCTCAATGCAAACAGTGGGGTGGGTGGGTTTTGGTTTGATTTTTTTTTTTTTTGGACTGTGAACAGAAATTTGTAGGAGGAGGTGACTCTGTATATTAAACCAATAGCTCTTTGAATTGTGTATAGTATAATTTAAATATACTCACTTTAATTAATAGAAGGTTACAAAAGCTGGCATTGTCTGTGGCTGTTTAATTTACATCTTAGGTTTAGTCAATGAGCATAACCTGCCTGATTAGAATAGTGTATTCTGTGCAGCCAACAGGGTGGAAGGCATTGTTTTGTTTGTGTTAGTTCAAACAGCTGGTCATTAATGCAGGCCCCATCTCCAGAGTGAAGTGCTAGTGGACATGAATGGCTGCCTGATTAATGCTGCCCCTCGATGGGTCCTTCATCCAGCAGCGATGCTCATAGCAGAATAATGCAGTGAGATTTGATTGCGCTCTAACAGGGTAGTATGTCATTGTGTCACCGAGTGATCGAGGTTATTATGGGGCAGGGCAGACAGACGGGACAGTGGGGTTACTAGACCGTGGCATTTTTAGAAATGCAGGGCTGACCTACTTAGAGTTATTCTTGCTGGCTGGCAGCTGCCTGGTGCGGGGCTCCCCCGGATAGGCTGCGGCTGTTGCTAGGGGGAATTAGCATGAATTTTTCCACATACAGACTCAGTGATTGAATGATAAAAGCTGACTGGAATTAAAGAGATTCGGTTCAGTATTATGCAGATTTATCTCCTCATTTTTTTTCTCTCTGTCAAATGCATAAAAAGGGGCAGAAAACAGTTTGTTTTCATTTATTTTTGACCTATTTTTTTTCCAGGGGAGGGCAGAAGTGTTGTGAGTTTTTGATCATAATTTAATATTTAGGCCATTGAAATAATATGATAGTGGGCATACATCTTTAATGTATGGGAGGTTCAAATGCTGTCTCTCTGGAAAGGGATGAAATGAATATATTTTGTGTTCTGGTAAGACTGTTACCTCTTTCTATTTGAAGCTGTGTCAGATTCCCTCATCTGGAAAGGGGAAACATATACCAGGTTTTATTGCATAACATTGCCCTTGGCTATTTTTAGCTATCTGTACTTAAAAAAATTAGTCCTGTTTACGTTAGTGGATGAAATTAATCCCTGGGCTATGCCTCATGTATGTGGAGACAGATGCCCAGGGTAGCTATGGTGTTGTGGGTCATGTTCATCTCAAAAGGTGTTTACATACTGCAGACTTATCAGCACTGCATACCTGCCACAGTACTGATGCCTGGCATGTAATCACATCAATAAGAGAACATCTTCTAGATCTCTGAGTTTTTTTCAGGCTTTGGTTTGAAATTGGATTCTTTAGATGGTCTTCCTTTATTTATCTACATCTGTCTAAAAGAGTGTTATCTTTTCAGAGAATGCTGTGCTCCCTCAGGAAGCAAATAAAAACAATACTCAGTGAAGAATCCTTTGATGTAATTATGAATATTTCCTTTGTTATTATCACTAGTTATAGAAGATCTTTGTTTAAATTGCTATTCCCCTCTGTATGATCTTTTGCCATACAAAGAAGTTCTAATTTAGTGCTTATAATTTTAAGTTAAATTTTCATGGCAATGCATCATGACATCATATTTGAAGAACTGGGAATTTTCAAGATGAGAGACAGTGGGGATGGGGGAGAAGGACCTGCATGTCTATAAAAAATGTGACTCGGTGCTGAAAATTAGTGAACTCATTTTTGTCTGAAACAGTTTAATTTGAAATATTTAGATAAATGAGATACCTTTTAGAGAGGTGTGAGCAACCTGCATGTCTGTCTGGACAGCCAGCACCCTCCCTGGAACCAGTGCTGTCCTGCTTTGGCCCCTGGAGTTTCTTGGGAAACAATGAAGAGGAAGAAACTGGAAATGGAGACATGAATTTGAATGCATTTTGTGACTGAGGCAAAGCATTCAGTTCCTACAGAGTTGAATTTCCAACGACTCTTTCCTGACATTGATTCATTACTGAAACTCATATCACTTCCTTCTCTGCTCCTTCCTGATGGTCTCATGGAGCGACAGATTTTTAGAGAAGTGAAAGTGAAGAGGGGCACTATTTGATGCCCAGTAATTGTGTTTGCCTTGCTTGTCCCTGGAGGTGATTCCAGAAAGTTTTGAGTCCACTTCTCTCAGTAATATTTACTTGATCAAAGTCTGATCTCCTGCTCCACTTTCCTGCAAGGTGTTGCAGGATTCCCGGCAACAGACCTTTGTCTGCAATTGTCTGTTGAGGTTCTTGCCCTTGTTGGTTGTAGCCAGTTGCAGTTTCATCCAATTCACCTGGGACATTAGCTGAATTGGGCTTCAGGAAATCAAAATAAGCCTGCAATACTATATTATAGCAATTTCTAATAAAAAATATGTGTGTGTTATTTTGGTATATTCATGCTAAGAGAGAGGGAGTTCAAAGAAAAGCAACAAACAAGATAAAGCGTATACTCTGTGGAAAAGAGTTGTATGCTTGTTGTTTATTTGTGATTTCAACACAGTGAATGTTTATAACAAACGTCAAATCAGACAGTTTAACAAACCATCAAGTGGCATATTAAATATAAAAAAATATAATACACGAGAAACTGTATTCAGCATTAAGTTACTTCTCTGAAAGTCCCTTTAATGGGAATTATTCCAAATAAATGAATGTATGAATGATCTGATCATAATGCTTTGGGTAATTATAAGTAGCAGAAATATGTAGTTAATGAAACAAAACCAAAATCTGAGCTTTGTGTGTGTGTGTATAATGAGTAAGAAACAGGACACCAGAGGAGTTAGAAATATATGTCTGTGTTGAAAATATTGTCAATTGTGCACATTCTTTTGAAAAAAACCATGTTAATCACTTTCTGATGATTTCCTCTGAGGTTTCTGTTGTTGCTACAACTTACACCTCCTACCTTGAAGTTTCTTACCTACAAAAGATTGTTCAACATTCTTGTACCATGACCTCTCCTGTGAGCTATGAAAGATCTATTATGCTGAGTTTCATGCTCTAGGGTGGCTAAATGAGTGCTGATTTACCAGGAGCATATACAGGCAATAATTTTTTTTTTTTTTCTCAACAAAATACCCAGAATCCTGCCTCCACTTGCAGCTGTGAGGTGGTTGTGTTGCTTGGCATATTCCTGATTTCAAAGTCTTGGCAAGTCATGCATTTGTTGGGCATTTTGTGATTTTATTGCAACTTTATGTTTTCCTGAAAATGGTCAGAGGATACAGGATATAGAGCGACCCATCTAGATTCCCAGGAAGAGATTACAGCCAGAAGGAGTGAGTTGACTCCCAGCCTTTACCTCCTGCCAGGGCCATACAGATCAGTTATTCTGCAGCAGATGTGTTTTAGTTCCAATTTCAAACCAAAAGTACAAGGAATTGTATCATATTTCTTAAAAGACTGGCAGTTAGCACATTCCTTTTATTGCAATGCAGTAGGGAATACAAATGTTTTACAAATTAAAATAATCCTTGCAAGATTTTTTTCTGTGATCCATTAACACGGAAACAAAGTCTGTAACAAACTGTCATCAGCCAGGAGTAGCATTACTGGGGCACCCACATTCATGCTTTTCCTTCATCCATGCATGTGTGTGCCTGTGCACTGAGAAATGCTACATACATGTACCGTGTGAATGTGTATGTAAGGCAGAAGCATAACTTACACAAATACAACACTGAGGCATATATATAGTGTGTAATCACTTGTGTGTACACACAAGTTGTCTCTGTGCAACCTGTGCCTCCAGATATATGACGGTGGTTTTGTTTATGATAAAGAGTTACTTGAGGTTAAAATTTTTGCAGTTCTTGTGTGTATTAGAGCCACTGTGTTAATGCTGTCACCCAGTCACCACCACCACCAACAAGAATTCATGATAATGTCTAAAGGAAGGATAACAAAAAGGGTAGTGTGGTGGAAAGTACGGTGTACCCACAGAGGGGGGTTTCATAGCCTCTTAAGCCCGTTTTGTAGTCAATAGCAATGTAACATGAAATGAAAGATGGGCTGTTTAAGACAGAGAGAGATACTTTATTTTATAGTTAATTCTTCCCTCCTGCTTTTAGGCCACACCTACTTCAAAAGTGAATCCATACTCAGATCTTGACAGAGATCGTGACCCTGTTGAAACCAATGGTTGTTTTATCCAGGAATTCAGTTGGGCCAGGCTTTCATCTCTGGTATTTTCCCCTGAACATATCCTTTTTTGTGCTCTTGCTCCAAAGTCTGGTGTTTCTACTTCTACTTTTTTTTCTCTCTCTTCCTCTGAAACTGCTTTGAAAGCTAACTTTTTTGTTGAGCAATATATTATAAATTCGCTCTTAAGTATGAGAAAATGTGGGGAAATATCACTTCACTGTTGAGCAGATAAGGCTGAGTTGCTGTTAGTCTCTACAGTTATGTTTTTCTGAACACTGCTGCTTTCATCATAGAATGTCCTTAGTTTTTAATGAAATGGAACAACCAGAGAACAAAACAAACATGCCAAGGAGAACTTGGCCTCTTAACAGGCTGCAGAAACTTGGGTAATGAGATGGCTAGTGTCTTCACATACAAAGCTAGGGCTCTTAGAAATGTCAAGGGAGGCAGAACACAACAATTTTTAAAAAGAAATGCCTTCTATCTCTCTAGCCACTTTTGCTGCTGTCATCATTAAAGTTAATGGTGAATTAATATATATTTTTTTAAATATTTTAGTGTTGCATAAATAGTGCTCACACCAATATTCAAAGAAGTTGTTGATTTGGAGGTAGGTATACCACATCTGTGTATGGGGTTGCCCTGCTTTTCTTTGTTATATACAGACACAGTAATTAGGCTTTTCTAAGGTCAAAGTCTTTTTGTTATTTCAAGAAGGCATTTGAAATAATGGCAGTTAGGAGAGGACATTGGTGGTAAATTTTGTGCAGTATTTTATCATTTAGAAAACATGCAGAATGGAGGAGGTGGTGCATTACGCTCCATAATTGGTTTGGTTATGGCTGAAACAAATGGCTGATGAATCTTGATTTAAATCTCCTGTTCATGACCTTTAATGATGGCAACATATTATAGATCTCACCTGCAATTCCTGTGTGTATGTGCCAACACACAAACATACCGTTTTAGCTGGGCTAAAATTGTTGGTGTGTCATCTCCAGCAGCTCTTCTTATTACTCCTTTGAAAATAAAACCGATAATTGTTTAAAACCTGGAGATAAGATCTGAAGTTCCAGTCTCTTTTTTTTTTTCTTGTTCCCCTTCCAGTGATTGGTAAGATTATGTCCCTTTGTGACTTTTATGGATAAATCCTTTTTATAAAGGAGCAGAAACTGCAGTGGATTTCAGTGCCCTATTTGCTGTGTCACAGTCATTTGATCTTCTTTCCACCAAGTGTTTTCTGTTAACAATCACAGAATTGCACACTTGCCTTCACACTGGACTTTGATTCCTTGGCATGATACTCACCGTTCCCAAGATTTTTGTGATTGTGAAGAGCTACTTGTAAATGTTAAAAATAATCTCCTCTGGTGTCTGTATTTGTAAATGTTCACACTTGATATGAGTTTAGCTTGATGAGACATGATGATTAAGCACTGCCCTCTGAAATGCTCTCCTTTGTTTTATGAGAGTAATCCCATTTCTTTTAGAAGCAAGTGAATGACAGGCCGAGAAGCCCAAACAAACAGATGATGTTTGATTTTACAAACCAGTTATTCATTTTATGATACATTCCGAAGAAGCAGGACAGGTGGCTAATGCTGTGCGGATCAACCTGGTTGTGTGTTTTCAAACAGTAGATCATCTGAAATCAGAGCTATAAGACTGAGTGAAATTCAGGCCCTGGCAGAGCCATTGGAGAGCTGGATTGACTAGGGCATGGTGCAAGCTTGCACAGCTCTCTAAAGGGAGTCTCCAAAGTTTCAAGTACTGCCAGCAGTTAGTTGCTTTCTTTGCTTAGCTCAGCCCAACTGATGCCATTTTCAGTTAGGCTGTGATTGTAAAAAGAGGAAATGTCCTTTATTTAAACCAGCTCTGTCACATAAACCTTGACTACTTCTTAGCCTTAGGTAATCCTGGCTGCCTCATATTAATGTTGAATTGTAATAGGAGTGGCCAGGATTGGAACAGTAGTGTTGTGTAGTTGAAGGTTTCCAGAATGGCATGGACATTTGCTGTTGCAGAGGAAGTTAGAAGAAATGCAAGGCAGTGGAGTTTTGGCCATACTCCTGTGCTGTATAATGATGGAGACCAACACATTCAGTTAAAACTCTGAAATTTTCTTAGTCCTTGGGTCTACAACCAGAAAAAAATCACCCCTCTGTTCATCACAGGCCCCCATCAGTTCTGCACAGGCCCCAAGTAGTTTACAGCTTAGCTTGGTGACACCTATTGTGTGCAAATATTTTTAAACATTTGGTTCCCCTTGTGCCATAAGGACTTAACATATGTGCTGACTTTTATGAGGTCTGTGATTATTGTTGGATTCTAGATGGTACCTATGCCTTCATGATAGCCACTAGAATATAATTTAATGTAAGTCCACACATATGCATTTTCTTAAAAAGGATGAAATGGCTTTTTGTCACCCCTTAATTCCACGTCCAAGGGTAGAAAATGCAAGGTTTTTTTCCCTGTGAGCTGGATTGACATCAGAGACTTTTCTCTCTCTTTGGGTCTCACAACCCTGCTTTGAAATGTCTTTTAAAGAGATGAAAAGGGTGTAGTTGTAGCTTTAAAACCATGAACTTTGCACGTACTGAAAATAAATGGTTCTCCCTTTTATTCTGAGGACCAGGTTGAGATAATACACAAAAGCAAAAAAAAAATATGGATGTCTTCTATTTTATTGTTTCCTGACGTTTCCCTCCCCCCTTTCTCCTCCCTTAATTTATTTTTGGGGTCTGGAAAGAAAAGCATACTGAAAAGCCCCAGTGTATTGATGTGTGAAATTGAAGGAGTTACTCATTCTTATAATCCAGCCACTGTGCCCTTTGACAGGGTTAACATTAAAAGAAATATATTGGAAAACATGCACCTAAGTATGAAAAATTCCTTAAATTCAGGGTGTGTTCATACAAAGTGAAGTTTCTGCAGTGTGGAAATCATTAAACCTGATCCAGAAAAAATGTGAGGTGCCCCAGCCATTGAGATGTGAATCTCTTTAATCCGCACAAGCATTAGAAAAATCTGAAACATGTGAAAGTTCAAAAGCTGCAAAGCCATTACATGACTTCTCATTCATTTCTCAAATATTGTAACTTTCTATTGAACTGTGAAAAGACTTTTTCTTGTATTTTTTTTTTCTTTTCATAAGCAATAGATCAGTCACTCACTAATATGTTACTGAACATGGTGAATTTGAAAGTGAGTTTCACTTGGTTATATCTACTTGGATATAATTTCTTGATTGATTTTAGAGCATTTATGTAGCTTTTCAATAGTTGGTAACTTACACCTTTTCAGCAGTTGCTGTTTGGGGGGGGAGAAAGACAAGACTGAGTACTTTTTTTTTTCTTTTTTTTTTCTTTTTTTCTTTTTTTTGAGATTCCAATCATTTTCACAGTAAATTTAGGGGTAATCTTAAAGATTAGCTCTGACTTTGCATGTGTGCTAATCAAAACCCAACCTAAACCAGACCAAACAAAAGTTGAACAAAATCAAAGCAACACAAAATACTTTTTTTCATCTTAAGTGTACAGCTCTGAAATACACCAAGAGGACCTTCAAGTTTCATGTAAACTTATTTCAGAGAAAACAGTAAATTACTTTTTGTAAAGGGCAGCTGTGATCGGTAACAGAAATGCTTAGCCCAAGGAGACCTACTACCAACAACCTTCTGAAGTGCACATATATCCAGCTCCAAGGGCCAGACTATTCGTGCCTGGACCCAGACTATTTGCAGCCAAACCTCCTGCAGAGGTTCAGGCAGTCTGGCAGCCCTGGCTTTCCCTCTATGGGAGTATTAATTTGCTTTGCATCTGCAATTGTAGTATTAGGCTCATTTTTGATCCCTTTGCCCTTTCTGTGGTCAGAGAAGCCCTAAAGTTTTCAAATAGTTGTCTCTGACTGGGGTATGAGTTGTGCTTTAGGTTGTTTGCTTAAATGGAGTACTTGTTGAGATAAAGTTGCTGGGAAAGAAGCAGGGGGGAGCCCTATGTCTAACGGTTTTGTTCAAGGAGCTGCAAGGGATGTACTCTTACACTACAATGCCTGAAACAATAATAGTTCTTCATGTATGGGTTAACAGGCTTTCTTAAGGGTAACAAGAAGAGAAAGTTTCACACTGATTTGCCATTTGAAAATCAGCCCCAAATTTTTGTCAGTGAAACTCCTGTGAGAAAACAATATAGTGATTTAAAACAGTTGGAGCTGTTTTTTAAAATGGCAGGAAACTGCAGAAGCTGACAAAGAGACTTTTTGAACCCTCTCCCCACAAAAAACGTCATCTACCCTTAAAAAGACAGAGAGAGGCCTGTTTTCCACATGAAGATAGCTGGTAACCTGACTTTCACTGACTTGCCAAAAGATGTATCAGAGGAGCTGAGGTAATTCACTAATTTCTGAGGTGGCCAAACAGAAAGGTACAATGGGCTAGAGATGGGAGTGACTCCAGGAGCAGAGGGCAAGGTCAACAGAGAACTCTGGGTTCTCTGAAGGAGACCACATTCTCAAGCAATACTCATCATTTAGAATTATAAAACCTAAGTAAAACAAACGTCTCAAACCTGTGCCAAGACCCAAAGAGTTTAAAGGTAAACATTAGATAGGAATTAACTGTATTAATTCTGTCCTTTGCTGCCAAGGCCTCACAGCACAACAAAGGACTATTGATCAAAAAGGTCATGTAGAAGAGGGCAGGGTTTGAAGAAACTGAATTTTAAAAAAAAAAAAGAAAAAAAGCCCAAATGAGACAAATGCAAAAATAGTAACTCAGAGATGAATGGGGTTCTGTACATCAGGCATTTCTCACATGCATTAATTTGTCTGCACAGATACAGCAAATATCTATCATTTTCTTAATTTGTTCAGTGATATCCCCCTGCAGTCTCCAGAGCTTGAACTGGTGACTAATTACATGAATCCCTCTAAAGAAATTGGAAAAGGTAGAATAAGAAAACACTGTGCTGCACTTGGGTTTTCCACTTGATACTTTTCTGCTCTACATGTCTTGCATGGATACTTAAGCTGCTCACACACAGAATGGTAGCCAGTGGCTATGGACCTATTACTGTAATATTTAGGACTTCACAAGGTAGCAGCATCTGCTAAGGGACACTGTATTTACAAGCTGCTGCTATCTTGATCTTCTAGACTGAAAAGGATTTTTTCCCCTCTGAAGGTTAGGTGGGAAAGGGGAATAACTCTTTGTAGCTAGGATGTGCAAGTTGTCAGCATCTCCTCTCCTGAAAAATATTAAAAAAATACAACTTTCTCTTGCAACTGTTGCTGTAAAAACCTTTTAAAATAGAGTTTCTAGTGTCATCTGCAGATGACAATCTGCTAAGTGTGTTTGTTTTGGGGGCACAAGCAGAAAAAGAGCATTCCCTTTGAATGACAAGTGCCAATCTCATAATGTAATGTTACCATTGTGGATGAATAAAGAAAAAGGCCCATTATATTATATCTAACTGGAGAGAAACTTAACAAAGAAATTCACTGTGTTGTTAATGAGAGGAAGGATAGACTTGTGGTTAGGGCACAGGAGTTGCTGATTCAAATTTCTGGCACTGCAAGAGACTTCCTTCGTGATCTTGGGCAACTTGCATACTGCCACACCTCAAAGTGGCACCCAGACTGGGAGAGAGATTTCCTAATGAGATGCTTTCCCATTTGGCCAGTCAAACGGGTGACTAAATGGCCAGATCTTGAAGATATTGCAAAAAGATCTTCTGAAAATCTTCAATAGAAGTAGGAAATAAAGGGTTTGGACATTTTTTTCTTCATGTTTCTTTTCCATTTTCCTTTTTCTCTCCCCCCCTCCCCCCCTTTCTTTTTTTTTTCTTCTTTTCCTACGAAAGTCTGGCTGTGATGCTGGTTACTGAGCATTTGAGAATCTGATGCTTGACCTCCCTTGGGATTCTGCCTCTTAGTCATCTTAAGGCATGGGTTCCCAGCTGAAAATGGGATAACAATGCTTCCTTTATCTTGCTGTTTGCCAGTTTTGTATGTTTAGATACAGAGACATTGGGGATAGGGATTGCCTTCTACAATATACAGGTATTTGACCCAAATCTTTGAGAGGGATTTGGAGAAATGGAAACTTCTGACAGTAGTATGATGAAAGGGAACACACAAATGATGGTAAAAGCAATGATTTTGAATAAATGATGAGCTCCACTCAGTAGTATTAAAGACTGGCTTTGCTTGTTATAGAAAGAAGAGACAATTTGGGTCAGAGTCGGGATTTCTTCAAGAGTTGGGAATGTTGAGATCCAGACTTGTGGGTTAAGCACATCTCTAACCAGAGTTAGATTAGAGTCTGTGTTGAAGTATGTTTTCAATTATATTCTGTTAAGAAAGTAGTGCTGAAATTTATCTTAAGTTGTCACAGTGCTTCAAAGCATGAGCTTTTCCTCTCTCTAAGTCCTTGAACAGGCGCAGAATGTGTTGAGGCAAAACTGTTTCCAATTAAGTTGATGCATTCTGTTCTTTAATGTTTCAGGACTTTAAGTTAAAGAAAAATCCTGTAGCCAGAGTTCAGAAAAATGATTCAGATAAAATTGCCTAGAAAGCAGTCATTTGCCTGAGTTTCCTTGACGGTACTGCGTCGGGTCATCAGATAGCACAGGGTAACACACAACCATGAGCTTCTGTGAAATTCTGCTGACTAATACTGACTGGGGATCCACCTCTTCTCTGTGTCAGGTCACTGAATATGTGAGAGGGACTTGAAGCATACAGGTTAGGGGAAATAAAAGCTTTTACAGCAAATTTCTCTGTTGCTTGTATCTGCTGCAAAATTTTGCTGAAATAAGTGTGACTTGTCTAGCAGAACAAGGTTTTGGAGTTCCAAGCATTTTTCCCTGTCTAACTGAAGCATTCCTCTTCATTACCCATCACTTTGTGGACTGCTATGCTGAAAACTTCTGTCATGTTGAAGATTAAAAAGGGATTAAGAGGGTGTAATAGGTTTTTTCAGGTAAATGTATGTATACACAGCGCATTAATTGTTCATGTTCAGTTCTCCAGCTCAAGACAAACACTTGCACATTTACATTTGACACTCTTATTTGTCAGTTCTTGGAGCTGCTGCTGCAGGGATCCCTGAACAATCTGCTCTAGCAGTCTTGTGTATGTTCTCTGTCATACATGCTACGTCCATTCCTGCTCTCATTGTGCAAACACTTCCCTGCTGAACCCTAGCCAGACGGGTTATGCCAGAACTTCATTTGACTCACGATGTTGACTGCTTTGCAATGCCTGGCTTGCTCAGTTTTGTTTTCCCTCGAGGACAAATTTGGGACTGCTAAGAATGCATACTCAAGCATACATCTGTTAAATAATCAGGTAATTTAGAAATTTAAGTGTCAAGTTAGGTTCTGGATCCAAGTTATCAATTTGGTGGTAACAGTGAAGCTTCTTACACTTAGTTTTCTTAAAACTAGGTACAGCTTTCTTTGGTATTTCTTTGGTATTCTTAAAAGATCGCTTTGAAATCTTGCACCTGAAAATATAAGAAATTATCTAACATAATATTCAGCCACACTGTAATTCAGAATGGTGTCCATGTCTAAACTTTTTCTAGAAAAGACAGGTCAAAACTCTCTTTCATCCAAAATTGTAATCACAAGCTATTTTAAATAAACTTCGTGAACACAGGAGATACTGGAACTTTGATTTATTTTGATGTATGCACCATGGGATAATTGTACTATTTGAGGATGATATTTAGTTGTATAATCCATGACAAGCATGCTGTTTCCCTTGTCTGTGTTTATAATCTTAGCAGTGTGTTTTTATCATAGAAAGAAGATATGCTTCTCTCTTAGTATAAATAAGAAAACCCAAGAAAAATAACTCCAGTGTGACATGGGTCCCCTTAGAACGGGGGATAGTATTATGCATGCTCTCTTAATGAGGGATTAAAAAAAGGCATTTATTTTGCTTTAGAAAATGTGGAATATTAGATCTCATTCTGGAAATCTGGGCTGTGTCTACTTGATGCCTAGGAGACCGAAAATTTTATGTTCTGTGTAGAACTGTATCCTAGTCACCACTTTGAATTGTTGACTGGCTGTGTTCACTTTCTAAACCATAGCCAAAATTTTTTTCAATGTGGTGTTAAGCTGAGGCTATTTGAGCAAGCAAACTTCAAAAAAGAGAGAGAAAAAATACAGTAGCAAAATCATTTACTATAAATGAATGTGTCCCTATCTTAAAAAGAAGGAAGAAAAATTCCAAACCAATTAATCTAAGACACTTTTATTTAAAGTCTAACAAATATTTAAGAGTTTAATTGACATGCCTTATTATTTACTCTGGGAATTTATTCTGAAATTACTGTATTGCTCCTGTCAGTGTATTAGTCTCCTCCAGACAAAGGACTAAATTGCTTTCACAACAAGCTCTATCCACTGCCCTATAGATGCTTCATGGAAGAGTGGAACATGTTTGTATCATCATTTTCTGCCTACAGTCCTTAAAACTTATTTATAGGAGAAATCACAGCTGCTTTTTTTCCAAAGAGTATCAGTGTTTTTATGACTGGTGACGTGACTCAGCTTTAACAGTGACCTAGATCTTTGCCATAATGGGCATTATCTCAGTAGTCATAGTGGAGTCATTTAAATGCTTATTCTTTGCGTGAGTGAAACTGAATACAGAGGGATTATACATTAGCAAGCAGAACCTCTAGCAGTCAGAACTGCTGTGCTGTATTGACATGTGGTTTGAAACAGACAGTTCAAATATTATCAGTAATTTTTCATGTTTCGAGTAAATAAGGCATATCATAAGTGGCAGAGATGAGATAGTGAAGTTATGGATCCTTCAATGGCTTAGCTTAAATGAAACTATTTCCAGCAACAATTTACATATATTTATAATAAGACAAAATAAAGATAAAACATTACAGAGACGCCACTTGGTCTGACTTTTGACAGAAAGACTTTTTGAACCATTTCCAGTTGACTGGCATAACACACTTTTACCTACCTGCTGATTTCTGCTCATGGTACTAATTTGATCTCAAGCTTATTTTGACAAAAAAGTGTGCCTGCTGTGACAAAAGCACACTTGCACAAGGTGTTTGTGGTCAACACTTTAATAGTATGAGTGTAAAGATTGCCTGGTGACTCCAGGTTTAGCCAGCAGACACTGACTGGCATGTGGTACCTCAGTGAGCTATTCAGGTTCCTATTCAGCTTACACACACACCAGAAAAACCTTGCTGAATCAGAGATTAAATTCGTTTCCTTTCTTTATTTCATTCTTTATTCCCTTTCCGTCCCCACACTTTGTCTGACTTTTCAAGGATTGTATATAGACTTTTTGCCATAAATTATCACTGAGACAATGATAAACAGAGAGATTTAGTGTAGCATTGTTTTGCATCAATCAGATTTTTATATCCTTTTTCTAAAAAACAGCACTGCTGCTGCCAGCTTTTGATCATCTAAGCTATAGACTTTCAGAGATAACATTTCAAAATTTTAAGGTGCTTCAATAGTTGCATGAATTTAAGTATTTATAAATAATTACTGTATTCCATCAAAAATACCTGCCTTTTGACTGAGATAAGACTGCAACTAAAAATCTAAAAATAGATCCATCAGTGCCTAAGGGCTTTAAGTTGAATCTTTACATGAATTCATGGATGAGTTTACTTGGAAAACATTGACTGGCACTGGAAAACAGAAGCTGGAAAAAATTAACAGCAAATCCTCTCAGCAAAGTAGATCTGTTGACTGTCAGCTGCCCTAGATTTTAGAGTGCAAAACCACTCAGACAGTTGCTGAGCATCAGTGGCTCAGAGAGTTGGGGAAATTAGCCTCTGGTTGTGAGAATAATTGGATTCCATTTGGAGAACTTTTAAACTTTTAATATTTTAAATATTTGAGTGAAGGAAAAGTGGTTTGTTTTCATTACTGTGTTTGAAGGGCTGGAGGGTATTTTCTTTTCCTGGTTTTAGTGCCTAATTCTCCTCAGAGGATCTTAGCATACATGCTGCTTTATAAAGGCCACCTTTTGTTGTCCTCACTGAAGTACCTACCCCGTGCTCCCCAGTCCTCCCCTTCCCCAGTCAGCACACCCTGTAAACGGGCCAATGAAAACTGGTACGGTAAGGGCAGTGACTACAAATGGAGGTATCACCTCCAAACATCCCAAAAGCACACGTCCAGCTTCAATAGCCCTCCCTTCTATCATAGGGAAGGTTTAAGTAAGGCTTGGGAGTATCAGAAAAGTAAACCCAGGATTGTTAAAAAAAGGCATGAAAAACTCCTACTACTTCTTGAGGTTCTCTAATGTTTCCTGCATGTGTGTAGAGGGGTTGTAATTGCAAGGAAGTGTACTTGTTTTCATCTCAGATGTAGGGTTAAATAAAGTAGGGGAAGGTGGTTTGTTTTTATCCTTCTAAAGTGAGTTTATGGAAGGTCTCTCTTTCTTCTGTACCCCTAAACAATACATATTCACAATCAGTTTGATTGCTCTTTCCATTACTTCATGATCTTCAATCCTGTATTCGAATGGACCACTACCCTTTTCCCATACAATCCAAATGAAGAATGTCAGGAGATACACATAAATTGGACAGAGTTGTGCAAGCATTTTTTTTCCTGAACAACCAGGGCCTGTTAGTCATCAGATATTACATAACAAAAGTTTACAGGTTGAAAAGAATGTTCTCAATCATTTATGCTCAGTAAAAAAGAGGGTTTAAAGTACAAAGGGATATTAGATTTCCTGAGATCCAGAACTGAAGCATTCCACTTAGAAATAACACAAATTCCTGCAATTACTAATTTAACCGAAAACACTCATATACTTGTGGATGTACATGCATGTGTATGCATCTTTATCTATGTCTGCATTTCCTAGATGTTGGTTTAGGAACTTAGACTGAAAGAAATCTGACTGTTAGAGAGAGCTTCTCTGCATTTAGTGAGGCATCGCATAGCCACAAATGATAATAAACACAGGTAAGACAAATCAACACTTCACTGATCACAAAAGAATTCAGTTTTGATGTGACACGTAGAGATAGAAGAACTGCATCCATCTGGGTGTCAGTGAGGCTATAAACTCAAGAGCATAATGCACTGCAAGGGAGAAAGTACAAAACCCTACTTACAGATATAATGTTCACAAGGACAAGTGAGGAATCCAGAAGAAAATATGAAGGAGACAACTATGTTAAATGCTTATGGCCCTGAAAAAGAGCTTAAATGAAAGTTCAGAGTTACAAATTTCTCTACTTGCCCAATATAAACAGCAGAGGGAATTTTGAAAACTGGGCCCTAGGTATGTGGAAACTGTTCCTGATTACCTTGATATAAGTCATGCTATGTGGCTTAAAAAAAGCTGTGATAGATACACAGCTTGTGTCAGAAAGAGAGCCTTTAATTAAAAAATTAAAAAATATAATGAATTACGGTGGTGGGTTGGAGAAGGGGGAGCCCTCAGGCCCTGGGTTTAAGGCCTAGTATCTGGAGGGCATGCTCTCCTCCCTGCCACATGGCCTGGGGAAACCCCGCAGGGAGTCACACAGACCACACAGAGAGACGGGCGAAAGAGAGAGTTTATTGAGGGCAGGGACCTTATATAGGCTTCAGGAGGATCAGGAAACAACCAATCCCAAGTCTCCTGAGGGTCAGGAGAAAACCACCAATCCCAGTCAAGATAACCTTTACATGAGCAAGGGTTAACTATCAATAGGAGAAACCAAGACACCTTCCCAGGAAACATCCCTGCCTAACAGCCATCTTGCAGGGAGGTTTGGGGCAAAGGAACAGGGATTATGTCCAGTACAAAAAGCCATCCTTGTAAACATGTTTAAACAACATTAAAACCTTCGGCTTCTATAACTTTCTGGCTGTTCTCTTTCTTCACCAGTCCATCCCAGACAGGACCCCTTCACCCTGTGTGTGGTGGACTCACCGCTACAATGAATAATTTTAAAATGCTGAAGATTTGTCTTTAAGGTCAAATTCCAAGTGTACTCTGTCATTTATCTTCCCCTTTTATGGAGAGTTTGCTTAAAAAAAAAACAAGGAGGGGAGGAAATATGAAGGGGAAAATTGGTGTTTCCAGCAGATCCCATGAAACTGTCCATTTTTTTTTCTCAAAGATTGAGGTTAGACTTTTGTACTTGTACTTAAAATTAATCTGCTTTGATTTATAAAAGGTATTAAATTTTTTTTCTAAACTTATCCCTATACTTCCAGTATAAAATTTTACATTCCGTATTCTCTCCAAACCCAGATAATTTAATTTCCCTTTTCCCATACCACTACGTAGAACAATTAACAACGATTAGACTGACATCACAATTTGCTCAACAACAACACCCACTGACCCCAAACTCTTCCTTTGAAAAGTCAGAAACCATTACATTCTATACCTCTGCTTTGTAATATCTTCCCTCTTGCACAGGGTAATATCCTTTTCTAAAAGCAAGTACATTCTGTGAACAGTTTTGAGTAGCCTTTTACTTCAATTCAATATTTTGACTTGAAATTAAAGGATGATCTTCAGTCAAAAGTCTATTTTCTTTGGGAGAACAAGTGAAGATTCCTCCCATCCAAGTTTGTGAGGCAGACTGATTTCATGATGAAACTGCTGACACCATAGAAAAAGTGTCTGTTAGCAGAAATGGACCTAAGCAATTCTTTCAAAAGTCTACAGTCATTTTAACTTCTGTAGATAAAACCAAGCTTCTCCAGTGTTACTAGATTTAAGAGAAATGAGGTGATTTTGTTTCTTTTATACCAAACAAATTAAATATGCTTTTGCACATACCTCAGTGAAGCTAAGTTGCTGTTTTTAACAAAGATTTTACTCATATTAGTAGAAATCTATAGGATTTATGCTATTTGTAACATTGAGCAAAATTCCTTTCTGACTGTCCTCTTGAATAATTTTTACCGGTTTTGAATCTCATTCTCCTTTCCTGATTGCTATCATGTAGACAGTTCCTCCTTTTTTTCTTCATCCTCTTTAGCTCTTATAAAAACAAATTAAAGCACTTTTTAGCAGACTTTTTTTCTATTCTTCCATCCAAGCAAGGATCTAAAGCAAACAAAAAGAAATCACTGTCACAACAAGTCACAACAAGTTGTGGAACTCACTGCAACTTGCAGTTTTGGAAAACAAAAGTTTAAGCATTTTAAAGCAAGAATATCCATGTTTATGCAGAGTAGGCCCACAGTAATATTCAGTGTGATGGTTGCATTCACTATCCACTTCAGAATGTCCATAACCCCTTACCTATAGAGGACCTGAGAATAACAGAACTACCTCTCTCTAATTGTCTTTTCCTGATCATCTACTTGCCATTTTTAGAAACATCTTGATGGACCAGACAGTTGTTTAGAGTGGACCAGTGCTTCAGTTCCTGTGTAAAGCTTTCCTTTGATAACAGAATGTCTTACCAGTAGAGAGCAAAAGCAGAATGATGAACGTTTGTTTTACTGGAACACCTTTAAATAAAAGAAATCTAGCAATAATTTTTCTAAACATTAATTTTATATGTAGCACAGGTCTTAGAGTATGTATACATTTCAGCATGGCCACTCATGGACATTATCTGAAGGGCTGGTGGGTAAATATTGCTGAGTGACTGAACTGAGAATGTCTTCACTGTATTTGTTGAAGCTTGGTGTACAGAACTGGCTTTGGGTCCTGGTAGAGCAGAATGACAACTTGGTGAACTGCACATTAGACAACTGATATTTTATATAGAGGAGGGCAACCATGCAGGAAAACTGACAAAATTAGCCTTCAGATAGGGAACGCTTAAATATCAGGGGAAGTTTTGGACATGGATGTTACTGGTATAGCACATTCAACTGTCTCCAGCTCATGTTTACAGTCTCATGTTTACTCTCTCTCCAGCTCAGTCAACACTGTGAGACCTGTGAGACACCTGGAAAATGTCTCTGCCACCCATGTGCTTGTGGCACAGGGACTTGTAACATGCCAAACTGCCACTCTTTTGTAAGTGAGAAGTATCATTAAATGTGGTGAGCCATTTTTCCTCCTGTAGGTTCTTAGAGTAGAGGATACAAATCCTGTTCTTGTGCAGCCTGGCTGTGCAAAGGGGAATGATACATAGATACCAAATATATCTACGCTTACCAAAGGCTGTATAAAGGTTCATTTTTTTTACTTGAAAGTAGTTTGCAAAACTTCAATTTGAAAAAATAGGGCTGTCACTAATACAATATGTTTTAAAAGCAAGTGCAAATTGCACCCTTTTGTAAGACCCTGCTGAGTAATAGCAGAAACAGAACAAAGAAATGAGGCAGACCACTGAGAGGAAGCAAACGTAAATCTAAGATGCTGAGTCCTAGGGAGACAAGAGCAGCTTCCAATATGAATAATTCTGCTTCTCTTAATTTATTTCCTATCTCCTTCCCCCAGTTTCTCTGTTACTTTATAGGGAATCCCATTTCTGATTTTGACCAATAGAAGACTTCCCTTGACAAAGAAGACTTTGTGCTCCTGCATAACATCTTTGTTGGTGACATGGATGGTGGAATAAAGTGCAACTTCTGCAAGTTTGCTGATGACACCAGTCTGTTGACACGCTGTAGGGAAGTGATGCCATCCAGAGAGACCTTGATAGGCTTTTAAGAGGTAGGCCTTTACAAACTCCATGAAGTTCCAACAGGGCCAAGTGCCAGGTACTGCACTTTGGTCAGGACAATCCCAAGCACAAATGCAGGCTGGGTGGAGAATAGATTGAGAATATCCCTGAGGAGAAGGACTTCGGGGTGTTAGTTGATGAGAAGCTCAACATGACTTGGCAGTTTGAGCTTCCAGGTCAGAAAACCAACCCTGTCCTGGGCTGCATCAAAAGAAGTGTGGCCAGCAGATCAAGGGAGGTGATTCTCCCAGAATACTCTGCTCTTGTGAACCCCACCTGAAGTACTGAGTTCATGTCTTTGACCCACAAAATAAGAACTATATGGACCTGTTGGAAAGAGTCCAGAGGAAGATAATCAGAGAGCTGGAGCACTTCTCCTGTGAAGACAGGCTGAGAAAGTTCTCTTAAGCCTGGAGAAGAGAAGGCTCCAGGGAGACCTCATGACAGCCTCCCAGTACCTAAAGCAGACCTACAAGAAAACCGGAGAGGGACTTTTTACAAGCAGATGTAGTAACAGGACAAATAAATGAAGGAATAGCTCTCAAAGTATTCACAAGCTTTAGAAAAACGGTATATGGTTCTGCATAGCACCAGAGGGATTACTGATAGGTTTTCAGAAAATGTTATGGTTCATAATCTTGGAAAGTCCAAGTTTGATAATTGCTGCTTAGAATTTGAAATATGTGTACTGTTAGGAATACTTGTTGTGCAAGAGTCCTGAAGAAGGATGAATTTCATCCCTTCTGAATGTCATAGAAAATCAGTTTCTATCTTTTTTTCTGCCCTCAATAACTCCTGGTTTCCTGGTAACTTCTAAGCTTATTCTTTTAATCAGTTCACAGCATGCAGAGCTGATGGGTAGGGGTCTAGAATATTTCCCCATCCCCATAGGCATTTTCACAGTGCAGCTGTTGATCATGTGAACATATTCATGTTTCCTTCACAGCTGACACCCTGCAAATGTCTGGCATGCCTGACAATAGTAAACATGTTCAGAGCAAAAGGAGCTTTCTTCTTATAGGGATGTCATGTCAATTTTCTGAGATGTGAGGGAATTTTAAGTGAAAATAAAGGTTTCTTTAATTGCATTAAGACAATACAGACTATCAGTAGATAAGAAGAAAGTGTGTCATGCTGGGATATGGATCCAGGGATCCAGATATTAGAAAAACAAATAATTTTCTTTATTTTTATTCCCTTAGAAGTAAAGGTTTTCAGAGAAATAAAGTTAAATGTTTCACAGATTTGAGAGTTTTAGCTTGTCTCACCTCACTTTTTTTTTGGTAAGAGATGCCTTTTTAAAACTCTCTTTTGCTGTGAAGTTTAATAAAATTTTGACAGCTGTCAGATTAGGGATGTGCTGAGAATGCTGCCTATCACACTGACCAACTGTGTCACTGCTTCTTTGTTCTTCCATCTGTCTGTCTTTTTCTGTTTGCCATTTTTTGTCCCACTTTATTAATATAAGTGCCTTTCAGGCAAGCAATATTTTTGCAAGGTGTTTTATACAACACCTACATAATTGCTCCTGATGCTTGTCATCCACTTGTGTTTTGTTCTATTTATTTGGTTCCCTTCTCTAGCTAAAAAACTCCTACCAGGTGAAATATGATCAACCCCCTCTAAAACCAAATATAGGAAATCTCATACAAATGCAATTATAATTTTGACAAGAGTCTAAAATGTTTAAAGAAGAATCTCTGAGGCATTAACTTCTGTCAGTGCTTGACTCTTCACTAAACTGAGCTCAAACCTCTACACAAGAACCGAACAATCGAGTCAATTAAATAAATATACCTTCTGTCATTCTTTGAACCTTTTCATTTGAGGGTACATGACTGTTTCCCTCTGTAACCTGGTGAACCTAATATAAGACTGTGAATTGTCATTTGAGCTAATCTACCCATATTTTTTTTCTCTGTTTAAGGAAACAAGTCTACAAGGACACATTTGTTCCATATCAAATTATTCGTGTCTTTTGTCTTCAGTGAAGCTCATTTTAACAAAAATCAGATAAGGAATAAATTTGTAGTGATGAGCAAAATAATGTGTTCTGGATGTAGATGGCATATCAAATTCTAATGTTGATGGACTTAGTACCAGAAGATAGACATTTATGCTTCTCTATTCTACATTGCATAAATTGCCTGACTGAATATGTTAGGCTTATATGCCAGCAAGGTGCACATCTGTGTTTAAAGTTAAATCATAGAAGACATACCTGTTCCCACAATCTTTTTTCATCTAGTAGTATATGTTCTATAACTACCACTAGTCATCTTTCTCAATTTTTTTTTTTCTACAGGAAGAATCCAGTCTACTGTTGACTTTCTGCTTGTTCATTGCCTTCCTAAAGTCCATCCTTTTCAGAATTTCTCAAACCAGTCCTCTCCAGCTGCTCCAGGCATTGAGATAACTGACTGCTTTCTAATTGCACCATCTACCTCCTTGAATTGTAAACGTGCATCATCTTTCGTACCACTGCTTTGTGGATGTATCTTCATCATGTTCTAATGAGGCTATTAAAGATGAGATGAGCCTTAATATCTGGGAAGAGTATTTTCTAGAGTCATATAAGGCACACAGATACATGGTCAAATGGATTGCCTCTCCAGTGGATGTCTTGTCCTCTGAGCTATTGTCTTGGAAATAGTCCTTGATATTCCAAGCAATATTTCCCTATTTCCTATTCTACTTGTCAGACACATCCCAGCTTCAGAATGGCCAGTATCTAAGCACTATGCTGTATATATGCACTATACTTTCTCAGCTATGCTGTAGGACCCTGAAGACATAGGGAAATGGATTTTCACCATCTGCAAAAGCTTGTATTTTGCTAAAATATTTTTTAAAAACCCCAAACAAACCCACAAACAAAAGAACCCAAATCCTAGCACTCTCAGCTCCCACCACCTTTCAGTATAAGAAACAAAGCAAAATTCTTCTATTAAGTCATGCGGGAGTTTACATTTCTTTCTTGCAGGTTGCATGTTTAGAGAGGGAGGGAAAGGAATGGTAGAGAGGTTTCAGTCTCTGAATAACAAGTCCTCTTTCCTACGTAAAATTTCCTTAAGAATGAAACATATAAATTTTGCCAAGTCACTATGAAGTAGAAAGAACAACTGCAAAGAAGCTCTGTGGAATATTAATAGTGGTTATATTTGTTTCACTTTGATTAAATTTTTTTAAACAACAGCAGAAGTATGAAAAAAAGAGATTTTACTGTAAATACTGTTAGAATTGATCTATCTGTTGCTTGGCAGAGTGTAAAAACACAAAAATGCAAGAACAATTGCTTCCAGTATAATATGTGCTTCACTGTGAAACACATGCACACCTTCTTATATATTTTTATAAGTTGTGTTATTATAAAATTATTTAAGTTAATAGTAATAAGTATTTAAATTAAATATTTATTGTATAATATATTATTAAGTTAAGACTATATCTATTTTTATCTTCTTGTATATACATATTGAAGGCATGAGATCTGGTGTTACTCACATAAAGTCTTTGTGTGTCCAATTCCATCTTCCTTAAATCATGTCAGCATTGAATGGGAAACTAAGTACATATAACTGAGCATTTGAAGGTTTGGACAAGTTAGCAAGAGTAAGGCCGTTTAATATTGCACATTAATGAAATAGAATGAAAATAAATGTCAGCTGGAAAATATAAATAAATAAAAATAAAAAATAAACATTCCCAAGTCCCACCAACACACCAATGTAGTAAAGTGAATGAAGCAGAGAGGACAGCAGTGCCCACAAAGACATTCAGCAAGACACTTCACACTGCATTCTGTCTCTGAGAAGTAATTTTGTAACACTGTGATCCAAGAAAGTAGCCATTCTTTTCTGTACATTACTGCAGCATGATTTGCTAAGCTTTAAAAGTCATTGTTTTCTGTTTATGTTGTCCACTTCTTACTTTATGTTGTATTTTGTGTCAATGAGGGTAGAACATTTTATACAGATTCCTAGGGGAAAAGACTGTAGGGTTTTTTTTAAGGGAGTCAGGGTGTTCAGAACTTCTTACGCTCAGAGTAACAGGACTTCTAGGCTTCTGTCTGCATGAGAGGAACTGCATATTGCATCACTGTCTTCACCTTCACATTTGGGGTTGTTACCTTCACCTCCCTCTATTATTAGCCCCAAGGCACATGTTGTCTCATATCCACATGCATTCTGTCATGTTTCATTCTTTGAATAAAATCCATGTTTGGAAGATGGGAAATGAAGAACTGGACTGAATTCTGTAGATACGCATGGAGGAGGCACTCTTCATGCAGATTTCCTCCTTCCTGCATTCAAATGGTGGTTGTAGGAAGCAGCTGCCTTGATTTCTTCCATCTTTTTTTTTTTTGTGGAAAACATATCAAGATCTGTTAAAATCTGTGTTTATACATCACTTCTTGTAGGCAATAGCACGTTCAGCTCCAGCTTTATGGGAACAGGTTCTATCTACTGACTACTGCAGGAGATGTTGCTGCATGGATACAGCAACAGGACACCACAAAGCAGCTTGGATGAACTTCAGTTGGGCACTCCAAAATCAGTAACACTTTGGTTCCAAAATTTCTCCATTCTCCCTCTAGGGCTACTATGGTGAGAAGTGCTGTTCTCTGTAAGAATTTGAATTAACCTCAATGCATAGTGGTTTTCTTTACATGTCCTCTGTTTGGAAAAGGCCATTAAGCCCTTCTAATGAAACGAACACATATCAATATTTTCACGCAAAGACATTTTCAGGAGACTTGTGTTTGTCATTTGAACTACTAATGAGGAAACCTCTTCAATATCTATTAGCAGTGGTAAAGAGACACTTTGAGTCAAGAACTGAATTTTCACAATTTGCACCTTGAATATGTTGATTAAAATTTATTTCAATATAAAAGATTTCTGCAGTGACTGATGTAAATGACTGTGTTTTTCCATGCTTGATTTACATATCACCTAAACCTATCTTTCCTCATTTTTATGTGAGAGAATGGTTATCTTTCCACTATAGTTCTGTACTTTTTTAATAGACTGTTCTTCAATGACAAAGTTAATATAATTGCCACTAGCCCAAAGTCATTGCACAAGTTGAATCCTGCATTAACATCTACTCTGAGTATCAAGATGGAGGAAAGTCTCAGTGAAGAACCTCATGTACGTAATGCATCCAGTCCCAGGAAGCATATACATTAGATTTCTTTGTAAGTTGACTGTGAATCTTCAAGGGAGCCACACAGAGAGTATTGACTATTCTTAGGGAAGAATCTGCTCCCCACTTTACTCTGTTCTGCAGTGACAGAGTGCTTTCTCTCATGAGTCATCTACTCTGTTTTATACCAATTTTTACTTAGCAGATTGTGGCCTGGCCTCTACTACTGAAACCTGTGACCCAGTTAGATGATACAAGGTAAGTTGAGATGAAAAGAACAAAACTCTCCCTCCTTTTATTTTCAAGTAATCAGGTCACTGCCACTGCCAACATTCTCTTCTGTATTTTTTATACACGAGTATCATGTACCTTTGTTGATATTCCTTGGGGATTAAAATATGATATTGATTGCTTATACCATATTACATTACCAATCCCACTGAAGTCAACAGGAGTATTCACAGAAGGAAGGAGCCTTGTGTCGTCTAAGGCTCTAGGTCTGAGCCTTTGATTCCTGTAACATTCTTCTCTAACCAAATGAAAATATTTCTCTGTGCTTGGATTATGCTCGGTTGCAGCTGAGAGATGATTGTTTGTCTTTTAGATTCCATTCACATTACTATTTTTTCATAACTGATATATGTTAATTTATACTACATGCTCTCAGGACTACATCATGTGAAAAGTAAAATTTAGATAGCCAAATATCTGAAGAAAAAGCATATGACTTTCACAAACACACACACATGCTTGAAAGTCCAAGAAATCACATCTCCCAAGTTGCTCATATCTTTCCCTTCCCTGTTTGTGTTGGTTTCCTTTCAGTAACTACAACTGCAGATCTTTGGCCTGTGTCACATGTCAAGTAAGGATAAGAATCTTCTATACTGGAAGTCAGTTTTCAAATGTCAGTGAAGCAGATACCTAAATCTCAACAGTTTCCTTATAAAATATATATTTTTGAACTGCCAGATTATGTAGGTATGTTCAAGGAGTAACTTGTACATTCAAGAACCCATTTATGGCAATTAAGCAATTTATATGAGGAATCTAAAATGTTTAGAGTGTGCACTTTGATATGTACGCAGTTTGCTAGATTAATTGATGGAATGAATATTGAGTACCTCATGTAAAGACACTAAAATACAGAACTGCTTAAAGTCACTAAAAAGAAGCAAAAAGCAAAAGATTTCTATATTTTTTCAACTTACAATATATTGCTAGATTCTAAGTATTTTATCCTATGTGCTGTCTTGCTTAAACCCAATATAATAGAAAAACTAGAATATTCTCTTTTTTATTACACTGTAAATGATGTGAAAACTGTAATGAGCTAGAGTTTAGATTTGGAAGCATTTAACTACTCCATTTCCATCTGAATTAACATATAATATCATCTTTAATTCTGTATTTATCACAGGAAATTTTTTTCCTGAAAGATATACTTCTGGGAATATATTAATTGTCCTGTGCCATAATATCACTTCTGAAAGGATTAAGCTTTAAATATTAGAGTTCAGCAGGACTGTTCTTAATCTTTGCTGTAATAATAAATACTAAATGTCAGACCTTTTGAAAGATCCAAATTGGAAACATCGTTTATCTCACTGAGTGGAAGCTCCACATGTGTACATATGAAAGTAGGGAATTGTTACCCCAAATATAGCTTGCAAAGATAATTGGAAAGGATTAATTTACTTCATGTGGCTATAAGGGAGATGAATAGTCTACTGTGTTGCCAGAAAATGTAGTGTTTGGAATTCTTTCCTTTTGCTGGTTCAGAATCATCTGCAAAGTTTACATTCTCAAGTATTTTTCGTTGTACCTGTCCTTGAAGGAGTGATTAAAACCAAAACCTCAGATTTTCCCTGTCCAAAGCTTATTCATATTGCTCCAGCCTTTTAACATGAAGTTTTGAATATTAAAAATATTTTGTGCCTTTGTTTTTAATAACCATGCAGTAAAATTCCTTTCAGTAAGTTATACATGTGTGTATTTATACATGTATAAATAGAGATACATACCGAGATTTGGAAGACTGTGTCAATAGAATTAGGCCACATTAAGGTTGGTTTAGATGTGTTTTAGCAGGTACAGTTTGAGTCAGAGAGGCTCAGACTGTGAGAGGCTTTGTACAGTCCTGAGTGGGAAGCCGGTTGATCAAGACCCTGTGATATTCTTCTGTGCTCCCGGTTTACCTGAGTTACATTTGCCTTGCTAAGCTTCCCCGTTCTTATGCAAAGCCTTTGGCTCAGCAGTCTAACACTGACCTATTTGACCATGGCCATTTCCTTTCTACTGCATGGCAGTTCAATAAAGGTATTGTGCAAGCAATCACCCTTCTAGCATATTGCCAGATGGACAGAAGCAGACATGAACCTTCTAGGAAAGCTGAGATATGGTGTAATATCCACATTCACCTACGATCAGCAATTTTAAGGTGTTATCTCTGAAAAGCAGAGGGGATTGAGTGGATGTGCTGTGAAGGAATTAATGGAGTATGACATTTTAATGCCTTTCTAAGAACGAAGGCATGGTCTGCAGAAATCCAGTCCAGCATGTGTAAGACAGTCAGGGTTTGTGTCAGCTGGACCTCCTGTCAGGTGAGACTCTGCAGAGACTCTGAGGTATGTTGTCTGTGTTTCTGGTTAGTCCCCTCTCAAGTTCTCTAGAAACAAAATCTCTAGGACCTGTATTTACGTGTATGGTTTCAGGGGGCAGATGGAGTACCAGAATTCCTTTAGGAAATTGTTCATCTCTAGGATTGCAAGAGTATCTAGTGGTGTGGGAGCATTTACTTCACTGGTTAGTACTAAGGTACCAGCATTCAGCTTTTACAGATGCAGATCAGAAGTCCAGTTTTCTTATTTCTGCATTATCGCTGCATGGGAACCTACTTGAATGTAGAAAGTATGCTGTGTATCAGCTGATATGGTGAGACACAGAGTCATCCTTAGTTGCAGACTCAAGAAACTGTGAAATAGATGAGTTTTATAAGGTGTATAATCTTTTGAGGCACTGTAAAAAATAGAGTGACAGAGACCCAAGAGTGGCTATAGGGCTGTAGAAGAACTTCTTTCCACCTATGAAACACCTATAATAAAATACCTATAAAACATCATTAGGTGATTTAAAATATTCTTCGATGGGAAAAGATAATTTGGATAGTATGTCAATTTATTTAATTACATAAGTACTATTTATTAAATGCTGTCACGTATAAGATATTTACTCTGTTTTAGTTCCCCGTATTTCTTATTCAATGAATTTGTCTATTGCAGAGCCCTATCTTGAGCAGAAAGCTCAAGAATTTTAAAAAAATATCTTTTCTCTCATTTGAACACAGGGGGTTGTTAGCTAAGATTTTTTTTTTATTAAATTTTTTTTAATACAGGTAACTTTGTGCAGAAAACCTTAGGTGATGCAAAGCATACACTCATTCACAAAAATTATTCCACAGAGAATGAGAAAAACCTCAGATCCTCAGAAATCTGAATAACCAAGCACTAGTCAGATGGCAGGCCCATATTTCACTGTGCTATCAGCAAGCCACCCTGTATATTCTGTTAAAAACTTACTTCTGCCTCTTGTTCATTGCAGGGGCTGCACCTGTTTCTTTGCTCTTGTGGCCACTCCTGATCTTTTCCTCCCAAGTGCCACTTTACGAATTTGGACACTACACTTCCCTGTTTGTTGTCAATGCGCATGGCTAAAGTGACATTTTCATACTTCAGTGCCGTTGAAGCCCCTTAAAGCAGAGGGTTGCAAGTGTGAGAGGGATATGTTATTCCCTAATGGCTTATTACCATCCCATTTGCAATTCAGATCAGCTCTAAATTGACTGAAATTTTTAAACACATAGCAGGCAGTTTAAACTAATGATTGTCTGGAGATTCACATCTGACACAAGCTAAGAATCTGCTCAAAACAAATTGCAAATAATTCCTTCCTTAGAGTCAAAATGTCACTTTTTTTCATGGCACATCGTTGCCAGATTTTGTCAGTTACGTGAAAAAAGGCCCCACACCAAACCCCACAAAAAAAACCTGCAGAACATTCTGAATTACACACTGGAGTGGCGCTGGGGTTGCTCCCCGCCCCCCTTATTTACAGTAGTGTATATGTATGCATGGATCCCTTTAGCCTGATGGAAAATCCTTCTCCCCTGCTCCGACAACCCTCAGGCTGTGCCGCATGCCTGGGGGAGGGGAGGTGGGGGTAGAGGGAGGCCCGAGTTGCCTAGCAACCTCCAGCAAGCTGCGGGATGCCTTTGCCGCCAGCATCCCTGTCCCCATGGCTGCCAGGGTTAATCACTGATCTTCAGACCAGACATTCTGCCTTGGTCCTTCTCCCTGTTGTTAGCTTGCCTAGGCCCACACAGCTGTGGTCTTGAAAGTAGGGGTGCCAAGGGTGGCTGTGGTGTGTAGGAGGGACGATGAGCACTGAACAAAGTGGGCACCACATGCCCTGATGAACAGTGCTGAGCATTGTTCTCTTCATTGTGCCAATGCTGGCACAGATCTTCAAAGCTGCTTTTACTTCTGGCCATGGAGATGTAGTAAAATGGGCTTAATCCTTCATTGTTTCCATTTTCCAGCACCTTGTAATGGCTGCTTAAAGCAGTATTTCAGTTTGAGTTTAATTCTGTTAGGATTTCAAAGTCCATAGGTTTGATGATGATAACAAGGGAAGCTCTTTAAAAATATCCAGTGGTGTGGAAATGGTGTGTTTAGTATGTGATTGTAATTGGGTTTGCCTTGAAAGACATAGCCCATCTGAGGGGACTCAGTGGAGAAATCCTGATAACTTGCAACCTAATATAAGTAAATGTGAATAGGGAGGTATCTGCTAATTTCTGAAGAGAAAGAGCTTCTCTAGAGGGAAAAAAATACACTGACATAATCATTCTGTATTTCTGCTTCGTAGGTGCAGAAATCCCTTATGGGGTTAAGGTTTGGGACAGTCTCTCTTTTTTACCCACAGTGTTACAGGAACAGCTGTCTTTGTTTGGAGCTATTTGAAAGTCTGTGTTACTTAACTGGATTTTGTCTATTTTTGGAATCCAGAGAAAGGTTTGTTTTGCAAAAATTATGACAGTGAACCTTCTTATGTTCTTCAAGCTACTTGTTAAGTTGCTATTTGTGTTTTCATCTTGAACTGTGTATTGATGTACTTCAAATAACTTCATGTTTCTCAAAAGCTTTTGCCTAACACATCATATTTAATAACTTTTCAGTCCCTTTTCCCACTGCAAAATATTTCTTGGACTGTTTTTATCATGGTGGTTTAATGGAAATTTTCTCATGAGAGAAAGTATGGTGAAATGACATACTTCTTATCTACTAAAATTGTAATTTCACTGAAAATTTTCATTTTCTTGCTGAAAAATGGGAATCCATAATTGTGTTTAATCTTTATATGAAAAGAAATTGTGAAACATCAACATCACTTTGTTATTTAAGAATGTCTTTGTGAGTAAGTAAAAGTCAAAACGAAACGAAAGAGACTTTTCTTCAGTAAATGTCAACTTTCCTACTACATTTTCATTGCATGTAAAACATTGCATTGCATGGGGATTTTTTAAACTGAAAGGAGATGGGAATTATAAAAATCCCACATTTCTTAAGACGTTCTTAACTTTGTGATCTTTCTGGGAATGACTACATGCTTGTAAATAGCCCTAGGAAAGATGGATGTATGTATTATATTTTCCTTATGCCTTGAGTAAGAACAACTGAAGAGTGATATACTTTGCATTTCACAAAAACATAGTAACAACAAAGAAAAGTATCAGTTTATGGATTATGTATATGGATTAATATAAAATACCTTTCTGCTTTCAAAAGAACTTCATGAGTGCCACCTCTTTCCGCTATATAAATCTTTTATGTTGGAGACTAAATTTCAATGCAGTTTGCCCCAGCTACATTTAAATAAAAGAAGTATTGCAGGTGGATTTTAAGGTTAGAACTCAATCAAAACTATCTTTCATCTCTGAGACATGAAGAACCATTTTTCATCTTTTGATATGCTACAGGGAAGGGATGCCATTCAGAGGGACTTTGACAGGCTTGAGGAGTGGGCTTATGCCAACTTCGGGGAGGTGTTTGTTGACTGTCTCTCTGAAATGGGTTGTGTACTTTCAAGACTGTAGCTCTATCATGCTACAGCTTTGCTCTGCTATTTTGTCCCATCACCTTTATGTCAGGACAATAGAACAGAATATAGTATTACCTTTAATTTAGGCCATAAACCCTTTGATAAAAAGGTTATACCAGTTGTGGCATGCTTTGATACTAAGGTGATGTTCACAGTATAAATAATTACACAGCTACCTTTTCTCCCACAGAGCAGTAGCGTAGCTTTTTTTATTATTTCTGAGTTATGACATGAACAAGGACGGTTGCCTAAGGGACCAAAAACATTTTGCAAAACAGTGCTACTATCTAACACTGTATTAAAACTTCAAGGTTTGTTTTCATATGAGTCTCTGTCTTATATTTACCTAAAACTTACTTTCACTTAGATGGAATCTCAACTAAAAATAAGAATAAGTGGGTATCTTAACCTTCTTGAAAACCATTTCTGATGCTTTCGCTTTACATTTTTCATGGTGCCATCCATCAAAAGTTAATCTCTCAATAAACTCAGGCTGTGCATTGCACTCTCTTCCATCATATGGCACTTGAGAGAGCATGAGAGAATTTTCTAATAGCATGAAGTATTTTCAAGTACAAGATGATAAAGGACAGAATCTTTTTCATTTTCTCACTCTGATGCAACAGGGACACAGAAGAACAAATTCCGTGCAAATAACACAAAAACCACTTTTTAGAAATGCTCAGCTACTTACTGCATTAGTTTTGACACGAGAGCCCACGGTCTCTGTTGCATGATACCATGCATGATACCATTATACCATGATAATTAAATCAATTCAAGTACCTTTTGTCATATTAAGTTGTAGTACATGTGCTGTAGGTCCAGGCTGTTGGAACATCCTAAAGATTCTGAGGCTTAAGTTAGGCTTGAATAATCATCAAAAGCTTGGAAATTTCTTTATGCTATATGAACTATTTTTGTCCATGAAATCAGGCTAGAAATCTCCCAAGAATGGGTTCCGGGGAAGATTATTGTTATTTCAATCATCTGGCTAAAGAAAGAGCCTATTGTCATGTAACATTATTGGCCTAATCCTGCAAACCATGCACAATGCTTTCAAACGTGAAGCCAGTAAAGGTAAACACAATAATATCTATACGTATTTCAGAAATTATTTCTGCATTAGCAATCAAATGAAAAGAATGGCAGAGACACAAGCTTATGTTATGTACCACCCTTTGAATACTTCTGATTACTGCTTATTTGAATTATAAGAAAACAGAGCAGGCCCTTGTTGGGAAGGACCCTTTTTTTCTTCTGTAACAGTGACTTGGTTGAGTGTAGGTCTAGTAATTCTGATAATACTGTTAAAAATATAGTATTATTATATATAGTATTATTTATAGTATATAAATATAGCATTATATTTATATAATCTATATTATATATGGTATATATAGTATTATTTATTATATATAAATATAGTATTATTTGACACTGAAAGCTGGAGGGAGGTAGACAGCTTGACAGTGAAAAAATCTCCATTAGTAAATGGGAATATTTTTGGGGTTAGTCATTTAGTGCATGAACCAATTTCTAATCACTGAGTGTACATGCATGTTATCTATTTAGTATTTGCAAACTCCTTTGCAGCATGTGGTATATGGTACAAATGGCATGAGTTTTATAGTTTCTTTGATATGCTAAAGTGAGTGCTCTTAGCATTTTTGACGACTCACACTGTCACTCGTGAATTAATAAGTGATCTGAACTCTTCAGTGTAATGAACCCTATCATTTATTAAAAAGGAAAAATGTTCCCATAATTAGTGTGGTGATGTTTGATAAGAAAATTGCATTTTTGAGGCACTACTATTATTAAATATTGTCAGTAAATACAGTTCATTTTTATGCTTTATGTACCTAAATACAGCCTTAAAATCCCAATGAAAGTAGATATTGTTGAAATGTTATCTGGTAGTCATTGAGTTGCTTGGGGAAAAGTGTTGGAAAACCATTGTTGACATTCCTACTCTTTTCCAAGACTGGTGTTGAATTTAGCTTCATTCTTAAAGAAGGATATGAGTATAAGGAACTTTAAAAAGGTATCATTATGTTTTAAAACTAAATTCAAACCTTTTTTAACACTTAGTATAAACCTATGTGTAGTCTATCTTAAATTTCTGTTGAATTGAACACTGAGGCTCAACATCGCTCTTCAAGATTTAGCAAAGTACTTTGCAGGCACAAGTCATTAAGAGCTTGAGATAGAAATAGTCATATGTGTAAATAGCTTTACAGATCAGCAAACCCAGTGATTTCAGTGGGAATGCATATGCCTGTGATGGTGTTCCCATGCATGATTGTAGTACTAGATATCTTTGGTGTATGGATATATACAAAAGTAGTATTACTGAGTTTACATCTCTGACATAATTTACTGTTTGTATACATTTCATTTATAATAAGCAGATTCAGTTTAGAATGTAGACCTCAGAGAATTTCTGTTGCTCAGAAGTTAAACTTAGAAGATATGTATGGTTTCTACTCTGTAGATCCCTTGTTATTAAAATTGTGGATTGTCTCTCAAATAGTATTGTAAAGGTCAACTCTATTGTACAGATAAGTCACCAAGTTACAATTAAACCACTGGAGGTTTTTTTTGTGGGAACTCAAATGAAAAAGAGAAAAATAAAGGATAGTGGAGAGATTATCACATTAACTAGTTAAGCAGCTGGATCCAAATGTCATATACTGTCTGTAAAATCTCCCCCATATGGGCTTTAAAGTCATCCTTGATATTATTTCTGTTTGCTCAAGAGTTTAGAAACAAGCTATGAATAGCAAGACAGATTTCCATTTTATATATCTCTGTTCCTTTGCTGTGTTCAGTTATAAATGCTCTCACTGATGAATTGGTTTAAATTTGATACCATTTAGATTTGGTGTCACAAAATGTTGTCAAGTTTAGTGCCCTCTGTGGAAGCTTGAATATCTTTTTCAAAGGGAACAGCAGGCAGCCTATATTTCAGCTATGTGGACCTTTCCATTCTTGTCACTAAGCAATTTTAAATGAACAGAAGTAAAGGTATGAAGAGAGATTTAAACAAGGCCAATTAGAAAAGTATCTATTTCAAATGCTGGAAATTTGAAGTAGCCAAAAGTTAATAGCTGATAATAGTTTCTTTCAATTATAAAGAACATGTTTGTTCTAAGTTTTCTTTTTCTTTTTTTTTTTTTTTTTTTTAATAAAAGAAGAGATTAGCTATGTAATATCTTGCCAGACAAGAGGCAATAGTTGCCCAGGTCTTACAAACATGCACTAATTAAAAAAATATTAGGATCATAGAGTCACAAAGTTAGCTGGGGTTAGAAGGAGACTTGAAGATCATCTAGTCCCAGCTTCCTTGCAGTGGGCAGCGACACCTTCCACTAGACCAGGCTACTCAGAGCCCCATCCAATCTGGCCTTGAACATTTACATGCATATGGTATCCACAGCTTCTCTGGGCAACCTATTCTAGTGCCTCACCACCCTCACGGTAAAGAATTTCTGCCTCATATCTGTCTATTAATGAGACAAGACGGTATTGTTCCTATTAGGAACTCAAAAATAAATAGAATTTCCAGTTGATCTACACTGTGGTTTGGACATTCAAATTCTGAAGGATTGTCCATGCCAGGGCATTTCACAGTGAAAGTGTATCTTTGAATCTGTCCATGGGGTTCTACATCTCTCTGTGTCTGTGACAGCTGTGCTGACTCAGAATATTAACCAGATCAATTTTTAATACTCCTTTAGCTTAACAGCTGCGAAACAGACAGCTTTTCAGTTGTTTAGTATATTTTTGTCATTCTATCTTTCTTTATGAAATTAAAAACCTCATAATTGTACTAAAACAGGCTATAAGAAAGCCAGTGCATGCAAGTTTTAAACAATTGTTTTAGCACTGTAATTTTTAAGCAGTTAATGAGAGTCATTGTTTTAGATCTAGTCATGTAAGTGTAAAATTATGAATGTCTGCCCTATTAATCAAGTTGCTTTTGAATTCTAAAGCGATTCTGAGGTAGGAGTTTACTCAGCAAGACATAATCGTTTTTCCAGCTCAATACAGACTAGTCCCATTATTCGTGTTTTCAATAAGAATTCACACTGTAATTCTAAGCACTTATGATATTAAAAAAGCATTTTTTCTTTCTTTTTTTTTTCTTTTCCTTTAAAATGCTTTTTTTTCTCCATTGGCATTATAACAAAAAGCAGAATATTATGATCAGTCTAAATTCTAGTGTGAGCACTTGTATTTTGCCTGGCAAATTTTACCCATTTTCTTCCTTGACTCTGGTATACAGCTGTGTGTTGTCAAACTACTGTTGCATATGCCCCAAGTTTTGTGCATTTCAGAGCATATGAAAAATGTCAGTTGTGACTGTCTTACAAGGAATTTGCTTGCTGCAAAGGCAATTTTATATATATTAAAATTGTGCTTAGTGTATACTTACCTAAATAAAGCCTGAGGCAATCAATAATTGAAAACATGAAGAGATTAAAAGGCCATTTTAGATATACATAATCAGGAATACAAGCATTATTGCATTCTTATAGAGATGTCTGTAATGAGACCTTTCTAGCAGTTGGTATTTTCTAATCTCTCATGTAAATACCTATTATGGCTGTGCTTATTCTGTTATGGTAGCGAAAGCCTTAAACCCTCAAACCCATCATCTCTGGTGTTTCACTCTTCTTCTGAGCTGGCTCAAACCTAGAGCAATGCCGCATGCTTGTCTAATAGGAATTCAAATCCATGAGGAGCTCATTGGAATTTAAATTCCTGTTTGCTAAAGCTATGTGATGAAGCCAAGGCCGAGTTTGTTTATGGCTTACAAAGACAGTATGTAGATATGGGCAATGGCTCCAGCCAATTTGACTTCTTACTTGCTGATTTTTTTGAAAGTAGCCAGTTGTTTTGGTCTTTCCAAATTTCCAGTGTTTAATTATAGTGTTTTGAAATGAGTGCCCTAAAAATTTTCTGACTCAACCCAAGGTGAACGGAGACACTTTGGGTTTAGGACAGCAGACACCTTTGCTCAGCTAGTGCCTTTTTATAACTTGAAAGTTTTTTGAGCAACCACAACCACCACATTGCGTGTGAGGAATGTGAAGGCTAGATGAATATGATATGGATACCTAACATTTCCTTTTGAGACTGATGGAAACCTACTGGTTCTTTTGCTCTTAGACAGTCACCACAAATATAACAAACTTTTATTTGGAAATGCCTCTTCTCCAAAGAGTCAGTAGAAGATGTAGATATGCCTTAAAATTCTGTGTATGCCTTCTCTGTCCATGGATTACATGGGGCAATCAATGGCCATGTTAGCCAGGATGGATTTCTTAACCTTTCCCTCCCCTACTCTGACAGGTTTTGTACAGAGTAAAAGAATTGATCCAAGTAGACTGGATTTCAGACCATACTTTAAGTTATGGGTAGTTTAATGTAATAGGTGATTAGTCTGCTTTTGATGTTCCTCCTTTTTATTCCCCCTCTTTTTGAAAGGGGGGGAAAGAGCAATGCAAGTAAGATAGCCTGTCATCAGTAAGTGGAGATGGAGATCCAAAAAAGAGAAGCTACTGTTAAAGGTATAAACTGTACCAGCTATTTTTCATTCACTGATACCACTCAATGTCAGGTGTTTTTGGATTTAAGAACATTTTTATTGGTATCTGCATACCTGTTTATCACTGAAATACTACTAAGGAGTGAGGTGAGGAGATTAGACAGAAAAGTGTATTCTTGTCATACAAGAAGTTGATAACATTTTAAAACACCAAGATGTATGGTGCTAATAGTTGCAGCCAGAAGTCATACAAACATGCCCGAAAGTTCATACAGATACTGCACAGTATTACTTTACATAAAGTTCGCAATGATAAGTGGCAAAGCATCAAGAACATCGTGATGAATGATTTCAGTAAGTGATCAGGGCCATGAGTACTTAACAATTGTTATCGTGGATTAGGCGGCATTTCAGAAGCTTGAGATAGTTGTCAATTTTGTGGGAATCTCTGCGGAGGCAATGCAGCAGGTTGTAAAAGGCAAAGAGTCTGGAGTCTTCATCAGCAAGTTGCAGAGATGGAAGTCCTTCCCATGGAGAGTAAATTTCATTTCCGATCTCACCAGAATGAACCTAAAGACACAAAGTGGTGCTAGTAATAATTAATAGTGAACCTCACTGGATGTAGAAGGCAGCATTTAAAATACTGACCTTGGAAAATACTAGTTGTTAGTGTATGGCTTGTTAAGGGGTTTCAGTTGTGGTCTGCATTATTCTGCATAATGTTCTATGTCTTCATTCAGGTTTTGAATGAATTTGTCAGATTTTTCAGGTTGTTTCCCTAAAACATGAATAAAGCTTAACTGTTTCAGTAGTGTTTTAGGACAACTAGTGTGTTAACCTATGTCCGGGGGAACCTGACTTTGCAGAGGAATCAAACTTTCCTTCATGCTTGCGCTCATTAAGGACATCTCCTTTTGATTGCCTCCACCTTGAAAATTTTGTTAACACTTGTTCCTAGAAGTTGTTTGTGCGCATCTCCCTATTTATCTTTGCACATTTTTTAGGCAATCTCTCTGATACATGCAGCTTCAAGTACACATTATCAGACAAATCTCTCAATAGTAAACCTTCAGATGTACTGGAACACAGATTTCATTAAAGAAAAAAGTGCTGAGTGTTACAAAGACCTCTAATGTTAGAAAGCTAAGTACAGGAACTCATGCAGTGACTTAGTATCTGAGGTGACTATTAGTTTAGAAGAGACAATTTTTTCGTATCACAGAAATCTACCTTTCATAGCAGGAAGGAACTCTGTGCCTATTGGTTCTTATGTGTCATCCTTACTTCCCATCAGCTGTATTTTTTAAAGGCACATAAGAAAGTATCTGTGAAGTCTCCATCATTCCTTTAAAGCAACAGGCAAAAAAATAGACCTACTATGACTCAAAAATGTGGTTTGACACTAATGAATGTGCCAGTCTTATCTTCAACCTCCTTCTGTAAATAATGTGAATGAGAAGGTGGTGACAGGGAAACGGACTTCTTACTGTTATCTTGGATCCTCACCTGCACCCTTTTTACACATAGATATGTGATAGAGATGTATTTGATTACACTGATAAATGTATTTGTGGCCTGGATGATATAAGGTTTCTGAGTAAACACACACCTAACTGAAAGGGACAGAAACCATGACTGATCTAGTGGGAAGTGGTGGATACAGTGATGGGGGCAGTCTTAATGTTGTTCAATGGTTCAGAGCCTAAGCAGAAGCCAGTAAAGTCAGAACCTCTTGTCAACATCTAACTTACTGACAGAATGATATATTCAGGGACTAACAGAGGCCCCTTTAAAAATAAACAAGCTAGAGCTGATTTTATTCAGGAAAGCTTTCCATCAATTACTGATAACAAGGGATATTCAAGTATGGGTTTTGTCAGACAACAGCCTTGTTGTCTAAACTTACAAGTGTAGGGGGGACCAAGTCAGAGCCAGAGTTCAGAGGAACCAGTATGGTGTGGAAAGAGAAATGAAAGACACCAGGATTACTTTGCTGCATGCCACATCTTTGCAACAGCCCAGACTTCCAGAACAGTTTTAAGCAGAGCATCTGTTTCCAAAACCTATACACAATACCTATATGTAACGTGCATAGACATGTTAAAACATATATATATATAAATACGTGCATGTGAAAAAAATGTCGGTGCATCCTTAAACAATCAGGATTGCAAATTGAAAATACTCAAAGATAGAATGATGATCGGTAGCCCTGATGATTACACCTTCTCCTGAAGCAGAACTGGGAGTATGGTGGATTATGCTATGCTAGTCACATTAGGTTGTCTCTTTAGAAATTGCAAGATAGTAGAAGAAAAGAAAGCTGAAAAGTTCTCTGACAATTATTTTGGCTCCCATTATCTCTCATTTTTATCTTCATGTCTTCTTTTAATATTTCAGGTAGGGAGAGTCCACCTTTGTGTGTGTCTTTCTCACAGCAACAGGCTGGAAGCATGTTAAGGACCTAATACTTACCCGCCCAACTATTTTCTCCATTCCTTCTAGAAGCCGCTTGTTTTGTTCTTCAATTTCTACAGCCTTCCAGAGAATGGTTTCTGGAGCTTCTTTGATTCTTTGTACTTCAGAGGCCAAATGGATCAGGGGATCATTCCAGGAGCGCAGTACTCCCAGTACTAAATTCAGTAGGTCTTCATGCTGCTCACACATATTCAGAAAAGGAAGTTAAAATAAGAAGGCTAAATACTGGCAGCATTAGATGACATTTAGAATAGTGTTTTCAGTAACTGTGATTTAGGAACTTATTCCTGGACCTATCAGTGAATGGACCCTATAGCCCTGTCTTAGATGCCTCTGTTCAATTTCACGCTTGAAGTCTGTAATTGGCGTCATCTTATTTTACAATATTTACACAAGCAGTTACAGTATCGCAATAGAAAATAAAATAAATCCTCTAGAAGTCAAAAACTAGCAAGCACAACTGCATTTCATATCTGTGAAAAAAAAAACCAAACAGAATTCCTATCTGATTTCTTATGAACAATTTTAAATCCAATGATTTTTTAAATTTTTTTTTTTTCAAGTTTAGTACTGACTGGAAGGTTCACATTATGGTAAACCACTATATAGCTTTTATTACCTCTGCGTAACTTATGTGTCCTCCCCTTTGAACAATGGTACTTCTAACAATAGCTCTCTGGTTTTAAAATTGTCCTTTCTTGTGGGCAATAGGAATTCATAAAGCTTATGGTCATGGTAGGGATAGTATTAAACATTTTCTTCTTTGCTAGATGCTGAACCCAGGTCTGTGAATTCTATTGCTCTCACTAGAATTTCTGAATCACATACCAAGAAGCTGGCAATACTGTGGGATTGAAAAGATATCACCACCATGTAACTGATAGAGATTTCTCCCTGAACAGCCCCATTTATATACCTCTGCTTATTTTTTTCTCCAGAGAATTTTAATTTTGTATCTGTGAGCTGAGCATAGGCTGAAAAACACTATCTCATCTTCCCTTAATAATTTTTACGTTTGATGTATGTATGTAGCATATTTCTCTTTACAGGTATGTCGCAGTATTTCACACTAGAGTTTTTGTATTTGCATGATGATATGACCATTTTTTCCTACTGGTAACAGCAAGAAAATCTATTCAAGATTTGTTTAGTAATGTCATTTTTTTCACTGGAATTTGCCACTGGAAAACTATTTACCTCTGCCTGCATACAGCAGTGTGTTTTTATGGATGTTAAAATAATAACTATCTATAAGATGTTTTAAGGTAATGTTTAAAGGTTGTAGTGTTCTCAATACTGTACAATCATGGTAACTGGCATTGCTCCAGGGGGTGTATTTTAACTGGAAATAAGATGCAGTGACTAAATGAACCATACAGGAAAAGGAAGGGACACTGAAAGTTACTGGTACATATATACGCTGTATGGTTTGGAACTTAGTATCGGCAAATGTTAAATCAACTTTTCTTGACTTTTTGGTGCTTGCCTCTTCCTGGCTTTTTTATTCCAACTGAGCTGATTTCTTTCTCTCTGCCTACTATTCCATAACCCTCCTTCTTCTGTGCCTTACCCTGCTCTGTCTTACACTGAATGACATTAGAAATGGGACTTACATGAATCTGCTGAGCTTGCTCCTTATCTTCAGGAGTGGTTAAGGAGGAAGTGTGGCAGCCATTAACAGCTTTTGCAATAAAACCCCGGCCCTGAGCGTAGCGTTCATCCTGCAGGTCAGCACAGACAGGCATTATTGAAACAGATAAGTAAGATCTTCAGTTCAAACCCTGTATTAACCAGTCGTTGTTCCACTGCTTTTATCACTGCTTTTATACTGTAAAGGTTAAAAGTTTCTGGTGGGTCTTTAGAGGGGAACTGGCACCCAGCAAACACAATCGTGTCCCACAGATAAAGAATGACGGGAAAATGGTGTCTTTTAAAAGAAATGTTGGGGATCTTAGCAATGGTCAGCACCATACATTGTCAGCATTGGGACTGTCACTGTTTGTGCAGCAATCCTTTTTGTTTACTTGTTGAAGGATTTCATATGTTAACATATGTTTATGCTTAAAAAGAATTAAACTGCAATTTTATATTTTCCTTCTCTCAGGAAAAGGCAGAGTACTTACAAATTCATTGAACATTTCTGAAGAGAGGAAGTGGATGTAGTGTGACAGTTTAACTGCTCGGTCAAAAAGTTCCTCAAGGGAAAGTTGGCAATTGACAGATCCATTGGGGCAGATTGGTAAGGAGGTCACTCCTTCCTTTGTCAGGAGCATGTTGGACACCAGAAGGGCCACCAGCAACAAACCTGTTCAAGTTCAAAACAAGGCAAAATGGAACCACATTGACTTACAGGTGTATTTAGAAGTAGTTGTCAGAGCCAGCTGATGAGTGATTTGGGTTGTGCTGTCACATGGCTGAGAGTACCCCCTGTACTAGCTGCTGAAAATCAGTGGAGGAGGGAAGCACTGTAATTCTTACATCCTTTTTCCCCTCTGTCATCCTGATAGTATAGCAGAGCCTGCTACAGAGTGTGAGGAGATAAGGTAACTTGTGTTGCAGTGTACACAGTGTTCTGAAGTCACTACGGTGTCTGACTTTATAATATGGCGATAAATGGAAGAAAAAAAATCAAACTTCTTCACAGTGTAAATATAGATACATAATTATATTTGCACAGATATATGTTTGGAAAATAGATTGGTCTTCTTTTTTATTTTTTTTCGTCCTCCTCCTTCCAGAGGTCCTTTTCTTCTTTGCAAACATTTGGACTTTAAATTAATTTTTGTGAGAGGGTGGTTAGGTTACTCAATGTTTTGATTGTCCTGGGAGTTCCTTCAGAAGATTCCCAACAGCTGTGCTGCTTTGCTATTTAGAGTTTAACCCTAAATTTCTTACTGCTAAGAAATCAGAGAGAGTTTTTTCTTTTCTCCTGAGCTTCTGAAACTGATAAAGAGAAATTTTCATTATCTAAAGCACAAAACTTCATCTGTTTAAAACTTTTCATATTAACTTAAGAGTGTTAATTGTTCTATTAAGTGAAATAAAATATACACAGAAAAAAAATGTAAAAAATAAAACGATGTATTTGGAAATGAATTTACATACTCAAAGAATACTATTCTGTGCTCTGAGATTTTTACTTTTGGAAATCGACCTGTTACCTATACTGATTCACTAGACTTATTTTAAATTAAAGTGTGCTTCATAAATCAGGAGAACTGCACCTAATGATATCTTGTGATAAGTTTCTTTCTAGCTCTACATTCAAAAAAAGTGCATTTACACATTATTGAAGTAAGCCTTCCTCCTGCCCTGTGAGCAAGGTACAGACAGCATACTGCAGTTAGGAAGGTACTCTGGGGAATAACTCCATGAATAAGAAAATCTGAGGCTTGGCTTAAAAAGTTAAAGACCTTTGTGAAAACATTCACCTCAAAATTACTACATCACTTCTAGCTTTGTGTGTAATGACTTCTAGTCATTGCCTTCTCAGTGGTGTAGCAAAACCAGTCTGGATCCAAACTTTAAGGAGCGGGTGTTACATCCCTCAAGTCAATTTTCTGTGACACTGCCCAATGCAAAGGTAGTCCTAACAGACAGAAAGGATCAAGCTACCTCATGGAGGCAGGTTTCACATTACTGGAAGACTAGGTGGCTGGAAGACCTCAGTTTCTAGAGCTGTCATATTTCAGTTGCTTCCTAATTCAATTTAAATTGAAAAAAATATAAACATTATGAGCAAGTGAATGTCAAAAGTCTTACCTTTCAGTGAAGCCCCCTTGGCACTCATGGTAGAGATCCTGTATGATGACTTGCTTTACCAGAAAGAAATCTCAATACTTGCTGTAATTCTCTGCACATACCACTTTTATATACTCCATTCAGGGTCCATTTTGCATACATTCAGCAGGTCGTGGAGTTTACCTCGATAATTACAAACATCAAATTGCCTTTCTTCCACATTCATATTCATTTTTTTTGTTTGGTGCCTTTTTTTTTTTTTTTAATTTTAACTGTGAGAGGGAATTTCATTAATAAGTTCAGCTGTGAGATCCTAAGTATGATTGAATCGAGTGCCAAGATTTTGCCCTCAATGAGCTGAAATGCCATTGATCCAGTTGTCAGTTCAGAGACAGGTATTCTCAATGTTTCTAGCCTGCTATTCCTACTCCCTCAATTGTCTTCTTATCCTTCCTTGTTTCTTCAGACATCCAAGCTTGCTTATGCTAAAATTCTGGCTATTTGTGGGAGGTAAACACTATTTTGCAACATCCCCATTGAGATAAATAGCATAAATTGTACTGAAATTTATCCAGAGAAAGGGAACAGAGACTTCTGGAAAGACAGGTCACTATCTGTAAAATTATAGATATGACAGTCCTGGTCAGTTAAAAAATATATTACACAACACAAATCATGGTATGAACGATCCTTAGTCTGAGAGATGTTTCGAGAAATAGGGACAGTTCTTATATTAAAAAAGTAATAATGTGAAACAATAAAAGAGGTAGAAGTTATATGCTTACTGTTTAATCTCAAATGTTTCATGAATAAATTAGCATTATTTAAAAAGAAAAAAAAAACAGCCTCTACAAAACCATGAAATTATTTTCTATACTTGAAAACCCTCTGCACAAAAGATGGGCATTTCCACCACATGCAAAACACATGCTGTCGTCAGCAGTGGGATTTGTTTTCAGATGTGATGCATCTGTGGTAATCTACAAACTAGCCTTAGCAGGTTGGCCCTGTTTTCTTGCTGTCTGAGGCTCCTCTGTGTGGATATTTCAGCAAATATATAACCTTTCATCTGTTTTTTAGGTCCATGTACCCATGCAAAGACTTTCCAAATTAAATGACCATAATGAATAAGGAATACAGTGTTAATGAATTTTCTTGCCTTTAGACAACTTGTTCTGTAACTATGGAACAGGTATGTATATAACCCTGAATCCTTCATTATTTCATAACTATGGACATGATTCTTGAAGCAATGATAGACAAGGGAGAAGAAAGGCAGAGCTTTTAGGGGGGAAATGTGGAAGGCTTTCTCTGGGAAGCAAGATGCTTCAACACTCAACCAAAACTGGTATCAGGTGGTCTACATCTGCTAAATTCTAGGATGACTGCTAGAACAATTTGCTCTGCTTAGAGGCTTCATCTTGTTTGGAAATTGAGGTCCTGCTGAGTAAACGAAGCAGTTCTTGCCTGCAGCAGGGAAGAGTGGCAATCTGATGAAGGCAGTAATATTAGAATAGAGCCACAGCCAAAATTCTAGAATAGATGGTAGAAAAACAGCTGCGTTCTAAACTGCAGATACATGGCTTATGATCTTGATTTAATTCAGCTTAATTGGAAAATCTTCTTCAATAAGACTACAGGTGAGATTGAAAAATCCTGGCATCCTACAATACTAGAAGAGTTCTGTGAATTAGATGGATGAACAGTTCTCAACCCACCAGTTGCTCATTCATTTACTAGTCTCTTTTTCTTGGCATTTTGAGGGTTTGGTAGTGGTGTCAAAATCAGACACACAGTTGATATTAGGGACTAGATAACAAAGGCAGCAGGTAAACTCCCTAGGCTGTGTTTTCCCTTATTGGAGAGGGAGGCTCCTCTGAGGGCTGACATCAGCTAAAGTCAGTATTCTCATATGACTTAGTTTGGAGAAGAGCCTTACACAGCTCTCTTGCCAAGTAAGTGTAGGCAAGCAGCTTAAACGCAGATCACAAAAACTGGCTGTTTGAAACCATTGCATGATGTTTTAATTAAAACATTCTACCACAAAATAATATACTCTTGCACCTTTCATCCTCAAATACTCTACAAACATGAATGCATTAAAATTGTCAGCAATCAAGAATCATAGGCAGGGAGAAGAAACTCTCTATAAAGTAAATAAATATAAAAGTGAAGGGTTTTTTTTAACCAGGTGTGGAAACTGACATAGAGATTAAGAAGTGTATTCATGGCTGCTCAGGAAGTCTTGGAAAAAAAAGTAAAACAAAATTTCTGATTCCCAGACTTGCACTTGAAGTGAGGAACATAATTTCTTACTAGTACCAAAAAGAAAACAAAGGTGAGAGAAACAAAAGAGAGGAAAAGTTACAAAAGCTAGAAATAAATAGGCACATATATTAATTTTCTTTTATAAATTAGGAATTAAGTTCTATTTAAAAGTTGAAAAAACACTTGAAAGCTGCTGAAAATGCTCCCTTCTGCCTTATGAAAGTGACCTGGCTTCACGTTCTCCAAAGAAGTAATATGGAACTTGGCATTCCATCATCTCTCATTATTCCTTGAACCAAGGTAAAGGAAGCTGATCCTAACCTCCAGTAGCCACCTAATTCTGATGGTAGCTTAGGACAGCACTGTAAATAGCTGGACAATCATCAGTGCTAAGGGAAAAGCCTCTGGAACAGAGAAAATACAAAGTACAGCTGTGATTAACAGCATGTTTCCATCGCCCTTTGTCTTTTACTTCTGCCTTAGGGATTTAATTGACTTTTATCTTCAAGATCTTTCCTGGAAATAAAATTAGTACACTGTTGCCACCCAGTGTAAACATATACCAGAAGGACTTACTATATGCAGACTATTATTTAGTTTTTATCTCATTACTTGTGCTTCATAGGCATTACATGTGATGTATCAGTATTCCAGGTAAAAACGTTTAATGCCCATTTCTCAATAACCTTATCTTTCTACCTCATATCAAGTTGCAAACCATGAATTAGACTGTGACATTTTGATTGAGGACTATTGATCAGTACTGGAAGATCGAATATTCTTATTCCATTTTACTTTATTTAAAGCTTTTGAGATATGCAAAGTGTTGTGTCTGATTGATAGCTAACACAGATGAACGAAAAATCTTTTCTAATAGAATAGCTCTTTGCAGAATACTTAACTAGTTGAATCAAATATTGGGATATATATCTTAATTTTGTCTTTTTCTTACTTGGAAGTATTTGTCTTTAATAACTGAACATTAATTAATGCAGAAGTTTGAAACACCAAATTTTTGTTATGTTTTTAACAGATGATCCACAAGTTATGTGTGCAGAGCATGCTAAGCTGAATGTGAAGAAAAATATTTCTATGTGTGATCTGATTGTTTGACTCTTCAGATACACAATGAAAAAAAGAAGAAAAGATCTATGTGTTCCTGTTTTGCATATGTAATGAGAAATGAGACAAGCAAGACCAAGGCCCATCTGGAATTAAATCTGACCAAGGATGTCAAGGACAACAAGAAGGGCTTCCTCAAATACATCAATAACAAAAGGAAAACTAGGAACAATGTGAGCCTATTACTAAATGGAAGAGGTACCCTGGTAACAGAGGACACAGAGAAGCCAGAGTTACTGAATATTGCCTTTGCACTGGTCTTCACTGACAAGACCAGCCCTCAGGAATTTCTAACCTAGGAGACCAGAATAAAGGAGTGTTGAAAGGAAAATTTTCCCTTGGTCAAGGAGGATTGGATTAGAGAACACCTAGGCAAACTTGGCATGCACAAGTCCATGGGTCCTGATGAGACTCATCAACGAGGACTGAGAGAACCAGCAGACACCATAGTGAGGCTGCTCATGACCACCTTTAAAAGCTCATGGCAACCAGGAGAGGTGTCTGAGGACAGGAAGAAAGCAAATGTCCCTCTGGTCTCCAAAAAGGGCAAGAAGGAGGACTCAGAGAACTGCTGTCCTGCCAACCTTACCTCAATCCCCAGAAAAGTGAGGAAGCTCCTCATTCTGAAAGCCATCTCTATCTACATGGAGGACAAGAAGGTAATCAGGAGTATTCTTCATGGATATACTGAAAGTAAATTATGATTGAACAACCCAATTGCCTTCTATGATGAAACAACTACCTGAAAAGATGAGAGGGGAGTAGTGGATATAGTCTACCTCAACTTCAGCAAGGCTTTCAACACTCTCTGGAAGAAACTGATGCACACGAAGTTCCACCTGACTATGAAGAACAACAACTTTACAGTGCAAGTGGCTGTGATCTGGAAGAGATTGACCAGAGAGGGTGTGGACTCTCTCTCACTGGAGATATTCCAGAACCATCTGGATGCAATCCTGTGCCATGTACTCTGGGATGACCCTACTTGAGCAGGCAGGTTGGACCAAATGACACACTGTGGTCCCTTCTGACCTTACCCATTCTGTGATTCTATGGTTCTGTAAGTTGGAGTCATAACGCTGAAAATACAATTGGTCTTATCTTTCTTTTGTAGAAAAAGTTATCCAGTCAACTTACCTAAGGGGTTGGCTTTGGAAAGGTGCAAAACTATTTTATCTGTATCAAAACCAAATCCTCAGAGCACTTTAAATTTCCATAGAATTATAAAACTATAGAATGCTTTAGGTTGGAAGGACCTTAAGGATCATCCACTTACAAACAACCCTGCCATGGGCACCTTCCACTAGACCAGGTTGCTCAGAACCCCACCCAAACATGTGGAAAATACATTTGGAGGAGGAACATAAACAGAATATTTTTTCAATCTAGATAGTTTTAAATGACAAATATTTTGTCTTTTCCGACAAAATATCATTCTCTATAATCGCCATGAAACTTTTGTTCAAAATTCAAGTAATTTTCTAGGATTCTGTTAAACAAGGGCTCGTTCTTTTCTCATCTTCTTCATGTAGGGAACAGGAGAATTTTAAAAGCATTCTTTCCAAATGTTTGTCTCAGAAAAAACAGTAAAATGGGATTGAGTATTTTCTTAGTGTGCTGTCTGTGTGAAGGCTGGTAAAAAATAGATAAGAACATAAGGGAAAATGATTCCATATGGAGGAAAAAAAAGGTGAAAATCAGTGGGAGATTTTCAGTTTAGTTTTAATTCAAGTACCAGTGTGGTTTCATATGATTTTAGGAGTAAACATAAAAATGAAGTGGCAGAACATGTTTCAAAAATAATTTATCAGCATTGCCACTATGATGACATATGTCCAAATGCACCATGAAATATTAAGAGTGAATCCCAAGTAGAATTCCAGGTAATGATAGCAAAAACCCAAGGGACTTTGCAAAGAATTGAGTAAAAGATGGCTTGTATATGTTGTTCTTGATACTTGAAGCTGTTTGAAGTCTGTGGCTCTGTGTTCACTAATATTGTATCTGTGTATTATCAAATAATTTGGCAGTATAAATTTGATCTGGATCATGCGTAACTGCATTATGGCACTTCAGTTGAATTACTGAGAGACCATGCTATGGTAGTTATCCTTGCTTGATACTTGATACCGGATTTATCTGACTGTTGGAGGCTGTATGATAAGGATCTGACATTTACTAGGACAAAGACACACTACAAAACTTTCTGTGTAAACATGAAGTGGCAGAGTGAGCCTGTGCTTGTTCAGCATTTAATGTCATGTGGCTGCAATATTATTTATCCAATACCTTGATTCCATTTTTCCTTTTTCAGAGCTGAAAATGAGTGATTTTGAAAGTAAATACAAATAAAGGGGAATGTCCACCTTCTAAAAAGTTTTTAGAGTGGAATGCTGGAATTATTGCTGTTTAGCTGAGGTTTTGAATAGCTCTGACAGCTTCTTCTGTCTATCCAGCCTGAGTCTTGTTCTGCTTCTGGGATGGTGTAATCACATACTGGAATACAGCTGGCCTGATTTCCAAAGCTGGAAGATACAGTCCAGTGCACATGGAGAAGTTGTGTAACCTGTATTTGCACACTTTGATTTATAAGATACAGTTACTGCTATAAAAACATCATTGTTTTAGCTCTGTCTTAGCATACAAAAGTGGGTTAATTCTGAGGCACACTGAACATCACAGCTCCAAAGACCGAAGACCAAGTGATTTAAACAGTTTATTTTTTTGCTTGTTTTCCCATACATTAGCTTTCATGTCTGATTTTGTTCCCCTAGACCATGTTCTGCTACATAGCTAGAGTCTGCTGCAATCAATTTATTTTCCATAAGATCCTGATTTTAGGTAACCATTATTCTGGATAAAGTGGAATGAGTTTCAAGATTTTACTTAGGGTAGACCTGCCACAGCGGAATTTACTAGGGCGCTGGGTAATTATTGGTATTGTTTAGAGTATTATATTTGTGTGACACACTTTTAATAAAGGGTAATAAAGAGTAAAATTGCCATCAGAAAGCTGAAATTTTCCTGCTAACATGTGGAGAGTAGGAGAAATAGAATCTGGTTTAAATATTTGCATATTTTTAATTCTATGGATAAACGCATCACTGGAAAAACATTTCCTTAAGTACTTTGTGAACAAGAGTCTGTAAAAGTAAGAGGATTTTTTTTCAATTGCAAATACATTGAAAAGAGCACTGAAGTGTGCACAGAGATTTTAAGCACATTTCAATAGGAGAGTATTTCCACAGACTGTGGTAAGAATGCTTCTGTTTTAGCATGCAGTGTTAGATTTCAGTAATGGATAGTAACCCAAAACAGCAAATGGAGATTTTGTCCTATGCTTTAGAAGTGCATCTTTGTAAAGATGCATTTTCTTCCTGAAGTGAAATGCCCTTTGGTCTGATGATTTCTGATATATATATATGTGTGGATTGAATGGAGAGGAAAACATGAGTAGAAAATTTTTTTGGGGGGGTGTGGTGTTAGCTGAAAGCAAAATAACAGGCAGAGTTCTATGCTGACATTCTTGCTTCCTTGGGAGGATCTTCCTTCTAGTTGTGTGCTTATCAGGAGGAATGCACATTACTGCTCAAAATCCTCTGTTTCATAATGGGATAGAAGTAATACTGAAACAATGTGACCTTTACTTAATTGTCTTTAAGGAAGCATTCAACATCAGACATTTCTCTCAGTGATTCCAAAACCTATCGAATACTCTTTTTTTTCATTTATTTGCTATTGTCTCTAAACCTAATACATTAAAAAAACAAACAAACCCCCACCCAACCGCCCACCAAACAAACAAATAAACAAACCTCTGAAGGATTGAGATGTGTGTATGTGTATGTGTATTGGGCATCTCCTGTCCCACAGGAAATTTGGAACCTCAAATATTTCTTCTACGGTACTCAGCGCTGGTGAGGCCACACCTGGAATACTGTGTCTAGTTCTGGGCACCTCAGTTCAGGAAGGATATTGAGGTGCTGGAGCAGGTCCAGAGAAGAGCAACAAGGCTGGTGAAGAGCACAAGTCCTATGCGGAGAGGCTGAGGGAGCTGGGGTTGTTTAGCCTGGAGAAGAAAAGGCTCAGGGGAGACCTCATCACTCTCCACAACTACCTGAAAGGAGGTTGTAGCCAGGTGGGGGTCAGTCTCTTCTCCCAGGCAACCAGCAGTAAGACAAGAGGGCACAGTCTTAAGCTCTGCTGGGGAGGTTTAGGTTGGATATTAGGAAGAAATTCTTTACAGAGAGGGTAATCAGGCACTGGAATGGGCTGCCCATTGGATTCTCTGTCCCTGGAGGTATTTAAGAAGAGACTGGTTGTGGCACTTAGTGCCATAGTCTAGTAATTGTGGTGGTAGTGGATCAAGGGTTGGACTTGATGATCTCAGAGGTCCTTTCCAACTCATTTGATTCCATGATTCTATCTCACTAAAATGATTTTTCCAATTTACCACATTTTGCAAATAATTTAATTAAGGCTAAAAATTAATATCGACATAGATTTTTTTGGAAGACATGTAAAATTATTTTAATAAAATTCATTCACCTGCTTCCTAAGACTAAAATGTCTTCTTGGGGGAAAAATGAGAAAGCAGTTATTCTGTGGCTTTATATTCTGTACTATTAAAAGAAATGAATGCTGCATGGTGAAAAATGTATAGAAATGCATATATAGCAGCCACAGCCCATGATATGTTCTATGTAGAGGTTGTCACTTAGAGTATCCAGAAGGATTTGTTTATAACTTTAAAACTTACAATGGATAGCTATATTGGACATAAAGTAATATAAGCAAAGAAAAAATAAATAAATGTTTGTTAATAAGAATGAAAACAGATGAGGAGATTAAAGGAAACATTTTTAAACAGAAATAGGAAAAAACTATAATCAAGAAAACTTTTTGGTAGCAAATGCTACTAACCAGTCCTTAGAAGGTCAAATACATTGAATTGCACACCTGCAGCACATTTTGTATGTTTAAAAATTCATTAAAAAATTATTGAAGGTGTATTTCTGTTCAATCTCTTCTCTAATGAATATATTTGCATGTAATCACAGCTTTTCTCCTTTAGAGCTTTCTTACTCATTTCCTAAATCCTCAGTCTGTAACCTGATCTTGTGGGATTTACAAAGCTGAGGCCAAAGTCATCATGGAAATGTCATGACATTGCCATTATCGGAAGTGTCTAGTCATTGTAAGCGGCTGAGCAAGAGCAGTAACGTCAAATAGACTGTGAGACTTTTTTCATTTTTTCATGGATTCTTACATAAACAGGAAGAGATAAATCAATAGTTGCCTGTTTTGTCTATGTATTTTGCTTTAGTTTTTTGAAATGTGATTATAAAATCATTATTTGAGCTAATCTTCAAACTCAGCTCTTTCCAAGGGATGGAAGCTTTGATATTGTTACAGTTCTCTTTGGGAAAAAAACCCAAACAACAGAACAAAAACGACAATAACAACTACAGCAACATCAGCCCAATAAGAAGGAGTAGAGTGCAGCACAATCTTTGCATCACTTCCTCTTATAGATTTTTTGATTTGGGTCTGGTTTCAAAGCTTGGGGCTAATATTCCCTGTGCAGCATATTTCAAGAGTGTTTGGTCTTATCCTGTGAAACATCAACATCATCCCACCTTGCTGACACCAGAAAAGACAACATTTTCATAGTGAATAAAATTAACTTATTTGTATCCTTCATAAAAATGACTATGCTAAACAGAGGTAGTTAATTTAAAAAAAAAATAGACTAAAAGTGATTCCTATAAAAAGACTGAAGGTTTATTGAAATTATGACATTCTTTCTTTTTAAAAAAAAAAAAAAAAAACAGCAATCTGCCACAAATTTTGTACAAAAATTCTGCTTTTCTGAGTACATACCCTGTCAAGTTCCTTAAACTTACAAGTCTTTAAGTCAGTCTTTAAAAAGTGGAGGAGACACCTGTATCAAGAGTAACGTATTTTTACATTCATGATTGTTGTGAGGCATGCAATCATAATGTTAAAGCTTTCTAATCTGTAATTTTTCTCTAAAATTTATAGTAAAAAATTGTTTCTTATTATGTGTAGGAGGAAGACAGCCAGTCTACAATTAAAGATGAATGAAGAACAGAAGATCTATAGTTTTTTAATAATTATTTCTTGTCTTTATGACAGTGGGGCAAAAGGGTATTACATGTTGGCTTGCAAAATTACAACAGTGTAGTATCAGATTACAGCACATTTTGACATTACGGCTCTTGAGTTCTTGTATAGACAAATCCTGTAGCTGGATCCAGTATTTTCATGTGGCTGTGAGATGAGGATTCAAAATAATTGATTGGGGATGACCAGATAGCAGAAACTTTACTCAGTTTACACCAGACTTGTTCTGGAGAAAAATCATCTTTAAGTAGATCAGATAAAGTAACTTGAAAATTCTTCCTGTGGTAGTCAGTTTATCTTCCACAACATCTCCTTTTCTACATGGGTTGATTCATGTCAGAAATCTATGGCTGTTAAAAAAAAAAACAAAAAAAACAATGACAAAATAATCCCTTTCATTTTAAGCAATGTCAGTAGAAATAAACCCATTTCCTCACTAGGAACAGTGAAGATCACAAGAATAGAAAGGCAAAGTAGCCAGTCATTTTTCCTGTGCTTCAATTTTACTCTCCACCATGTAGGAACAAGTAGGAAGGATTTGTAGCTACACTGGCAATAATAGAATCTGCAGGTATTTGGTTTAATAAAGACTACATTAATCTCATAAAATCTTAGTGTGAGGTAGAGCTGCTGTTAACCATTCTCACTGGGCTAGAGGTGAAGAACCTTCAAAGCCTGTAAACATGCCAGCAGTAACTGACTATTCTTGTACATTCCCTCAAGCCACCTTTCACTTCACAAAGGTTTTTAATTTAGATCTCTCATATCTTTTAACAGCTTTAAAAAAATGTTGTCTTTTTTTTTTTTTTTTTTCTCAATTTCCTTCTATTCAGAACATGAATCTTGGAGGAGGAAAACTACAACAAAAATCTTTCCCATCTGGAAAGAATTTCAAATTGTTTTTTGCATTCTGAAATGAAATCTGCAAGTTTTTTTAAAAAGATGAGTAGAAGTATCAATCAGCCAGAGGCAGACCAAACTTATCTGACAGGCCCATGACAGCGAGATTTTGTGGAGGCATATGATTAGTCTGAAGGCTTTTTCCTAAGAACATCAGTTCAGAAGGGCCTGCTAGCCTCTGAATGGAAGCAGACACAATATCCAGGAATGCATTACACAGTGGAACAAAAAATTCCATAGTTAGTACATCTGTAGGGAGATAACCCCAGTGTTTCTGTTTTGTGATAAATCTAAGGTACTGTGGAACTAGTTCTAGACGGTTGGGGTAAAATCAATAGGGCACAGGTAGCTATTTGGGCAGGAAGAGTTTTAACATTGTATCTTGTAATACCCTTGGAACTGTGACTGTTTCTGTAAACCTAATGGAGTGCAATATGCCTATATAGAAAGGCATAGGTCATGTGCATAAACTGCACATAAACATATGCTCTATTCTACATCTCTATTTCAAGTCCTGTGGAAGCATCCACAGATCATATAACCCCATTTAATTTGTACTAGTTTTGGTTTTCCTTTCTCAACTCTTATATGTCTTCTGTTCCTCTCCTACTGTGACACCACATGAAAAGCCAAAGATTGTTTGACCTCCCAAAATCCATTAGTCTGCCACCTGTGTTCGTGTATCTGGATGTAATAATGCACATACTTGCATGCAACTCACACACATGCCTCATTTGCTTCTGGACACATGGTCTAGATCAGTCCAGAGACTTGGTGCACAGCCATATGCACAGCTAGACACATCCCATTATAAGCACGTGTGCATGCAAACCCAGTTCACAGGGCTGTTCTACGTAACGTCTGTCAGGCTTAGTTAAAGGTGCAGGAATTTTTAGGCCAATACATGTTGATCTGTGATGCTTTTAACAGAATAAGATTCTATGCGAACAATCAAATGGGTGATCTAGCTGCTCTTAACCTCCTTTTATATTGTATTTTGTGTTAATCGAAGACTAGCTAATATTCGCACATAGTCAAGTGAACCTGGACTAGGTTTTTCAGTAGAAAATGCCCTGGTCTTCCCTGGGATAATCTTGATATGATGCTGAAATTAGTGCAATTTGTGGGATGAAGTTGGTACAGCTCCTTTTTCTAGAATGTACTCCTATAGATTTAGAAAAGAGCCAAATTCCAGATCCTTATTTTAAATGGCAGTGAAACCTTCTTTTTTGAAAAACACTGGTAGGATTTGGCAAAGAAATGATAGAAATTATAAGGAGATAAGTATTTTTTGCCACATTTAGAGTCTTATTGATAAGGAATATTGTCTGCATGAATATGGCAGGTAATAGGAAAATCATTTAACTGTCACTTAACCTGAAACTTACTTCTTTTTTCTGGTAAAACCTTCTTAGTTTATTTTAATCTGTGATTTTAATTCAGAATTTGTAACTATTGGAAATATTATGTTGCCTCATCCTGTTATTTTAGGCTTGGCAAAATCCATGTAGGCATTTAACAAAACTGAGAATAGTTATCTATCTCACTGATAATAACTCTCAAAAATGCTATTAGTCAAACAAAATTTTTATTATTAATAAGGTATATATTTTCTTGGCAGGACAAGAATTACATGTCACATTCCCTCGAAGCTATTTGCTACCAGATACTCTGATATTTTTTGGAACAGGCTTTGTAATAAAGAAGAGGCACCCTTTAGGGTGCCAGCTCTCCAGCTTGCTGGATAATGCTAGAAACAATGAGTCCCATATCTAACCTTAGTCCCACCAAGATCCAACCTGCATTCTGTCAGGTCTGGGCTCTTGCTCAGATCTTTTATCACAGGATATGGTGGAAAGAGAAAGGATGCCTCATATATGTATATACTTATATACATGTATGTATGTATAGAGTCTAGTTTCTAGAGTCTATTTAAGGCTGAAAAAATAAGGACTAGATGTTTTCATATAATGTAAAAAATAGTTGATACAAAATATTGGTATGATGTTCTGCCCAGGGAACCCTGCAGCTTGGGAACTGGCTTGCTGCTGTTGAAACCCAAGAATATTTTTCAAATAGTCTTAAAGGTAGTCTGGTCTAGAAGTGTTCAAGTTACTAGCACAGCCATGGACCCCTACTGCCAAATCCAGATCTGATAGTCTGGAATTTGACCAGTCAAAGAAGGAGGAAGATAAAACTGTATCTGTCAACTGCTTTTAACTGTGGGTGAGTAATAATGAGTCCAGAGAAACCTGATGGTCAGGTACCACTATGAAAGGTGGAGCATAAATTTTATTATTGAGGAGTCTGTGGTTTCAACTTTTTCATGGTAGTGTTGTCTTCTGCTTATGAGACCCAAATAATCTCTTTTTTTTAGCCTGAGAGTTATTTCTCTACAAGATCTATAATTCTCAGAGATGGAGGATCAAGAGAGTGATACTGTAACACTCCTGGGTTAAGGGAAGACTGGATCCAGGTTTTGGAGGATCTATGGTAGAAATAATAGCTTCTTTGTCAAGCTGGTCACTATGCTGGAAGAACTTTAGATACCATGTTTGCCATTGTTAACTATTTAGCTTGTCTACCAATTGTCTGCTCTCCTGTTCCTTTTCTACAGTTCAACACAGAATCAGAGCTAGCTCTAGAGACTGAGTGAGGAGAGATGGAATCTCTTTATTACTTTGATGGCCATAGACAGTAAATAGTTGAAGTGTTTTCATTTTATAGCCATCAACTGTCACTTAATTTGGTGGATACTCATTGATCTCCAGCAGAGACTTTTGAAATTATAATCAATATGAAGATGCCACAGAGGAATAATAATAAACCTCTTAGGAGCTGGAAATACATTTAATGAATCAGGAGGCTGAGTAAATAATACCACATATATGTGGTGAGAGCTGTCTGGATAACTGTGGTTACAGCTCCAAATAGCTCCTAAATAGCCTACAAAATAAAAGTAGATTTAGTCATTATTATTGGAGGGTCTACTCATGGAACTATATCAAATGTAGTTACAACAGCATATAACGAGAAACATGGAAACTCTTTTTGTTTCCCTTTTTTTAAAAAAGTGTTAGTTTTCTTTGATTTTCTGGCAAAGCATGTGTATGTTTGTGTATGTGAGGCGGATAAAGACATGAGATGAAAGTGGACAAAAGAAAGCTCCAACAGAAAATGAGAAACACTTATGTCAGAGGAAAGAGAATTACTCATTTAAAAGATTAAAACAAATGCTTGGGTGACTCTTGCTGGTATCCAAATCACAGCTTGACCTAGCTTCATTTATGTGGGCCAATACCATACCTCATCACCTAGCATGGCTCAGGCCATAGAGGTGGGCAGTTGAATATTCTGAACCCAGAACGGGCTAGAGCACTTTGGCTAAGCCTATGCTGTGTAATCCCATCTCTGATACTGATCTAGTCCTCCTGTGTGGCCTTGGTCACATTCCACAACATTTTTGCCTCATTAGCTTCATCAGTAAAAGTGGGTGATATTTACCTGAGGCTTCATAGAAAAGTTGTTATTAACTAGGTCATATTTAAGAAGTTATAATGCAATTTGGGTACTGAACCTGATAGTACAACACTCTTACTCATCAGGTGGCTGGAGATTTAATAACCTACCCGCACACAGTCCTGTGATGCAGTTGAGCAGTTGTGAGAGATCTGTCTCTACCAAGCCATGTGTTGGGTGCTCTTTCTAATGAAGAGAGGCAGTAATGGGCTGAAGATTCCCATCTGTCTGACTTCGGTAAAGCACATGAGTTAATGGTTCCACAGCCATTTCTGTAGCCCTCTCTCCATGCTGAATATCTGGGGGAGAATGTGTGGAGCAGAGGATGCAGGCTGCTGTCAGGGGATTGACTAATGTGACCTCTGAGATCCTTCCAATCTGAATGATTTTGTGGTTGCATGGTTTGATGTGTGTGTTAAAGTGAGATGTTTTTAGAGGTGTAATTAGGAAACAAAGAAAGAAGCCAGAAATCTATGACCGTTTCTTCCATCCTTGCTGCTTTATTTTCTGTCAGTTTCAAAAAAGATTGAGGGTCATGTGTCTACATATCTCTTGGTATCTCTGAAGACTGTTTATGGTAGCTCTGCTCTTCTCATATCACAGAAACTAGAGGAAGTTTGGTGCTTCTGGGAAGTGTACTGCTCACCTACTCCACTGTATACACGTATGGGTAAACCCCTATATGGTCCTGCAAACATAACAGACACCAGCATGTTCTGGCCACAGGAAAGCTCATACTGTGCCTTACAGTTGCCTTTCTCAGTGGCAATTCACATACAGCAGAAGCAAATGTGCAGGGCAAGTGATTTACTCTGGTTATAGCACAAGTTTGTTCCCAGCTACCATCTTTCACTAAGACACCTTGGTCCATGTTAAACGCATGCCACCAGTGATTCATTCAACCCCAATCCCCTTGCCTGCACCTGACAGTCTCCCAGGTTACCCCACAGGACAGATGAATTGCCCCCTACGGACTGCATGCAGCCCATGGGCTGTAGATTGAGGAGATTGGTGGCTGTACTACCTCGATTGCTTTAACTATTCCTACTTTAAATGCAGTGGCAAGCAAGAGCAGATTCACTAAATGTTTGAACTCTTTTTTGCACTCTTGAACTATGCGACAGGCAGTGTTTAAAAATAGAAACGACGGCTCCCCTGTGCACCCCTTTCCCAGTGATTCCTCACGGCAGATGAAGTCATGCCCACAGCTCGCTGCCCTGTGAGTGGGTAGCCTGTCTCCAGCAGAGTCAGCAGGAGCCGGCATGGCGAGCTTAAAAGGCTGTCAGGGGCTGGCAGGTCATCCGCCCAAAGGCAGGAAAGGAGGGGGAGGGAGGGAGGAAAATTGAAAAATAACCACAAAGAGAACAAGCTCTTTTTTGAAATTGGAAACTTTAAAGAAAAGATTTATGAACCTTGGGGTTTATGAAACCACCTGGTGCTTTGGAGTTTGCTGCTGGTTAAATTTGTCGGTTCAAAGTTTGGTGGTTGTTTTCCTCCATTAAAACAGAAAAAAAAGACGTTTAGAATAGTCTAATTCCACATGTGCATTGATCTTTTAAAACTCACGCCCACTTAACTTTGAGTTCAACTTGTAAAAATCAGAAATATTTAGGGGAAAAAGCCTGTTACTTTTTAAGGGCAGCTTCACCATTTGTGGTGCGCATTGAGCGGTACGGCCCCTGAACTCCAGCCTTGCCGTCTGCTTAGTTTCCTCGCCTGTGCACAGCGTGACTTGTGCTGTGTTTTGACAGTTGGTGACCTCCGACCCCCCACTCCATAAAATGTTTAGGCTGAGGACGCCTGAGAGGAGCTCTCCAGACGTGATGGTTGGCGGCTCTTTTGAGACAGGCCCATCATCTTTCCCCCCAGCCCATATATAGCAGCATCGTGGAGCCTGTAGGTTTTGCTCACGCAGCAATTTTAGTCAGAGAGTTTCCCCCATGCCTCTGGTTCTGGGTTTCCAAAGAGAAGAAGGGAAAAAATGAGAAGAGTGGAGAGTAAGCATCTCACTTTGCTTTTAGGGCCATTCAGTAACTGATCTTGTAGGCCTCAGCCATGATGCATGGCAGCAAAACGCTGTTTAAACTCCGCTTTTGCAGGAGTATCTGAATCTAGAAGGGACTGGCAGAGAGTTATGAAGTCTGTCCTTTGGTACTGAAACAGCAGCAATAGTGTTTCATTTTTTGTGGCTCATTTCTTTCTGGTGTTTTATACCAACTGATTATGCCTAATTACAATATTTGTAGAGACAAATAGTTATTAAATCTGGATGAATCAATCCAAATGAACAATTTATTTAGCACATTCCCTTCTTAAGTTTGCAATTAAAAACTGTGTTACTTTTAAATGCATTCATTATTTTGAAATTAGCTGTCAGTTACGTGAGTGAGTATTCTTGTTCTGAGTTAATTTGCAGTCATTTTCATGAAAAATATTGGTAATTTCCACTGCTTTGACTAGCTTCAGGAGTCAGGTGAGGTATCTTGGTTCCCTTGTTGGCAATGCCAGTAAGTTACCAGTAAGAATGTTATTCTGGTACTATTCAATTTGTTAGGTCTTAATTGTAGACTTGAAAACATGTTATAGAAGTATTTATATATAACCAGGTATTGGAGATTAAAGTTACTTTTTTTGCCAAGCTTTCACTAGAGTGTTTATAGAAAGTGGAGGATGCCGGCCTTTAAGGACAGCTGACTAATTTAAGAATATGCATGAATGAATGAAAGCCTCAGTTTTATAGCTGGTGAAAAATAGCATCTGTTTCTTCTTTCTTTGGTTAATTCTCCTTTGACACAGGCAATCTTAGAGCATAAATGAAAGCTTTCTTATCACAGACTCATATCTGTCTATGGCAGGAGCTGAAGCAGTCACTGCAGCTTAAGCAAAACTGAAGATTTTTTGTTTCCAGACAAAAACAAACAGAGCAGGTAGAGTTCATTCCTGTAACCCAGCGAGAAGCTTTAAAGAGCCAGTCTGTTTCTAGATTTCCCTTTGACTTCTAACCCTTTGGTCAAAGGTTGTGCTTGGTAGTACAGCTTGTCCTCTGGCTTATTAACTCCTACCATCACCTCATATACTTTGCTCTGCAGTTTAAGTTTCACTAATTTGGAGCTTGGCAGTATGTAATTGCCAAGATTCATCTGTAAGAGACAAAAATATGCCTGGTAAAAAAAGTTTTAAATGGCATTGGATTAATTTTTTTTAGCACAGTGATAGTATTAACTCACATGCTAATTCTGCAGTTTTGCTCCTCACTTCTCAGCTTACAGCTCTTGAAAGAGAGCATTACGTGCTCTGTCCTTTTTCAGGACAAATGTGAGTTTTGCTGCTTGTTCAGCCTTATGCCAGAAGTTTGAGATACAGGTAAAAGTTATTTCTACACAATAATATGCTCCATGGTAGAAGAACTGAACTGGTTTCCTGGAGATCTAAGTTAAATTTCTGACTCTTCCACAAATTCCTATATGTTCCTATGCAGGTCACTTAACAGGTTTCTGCTATAGTTCTGTATGGGCAGAGAAATTGAGCTTATTGCTCTTCCTTGCCACCCTTTGTATTGTTAGTTAAAACCGTAAAATATTTTACCCGAAGATCACACCCGCTGTATGCTGTGTAGGTTTTAGCACATGGAGATTGTAACCTTGTTTGGGGTCATGCTCTTATATTCCTAGGAAGTGAACAGAATTATTCCCATTTTTCTGAGGGGCCAGTTGAAGAGAAGGAAAGGTAAGAGGTTATTAGGAGTAAGAAGGTAGAAAGAGGTCTCTGTATGTTCTCTTCCATTTTTTTTTTGATTTACTTGCATCTCAGGCCATCTTTAGGCACAGGCAAAAAGTGAGCATTCATCCTGGAGACCTGACTATAGGCAGATAGCCCTAAGAGCCTCCCTCTTAAAGTGAGAACATCAGAAGTTAATTTTACCTATGCTGCTAATCCCTTGATCCAGTTTTGCTCACCTTCACTCAAGATCAAAGTTATCTATCTCAGAAGAGTACATATTCCGTACGGTTACATATTTCCTGTGAGAAAACTTAGGTGGTTATATCTTTTCACATTCTCTTCCAAGGCAAAATTACATATGCAAGTGCTTGGAAATATTGGAAACTTTATGTGGATCCTTCTGGTATAGTATTTTCCTATATAAATCTTGGTGCCACAGAAGGAAATACTTCTGCCTCATCCAATTCTAAGCAATTTAAGTGGAAGTAAACCGAGAAAAGTGAAATGGGGAAAACTGGTGTTGGAGGAAATGCTCACATCTTCTGTGCTGTCCTGGAAGCCTGAAGTAAAGTTTCTGGCTATTTGGAGCAATGAGAGTTTTTTCATTCGATTCTGTTTGTTCAGTTTCAGTTCCCTTGTGTTGGACTATCAGGACCCAACTGTGGAAACAAATCTCTCAGTTGGTGGAGCTATCAAATAATCAAGATATTACTCAAGAGGCTGAAGGTCTCTTGACTTTCAACCTGGGTTGCTTGACACTGATGTGAAATGATGCTCACCCCACGTGTGGCTAATTAACAATGCCTAAGTGAAATAGAACCCAAGAGCTGTAATAATTTATTTCCATTGTAAAAGGATACAGTGTCACAAGAAAAAAGAAGGGAAGGGAAGGGAAGGGAAGGGAAGGGAAGGGAAGGGAAGGGAAGGGACGGGAAGGGAAGGGAAGGGAAGGGA